>CM046293.1:25015433-26215433 GCA_025267735.1 Mactra quadrangularis | reverse complement strand
GGTAAGTAGGTCCTTACAGTTGGAATCCTTGGATTTTATCATTGAAGTCCTTTGTAAGGATAACAAAATATTTCATATAATATCTTTCTTGTTAATGAAGATATTAACAGAAGTGGTGAAATTAAGATAGTCCTTTACCCTAAATATACTTATTTTGATTTTCAAGTAAAATAAATGATTTACAAAAATGTTATTTAAGATTAATTTTGGCAAATTGACACTGAGAAGTAAGGGTAAAATCGGAGTAATCCAACTATTTGGACCTACCTATTTGAAGTGTATACAAGAGGAAATAACTGACTAATGTCCCTTAAATTTGAGTGAATATTGCTCAGAGTTTGTAGTACTATAGTGCATACAAAAAAACCAAAACGTGTTTTGGTAAACATTAAAAATGAGATAACTCATTTCAGGGGAAGGCAGTAATGAAAATAAAATTTGTGTAATTCATTTTAACAAAATTAGCATGGTTGAACCACTACCACTTGGTAAATCATGCTTGTTATGATAGAACACTTTTCATTGCAGCAAAAACTAAGACACAAGTAAAACATATCACAATTGTTTATTTTAAAGTCATCCTTGGCATCCCTCTTCGTGGGTTAGTTCATTGTATTGTTATTATAAACAGTGTTTTGTTTTTTTGTACGCACTATACATGTTTTTCACTGGTTCAATAAAGCCTAATAGACTGTGCATTGTTTATGACTGTTAGGTCATATGATCTTATGTAATGATTATACATGTACATAATTCAACTAGATCTACTCATTGTGCCCAATAAATGATACTAAATCACCGTTGTATTGTAAATATCACTTAAGAAGGTTGTAATTTTTGTCAGTGTTTGACTTCCTCTTTCAAAATGAAATTATTAGGAGGGTTGCATATAAGTTTTTACTTGATAAATTGTATTTTTTAAAGCTGATCCAAATTAAACTGAAAAGTGATAATTTTGCTATTACACTGCATGCATTCAAACATAAAGAATAAATCACATCTACTTTTATTGATCATTATAACTGTAATCCTTTCAACTTGTGACATGTCATTATAATATATTGAGGGCTGACCAAAACACTATTGTAACTCCCTTTATTTTCAAATGGCGTTACACTCATTTTGTTCAGCCCTTAATACAATAATATGTTTTTGCACCTTTTTTGATTGTGTCTCCCTAATTAGGGGTCTCGGTGACCATCAGAGTTTATCATCTTACAGGAGTGACAATCAAGTTTGTAGGGTCCATAGTTTGGTTTCATTAATTCATGATATTCAGATAACCCATTTCGAATAAAGCAGACTTTTTTACTATACTTTGATGTATAGCAATACTTTTGTGACTGAAAAATCATTTCGGATAACCCATGATATTCATTAGATGTGGTTTTGGATAATTGAGATTTAATTGCATAGATTTATTATGGTTGGTGATTAAATCATGGAAACAATACTCATGACTAGATGACATTCATAAGATTTAGTATCTGAAATTACAAAGCCTCCATACCCATGATCAATATTATTCTTTTTCTGAACAAAGTTTTATAGCTATAGTGCGGACATATTGACCCAAACCTTACCTTTCTCATTTGCATCTTATTATCAGATACACACATCCCGGCGAAAATCAATACCACGCCTAATCTACACTTCGGCTCGTTACGAATTTAAAATAAGCAGTCGATTTACATTGATTGTAAATAGCATCGGCGGATACTTAGTAGGGTTGCATGGGGCTTGTAGGTTTTGAGGGTGTAATGTCGGCTATGGCTTACATTATAAGTTTAACAAAACATGTATAGAGTATATACGTACATTCAAACGTGAAACTTGTTTTCTTACATTTGTAATTACAAATTATAATAAAATGGGCGGGGATGGCGGTTGTGGGGCTAAAACCTACAACTTTTGAATTGGTAGCTAGCCCCATCGTATAATATTTTGGTCCGGCCTATGTGTAATAGAGACTCATTGTACACTTTAAATGTACTTTAAAATTAATCCCTGTGTTATAATTACATTCGAGCCTTGACGGTATAATCCGATTGTTTTCGAACATTAATACTACCTTCGTATTCAATGTAATGAATATTCTTGCATAAAGGTCAGGTCGGGGTCAATGTGTCTGCACTATACCTCTGTAGTCTCAACTATAAATAAAACCATTACAAAAAATTATCATAGAATTTTAAATATACAGTTATCATATTTTGATAAAAAGCTATTCAGTAAGCCAACGAGGTGAAATTGTCTCCAAACTTTTAATGGGCACTGTAAATATATATGAATATATAATGTTTTATTTCTATATAACATGTATAGTCCAACAGAATTAACCTGAGCTTGAACTACCTAATTATAATAATTACACACTTCACTTACATTAAATCATGAGTTTCCATATGCGTGTATACGATTATACACGTGTTTATAACAACCGATGTGAGTATAAATCAATTTATTAAAAGTGGCATGTTATTGTACTTTTAATTTTGGACACAATAGTTTTTGGGGAAACAAGTAAGTCAGCAATATTATGGCAGAATTTCAAAGTATTTATTCTTATGAAAACAACATTAATTGTTCAGTATGTGTATTTTGCCGAAAGCTTCTGATAAAGCACAATTTACAAATGAAGACAAAAATAGACTGTAAATACTGAGTTTGATATATTCTTGCATAAAGGTCAAGCTCAGGTTAATTCTGTTGGACTATATTAATAATTTGGTGTACAGTAGAAACTGAGAATTTTGCATGCTGTGAAAAGTGGAAAGTTAAGAAAACTGCACAAAATATTTGGTCCTGCAAATATTGCTTAGTTCCTAAGTCTTGTCACATTGAGAAAACTGGACAGTTGAGAAAACCAGTCAGTCTTGTCAGTCTTGGAGCTGTGCAGTATTCTCAGCTTCTATTGTATACAGGGGTGGATCCAGGATTTTTTTCTAGGGGGGTCCGAACTTTTCTAGGGGGGGGGTCCGAACTTTTCTAAGGGGGTCCGAACCTCGAACTACAACCACATTATACACATTTTGCAGAAAAAATGCAACATATTGATAATTAAAACTACATAACCATTAGATCTATGTTAAGCACTGAGAAAAATTGCTATATACTACTTAAAAATGACTTTCAAGCAAGAAATACACTAATGGACATGTACATTTTCCAAATTCTAGGGGGGTCCGGACCCCCCTGACCCCCCCCCCCCCGCTGGATCCGCCCATGGTATAAATATAAATGGGCATGGCAGAATATCTCTGATGTTGGACTGAATAAGCACTGGTTCAAAATAAAATCTAAAACCTACCTTGTTGTTTTCTTGAGCAAGAAAAATTATCATTCTAGCTCAGTACTGGGGCACCAGGAAGCAGACTTGTATAGGATTTAACTAACGTTTAAGAACTTGTTTCTCAATGAGCTAAAATGAATAAATAAAAAACTTATTTTATATGTACATATTTATAATATTGTTATATTTTTATGTTTTGTAGGATGTTAATCAGTTGATGTTGTCACTGTCACACGTATGAACATATACAGATGAAGAAAACATTGGGAATGACTGAGGCTACAACACTCTGATATGATGTAAAAATGAAGAGAAGATAAAAGCTAAGTTTTTTATTTCATTTCATTTGCTGAAAAATTTTGAAAGCTTGCCCTCGAAAGTGACTAATAATTTGAGAGAACTGGTAGTTCCACCTGTCTGATTACATATTGCAACATAAACTTAAGTATACAGTGTGCGATTTCAAATAATATCTTACTAAAGGAGTTATCTAGTGTCATATTAGCCAAATTTGTTGTAAAATTATATACATTTATTTCTTTTTTTTAAGTAGTGAACATTTGATTAAGCACTTTCAACTTTGGACTAACCATAATTTTTACAGTAAGATATTATGTGAAAAAAACCACTGTTATCATTCTGGTACTTTTTCAAGGTAAGAAAAGTAGTGGAAATTTAAATTACTATCATTTCTCATTATTTCAATTTTTATGACTTAAGATGCATAACATTTATATCTCTTTTTTAACATGCACCCAGCTTCACGTCTAAATTTGTATTACCTCTTTGTACATTTTGGAACTCATTGACAAAATTGAATCTAGATTTTTTGTCATCTTTACTGTGTTTTTGATGGACCCAACTTAGTCGAGATAGTGAGAAATGACCATGATTATTTCTACTGCACCCAATAATGTCCCAAACCAAAGACACTATGGTACTTTTTATGTAAAAAGGTATCTTAGGGGTTTTCGTCACAAAATGAATTTTTTTAATGATCAAGCAAGTTTTTTTTTAGTTTTCTTTGGTTTAAATTTTGATTCTGAACAGTTTTGATGATTGTCTGGATTTTACATCAAGGTACCTTTTCTTGTAAAATGGTTCATACAGTGTCATTAGTTTGGGTCCATGCTGGAAACCATTTCAGCTTATTATTATCTTGACAAGAACATTATTCTAGAATTCTTAACCTTATAATTCACTTATTTTTTTTAATAAAGTTTGTGTGTTTATGATTATGCTTTCAAAATTTTAAGGGTATAGATATTGATTCAAGGGAGATAATTCAGTATGTAATTATACTGTATAGAATAATTACATACTTAATTACCTCCCTTTGATCTTTTGCAATTCACTTCATTTTCTCATTAAAAATTTAAATTGATTTTTCATTTCACGCAATTTATTTGGCTGAATCATTGATTTTTGTTAAATTTTTGTGATTTTACGATTACAAATTCTAAATTATTATTAATTTTTAGGTTTTATATTTTGTATAAACTGTTCTATATTTTTTCAATAATAACTTGATTTAATTTTCATTATTTAATGTAATTTAGCCTGAATACTACAAGATGCATGAAAGATTTTACAATAATAAGGCATATCATAATAAATTATGTAAACCTGTGGTGCTTTTCACAAAAATTCTTACAAAAAAATCTTTGTAAGTCAAAAGCATGAAACCTTAATATTACGCTCATTTTTTGGCTTATCAATTCTAAATATTTCAGAATTATGTGAAATTGTGTATACCTTTTGAATATCATATCATAGTTATGCTTATTATCCATCTGACTTTGAAGTGCTTATTATATGAAACTGACTTACGAAGATTTTTTTCGTAAAATGTTTTGTGAAAAGCACCACTGTTTATTGTATGTTGTCATGCATCTTTTTAGTCGTAATCCTTTTCTAGAATAATGTTCTTGTTGAGATGTCAAAATAGATTATACATGATAATGAGCAAGTCTGAACTTCCTAAGTCTTGGATTGCGGGATAGATTATGAGGATGCAAGGTTTGTGGAACCTGGATGTACTGGCAGTTGGGCTGGAGCCCAAGCCCTTCAGTACCGTTGATGTCACTGGGTTGCTGGGTGGAGTGTCGTCTGATCAGAGGGTCCCATATGTGGTTTTCATGTATCTTGTGTGCTGACAAATCCCTGAGATCTAAACAGTGTTGGTGGGATTTGGTTCCCAACTTCTTTGGAGGGTGATTATTTAGGGCGGGAGGGTTGTACTGTGTGGGAAGGGGGATGTTATGAGGGGGCAGGGAAGAAGTATGGTTTTTCGAAATTTTGGTTGAGACTGGTTGGTGGCGTTTCTATGATATATACTATCAGAAATGTGTAATGTTGTACAGTGTTTGTGAAGTATAGTTGGTCCGTATTGAACTGGCATTCATTTTATGATCCATTCATTTATTGGATTTCTGTTCAAAATTGTTACAAGTGTGTTTATCTTGTTTGTTTTTTCTCAACTGTCAAAACATGAATAACTTCACAGTAAATTTGTTTGATAAATTTATGCTGTGTCAGGCAATATTCTGATAGTGTGATTTGGATCAGGTAGATCTACTAATGCTGTGACAGAAGTTTTCAGCCTCGGTATTTCTGTTACGCAGAGGATATAAGTCCCATTTTCACAATTTCATTCACCATAAAATTATTCAAGTTTTGACAGATGAGAAAAAAACAGACAAACCCTTCCATTATTATATGTACAACATTTACACCCTTACATAGTGTGGGTTGTTTAAGTTTGATATTTAGAACTAAAATGTACTTATACTTCTGAATTTGCTTTTAGTGCCAGTTCAATGCTATTTACCTATAGTGACTGTATGAGGGATGATTCAAAATTATTTTGCTGATGGTCAGGCTGTTCATAGAATATTACTTACTTGAAATTACTCGAGAATAAAAGAAAACCTTCTCGCATTATGAATTGAGTATCATTATGATGAAACTTTGTTACTTTCTATATGTGATACCCATCTTTGTGTGTTCGTTCTCTCAAATTGTTTTTGCCAATGTTTGGTTGGCCTGAACATTTTGACTGTGAACTAAACATTGAATTGAATTGGCCTTACACTATGAAACTTGACCATTTTGTGCAGATATTTGTAAATCTTAGATAATGGTATGGGGTTTGGGTCTAATCATGGTATGACTCACAGGAGGCTAGCACAGTTCAAATCCACCTAATATACTATAATGTATTGTGTCTTATGTGGATTGAGATATGTCTGCCCCCCTGTGGTATCAGTGGTATCATACTTAATTAGAATTTGTGTGCAACACACTCCATTTTATCTTCTAAATAATTTTTCATGTACATGGAATTTATAAGATTCTTTATATAGATATCTTATGAGCTTCAGATACTTGTAAAAATTATCCCCACTCTGTTTTATAATAAGCATGAAGCATTGTCTTTATGCATTTACCTTTTTTCTTAAAGTGTAAATACATTTTTTGTTAAGAGTCAAAGTTAGATAGTTTTGAATCATCCCTCATACAGTCTATCTATGAGGGGCGTTTAAAGTCAAGGCATTAAACCTCTATGGGGAAAATCATGTTCGTAGAAACTTTTTGTTTCAAGACAGAACATTTAAAAAGCCAAGATCTTTGGATTCTATCGCAGCTTTGACCATGGGTCTTTATTAGGCAGAGGTCGATGGTTTGGATAGATAGTATCTTTAAGTTCAAACGTCTTATTGCCGTATGGACATTGTATTTTGGTTTAACATAGACCATTATATATAACAAGTGATAGACGACTGCCACAGTTCCTAGTCATAAACACTCTATATATTGTATCTAGTGTATTTGATTTGAACTGCGTTGGCTGTCTATGTTAACTGATTGGTTTAATTATTGCTTGTGTAGGATACAATGAGACATTGTGGACATAGAATATTGTATACATTTGTCTCAAGGTATCCTGAACAAGCTATGGTTATATTATAGCTAGGTTGTTAAGGATAATTTTGAGTCAAATTTGAACGATATTTTATGTCCACTATGTCTCATGTTATCCTAAATGAGCTATACTTTTCTTTTGGAATGCTGGAAATGTAAATACAAGAGTGCGGTCACATCTCATTGTGATTATACTTACCATGACAATATATTGATGTGAAATGTAGACTGCCTTATCTGGATACATGAAATCTTTAACCTGTATTGTGAAGTTTTGATAATTTTTAATCATTTAAGAGATCTACAGTACCGAACAAAAGTTTTGAGACATTTTCTCTATGTAGGGGTACTACTAGCTGTTCAAAAATTTGATAACTTGTTATTACTTAGTGTTATAAAATGTGTTGATTAATTGAAATATAGTCAAAATTCATTCAGCCTATAATGATATCATCAAATTCTATCACCAAGTAAGCACATTTTCTTACCTAATTTATGGTTTATAGCAATCCCAATTGTTATAGTCTGGAGTCAACTTCCTACAGAAGTACTTCGTACATCATAGCTATTGTACAACTTAAATAAAATTTTGTAGTCATTCACCTGGTAATTTTAAGAGATCTGCGCCCTGTAAGGTCCCGGGCATGAGGAATAGGGCCACTGTCTCCCCCTTGCATGTCGTAAGAGGCGACTAAATGGGGGTTGCAGCAATGTCATATACAGCTAGCTAATTTAGAATTTCATCTCACTAAGTGATATGGGGTGTTTAGATTGAGTATAACATCTTAAGAATGAATGGACAATGGAAAGTAGACAATGTATCATTATTATTTTGTAATAACAGTTTATTTTCAATATTTTGCTGCATATAATATCATAGCAGTTAAGAGTCAATGCAAGATAGATAACTCTTATCAGTTTACACCTGTTAATATCTGAATGATCTCCCTTTATATACTAATGTGACTTTAAAGATTTGATAAGAGATTTTTATTGAAGTTTCCTTCAGTCTTTTTTGGCTTCACATAGTCTAATAAGTTTGAGTTATTTTAGAATGTATTGTCTTGCCATTACAGTATTGAAATAGGAACATGATTTTGTTGACATAATTTTAGTGTCTGTAAATCATTTACTCTCATTACCATTGAACTTATATTTTAAATTGACAAATGAGCATGTCTTGTTGTCAAGTTAGAATAAAACTTCTTACAATTAATAGGTATGATTTACATATAATGAAATTTAAGCAATTAATTCATGTTCTTAGTTCATAAAGTCTGTACCCTTGAATTTAGATTCTAAAATGACACTTCTAATTAGGCTGTTAATACAATGTACCATCAGCTATTGAAGGCTTTGAGCTTTTTGATACATTTCCATATTTTATTAATTAGTTTTGTGGTTCAAATTTTAGGATTTTGAAAGAACTTTACATGTCTGCTGACTATTGTCCATCAGCGTGTAAACAAGTGTGAAGGTAATCCATTTAATAAAAGAGAATATGAACTCTAATAGCTAGCTGTATATGACTTGCTGCAAATATATGCATTGTGTCTCCTGACACAGTCTGGTCCATACGTCTTCTGTTAGGCTTAGCCTATCTCTGTGTTGTGTCTCCTGACACAGTCTGGTCCATACGTTTTCTGTTAGGCTTAGCTTATCTCTGTATTGTGTCTCCTGACACAGTCTGGTGCTGTTGTCTTTTGTTAGGCTAAGCCTATCTCTGAGCCCCGTGTTGTCCCCGGGCATGAGAATAGGACATCTGTCTCCCCCTTGCATGTTGTAAAAGGCTAACTAAATGGGGGTTGCATGTTACCAGCATGGTACCATTGCAAGATGGTTTTCTCTTGTCTTCTGTCTTTGCCTACGAAGTGTCTTTACAATTCCTGCCAAGGAATTTCTCTGTCATGTTTGTTTTCATTGAATTCAAATATGAAAAATCTTGCATACCACAAAAGAACTGACTTTAGTAACAATTATTTTTGTGAACTGTATTCTTATACTGGATGATGTACAGGGTTTCTGCTACAACCTGTATATCATTGTAGCAGATTGGTACAGTTCCTTAAATTATTGTTATTCTGTCAGTTCTTTAACTGTGTGTGTCCATGAACTGTTTCCATAAACAAATCAACTGAACAATGGTTTATTGTTTGGGTCACAATATACTGACAACATCCCTTCTTTCAGCTAGGGAGAGTGTCTCTATATCTGAAAGATATCTGAAAACTTTCTTGTTTTCTCTGATGCACACTGTTGTATCCTGTGTCTGTCTTTCAATCACATGCAATAATAAATGAAAATAATAATAATAACTATAATAATAATAATAATAATAATAAAATAATAAAAAATAATATTAATAACGTCTTCATATTCACACCATTTCCTTTGGGTAAAGGAAACATGATCCTAATCTTCTTGGTTTGGGTTATCCTATTGCGGAAGATTATCTCAAGCCTTCTGTTCTGGAAGGTACTCTGTCTTCCCTCCTGAGTCATTATACAATAAGACAGTATTTCTTACTATAAATGAAAATTACCAGAAAAGTTGTATTTTATAACAGTTTGAACATGGATCTTGCTTTTTTGATTAAATGATATATTTTAATTCATTTTTGATTGCGTATTTTTGATCTAGGTATACAAATTTGTCTGCCAGCATCTTTGTATACACAGCTAGTCATTATGGTACAATATGGGAAATGAATTTGAATGTATCATTTTTTCTTAAAAGCTAGGGTCTTTGCATGGATCTCTTTTGCTGTAACATTTCTCAAGTGTACATTCAGATATTCGATGTAATTTCATACATTTGGATTAATTGTGATCATGTTTCATTCAGTAATTAATGAAGTTAAATTGTTGTAATATTTCAGAATTATGTGAAATTGTGTATACCTTTTGAATATCATATCATAGTTATGCTTATTATCCATCTGACTTTGAAGTGCTTATTATATGAAACTGACTTACGAAGATTTTTTTCGTAAAATGTTTTGTGAAAAGCACCACTGTTTATTGTATGTTGTCATGCATCTTTTTAGTCGTAATCCTTTTCTAGAATAATGTTCTTGTTGAGATGTCAAAATAGATTATACATGATAATGAGCAAGTCTGAACTTCCTAAGTCTTGGATTGCGGGATAGATTATGAGGATGCAAGGTTTGTGGAACCTGGATGTACTGGCAGTTGGGCTGGAGCCCAAGCCCTTCAGTACCGTTGATGTCACTGGGTTGCTGGGTGGAGTGTCGTCTGATCAGAGGGTCCCATATGTGGTTTTCATGTATCTTGTGTGCTGACAAATCCCTGAGATCTAAACAGTGTTGGTGGGATTTGGTTCCCAACTTCTTTGGAGGGTGATTATTTAGGGCGGGAGGGTTGTACTGTGTGGGAAGGGGGATGTTATGAGGGGGCAGGGAAGAAGTATGGTTTTTCGAAATTTTGGTTGAGACTGGTTGGTGGCGTTTCTATGATATATACTATCAGAAATGTGTAATGTTGTACAGTGTTTGTGAAGTATAGTTGGTCCGTATTGAACTGGCATTCATTTTATGATCCATTCATTTATTGGATTTCTGTTCAAAATTGTTACAAGTGTGTTTATCTTGTTTGTTTTTTCTCAACTGTCAAAACATGAATAACTTCACAGTAAATTTGTTTGATAAATTTATGCTGTGTCAGGCAATATTCTGATAGTGTGATTTGGATCAGGTAGATCTACTAATGCTGTGACAGAAGTTTTCAGCCTCGGTATTTCTGTTACGCAGAGGATATAAGTCCCATTTTCACAATTTCATTCACCATAAAATTATTCAAGTTTTGACAGATGAGAAAAAAACAGACAAACCCTTCCATTATTATATGTACAACATTTACACCCTTACATAGTGTGGGTTGTTTAAGTTTGATATTTAGAACTAAAATGTACTTATACTTCTGAATTTGCTTTTAGTGCCAGTTCAATGCTATTTACCTATAGTGACTGTATGAGGGATGATTCAAAATTATTTTGCTGATGGTCAGGCTGTTCATAGAATATTACTTACTTGAAATTACTCGAGAATAAAAGAAAACCTTCTCGCATTATGAATTGAGTATCATTATGATGAAACTTTGTTACTTTCTATATGTGATACCCATCTTTGTGTGTTCGTTCTCTCAAATTGTTTTTGCCAATGTTTGGTTGGCCTGAACATTTTGACTGTGAACTAAACATTGAATTGAATTGGCCTTACACTATGAAACTTGACCATTTTGTGCAGATATTTGTAAATCTTAGATAATGGTATGGGGTTTGGGTCTAATCATGGTATGACTCACAGGAGGCTAGCACAGTTCAAATCCACCTAATATACTATAATGTATTGTGTCTTATGTGGATTGAGATATGTCTGCCCCCCTGTGGTATCAGTGGTATCATACTTAATTAGAATTTGTGTGCAACACACTCCATTTTATCTTCTAAATAATTTTTCATGTACATGGAATTTATAAGATTCTTTATATAGATATCTTATGAGCTTCAGATACTTGTAAAAATTATCCCCACTCTGTTTTATAATAAGCATGAAGCATTGTCTTTATGCATTTACCTTTTTTCTTAAAGTGTAAATACATTTTTTGTTAAGAGTCAAAGTTAGATAGTTTTGAATCATCCCTCATACAGTCTATCTATGAGGGGCGTTTAAAGTCAAGGCATTAAACCTCTATGGGGAAAATCATGTTCGTAGAAACTTTTTGTTTCAAGACAGAACATTTAAAAAGCCAAGATCTTTGGATTCTATCGCAGCTTTGACCATGGGTCTTTATTAGGCAGAGGTCGATGGTTTGGATAGATAGTATCTTTAAGTTCAAACGTCTTATTGCCGTATGGACATTGTATTTTGGTTTAACATAGACCATTATATATAACAAGTGATAGACGACTGCCACAGTTCCTAGTCATAAACACTCTATATATTGTATCTAGTGTATTTGATTTGAACTGCGTTGGCTGTCTATGTTAACTGATTGGTTTAATTATTGCTTGTGTAGGATACAATGAGACATTGTGGACATAGAATATTGTATACATTTGTCTCAAGGTATCCTGAACAAGCTATGGTTATATTATAGCTAGGTTGTTAAGGATAATTTTGAGTCAAATTTGAACGATATTTTATGTCCACTATGTCTCATGTTATCCTAAATGAGCTATACTTTTCTTTTGGAATGCTGGAAATGTAAATACAAGAGTGCGGTCACATCTCATTGTGATTATACTTACCATGACAATATATTGATGTGAAATGTAGACTGCCTTATCTGGATACATGAAATCTTTAACCTGTATTGTGAAGTTTTGATAATTTTTAATCATTTAAGAGATCTACAGTACCGAACAAAAGTTTTGAGACATTTTCTCTATGTAGGGGTACTACTAGCTGTTCAAAAATTTGATAACTTGTTATTACTTAGTGTTATAAAATGTGTTGATTAATTGAAATATAGTCAAAATTCATTCAGCCTATAATGATATCATCAAATTCTATCACCAAGTAAGCACATTTTCTTACCTAATTTATGGTTTATAGCAATCCCAATTGTTATAGTCTGGAGTCAACTTCCTACAGAAGTACTTCGTACATCATAGCTATTGTACAACTTAAATAAAATTTTGTAGTCATTCACCTGGTAATTTTAAGAGATCTGCGCCCTGTAAGGTCCCGGGCATGAGGAATAGGGCCACTGTCTCCCCCTTGCATGTCGTAAGAGGCGACTAAATGGGGGTTGCAGCAATGTCATATACAGCTAGCTAATTTAGAATTTCATCTCACTAAGTGATATGGGGTGTTTAGATTGAGTATAACATCTTAAGAATGAATGGACAATGGAAAGTAGACAATGTATCATTATTATTTTGTAATAACAGTTTATTTTCAATATTTTGCTGCATATAATATCATAGCAGTTAAGAGTCAATGCAAGATAGATAACTCTTATCAGTTTACACCTGTTAATATCTGAATGATCTCCCTTTATATACTAATGTGACTTTAAAGATTTGATAAGAGATTTTTATTGAAGTTTCCTTCAGTCTTTTTTGGCTTCACATAGTCTAATAAGTTTGAGTTATTTTAGAATGTATTGTCTTGCCATTACAGTATTGAAATAGGAACATGATTTTGTTGACATAATTTTAGTGTCTGTAAATCATTTACTCTCATTACCATTGAACTTATATTTTAAATTGACAAATGAGCATGTCTTGTTGTCAAGTTAGAATAAAACTTCTTACAATTAATAGGTATGATTTACATATAATGAAATTTAAGCAATTAATTCATGTTCTTAGTTCATAAAGTCTGTACCCTTGAATTTAGATTCTAAAATGACACTTCTAATTAGGCTGTTAATACAATGTACCATCAGCTATTGAAGGCTTTGAGCTTTTTGATACATTTCCATATTTTATTAATTAGTTTTGTGGTTCAAATTTTAGGATTTTGAAAGAACTTTACATGTCTGCTGACTATTGTCCATCAGCGTGTAAACAAGTGTGAAGGTAATCCATTTAATAAAAGAGAATATGAACTCTAATAGCTAGCTGTATATGACTTGCTGCAAATATATGCATTGTGTCTCCTGACACAGTCTGGTCCATACGTCTTCTGTTAGGCTTAGCCTATCTCTGTGTTGTGTCTCCTGACACAGTCTGGTCCATACGTTTTCTGTTAGGCTTAGCTTATCTCTGTATTGTGTCTCCTGACACAGTCTGGTGCTGTTGTCTTTTGTTAGGCTAAGCCTATCTCTGAGCCCCGTGTTGTCCCCGGGCATGAGAATAGGACATCTGTCTCCCCCTTGCATGTTGTAAAAGGCTAACTAAATGGGGGTTGCATGTTACCAGCATGGTACCATTGCAAGATGGTTTTCTCTTGTCTTCTGTCTTTGCCTACGAAGTGTCTTTACAATTCCTGCCAAGGAATTTCTCTGTCATGTTTGTTTTCATTGAATTCAAATATGAAAAATCTTGCATACCACAAAAGAACTGACTTTAGTAACAATTATTTTTGTGAACTGTATTCTTATACTGGATGATGTACAGGGTTTCTGCTACAACCTGTATATCATTGTAGCAGATTGGTACAGTTCCTTAAATTATTGTTATTCTGTCAGTTCTTTAACTGTGTGTGTCCATGAACTGTTTCCATAAACAAATCAACTGAACAATGGTTTATTGTTTGGGTCACAATATACTGACAACATCCCTTCTTTCAGCTAGGGAGAGTGTCTCTATATCTGAAAGATATCTGAAAACTTTCTTGTTTTCTCTGATGCACACTGTTGTATCCTGTGTCTGTCTTTCAATCACATGCAATAATAAATGAAAATAATAATAATAACTATAATAATAATAATAATAATAATAAAATAATAAAAAATAATATTAATAACGTCTTCATATTCACACCATTTCCTTTGGGTAAAGGAAACATGATCCTAATCTTCTTGGTTTGGGTTATCCTATTGCGGAAGATTATCTCAAGCCTTCTGTTCTGGAAGGTACTCTGTCTTCCCTCCTGAGTCATTATACAATAAGACAGTATTTCTTACTATAAATGAAAATTACCAGAAAAGTTGTATTTTATAACAGTTTGAACATGGATCTTGCTTTTTTGATTAAATGATATATTTTAATTCATTTTTGATTGCGTATTTTTGATCTAGGTATACAAATTTGTCTGCCAGCATCTTTGTATACACAGCTAGTCATTATGGTACAATATGGGAAATGAATTTGAATGTATCATTTTTTCTTAAAAGCTAGGGTCTTTGCATGGATCTCTTTTGCTGTAACATTTCTCAAGTGTACATTCAGATATTCGATGTAATTTCATACATTTGGATTAATTGTGATCATGTTTCATTCAGTAATTAATGAAGTTAAATTGTTGTAATATTTCAGAATTATGTGAAATTGTGTATACCTTTTGAATATCATATCATAGTTATGCTTATTATCCATCTGACTTTGAAGTGCTTATTATATGAAACTGACTTACGAAGATTTTTTTCGTAAAATGTTTTGTGAAAAGCACCACTGTTTATTGTATGTTGTCATGCATCTTTTTAGTCGTAATCCTTTTCTAGAATAATGTTCTTGTTGAGATGTCAAAATAGATTATACATGATAATGAGCAAGTCTGAACTTCCTAAGTCTTGGATTGCGGGATAGATTATGAGGATGCAAGGTTTGTGGAACCTGGATGTACTGGCAGTTGGGCTGGAGCCCAAGCCCTTCAGTACCGTTGATGTCACTGGGTTGCTGGGTGGAGTGTCGTCTGATCAGAGGGTCCCATATGTGGTTTTCATGTATCTTGTGTGCTGACAAATCCCTGAGATCTAAACAGTGTTGGTGGGATTTGGTTCCCAACTTCTTTGGAGGGTGATTATTTAGGGCGGGAGGGTTGTACTGTGTGGGAAGGGGGATGTTATGAGGGGGCAGGGAAGAAGTATGGTTTTTCGAAATTTTGGTTGAGACTGGTTGGTGGCGTTTCTATGATATATACTATCAGAAATGTGTAATGTTGTACAGTGTTTGTGAAGTATAGTTGGTCCGTATTGAACTGGCATTCATTTTATGATCCATTCATTTATTGGATTTCTGTTCAAAATTGTTACAAGTGTGTTTATCTTGTTTGTTTTTTCTCAACTGTCAAAACATGAATAACTTCACAGTAAATTTGTTTGATAAATTTATGCTGTGTCAGGCAATATTCTGATAGTGTGATTTGGATCAGGTAGATCTACTAATGCTGTGACAGAAGTTTTCAGCCTCGGTATTTCTGTTACGCAGAGGATATAAGTCCCATTTTCACAATTTCATTCACCATAAAATTATTCAAGTTTTGACAGATGAGAAAAAAACAGACAAACCCTTCCATTATTATATGTACAACATTTACACCCTTACATAGTGTGGGTTGTTTAAGTTTGATATTTAGAACTAAAATGTACTTATACTTCTGAATTTGCTTTTAGTGCCAGTTCAATGCTATTTACCTATAGTGACTGTATGAGGGATGATTCAAAATTATTTTGCTGATGGTCAGGCTGTTCATAGAATATTACTTACTTGAAATTACTCGAGAATAAAAGAAAACCTTCTCGCATTATGAATTGAGTATCATTATGATGAAACTTTGTTACTTTCTATATGTGATACCCATCTTTGTGTGTTCGTTCTCTCAAATTGTTTTTGCCAATGTTTGGTTGGCCTGAACATTTTGACTGTGAACTAAACATTGAATTGAATTGGCCTTACACTATGAAACTTGACCATTTTGTGCAGATATTTGTAAATCTTAGATAATGGTATGGGGTTTGGGTCTAATCATGGTATGACTCACAGGAGGCTAGCACAGTTCAAATCCACCTAATATACTATAATGTATTGTGTCTTATGTGGATTGAGATATGTCTGCCCCCCTGTGGTATCAGTGGTATCATACTTAATTAGAATTTGTGTGCAACACACTCCATTTTATCTTCTAAATAATTTTTCATGTACATGGAATTTATAAGATTCTTTATATAGATATCTTATGAGCTTCAGATACTTGTAAAAATTATCCCCACTCTGTTTTATAATAAGCATGAAGCATTGTCTTTATGCATTTACCTTTTTTCTTAAAGTGTAAATACATTTTTTGTTAAGAGTCAAAGTTAGATAGTTTTGAATCATCCCTCATACAGTCTATCTATGAGGGGCGTTTAAAGTCAAGGCATTAAACCTCTATGGGGAAAATCATGTTCGTAGAAACTTTTTGTTTCAAGACAGAACATTTAAAAAGCCAAGATCTTTGGATTCTATCGCAGCTTTGACCATGGGTCTTTATTAGGCAGAGGTCGATGGTTTGGATAGATAGTATCTTTAAGTTCAAACGTCTTATTGCCGTATGGACATTGTATTTTGGTTTAACATAGACCATTATATATAACAAGTGATAGACGACTGCCACAGTTCCTAGTCATAAACACTCTATATATTGTATCTAGTGTATTTGATTTGAACTGCGTTGGCTGTCTATGTTAACTGATTGGTTTAATTATTGCTTGTGTAGGATACAATGAGACATTGTGGACATAGAATATTGTATACATTTGTCTCAAGGTATCCTGAACAAGCTATGGTTATATTATAGCTAGGTTGTTAAGGATAATTTTGAGTCAAATTTGAACGATATTTTATGTCCACTATGTCTCATGTTATCCTAAATGAGCTATACTTTTCTTTTGGAATGCTGGAAATGTAAATACAAGAGTGCGGTCACATCTCATTGTGATTATACTTACCATGACAATATATTGATGTGAAATGTAGACTGCCTTATCTGGATACATGAAATCTTTAACCTGTATTGTGAAGTTTTGATAATTTTTAATCATTTAAGAGATCTACAGTACCGAACAAAAGTTTTGAGACATTTTCTCTATGTAGGGGTACTACTAGCTGTTCAAAAATTTGATAACTTGTTATTACTTAGTGTTATAAAATGTGTTGATTAATTGAAATATAGTCAAAATTCATTCAGCCTATAATGATATCATCAAATTCTATCACCAAGTAAGCACATTTTCTTACCTAATTTATGGTTTATAGCAATCCCAATTGTTATAGTCTGGAGTCAACTTCCTACAGAAGTACTTCGTACATCATAGCTATTGTACAACTTAAATAAAATTTTGTAGTCATTCACCTGGTAATTTTAAGAGATCTGCGCCCTGTAAGGTCCCGGGCATGAGGAATAGGGCCACTGTCTCCCCCTTGCATGTCGTAAGAGGCGACTAAATGGGGGTTGCAGCAATGTCATATACAGCTAGCTAATTTAGAATTTCATCTCACTAAGTGATATGGGGTGTTTAGATTGAGTATAACATCTTAAGAATGAATGGACAATGGAAAGTAGACAATGTATCATTATTATTTTGTAATAACAGTTTATTTTCAATATTTTGCTGCATATAATATCATAGCAGTTAAGAGTCAATGCAAGATAGATAACTCTTATCAGTTTACACCTGTTAATATCTGAATGATCTCCCTTTATATACTAATGTGACTTTAAAGATTTGATAAGAGATTTTTATTGAAGTTTCCTTCAGTCTTTTTTGGCTTCACATAGTCTAATAAGTTTGAGTTATTTTAGAATGTATTGTCTTGCCATTACAGTATTGAAATAGGAACATGATTTTGTTGACATAATTTTAGTGTCTGTAAATCATTTACTCTCATTACCATTGAACTTATATTTTAAATTGACAAATGAGCATGTCTTGTTGTCAAGTTAGAATAAAACTTCTTACAATTAATAGGTATGATTTACATATAATGAAATTTAAGCAATTAATTCATGTTCTTAGTTCATAAAGTCTGTACCCTTGAATTTAGATTCTAAAATGACACTTCTAATTAGGCTGTTAATACAATGTACCATCAGCTATTGAAGGCTTTGAGCTTTTTGATACATTTCCATATTTTATTAATTAGTTTTGTGGTTCAAATTTTAGGATTTTGAAAGAACTTTACATGTCTGCTGACTATTGTCCATCAGCGTGTAAACAAGTGTGAAGGTAATCCATTTAATAAAAGAGAATATGAACTCTAATAGCTAGCTGTATATGACTTGCTGCAAATATATGCATTGTGTCTCCTGACACAGTCTGGTCCATACGTCTTCTGTTAGGCTTAGCCTATCTCTGTGTTGTGTCTCCTGACACAGTCTGGTCCATACGTTTTCTGTTAGGCTTAGCTTATCTCTGTATTGTGTCTCCTGACACAGTCTGGTGCTGTTGTCTTTTGTTAGGCTAAGCCTATCTCTGAGCCCCGTGTTGTCCCCGGGCATGAGAATAGGACATCTGTCTCCCCCTTGCATGTTGTAAAAGGCTAACTAAATGGGGGTTGCATGTTACCAGCATGGTACCATTGCAAGATGGTTTTCTCTTGTCTTCTGTCTTTGCCTACGAAGTGTCTTTACAATTCCTGCCAAGGAATTTCTCTGTCATGTTTGTTTTCATTGAATTCAAATATGAAAAATCTTGCATACCACAAAAGAACTGACTTTAGTAACAATTATTTTTGTGAACTGTATTCTTATACTGGATGATGTACAGGGTTTCTGCTACAACCTGTATATCATTGTAGCAGATTGGTACAGTTCCTTAAATTATTGTTATTCTGTCAGTTCTTTAACTGTGTGTGTCCATGAACTGTTTCCATAAACAAATCAACTGAACAATGGTTTATTGTTTGGGTCACAATATACTGACAACATCCCTTCTTTCAGCTAGGGAGAGTGTCTCTATATCTGAAAGATATCTGAAAACTTTCTTGTTTTCTCTGATGCACACTGTTGTATCCTGTGTCTGTCTTTCAATCACATGCAATAATAAATGAAAATAATAATAATAACTATAATAATAATAATAATAATAATAAAATAATAAAAAATAATATTAATAACGTCTTCATATTCACACCATTTCCTTTGGGTAAAGGAAACATGATCCTAATCTTCTTGGTTTGGGTTATCCTATTGCGGAAGATTATCTCAAGCCTTCTGTTCTGGAAGGTACTCTGTCTTCCCTCCTGAGTCATTATACAATAAGACAGTATTTCTTACTATAAATGAAAATTACCAGAAAAGTTGTATTTTATAACAGTTTGAACATGGATCATGCTTTTTTGATTAAATGATATATTTTAATTCATTTTTGATTGCGTATTTTTGATCTAGGTATACAAATTTGTCTGCCAGCATCTTTGTATACACAGCTAGTCATTATGGTACAATATGGGAAATGAATTTGAATGTATCATTTTTTCTTAAAAGCTAGGGTCTTTGCATGGATCTCTTTTGCTGTAACATTTCTCAAGTGTACATTCAGATATTCGATGTAATTTCATACATTTGGATTAATTGTGATCATGTTTCATTCAGTAATTAATGAAGTTAAATTGTCACCTCAGTTACCATTCATGTCATCTTTGGTTTGATTTCTTGAAAATGGACAGTACTTTTTTTAATTATAGTAAGAAATACTAGCTTATTGTATTAACACTCTATTTCCTGTGACAGAAAGCCTAAGTCTCTGTTATGATAGAGTGTGTCTCCTGACATAATCTGATGCCAACGTTTTTGCTGGGCCAAGCCTATCTGTTATTTAGAAGGTGTCTCCTGACACAGTCTTGTCCTTAAGTCTTTTGTTAGGCTAGGCCTATCCCTGTATTTGGAGTATGTCTCCTTACACAGACTGATCCTAAAGTCTTTTGTTAGGCTAAGCCTATCTCTTTATTTGGAGCATGTCTCCTGACACTATTTTGGGTACTTACAGTATCCTTTTTGATACCTGAGCCCCGTGTTGTCCCCGGGCTTTAGAATAGGGCATCTGTCTCCCCCTTGCATGTTGTAAAAGGCTAACTAAATGGGGGTTGCTTGTTACCAGCATGGTACCATTGCAAGATGTTTTCTCCTGTCTTCTGTCTTTAGTAATGCAGTGTCTTCATAATTCCTTCCAAGGAATTTCGGTCATGTTTGTTTTCCATGGAATCAAATATGAAAAAAATCTTGCGTACTGCAAAAGAACTGACTACTTTAACAATTATTTTAGTAAACTGTATTCTTATACTGGATGATGTACAGGGTTTCTGCTACAACCTGTATATCATTCAGTGGATTGTAGCAGATTGTACAGTTCCTTAAATAATTGTTATTCTGTCAGTTCTTTACCTGTATGTGTCCATGAGTTGTTTCCATAAACAAATCAACTGAACAATGGATTATTGTTTGGGTCACAATATCCTGACATCATCCCTTCTTTCAGCTAGGGAGAGTGTCTCTATATCTGAAAGATATCTGAAAACTTTTTTGTTTTCTCTGATGCACACTGTTGTATCCTGTGTCTGTCTTTCAATCACATGCAATAATAAATGAAAATAATAATAATAAATACAATAATAAAAATAACAATAATAATAATAATGTCTTCATCTTCACACTATTTCCTTTGGGTAAAGGAAATATGATCCTAATCTTCTTGGTTAGGGTGATCCTAACTTTCTGGGAAGATTATCTCATGTCTTCTTTGCTTGGCCAAGCCTATCTGTTATTTAGAAGGTGTTTCCTGACACAGTCTGGTCTTTGGGTCCTTGTCTTTTGTTAGGCTAGGCCTATCCCTGTATTTGGAGTATGTCTCCTTACGCAGTCTGATCTTGAAGTCTTTTGTTAGGCTAAGCCTATCTCTTTATTTGGAGCATGTCTCCTGACACTATCTTGGGTACTTACAGTATCCTTTTTGATACCTGAGCCCCGTGTTGTCCCCGGGCTTTAGAATAGGGCATCTGTCTCCCCCTTGCATGTTGTAAAAGGCTAACTAAATGGGGGTTGCATGCTACCATTGAAAGATGGTAAAGTACCTTGATACAAGTCTCTTTTTGTCTTTTCTTATGAAGTGTCTTCACAATTCCTGTCAAGGAATTTCTCTCTCATGTTTGTTTTCCATGGAATCAAATATGAAAAAATCTTGCATACCACAAAAGAACTAACTACTTTAACAATTATTTTTGTAAACTGTATTCTTATACTGAATGATGTACAGGGTTTCTGCTATAACCTGTACATTATTCAGTGGATCATAGCAGATTGTACAGTTTCTTAAATAATTGTTATTCTGTCAGTTCTTTAACTGTATGTGTCCATGATTTGTTTCCATAAACAAATCAACCGAACAATGGTTTATTGTTTGGGTCACAATTGCAAGTTTACGAACACTTGTATTTACACAAGGTTGTCTCCCATGTCTGTCTTTCAATTAAAAGCACAATGAATAATAAAATAAATAATAATAATATAAACTACAATTTAAACAATTCACATTAAGTAGAAGTCTTTTGGTGCACATTGTATTTCCTATTTTATGAGGAAATTATATCCCCATGTGTTCCTGACATCATCCCCTTTCAGCTAGGGAAAGTGTCTCTACATCTAAAAGATATCTGAAAACTTGTATAGTTTTCTTTGATGCACAATGTTGTATCCTGTGTCTGTCTTTCAATCACATGCACTTATGAAATGAAAATAATAATAATAAAATAAAAATAATTATAATAAAAATAATAATAATAATAATAATAACGTCTTCATCTTCACACTATTTCCTTTGGGTTAAGGAGATACGATCCTAATCTTCTGGGTTAAAATTATCCTAGTTTACTTGGAAGATTATCTCATGTGTATTAATGTGGGAGGTAACTCTGTCTTCCCTCCTTATTCCCTGTACAATAAGACAGTATTTCTTACTATAAATGAAAAATACCTGAAAACTAGTATTTTACCGTCAAACGTTAAGTTCTAATCATTGTTTTTCATAAAATACTTCCACTCTATCAATTATTTTTGTGTACACTTAAGTGATTGATGGCATTATATAGCAAATGTAAGAGTTGTCTCCCCTTGTTCATATCAATGTCATATAAGAATATATATATCTACCATTATAGGTATTATTTAAGTATATACTTTTGTTGCTTAGTTACTATGACTCTAGATCATTACACTATATCTTTGAATGGTACTCTAGTGTGTCATTGAAAGGTAGGAGTCTTTAAAGTTGTTTTCAACTACTTGCTACACCTTTGACACATTAAAGTATTATTTCATACCATTATAGGTATGGTTTAGATTTATAGTTAATTTTGGTAACCTTAGCATGTACTTAGATAATTACATTAACTATACCATTGAATAAAGATTTTTAAATGTTATTGATAAGTATGAACATTGATCTTGCTTTTTTGATTGAATGAAACATTCCTATTTATTTCCGATTGCGTAGTCATTTATATTACAACATTGGAAATGAATTTTAATGTCATTAATCATTTTATTCTTAGAAGCGTAGATCGCGGGACCTCTTTTGCTATTAAATGTCAGAAATGGCTTAAGTGTACATTCAGATATTTGATATAGTTTAATACAATTGGATTAATTATGATCATGTTTTATTCAGTAACTAATGAAGTTAAATTGTCACCTCAGGTACCATTCATGTCATCTTTGGTTTGGTTATTTGAAAATGGACAGTACTTTTTTCAATTATAGTAAGAAATACTAGCTTATTGCATTAGCACTCTATTTCCTGTGACAGAAAGCCTAAGTCTCTGTTATGATAGAGTGTGTCTCCTGACATAATCTGATGCCAGCATGTTTGCTGGGCCAAGCCTATCTGTTATTAAGAAGTTGTCTCCTGACACAGTCTTGTCCTTAAGTCTTTTGTTAGGCTAGGCCTATCCCTGTATTTGGAGTATGTCTCCTTACAGAGACTGATCCTAAAGTCTTTTGTCAGGCTAAGCCTATCTCTTTATTTGGAGCATGTCTCCTGACACTATTTTGGGTACTTACAGTATCCTTTTTGATACCCGAGCCCCGTGTTGTCTCCGGGCTTTAGAATAGGGCATCTGTCCCCCCTTGCATGTTGTAAAAGCCTAACTAAATGGGGGTTGCATGTTACCAGCATGGTACCATTGCAAGATGGTTTTCTCCTGTCTTCTGTCTTTTGTTACACATTGTCTTCACAATTCCTATCAATGAATTTCTGTCATGTTTGTTTTCCATGGAATCAAATATGAAAAATCTTGCATACTGCAAAAGAACTGACTACTTTAACAATTATTTTTGTAAACTGTATTCTTATACTGAATGATGTACAGGGTTTCTGCTACAACCTGTATATCATTCAGTAGATTGTAGCAGATTGTACAGTTTCTTAAATGATTGTTATTCTGTCAGTTCTTTAACTGTATGTGTCCATGATTTGTTTCCATAAACAAATCAACTGAACAATAGTTTATTGTTTGGGTCACAATATCCTGACATCATCCCTTCTTTCAGCTAGGGAGAGTGTCTGAAAGATATCTGAAATTGTTTTTGTTTTCTCTGATGCACACTGTTGTATCCTGTGTCTGTCTTTCAATCACATGCAATAATAAATGAAAAATAATAATAAAAAATATAATAATAATTATAAAAATAATAAAAAATAATATTAATAACATCTTCATATTCACACTATTTCCTTTGGGTAAAGGAAATATGGTCCTAATCTTCTTGGTTTGGGTTATCCTATTGCGGAAGATTATCTCAAGCCTTCTGTTTTGGAAGGTACTCTGTCTTCCTTCCTGATTCCTTATACAAAAAGACAGTATTTCTTACTATAAATGAAAATTACCAGAAAAGTTGTATTTTATAACTGTTTGAACATGGATCTTGCTTTTTTGATTAAATGATATATTTTAATTCATTTTTGATTGCGTATTTTTGATCTAGGTATACAAATTTGTCTGCCAGCACCTTTGTATACACAGCTAGTCATTATGGTACAATATTGGAAATGAATTTGATTGTATCATTTTTTCTTAAAAGCTAGGGTCTTTGCATGGATCTCTTTTGCTATAAAATTTCTCAAGTGTACATTCAGATATTCGATGTAATTTCATACATTTGGATTAATTGTGATCATGTTTCATTCAGTAATTAATGAAGTTAAATTGTCACCTCAGTTACCATTCATGTCATCTTTGGTTTGATTTCTTGAAAATGGACAGTACTTTTTTTCAATTATAGTAAGAAATACTAGCTTATTGTATTAGCACTCTATTTCCTGTGACAGAAAGCGTAAGTCTCTGTTATGATAGAGTGTGTCTCCTGACATAATCTAATGCCAACGTTTTTGCTGGGCCAAGCCTGTCTGTTATTTAGAAGGTGTCTCCTGACACAGTCTTGTCCTTAAGTCTTTTGTTAGGCTAGGCCTATCCCTGTAATTGGAGTATGTCTCCTTACACAGACTGATCCTAAAGTCTTTTGTTAGGCTAAGCCTATCTCTTTATTTGGAGCATGTCTCCTGACACTATCTTGGGTACTTACAGTATCCTTTTTGATACCCGAGCCCCGTGTTGTCCCCGGGCTTAAGAATACGGCATCTGTCTCCCCCTTGCATGTTGTAAAAGCCTAACTAAATGGGGGTTGCATGTTACCAGCATGGTACCATTGCAAGATGGTTTTCTCCTGTCTTCTGTCTTAAGTTATGCAGTGTCTTCATAATTCCTTCCAAGGAATTTCTGTCATGTTTGTTTTCCATGGAATCAAATATGAAAAAAATCTTGCATACTGCAAAAGAACTGACTACTTAAACAATTTTTTTGTGAACTGTATTCTTATACTAGTTGATGTACAGGGTTTCTGCTATAACCTGTACATTATTTAGTAGATCATAGCAGATTGTACAGTTCCTTAAATAATTGTTATTCTGTCAGTTCTTTAACTGTATGTGTCCATGATTTGTTTTCATAAACAAATGAACTGAACAGTGGATTATTGTTTTGGGTCACAATATCCTGACATCATCCCTTCTTTCAGCTAGGGAGAATGTCTCTATATTTTTCTGTTTTTAGTTTTTATTATAAATAGTCAACCAACCACTGGGGTGGTCTAAGGTCCCGTAAGTTCATGTTTTTTTTTTGTGTCATTATTGTCCCTAATGTACATATTGAATTTCTCAGGTTTGTTTTTTCGCACTTTGTTCAGCACCCCTTTAAATTAATTAAAAGAATGACTGTTGATGCAGCTGAGTTCCATTCACTTACTACTCTTTGAGAAAATGCATTGTGCCTGATTTGTAGTTTAGAGTGGGATCTCTGAAGTCTCTGGTTGCGACCTCTTGTTGGATAATATCTGATGAAATCTTGAAGAAGTCGCTTATTTCTAGATTATCTATGCTGTTAACTCTTTTATAATCTTGTATAAGACTGAATAGTTCAGGTCTTTATAGTCTTTCCTGGTAAGGAAATTCTTTAATGTTTTTAACTTGTTTGGTATCCTGACATTGAAGGTTTTCAATAACTTTCATGTCTTTTTTTGTTGAGAGTGCATCTTCTGAATTTGGTATATGGAGAAGTCTCCCTATCCTATCCCATACCTTCTTTCTTCAGAGAGCATCTCCGGCATATTTGATGTACTCTCAAATAAAAGTTGAAATGAGGGTTGAAGTCATAGGCAAAGTATGCCTCTGCAGATCTCTTAAATTACCAGGTACCAACATATGAATTGATGCAGATGAGTGTTGGAAATTATCTATCATTTAGGAACCAGACTTAAGTTGTCTGAAGAACATCATGTTTATTACCTTTATGTACAAAAGTTAGCTCATATTGTCATTTAAACTGAAGTCTCTATGATCTTGACAAAGTCAGAAACTACAAAAATCAATTTATTTAAAGTGGTAAAACTAATATAACAAAAATATGTATTTGAGTTTATATGTTAAAGTAATCTTATAGGGTTATTCTGCAAGTACTAAAATAATTAGTGTCAAAATACTGTTTATTATAGTTTGAACATGGGGCTTCCTCATTTTTAGTAATAGACTGTGGCAAATAGGAATCCGTATTTCAATCCACCATAGACATTAGGTGGCACATGCCTAATTAAGGTGATAATTACTACAGCAATTAAAGTGGTACTATCTATATGTTGAAATGCTGATGATGCAGTTTGTGAAATTGAAGTATATCTGATCTGCTTTAGTATACTAATGATCAGTAAATGTAAGGATAAAGTTTTTGCATCCTTTCCATTAGTTATACACAATTCTGTGTTAACAGCGCTTTGATCTATAGATGTCACTTATTTTATGACCAGCTTTAAGTAGACTGTTGTCTGTAAGTTAGACTCAAATTATGGCTCACTGTTTTAAGTTTGATGCATGGTTTTATCAGATCATACACTATCTTGCAAATTTGACTAAGTTTCAATTTTTATGCCACATATGGCCAAGTTGTCCGCTGCTCTTTAGAATAGTTAAAATGATATCAATTAGAATTAAGTTCAGAAAACCTGGTTTGGTGATCTGGTCATTATAATCTTTATAAATAATAAAGCATCAAAACATATAACATGAAAGTCATTGTTGTAACATTCTATGCTAGTTTATTTGTTCTGTATTTCATTTGACATAACTCCAAATAAGAAGAACTACTGGCTTTGTTTATTAGTGTTCACTGGTTTGAAACCTGAGTTTGTATGTGGTACTGAATAGTTTATTTCATGACCGCTTGATCCTTCTCTGCTCTGAGTTTGATCATGACTAAGAATACCAAGAATTTTTTTTTTTGAAGAGATTTTTAAGGCTTTGGGTAGATTTTTTTATTTTTCTAGATATTTTCTTATCTTTAACATTTTCAACTAAAATTTATACAGTTTAAAACATGATGCATCTGAATAGGTCAGTTTACCTCATTTAATATGAAATAGTGGTTTGTGAGAAAAGGTCTCCAAATCTTCAGATAGCTGTTTTATATTTTTTGAGAGATGCAAAGTTTTTTTATTACTAACATAGCATTTTATAAAAAATGCTAGTTTTTTTGTAATAAAAGTAATATGTGGAATCAAAAACCAGTAAAGGTCAATTGACCTCATTTAATATAAAATAGTGGTTCGTGAGCGAAGGTATTTCAGACTCCAGATCTTCAGATAGCTGTTTTATATTTTTTGAGAGGTGCAAAGTTTTTTTTTGTAACTAATTCAGCATTTATCTTTCATTTACAACATTAAATTCTGATTCCACTTATTTTTTCATCAGCAGAAAAGGAGTCAAGAGATTATGAAATCAACTGTTCAGTACTACATACAAACTTGGATTTCAAACCAGTGAACACTAAAGAACCAAACCAATAGTTATTTGTACATAGGACATTACTAAAAATAATAACATACAGTATATTTACAAGGGGTTTACCCATGTTTAGTAGTGGACTGTGGCAAATCCTCAACAAAATTTGTCGTGGACGATTACATTCAGTTGTGCGCATGCAAATAAAGGGATGATTACCTCTGCAATTAATATAGTCGGTATTATGCATTAACAAGCAGACGATAAGAAGCGCCTGTATATCTTATATAGTTTATGTAAGGTAAAGGTCCCTTATAACGCTTCCATGAGTTGTATACAGCCATATACTCTACCAAAACCCCATGTCTGTCAGCGCTATTGACGCTTTGATAACAATAATTTAATCGCGTACTGAGTTATAGAACCTGATCATTAATTTGTATAATTGATTGGAAAGCCAAACAATGCTCACCATTTTTCAATAGGTGATGCAGCATTTTCTTGTAAAAATCTAACTTGTAATAGATAAGGCTGATTTGACTCACTGTCTATAACTTATAAAAGAAAAAGTTGATACAAATAATTATATGATTTGTCTTAATTTCACTCTTGTCTTAAAATACTGTTAGATTTCAAGTAGCAGTAGATTACTCCATTGTATACATGGTTAATTAATGACAGGTTATCTCCCTTGTATCAGGTATAAAATAATTTTCCATTGATTTTACTCCTAGTAAGAAACTATAGTTTTGTTGTGTCAAAATATTCAAACACTTGTCAGAAATGAAGTTTAAGTACTACAAGAACTGTAGCAAGTATAATGTTGTCTATAAATGGTTATAATTCATGGTTTATATCATAAGCCTATAATTAAACTAATAACAATGCTAAACTACTGGTTTGAAGAGACAAAATCTTGACATGTTCTTGCCTCTTAGACATTTTTCGAACTTTGAGATTTCTGTGTATTCTTGATAGAGTTTAAAGTTGATGTTAAGTAATAAGCATAAAGGTTAGATACTTTTACTCTGACGATAGATTTTCAAAGTTTATATTTAAATTTTTGTGAGTCAGAATGCATTTTTCAATCTACTGCTTTAATAATAATTTCATTGATTAGTAAGATTGTATTCTGATAGACTACTTCCATTGTTCTGTACACCTGGAGATTTCAAATGTTGGTGTCAGGTACACAGATCCTTAGCTCGATGATTTTAACTCTAATTTATATAGTATTATATAAATTAGAGTATCATCGAGCTAATGACCTGCGGCCAGGTACATGCACTGGTATAGGGTGCAAATAATAATATACCTTCCAATTACACCACATTGATTTTGAAAAGTGAACAGAATTGACAATGGTACTGAGTTCACAATTTTTTGTTTTATTTTTCAAATTTTTGATCGATTAAATCCTCTCAAATAGTTGAAATAATGATAGAACAAATATATGTTGATATAGTACAGACAGACTGATAGAACAAATATATGTTGAGATAGTACAGACAGACTGATAGAACAAATATATGTTGATATAGTACAGACAGACTGATAGAACAAATATATGTTGATATAGTACAGACAGACTGATAGAACAAATATATGTTGATATAGTACAGACAGACTGATAGAACAAATATATGTTGATATAGTACAGACAGACTGATCTTTTTATAAAAACATTGGAAAATTAGCCCAAGCAAAGTGTGCCTTCTATGACTAAATCTATGAAAATCATGCTTTACTATCAAAACAAATCCAGAGAAGTTTAAATTTTTGTCTTTTTCATGACTCAATGTTTATACGAAACAAATTTTTAAGGTATTTGTTGAAGTCAGAAACTGTAATTTAAGAGGCTTTTGTTACATTTTTGTAGAATTTAATATTTATAAATCAAATAAATTTGAGCTCTTTGCAGTTAAAGTCAATTCCATAATCTCAGTTCCAAAATTGTTTCACCTATATTTTCAGTACACATTAAGTCTGCTGGGTCAATCAGGAAAAGCTGTATATTATGTACAGTATTTTGCATCCTTTTTTGAGTACACACCTGAGTGGTATATGTAGTGTACTAATATTTTATAGTTTTATCTCCGAGTACACACCTGAGTGGTAGTGAAGTGTACTATATATTTCATAGTGTTAATTTTGAGTACACTGTTATAAGGTATAGTGTACCAAATGTCCATAGTCTTAACTTTAAGTACTCTCTTAAGTGGTTATAGTGTACCAAATATTCAAGTGGTTATAGTGTACCAAATGTTCATAGTCTTATCTTTGAGTACACTCTTAAGTGGTTATAGTGTACCATTACCAGGTCATAGAATTCATAAAAGAAACTAAATCAATGATTGCCGTACTTTCACTTAATGTATATAACAACATAATCACTGTACATAGTCAATTTGGTCTTTTTATATTTGAGATTAGTTTACTGAGAAATTCAATACACTAAAGTGTATATGTAACTTGCACTGACAAAGCTTAATACCGATGTTCTAGGTCTGAGTAATCTAGTAAAGGACTCAGTTATCTGAGGGGATAGCTAGATCAGACAGAACAGGATCAACAATCCGAGCAATCTAGTGAAGGACTCAATTTTATGAGGGGATAGCTAGATCGGACAGAATATGATCCATAATCCGAGTAATCTAGTGAAGGACCCAGTTCATTCTGGGGGGATAGCTAGATAGGAAAATGACAGCTTACAGTTTAAATATGTAGTATTTGAAAATAAAGAAAAACCAAAATGCTGTAACAATACAAGAACTCAAAAAAAAAAAAAAAAAAAAAAAAACATGAAAAAGAAAAATGGACCCAAGCAAATATATATATATGAGAAGAAAAAAAGTATGGATCCATTAAATATAATATATATGAATAATAAATAGATCAAAAGCAGTCACTGATTGTTATTATAATAACATAGCTGGTCATTGTATTGAGTATAGTTTAGATGTTAGTTACATGTATAGTGTACAAAATACATTAAATTGAATCCTCATATTCCATTTTTACAATATTTATATATATTTTATATTTACTATATAACTAGTATAATAAATTAATGGTTGATTAGTTTCAGTGGTATAATTATGTTGTTTTTTACATTTAAGTATGAGTATTGGCATGTCTATTGAAAAGTGACAAATAGTTAGGCTTGAAATTGTTCATGTGTGTCGCTGAATATTGAGAAAACTTCTCATCTCCTTGTGGTTTGGTTAGTCCATGAAACCTGTAAGGTGTCAGCTCACTTGTAAACTTGTTACAGTGGATTATTTCCTACAGCCAGTGTATATAGTATCACTGTTAATTAATACACAAAGCTATCCTATTGTGATGTGCTTATATCCAATTTATGTTTAATTTAAATCTCTTGGATCCATGACAAAACAGTTACTATGATTTGTACTGAAAATAGAGGTTTGATGTGTATGAGTAACTGTATGGAATTGGTTAGTGACTTGTAAGGATTTTTGTGAGCATTGAAACAGTATTGTAGTTTTTCTTAACTAAGTATACTTTTATTATTAGATAAACTATTTTGTTGATAATATGGTGGCTTAATATATATTTTTTTTTCATAGAGAAATTATTTTGTTATTTTTCCTTCATCCGCAACAATTATATATCTATAAAAGAAAGGTCGTCTTGTCTGTCAATTTTATTGTTCTACTTACCTCATATTTTTGTAATTTTATTGATTTTTGAAAATAAAGGACAGAATTGTTGATACTTTCATCAGAAATAATAAACTTTCTAAAGACAAACTAGCTATCATTAGTCTAAGTGGCATGAGGCCAAGAAATTGTCTCTTTTGGAGAAGATTTAGTTCATATTGATTCCTTTTTAATAGTCTTATTTACCTATATCAGGCAGTGATCCTGTTTTGAAATCAGAAGAGAAAAAGAATGTGCCCTCTATAGACAAATTTTGTTGTACATGTATAAAATTTTGTAATTGTTTGAATCTGTTAAGCTTCTGACAAGTTAAATGTTTGCAATATAATATTAAAATATTAGATTACTATATGATTGATTTATAATCAGCATGTCAGCCTTTTCTATTACAAGTTAGAACGAATGCATGAAGATACAGTTCCTGAACTGAGCTAAGCCGAGCACTTTAATTCTTTGAATCATGTGTCAGTTTCAATCTGTCTGGCTATCTAATCAATTATATAAATTGAAAACATACTAAACTCAGTAAGAACTGACCGCAGTCAGTCTTTCTTTGCTACAAATTGATTAAAACCCAATCTAAAATTTTCCGCTCTCCTACTCGCTTATTTAGATCTGGACTTTTTCAATCGAGAGTCACGTTTAGGTGACCTTTTCTCATGATAATATCAATGACGAAATTGTTATGATACATAACTTGTTTGCATCGCCTATGTCACGCAATTTGGAATGAGCTGTCCAATCGCAGACGGTGAATAATACCGCTATTATATAAGCTAGCAAACCTTGGTCTAAAAAAAAAAAATTACAAAATCGAAATGTTATCAATATTGTTTCGTCTAGATGAAAGCTATGCATCGATTGGTCAACACTAAGTTCATCTCGACGTGACCTTCCACAGAGACTGTACAGATCCTGAACAACAGCGGTCTACAGGATATCTGTTTACGGAGATTGTCTTAGCTACAAATTTTTGTTTAGGTTTGAGAACAGTCCCAGGTATAAGTTAATAAAATATGATTAAAACAGTTATAGAATTATAGACCTAGGTTGTAACACACAGAACTTCTACAATTTATTTACAGCCAAGTATTCTAGCATAGCTTTAAATCTTGTGGAATTTTTACTTCAAAGGTCAGAAAAATGTTGATTTTGTATATAACATTGAAAAGTATCAGTCTTAAAAAAGTGAGCTTTAATAATTAAGCCAATATAATTGAGTCTAAATAAGAGAGTCATAAAAATAAGTGAGCATCAATAAGAGAACTAAAAAGTGAGTCAGTCTTTATAAAAAACATAAATAAGTGAGCCTTAGAGATTTAAAATAAATTGATTTTTGTTAGTTTTTGAATTTGTCAAGATCATGACTTGAGCTGTACCTGCTTAGTGGTTTTAATGACATATATGAGCTATGTCCATGGTATTAGACAGATGATGTTTAGTTTGCTGTAGTTGTAGAAAAGACTTTCAATTTCGGGCAGGAATTCAGAGAATCAGAGAATTACTAGTTAGATTATTGAACTGACTTGGACATCTTTGTTTCTAAAGGGAAATAAAGTCATTAAGTTATAATATGAAATGGGGCAGTAGTCCTTTTGGTAATATTGCTTTATACAATCGGGTTACCGAATTGGTTAGCTAACCCAATCTAGTTAAAGAAATCCAGGGTTAATTTAACCAAGGTTTATACAATCCTAGTTAAAGATAACCCAGGGTTGATTTATCTATGTTAGGATAATCAACTTTACAAAGATTCAAACTGGTGGATATTATTATCTCATAAAATAACTACAGAATCAAATAAGACAATGTTTAGTAATCTGATAGAATTTGATGATGTCATTATAGATTGTCTGGGCTAACAATATTGACTTATCAAACATTTTGATGTTTTGTAACTCTTTCAGTTGCAGTTACCCTCGGGTTTTCTCAAACTGTTTGAACAATCTACATTTCACATCAATATACATTCTTGTATTTCCTACATCCAGTGGGTGGGTCTCTATGAAGCAACACTGTACAACATTGCTCATTTCTTTAGTATAATATCATGGAAACACTACCAACTTATCTCAGAAGATTTCGAAAAACCTTATTTCAGCTCCTCCTTCTCTATAAACACCCTCTTCTTGCACAGGCAATCTTTCTTCCCGAAGATAATCCCCTCCTTCCTTCTGGGAATCAAATTTCTCTGGCGCTGTTTGGGTCTAATTATCTGGTCAGTATGCAAGGTACATGAGGATTGCATATGGTAAAACCCTCGTGGATTTTTCCGGTCAGGCATTGGCATGTTCTCAGCTCGTGTGATATCAGCACCACTGGAAGGGCCTAGCACGGGTTCATATAGCTTAATGAAAGGTATTGAAAGGGAAAGCTAGTCTTGTTGATCTCATGACTATCTCACGATCTTAGGCTGGGAATGAAGAGCTTGCTCATTATTAGGTCTTATCAATTTTGACAGATTTCTTAAAAATATATACGGGAAATAATTTTTGCTTTATTTGTATGCTCTATGATACAATATGTATTGATCTTTATTAAATCACTGCTTTTTTACATTTCAGTGTATCAGACTAGGTGATGGTATGGACAGAGAAAAGCAAGGATGGTAAGCATGATTTATTATTCTAAAGTTTGCTTTAAAGATGAACAATAATATAATTAAAATATACTTTTCAGAAGACCATCAATTAACTTTTAAAAACACAAAACCCTAATATAAGGGTAATAACTATAACAACTTAATCACCATTGATTTTGTTTATGGTTTTTTGCTCAAATTCATTGAAAATTTGATGATGTTTTGTAGTCCAAGTTCAAAATAACTAACCTATTGGTTAAAACCAATTAGTCTGTTTATTAATTGTGTCATGACACCATAAGTGTTGTTAATACCAGGCATTCAAAGTGGGTTAATGCTAAAACTTACTAAGATTAATCGGGGAATAAATACGGCATATTTTTGTGGAAAAAAAATGAAAATGAATAAAACAATAGTTGAAGGAGACCCATGCATACAAAAATTGCAATCCTCTGCCTTTACAACCAATCCCGAAATCAAGAAATTAAATCGAAATATTTTATTAATATAAACTAACTAAAATTCACAATCAACTTACAACAGAAAATGACTCCTGTTGTAAATAAGTCAACTTTTCTTTCTCGCAGAATACAAGACAACTCTGCAAGGCAATTGCTACTATACATGGGATTGCATGTCTAATAGGGGTGTAACGGTTAACCGATGTACCAATTAATATTGCAATACGACGTCAGAGGGTTTTTAACAGGTTCTTTTTTCTCTGAACCGGTTTTTCTAGTTGTGTTCCATACTGATTGTTTTTATAAGAGTCTGAAATTTAAGTGTTTGAATAAATGTTTAAATGTGTTTGGAAACTTGAAATATGTTTTGTAAAATTAGAGAATAATAATCTTTTTTCTAACTAATACAAACATTTGTGTAGTACGTGTATATCATTTAAAAAATACAAATATCTATGTACAATGTTGATCAAATTAAGACGATGCATGTGCATTAATTCATGCTATGCATGTATGCACAAAGAACAATGTATCTCAATATATTGCAATATATTGCAATATGGGTTCCTTGTATTGCAATTTATTGCAATACAGTTTTTACCATATTGTTACACCCCTAATGTCTAACTTCCACAGCGTTATGCAGTGATGAAACTATTTTTAACTAGCTAAAGCAGATCTTTTTCACTTGTACAATGACAAGCTAGTCTAAATTAAAAAATAACTTAATGTACGACTCAGACAACCGTTGATTTTGTCAACACTGACATATATAACATGTAAAACCTTAATCACGGGTACTACTCGTTCATGGGTACTGTAATACCAGTATTTCCGAAAGTACCGTGGTACCATACCGCGAGATAAAAAACCACGGTTACCAGTAATACTGTGCACCTCTAAAATTGAGCACAACTTATGTTTTAACTACATAGGTGGATCCAAGGGGGGGGTCAGGGAGTCCAGAACCCCCCAGAATTTGTACTTACTCTTAAAAAAATGAATTGTTTATTCTGTACTTTATTGAGTGCTACAAGGATGGATCTTATACAGAGATACATGTTAAGGCCTCCCTCTGCTTTTTCATAACTACTAAAGTATTGCAATTACCCGCCCTTGATTTTATTCGCTTGATATATACCTGAAAGGATATCATAATAATGACAAAAAAATACTTAAGACTATAGCTTGAGAACAGGATAGCTTGAGAATCTGGGTCGATAGCGGGCCGGAATTTGGAATTTCATGTCCTGAAGGGGTTAGGGGTTCAAATCCCACCGGGAGGTTATTATACCCTTCCATAAAAACTTGACAATTATGTTAATTTTTCCAGCCTTATGGAAAGGTAGGTGAATACTGGTTATAGACAATGGTCCAGGAAAGCTAGGTTAGGTGCGCTGGACTGCGTAAAATGATTCAACGTTCAACATTTATTTGTGACATGTATACATCATCTGTGTATGATAATTTGACAAAAGAAATGTTTAAATATCTAAAATTGTAGTAATATTTCACTCTTAAAATTGGATTTTAAAGGAGCACGCAATAATTATATTATGAGTAAATTATTTGATTTTTTTTCTTTATAACAGTTAGTGTTGATGGTATCAAGATGTCGTGTTACATGGTTTGATTGAAGAATGAAGAAAGAAGACATCAACTTCGGAATAGGTATATTTAAATATTGCATACATTGATTTATGAGTTCAGTGTTCCTTTTACAACAATGCTACATCTATTTATGAGTTCAGTGTTCCTTTTACAACAATGCTACATCTATTTATGAGTTCAGTGTTCCTTTCACAACAATGCATACATTTATTTATGAGTTCAGTGTTCCTTTTACAATAATGCATACATTTATTTATGAGTTCAGTGTTCCTTTCACAACAATGCGTACATTTATTTATGAGTTCAGTGTTCCTTTTACAATAATGCATACATTTATTTATGAGTTCAGTGTTCCTTTCACAACAATGCGTACATTTATTTATGAGTTCAGTGTTCCTTTTACAATAATGCATACATTTATTTATGAGTTCAGTGTTCCTTTCACAACAATGCGTACATTTATTTATGAGTTCAGTGTTCCTTTTACAATAATGCATACATTTATTTATGAGTTCAGTGTTCCTTTTACAATAATGCATACATTTATTTATGAGTTCAGTGTTCCTTTAACAACAATGCATACATATAGTTATAAGTTCAGTGTTCCTTTTACAACAATGCGTACAATTATATATGAGTTCAGTGTTACATTTACAATAAAATATTTCTCTTTGAGTCTATTACTGAACTGATATATAAATGTGCCGGCTGTAAAAAGAACACTGAACTCATAAATATATTAACACTAAACTGACAAATAACACTATGTGATGTTGTGAAAAGGAACGTTGTGTAAAAAGAACACTAAACTCATAAATTTATTAACACTGAAATGATAAATGCATTGTTGTTGAAGAAAAACTGTACTGAATCATAAATGTGCGTGTTGTTGTAAAAGGAACACTGAACTGATGAATAAGTTTACATGTTGTAGTAAATAAACACTTCGTTGTAAATAGAATTCTGAACTGATAAATAAGGTACCTGTACACATTGTTGTAAAAGGAACACTGAATTGATAATTATATCTATATAATGTTGTAAAGGAATACTGAACTCATAAATAAATGTGCGCATTGTTGTAAAAGAAACACTGAACTGATAAAAAATGTGTGCTTTGCTGTAACAAAACCACTGAACTGATATATAAATGTACGGGATGTTAAAGAAAAACTGAACCGCATGAATCATAAATGTGCGTGTTGTTGTAAAAGGAACACTAAACTGAAAAATAAGTGTACATGTTGTAGTAAATGAACACTTTGTTGTAAATAGAATACTGAACTGTTAAACAAGGTACCTGTAAGTATTGTAAAAGGAACTCTTAACTGATTAATAAGGTACCTGTATGCATTGTTGTAAAAGGAACATTGAACTGAAAAAAAAATATTTGCGCATTGCTGTAAAAGGATTACTGAACTAGGAAATAAATGTGCACATTGCTGTAAAAGGAACACTGAATTGATAAATAAATGTCGCCTTGCTGTTAAAGAAACACTGAACTGAATAATAAATGTGCGGGTTGTTGTTAAAGGAACACTTAAGTGATGAATAAGTGTACATGTTGTAGTAAATGTACGCTTTGTTGTAAAAAGAATACTGAACTGATTTATTAGGTACATGTACGCATTGTTGTAAAAGGAACTCTGAACTTAAAATTATATGTATATATTCTTGTAAAAGGAACACTGAACTGATAAATAAATGTGCACATTAATGTTAAAGGAACACTGAACCGATATATTAATATGCACATTATAGTAAAAAGAACACTGAATTGATATATTGTATATAAATGTAGGCATTAGTGTAAAAGGAACACTGAACTGATAAAAAAATGTGTGCTTTGCTGTAACAGAACCACTGAACTGATATATAAATGTGCATGATGTTGTTACAGGAAAACTGAACTCATATATAAATACAATGTACAAGCATTGCTGAAAAAAACCCACTGAACTCAAAAATAAGTGAACACATTGTTGCAAGAAGAGCATTGAACTCATAAATAAATGTAAGCATTGTTGTTAAAGGAACACTGAACTCATAAATAAATTAACACTAAACTGATAATTAACTCTATGTTATGTTGTGAAAAGGAACATCGTGTAAAAGGAACACAGAGCTCATAAAAAAATTAAGACGGAATGAATGTGCGCATTGTTGTAAATGGAACACTGAACAAACATTATATGTATATAATGTTGTAAAAGGAACACTGAACTGATAAATAAATGTGCGCATTAATGTAAAAGGAACACTGAACTGATAAATAAATGTGCACATTAATGTTAATGGAACACTGAACTAATAATTATATGTATATATTGTTGTAAAAGGAACACTAAACTGATAAATAAATGTGTGCATTAATGTAAAAGAAACACTGAACTTATAATTAAATGTGCGCATTGTTGTGAAAGGAGCACTGAATTGATAAATAAATTTCACATTGTTGTAAAAGAAACACTGAACTCATAAATAAATTAAAACGGAACTGATAAATAAATGAACGCATAATGAACGCACTGAACTAATAATTATATGTATATATCGTTGTAAAAGGAACACTGAACTGATAAATAAGTGTGTGCGTAAATGTAAAAGGAACACTGAACTAATAAATAAATTGTATGCATTGTTGTAAATGTAACACTGAAGTATGTATATATTGTTGTTGAAGGAACACTGAACTGATAAATAAATGTGTGCATTAATATAAAAGGAACACTGAACTCATAAATAAATGTGCCCATTGTTGTAAAAGGATCACTGAACTGAACACATTGTTGTTAAAGCAACACTGAACTGAATCATAAATGTGCCTGTTGTTGTAAAAGGAACACTGAACTGATGAATAAGTTTACATGTTAAATAAAAAGAAAACGCATTGTTGTAAAAGGAACACTGAACTCATAAATAAATTAAGACGGAACTGATTAATAAATAAACGCATTGTTTTTAAAGAAAAACTGAACTGAATCATAAATGTGCGCGATGTTGTAATAGGAACACTGAACTGATGAATAAGTGTACATGTTGAAGTTGAAGTCAAAGCAACACTGAACTGATAAATAAATGTGTGAGCTGTTGTTAAAGATATACTGAACTTAAAATAAATGTACACTTTGTTGCAAATTGAACACTGAACTGATGTTTAAATGTGCATGTTGTAAAAAGAACACTGAACTCATAAGAGAATTAACACTGAACTGATAAATAACACTATGTGATGTTGTAAAGAAAAGTTGTGTAAAAGGAACTCTGAACTGATAATTAATGTACACATTGTTGTAAAATGAACTCTGAACTCAAAAAAAACCTTAAACTGAACTGATAATAAATGTACCCATTGTTGTAAAGGAAACACTGAACTCATAAATAAATGTATGCATTGTTGTAAAAGGAATGCTAAACTCATTCATAAATTGACGCATTGTTGTTAAAGGAACACTGAACTCATAAATAAGTTATCACTGAAGTGATAAATAAATGAATGCATTGTTGTAAAAGAAACACTATACTAAATAATAATTGTACGCATTGCTGTTAAATGAACGCTGAAATGATAAATGAATGCATTGTTGTAAATGGAACACTGAACTAATAATTATACATTTATGTATAAATTGTTGTAAAAAGAACACTGATAAATAAATGTGCACATTAATGTAAAAGGAACACATAACTGATAAATGAATGTGCGCATTGTTGTAAATGGAACACTGAACAAACATTATATGTATATAATGTTGTAAAAGGAACATTGAACTGATAAATAAATGTGCGCATTAATGTAAAAGGAACACTGAACTGATAAATAAATGTGCACATTAATGTTAATGAAACACTTAACTTATAATTAAATGTGCGCATTGTTGTAAAAGGAGCACTGAATTGATAAATAAATTTCACATTGTTGTAAAAGAAACACTGAACTCATAAATAAATTAAAATGGAACTGATAAATAAATGAACGCATTGTTGTCAAAAAAAACACTGAACTGAATCATAAATATGTGCCTTGTTGTAAAAGGAACACTAAACTGATAAATAAGTGTACATGTTGAAGTAAATGAATGCATTGTTGTAAAAGATCACTGAATTGACAAATAAATGTACACATTGTTGTAAAAGAAACACTGAACTCATAAATAAATTAAAACGGAACTGATAAATAAATGAACGCATTGTTGTTAAAGAAACACTGAACTGAATCATAAATGTGCGCGTTGTTGTGAAAGGAACACTGAACTGATGAATAAGTGCACATGTTGAAGTAAAAGAAAACGCATTGATGTAAAAGAAACACTGAACTCATAAATAAATTAAGACGAAACTGATTAATTAATGAACGCATTGATGTTAAAGAAACACTGAACTGAATTATAAATGTGCGCGTTGTTGTAAAAGGAACACTGAACTGATGAATAAGTGTACATGTTGAAGTTGAAGTCAAAGGAACACTGAACTGATAAATAAATGTGTGCGCTGTTGTAAAAGAAATACTAAACTTAAAAATAAATGCACACTATGTTGCAAATTGATCTCTGAACTGATGTATAAATGAGCATGTTGTACAGAGAACACTGTACTCATAAAAGAATTAACACTGAACTGAAAATAACACTATGTGATGTTGTAAAAAGAAATGTTGTGTAAAAAGAACTCTAAACTGATAAATAAATGTATGCCTTGATGTAAAATGAACACTAAAGCAATGAAAAAGTAGACATGTTGTAGTAAATGAACGCTTTGACGTAAATAGAATATTGAACTGAAAAATAAGGTACATGTACGCATTGTAGAAAAGGGAACACTGAACTTATAATTATATGTATATATTGTTGTAAAAGGAACACAAAACTGAAAAAAAAATGTACGCATTGCTATAAAAGGAACACTGAACTGATAAATAAATGTGGGCATTGTTGTTAAAGGAACACTGAATTGATAAATAAATGTATGCATTGTTGTAAAAGGAACACTGAACTGATTAATAATTAAGATGGTACTGAAAAAAAATGAACGCATTGTTGTCAAAGAAACACTGAACTGAATCATAAATATGCGCCTTGTTGTAAAAGGAACTTTAAACTCATAAAAAACTTAAACTGAACTGATAATAAATGTACCCATTGTTGTAAAGGGAACACTGAACTCATAAATAAATGTATGCATTGTTGTAAAAGGAATGCTAGTCTCATTCATAAATTAACGCATTGTTGTTAAAAGAACACTGAACTCATATAAAAGTTAACACTGCACTCATAAGTAAATGTACACATTGTTGTAAAAGAAACACTTTACTGAATAATAAATGTACGCATGGCTGTAAAAGGAACACTGAACTGATAAATAAATGTGCACATTAATGTAAAAGAAACACTTTACTGAATAATAAATGTACGCATGGCTGTAAAAGGAACACTGAACTGATAAATAAATGTGTGCATTAATGTAAATGGAACACTGAACTAATAATTATATGTATATATCATTGTAAAAGGAACACTGAACTGATAAATAAGTGTGTGCGTAAATGTAAAAGGAACACTGAACTAATAAATAAATTGTATGCATTGTTGTAAATGTAACACTGAAGATATAATTATATGTATATATTGTTGTTGAAGGAACACTGAATTGATAAATAAATGTGTGCATTAATATAAAAGGAACACTGAACTCATAAATAAATGTGCCCATTGTTGTAAAAGGATCACTGAACTGAACCATAAATGTGGGCGTTGTCGTGAAAGGAACACTGAACTGATGAATAAGTGTACATGTTGAAGTAATAGAAATAGCATTGTTGTAAAAGTAACACTGAACTCATAAATAAATTAAGATGGAACTGATAAATAAATGAACGCATTGTTGTCAAAGAAACACTGAACTGAACCATAAATATGCGCCTTGTTGCAAAAGGAACACTAAACTGATAAAGAAGTGTCAAGTTGAAGTAAATGAACACATTGTTGTAAAAGGAACACTGAATTGACAAATAAATGTACACATTGTTGTAAAAGAAAAACTGAACTCATAATTAAGTAAAGACGGAACTGATAAATAAATGAATGCATTGTTGTTAAAGCAACACTGAACTGAATCATAAATGTGCCTGTTGTTGTAAAAGGAACACTGAACTGATGAATAAGTTTACATGTTAAATAAAAAGAAAACGCATTGATGTAAAAGGAACACTGAACTCATAAATAAATTAAGACGGAACTGATAAATAAATGAATATATTGTTATTAAAGAAACACCGAACTGAATCATTAATGTGCGCAATGCTGTAAAAGGAACACTGAACTGATGAATAAGTGTACATATTGAAGTTGAAGTCTAAGGAACTCTGAACTGATAAATAAATGTGTGCGCTGTTGTAAAGAAATACTGAAGTTAAAATAAATGTACACTATGTTGCAAATTGAACACTGAACTGATATATAAATGTGCATGTTGTAAAAAGAACACTGAACTCATAATAGAATTAACACTGAACTGATAAATAACACTATGTGATGTTGTAAAAAGAAAAGTTGTGTAAAAAGAACTCTGAACTGATAAATAAATGTACGCCTTGTTGTCAAATGAACACTAAAGTGATGAATAAGTAGACATGTTGTAGTAAATGGACGCTTTGTCGTAAATAGAATACTGAACTGAAAAATGAGGAACACGTACGCATTGTTGAAAAGGGAACACTGCACTTAAAATTATATGTACATATTGTTGTGAAAGGAACACTGAACTGAATAAATATAAACGCATTGCAGTAAAAGGAACACTGAACTGATAAATAAATATGGGCATTGTTGTAAAAGGAACAATGAATTTATAAATAAATGTACGCTTTGTTGTAAAAGGAACACTGAACTGATAAATAAATTAAGACGGAACTAATAAATAAATGAACGCATTGTTGTCAAAGAAACACTGAACTGAATCATAAATATGCACCTTGTTGTAAAAGGAACACTGAACTGATAAATAAGTGTACATGTTGAAGTAATAGAAAACACATTGTTGTAAAAGGAACACTGAACTCATAAATAAATTAAGACAGAACTGATAAATAAATTAACGCATTGTTCTTAAAGAAACACTGAACTGAATCATAAATGTGCGCGTTGTTGTAAAAGAAACACTGAACTGATGAGTAAGTTTACACGTTGAAGTAATAGAAAACGCATTGATGTAAAAGGAACACCGAACTCATAAATTAATTGAGACGGAACTAATAAAAAAATGAATGCATTGTTATTAAAGAAAGACTGAACTGAATCATTAATGTGCGCATTGCTGTAAAAGGAACACTGAACTGATGAAAAAGTGTACATGTTGAAGTTGAAGTCAAAGGAACACTGAACTGATAAATAAATGTGTGTGCTGTTGTAAAGAAATACTGAACTTAAAATAAATGTACACTATGTTGCAAATTGAACACTGAACTGATGTATAAATGTGTATGTTGTTAAAAGAACACTGAACTGATAAATAACACTATGTGATGTTGTAAATAGAAATGTTGTGTAAAAGAACTCTGAACAGATAAATAAATGTACGCTTTGTTGTAAAATGAACACTGAACTCATAAATAAATTAAGACGGAACTGATAAATAAATGAACGCATTGTTGTCAAAGAAACACTGAACTGAATCATAAAAATGCGCCTTGTTGTAAAAGGAACATTAAACTGATAAATAAGTGTACATGTTGAAGTAAATGAACGCATTGTCGTAAAAGGAACACTGAATTGACAAATAAATGTACACATTGTTGTAAAAGAAACTCTGAACTCATAAATAAGTTAAGACGGAACTGATAAATAAATAAATGCATTGTTGTTAAAGAAACACTGAACGGAATCATAATGTGCCCGTTGTTGTCAAAGGAACACTGAACTGATGAATAAGTGTACATGTTGAAGTTGAAGTCAAAGGAACACTGAACTGATAAATAAATGTGCCTGTTGTTGTGAAAAGAACACTGAACTGATGAATAAGTGTACATGTTGAAGTAATAGAAAACGCATTGTTGTAAAAGGAACACTGAACTGAATCATAAATGTGCGCATTGTTGTAAAAGGAACACTGAACTGACGAATAAGTTTACATGTTGAAGTAATAGAAAACGCTATGATGTAAAAGGAACACTGAACTCATAAATAAATTAAGACGGAATTGATAAATAAATGATCGCATTGTTGTTAAAGAAACACTGAACTGAATCATAAATGTGCGCATTGTTGTAAAAGGAACACTGAACTGACGAATAAGTTTACATGTTGAAGTAATAGAAAACGCTATGATGTAAAAGGAACACTGAACTCATAAATAAATTAAGACAGAACTGATAAATAAATGAACATATTGTTGTTAAAGAAACACTGAACTGAATCATAAATATGCGCCTTGGAGTTGGACCTGCAGAGACACTCATCCAATGTATGATTATTGATAGAAACAGTTGAGCCCCACCATCTACACGGAACAGTCTGCTGTCTTCGGAACTGGATGTACGCCGGCCTGAGGGTGTCCCTTCGGGGAGCTGTATGGAGTTGGCAGCGAAGTGTGTGCATTGTTGTAAATGGAACACTGAATAAATTAAGAAGGAACTGATAAATAAATGAATGCATTGTTGTCAAAGAAACACTGAACTGAATTATAAATATGCGCCTTGTTGTAAAAGGAATGCTGAACTGATAAATAAGTGTACATGTTGAAGTAAATGAACGCATTGTTGTAAAAGGAACACTGAATTGATAAATAAATGTATGCATTGTTGTAAAAGGAAAACTGAACTGATAAATAAATTAAGACGGAACTGATAAATAAATGAACGCATTGTTGTCAAAGAAACACTGAACTGAATAATAAATATGCGCGTTGTTGTAAAAGGAACACTAAACTGATAATTAAGTGTACATGTTGAAGTAATAGAAAACGCATTGTTGTAAAAGGAACACTGAACTCATAAATAAATTAAAACAGAACTGATAAATAAATGAATGCATTGGCCATTGTTGTTAAAGAAACACTAAACTGAACCATATATGTGCCGGTTGTTATAAAAAGGAACACTGAACTGATGAATAAGTTTACATGTAAATTTACCCCATTTATATTTTTGAAATTTGTTGGTTGATTATAACAAAGTACTTTAGTGTAGTTTTATAGCTTTAGTTTAACTAGTACTGCTTGATTTAATGCTAACAATAGGAACATGTATTTATTTTTATGGGTATGCTGGTATACTATAATTCGACGGCTAAACAAAAACCTGTAGTAACTATCATTATATTTAGATGGAGTTACCATAGTGTTTTGTTTAACCCTCGACATGTATTATACCTCAGGGACTTAGACGACCCTGCCTGGCATAGTCTAACACTGTCTTGTGGATCATGTACATGCATGTATGAACTAATTATAAATCCAGTGTTCCTTTACTATCAATGCGTAAATGAATGTATGAGATCAGTGTTCCTTTAAAAACAATGCGCAAACTAATAATCAGTTCAGTGTTCCTTTAAAATCAATGTGTAAATGAATTTATGAGTTCAGTGTTTCTTTAAAAGCAATGCCTTAACTAATTTATTAATTCAGTGTTCTGTTAAAATCAATGTGTTAACTAATTTATGAGTTCAGTGTTCCTTTAAAATCATTGCTTAAATAAATTTATTGAATCTGTGTTTCTTTATAACAAATGGGTAAATAAATTTATGAATTCAGTGTTCCTTTAAAGTCAATGTGTAAACTATCTTATGAGTTCAGTGTTCCTTTTTAATCAATGCGTAAATTAATTTATGAGTTCAGTGTACTTTTAAAATCAATGCATACATTAATTTATGAGTTCAGTGTACTTTTAAAATCAATGCGTAAATTAATTTATGAGTTCAGTGTACTTTTAAAATCAATGCATAAATTAATTTATGAGTTCAGTGTACTTTTAAAATCAATGCATAAATTAATTTATGAGTTCAGTGTACTTGTAAAATCAATGCATAAATTAATTTATGAGTTCAGTGTACTTTTAAAATCAATGCATAAATTAATTTATGAGTTCAGTGTACTTTTAAAATCAATGCATAAATTAATTTATGAGTTCAGTGCACTTTTAAAATCAATGCATAAATTAATTTATGAGTTCAGTGTACTTTTAAAATCAATGCATAAATTAATTTATGAGTTCAGTGTACTTTTAAAATCAATGCATAAATTAATTTATGAGTTCAGTGTACTTTTAAAATCAATGCATAAATTAATTTATGAGTTCAGTGTACTTTTAAAATCAATGCATAAATTAATTTATGAGTTCAGTGTACTTTTAAAATCAATGCGTAAATTAATTTATGAGTTCAGTGTACTTTTAAAATCAATGCGTAAATGAATTTATGAGTTCAGTGTACTTTTAAAATCAATGCATAAATTAATTTATGAGTTCAGTGTACTTTTAAAATCAATGCATAAATTAATTTATGAGTTCAGTGTACTTTTAAAATCAATGCATAAATTAATTTATGAGTTCAGTGTACTTTTAAAATCAATGCATAAATTAATTTATGAGTTCAGTGTTCCTTTTTAATCAATGCATAAATTAATTTATGAGTTCAGTGTACTTTTAAAATCAATGCGTAAATGAATCTATGAGTTCAGTGTACTTTTAAAATCAATGCATAAATTAATTTATGAGTTCAGTGTACTTTTAAAATCAATGCATAAATTAATTTATGAGTTCAGCATACTTTTAAAATCAATGCATAAATTAATTTATGAGTTCAGTGTACTTTTAAAATCAATGCATAAATGAATTTATGAGTTCAGTGTACTTTTAAAATCAATGCATAAATTAATTTATGAGTTCAGTGTACTTTTAAAATCAATGCATAAATTAATTTATGAGTTCAGTGTACTTTTAAAATCAATGCATAAATTAATTTATGAGTTCAGTGTTCCTTTTTAATCAATGCATAAATTAATTTATGAGTTCAGTGTACTTTTAAAATCAATGCGTAAATGAATTTATGAGTTCAGTGTACTTTTAAAATCAATGCATAAATTAATTTATGAGTTCAGTGTACTTTTAAAATCAATGCATAAATTAATTTATGAGTTCAGTGTACTTTTAAAATCAATGCGTAAATTAATTTATGAGTTCAGTGTACTTTTAAAATCAATGCATAAATTAATTTATGAGTTCAGTGTACTTTTAAAATCAATGCATAAATTAATTTATGAGTTCAGTGCACTTTTAAAATCAATGCATAAATTAATTTATGAGTTCAGTGTACTTTTAAAATCAATGCGTAAATTAATTTATGAGTTCAGTGTACTTTTAAAATCAATGCGTAAATGAATTTATGAGTTCAGTGTACTTTTAAAATCAATGCATAAATTAATTTATGAGTTCAGTGTACTTTTAAAATCAATGCATAAATGAATTTATGAGTTCAGTGTACTTTTAAAATCAATGCATAAATTAATTTATGAGTTCAGTGTACTTTTAAAATCAATGCATAAATTAATTTATGAGTTCAGTGTTCCTTTTTAATCAATGCATAAATTAATTTATGAGTTCAGTGTACTTTTAAAATCAATGCGTAAATGAATCTATGAGTTCAGTGTACTTTTAAAATCAATGCATAAATTAATTTATGAGTTCAGTGTACTTTTAAAATCAATGCATAAATTAATTTATGAGTTCAGCATACTTTTAAAATCAATGCATAAATTAATTTATGAGTTCAGTGTACTTTTAAAATCAATGCATAAATGAATTTATGAGTTCAGTGTACTTTTAAAATCAATGCATAAATTAATTTATGAGTTCAGTGTACTTTTAAAATCAATGCATAAATTAATTTATGAGTTCAGTGTACTTTTAAAATCAATGCATAAATTAATTTATGAGTTCAGTGTACTTTTAAAATCAATGCATAAATTAATTTATGAGTTCAGTGTTCCTTTTTAATCAATGCATAAATTAATTTATGAGTTCAGTGTACTTTTAAAATCAATGCGTAAATGAATTTATGAGTTCAGTGTACTTTTAAAATCAATGCATAAATTAATTTATGAGTTCAGTGTACTTTTAAAATCAATGCATAAATTAATTTATGAGTTCAGTGTACTTTTAAAATCAATGCATAAATTAATTTATGAGTTCAGTGTACTTTTAAAATCAATGCATAAATTAATTTATGAGTTCAGTGTACTTTTAAAATCAATGCATAAATTAATTTATGAGTTCAGTGTACTTTTAAAATCAATGCATAAATTAATTTATGAGTTCAGTGTACTTTTAAAATCAATGCATAAATTAATTTATGAGTTCAGTGTACTTTTAAAATCAATGCATAAATTAATTTATGAGTTCAGTGTTTCTTTAAAAGCAATGCCTTAACTAATTTATGAGTTCAGTGCTTAAATAAATTTATTAAATCTGTGTTTCTTAAAAATCAATGTGTAAATTAATTCATGTGTTCAGTGTTCCTTTTAAATCAATGTGTAAAAGAATTTATGAGATCAGTGTTCCTTAAAATCAATGCGTTAATGAATTGATGAGATCAGTGTTCCTTTAAAAACAATGCATAAACTAATTTATAAATCAAATGTTCCTTTAAAATCAATGCGTAAATGAATTGATGAGATCAGTGTTCCTTTAAAAACAATGCATAAACTAATTTATAAATCAAATGTTCCTTTAAAATCAATGCGTAAATGAATTGATGAGATCAGTGTTCCTTTAAAAACAATGCATAAACTAATTTATAAATCAAATGTTCCTTTAAAATCAATGCGTAAATGAATTGATGAGATCAGTGTTCCTTTAAAAACAATGCATAAACTAATTTATAAATCAAATGTTCCTTTAAAATCAATGCGTAAATGAATTGATGAGTTCAGTGTTCCTTTAAAAACAATGTGTTAACTAATTTATCAGTTCAGTGTTTCTTTAAAATCAATGACTAAATGAATTTATGAATTCAGTGTTCCTTAAAAATCAATGCGTAAACTATCTTATGAGTTCAGTGTTCCATTTTAATCAATGCGTAAATTAATTTACGAGTTCAGCGTTCCTTTAAAAACAATGCGTTAAATTAATTTATGAATTCAGTTTTCAGTTAAATTAATGTGTTAACTAATTTATGAGTTCAGTGTTCTAAAAAAAATCAATGCGTAAATAAATTTATAAAATCAGTAATCCTTCAAAATCAATGTGTAAATAAATTTAATACATCAGTGTTCCTTTAAAAACAATGCATAAACTAATTTATAAATCAAATGTTCCTTTAAAATCAATGCGTAAATAAATTGACGAGTTCAGTGTTCCTTTAAAATCAATTCGTAAAATAATTTATGAATGCAGTATCCCTTTAAAATCAATGCGTAAACTAATTTATGAATGCAGTATCCCTTTAAAATCAATGCGTAAACTAATTTATGAATGCAGTATCCCTTTAAAATCAATGCGTAAACTAATTTATGAATGCAGTATCCCTTTATAATCAATGCGTAAATAAATTTATTAAATCAGTGTTCCTTTAAAATCAATGCGTAAACTAATTTATTAAATAAGTGTTCCTTTAAAATCAATGCGTAAATAAATTGACGAGTTCAGTTTTCCTTTAAAATCAAGGCATAAATGAATTTATGAATGCAGTGTTCCTTTTTAATCAATGCGTAAACTAATTTATGAATGCAGTGTTCCTTTAAAATCAATGTGTTAATAAATTTATTAAATCAGAGTTCCTTTAAAATCAATGCGTTAATAAATTTATTAAATCAGAGTTCCTTTAAAATCAATGCGTTAATAAATTTATTAAATCAGAGTTCCTTTAAAATCAATGCGTTAATAAATTTATTAAATCAGAGTTCCTTTAAAATCAATGCGTTAATAAATTTATTAAATCAGAGTTCCTTTAAAATCAATGCGTTAATAAATTTATTAAATCAGAGTTCCTTTAAAATCAATGCGTAAACTAATTTGTGTTCCTTTAAAATCAATGCGTAAATAAATTGACGAGTTCAGTTTTCCTTTAAAATCAAGGCATAAATGAATTTATGAATGCAGTGTTCCTTTTTAATCAATGCGTAAACTAATTTATGAATGCAGTGTTCCTTTAAAATCAATGTGTTAATAAATTTATTAAATCAGAGTTCCTTTAAAATCAATGCGTTAATAAATTTATTAAATCAGAGTTCCTTTAAAATCAATGCGTTAATAAATTTATTAAATCAGTGTTCCTACAAAATCAATGCGTAAATAAATTTATTAAATCAGTGTTCCTTTAAAATCAACGTAAATAAATTGACGAGTTGAGTGTTACTTTAAAATCAATGTATAAATTAATTTATGAGTTCAGTGTTTCTTTTATAACATCGCGTACATTATTTTTATCAGTCCAGTGTTCCTTTTACAACAATGCAAACATTCGTTTATCAGTTCAGTGTTCCTTTTACATCAGTTCAGTGTTCCCTTTAGAACAATGCATACATTTATTTATGTTTATTCACAAATAACCATGATGAGATGACCTTCATATCACTGTCACAACACAGAAGGGATGACCTACATATCACTGTCACAACACGTATGAGATGGTCCATAGACAACACAGATGAGATGGTCCATACACAACACAGATGAGATGGTCCATACACAACACAGATGAGATGGTCCATTTACAACACAGATGATATGGTCCATACACAACTCAGATGAGATGGTCCATACACAACACAGATGAGATGGTCCATACCCAACCCAGATGAGATGGTCCATACACAACACAGATGAGATGGTCCATTTACAACACAGATGATATGGTCCATACACAACTCAGATGAGATGGTCCATACACAACACAGATGAGATGGTCCATACACAACACAGATGAGATGGTCCATACACAACACAGATGAGATGGTCCAAATACAACACAGATGAGATGGTCCAAATACAACACAGATGAGATGGTCCATTCACAACCCAGATGAGATGGTCCATACACAACACAGATGAGATGGTCCATATACAACACAGATGAGATGATCCATACACAACCCAGATGAGATGATCCATACACAATCCAGATGAGATGATCCATACACAACCCAGATGAGATGATCCATAAACAATCCAGATGAGATGAGATGAGATGATCCATATATATCACTGTCTCTTAGTCCGTTTGACATATGTTAACATGCATACCACTCTATATTGAGATCAGACCACGGGTTCCGGAAATGGTCGCAGCGCTCTCTATAGAGGTCTGTGAATTTGTTGCCCGCAAACCACAGACAGGTACTGCATTACAGCTGCATTATGCATAGTGTTGTTGGCGCTATGAGTAGTGTATCTGTGCATGTGCCAAACCGGTGCAGCTCAAGAGCTCAACCCGTGATCTCACGGTTTGACTCACCCACCCGGGGTTGCATTGACTTTAGGTAGCACGTGGGTAACTTGACCTTACATGCTCTGTAATAGTTTTTAAAAGAACTATTAACATCATGTAAGCCAGTCACAAGTCTGGATAAACAAGGAGTGACCACAAAAGCAATTTATGTTGTAAACATTAAAAACTAATAAATATAAATAACTAATACCTAATCAAAATCACATTAAATGCTTTGTTTTTCCTCAAACACCAAAGACCAGCAATATGACACTCTTTTAGTTTAATGTAAAACACCTCATACTTGAGATTTATCTCTTAGTCATGAGGAGACCTGAGTTCAAGTCTCAGTGAGAGTATTATTGCTAAGTCACAGATGGTACTGAGGATGTCAACCAAAACCTTTTATCATTTATTAATTGTATAGTAATGTCCAGAATGTCTCATGTACCACTGAAATCACTTTACCAACCAAGCTTCACTCTCTATACATTATCTTACTCAAAATTAAAGCATATTGATAGATCTGTTATTTATTGTGTTCATCAATACAGATGGTAAATTGAATTATATGTTACATTCTATATTTAACCCCATAGCAACACATTGTAAGGGTCATATAACGGCAGTGAGTCAACCTATACTCACTCCTCCTGGAAAGGCTAAATCTCTGGAGTCAGCTGTTAACCAACTACGAAGTGCATACTTTCATCAGTGACTGCCCTACATAATTACAAATCATTGATAGGAGGGAGAATGCCGGTAGAAATAATTTTTTATGACCAAGCTCCACGAAAGTATGCCCCGCCAGGAAAACCCACGACCCCTCGATCAGTAGACTTGCTTGCTACCAACTGAGCTAGCCCGGCAGCTTAAATACATGTACTATTAATATAATGTTTTGTTTTTCTTCCAGTGAGTCAAAGTTTGCAGTTGATTATTAAAGTATTGCAGTACATAAAAAGCAATATTTTGAGCAGAATTGCATTTCTGACTAATTAATGTTTCAGTATTTGCAGTATGAATCTTTATATACATGTATATGTATTAACTATATGCTCTCTATGTATAATAAAGAGAAATAACTCCAAAAAGTAATTGATTAGGAGTTTTGCCCTTTAAAAATGTAGATATAGTAGTACTAGTACTGAACAATTGTCTCACTTTCAGTCCAGCATCTTGATTAGTACTGAATGAATTATACTAAGAAGTACTTAAATGTTATAGTACAAAAAGGGCATAACTCTAAAAATAATACATGTACACCCATTTAAGTCCACTAATAGTCGCAAAGATGTAGTACTAATGAATAAATGCGTCAACTTTCATTTAAATATCTTGACCAAATTTGAAAATGTTGCACTTTTCAAAAACTTGACTCTAATTTTATAAGTATAAAAGGGGCATAACTCTATAAGTAAATCATCCATAGTGGGTATTGATTTCAATTGAAACTTAAATTGAGATTTAAAAACTCTTTAATTATTGTAATTAACCAGCAACTTTGTGTTGCATTGCTACCCATACTGAACTAGTCTAATTAATCATATAGACATTTCTAGTGCACATACATACATGTACATTTGACAGATTGTCAAGTTGGGAGTTGATATCTTTACTTTTCAGTTAGCTTTAGGGAGTCACAGTAGAAACATAGAATAAAATAAATATTCATCAAGTGATAAGAGCGCAGCTTCAACACTACAGTTAAGAAAATTTCTTAGAATCTAGATTTTACTTTATTATAATATGGATTAATAACTTAATTAAGATCACTATTTAACATCATATACAAACTTGTTATAAACAGTCAACTATATTCTTTGTATTTATGATGGTGTTGGTAAATCAAAGACATGATACACATAAAAGTGTGGCAACGTACAAACTATGGCATCTCACTATGCCATATTTGTAGCCTTTTCTTTATTAAGCTGTCAATATAAAACACAACAAGATAAGTATTTAAGATATTTTATTGATGCTTGATACTGTAAACAAAACATAAAAAATAAAACACACTTTTATATAATATGTAAATTGTATAAACAAATGAACTAGAATTTTAAGTATGAGATTATGAACAGCCGTCATCAAACAATCCTCTGCCCGTTGGTCACAGATCTTAAAATGACGCGGAGATGGTTTTTGATTGGCCGCCATTGGCAATTATTCATGGCTTGTTTTAGAGTGTTTTCTATAGGGGAGAATCAGACTGTCCGCTGTCTGCAGGTGTGCGCTATTCAGAGGTGGCTGTTGGCACTAAATTCTTGTACCATGGTCATTTTATTCCCAGGTCAATAATTATGAATTCTTCTAATGGATATTTAAAAGGTAAGCATCAAGAAGTATTACAATATCATTTCTATCTGCTAACAATCAATAAGGGGTTCCAGATCATAAACAATATTATTAGTTTTAATGCCCTCATATGACAATCAACTTCACAATTTATTAAGGTAATGTTAGTAATAATTTCAAACTCTCACAAAACATTTTTACACAGACAGTCTTGTTTGATTATATTATACTTATCTTATTATAAAGGTCTAACTGTTATATTTAGGAAATTATTAATTGTTAAAGAAAAATGAATGTTTTGTCGGCTTCTGTCTAAGAACTATTCTAAACCCTTCATTCCGCTAACCATATTGCCGGAACATATAAGTGATCGAATGTTACATGTAATGTGACCGGTTTCACTGTTAAGTATGAAAGAAATGAGTGCAAGAACACACATATATACATAGTGAAATAAGATAAAAATGTAAAATATAAGTTAACAAATAGTGAGGTGATAATATATTCATAAATATAAAATGGTTTAAGTTATACAGTTGTATATTGTCTGTTATCAGTGATGTGGAGTTTGGTACTTAGAAATGTATCAAACATATTTACAATTAAGTTATAATATACACAGCTAATACACCATTGAAAGAACATATTTTATTTCATCCTAACATGATAACCTTTTTAACACAGATATTTTGGATAAACAACAACACAGAACTGAAGCATGAATAGGATTGCATCATTAACATAATTTATTAGAATACAAGAAATGTAACGAGGAAACCACATTAAAGCCGGATTTAAAAACTTTAACGTGAAAATTACAGAGAGAAATACAAATGTAATCCATAATAAAGGCACTACCAGTTGTGGTTACTTTCTATTTCTGTTCATCACATGGTATGTTATCATTGTATGAAGTTTCATAAAGTTTTGACAATAAATGACAGAAATGTATGGTAAAGAAAAACTTTAACGCAAATGTTAATGACACAGGACCGCCCACCCACCTGTGTTCGCCAAACTATTAGCCGTATTTTTTAGTTGAAAAATCCGGCTAAAAAATACAATAGAAGCTGAGAACACTATAAAGCGCCAGGACTGACAATACTGTATGCTTTTCTCAAATGTCCAGTTTCGTGACATATAACTTAGCAATTTTTTCCGAACCAAAATTGTAGTGCAGTTATCTCAACTTTCCTCTTTTCACGGCATGCAGAATTCTCATTTTCTACTTTTACATAGCAGGATAAAAATCAGTTGTCTGTTTACATATAGACAAATCCTTATCATGTTGGAATGATGATTGATTTTTATACAATGACATAAAAGCAGAACAATTAACACATTAAATGTAAACAGCACACATATACCCTTTTATCGAAAATATTAAAATATGTTGTCGTACGAGGATTTGTTCTGTAGAGAATGTCTCTGCAGAGGTTATACTGTATACATCATACATTTTGTAGTGCCAGAACAGCTTTAAATATAGTTAACATAATTAATATAATTATGTAGGTAGGTACCTATATATGTTTAAAATAGTATATGATACATGTAGATTATGTATGTTAACATATATATTAAGATTCAGGATAAGTACATTTTGTAAACTCAACACACATGTTTGTTTTAAGATATACATGTTTGTTTCATCACATTTGTTTTCTCATTCACATTGGTTTTTGGAATAGTTCAACAATATTAACCTGAGCTTGACCTTTATGCAAGAATATATTAAAGTATTTACTATCTATTTTTGTCTTCGTTTGTTAATTGGGTTTTATCTGAAGCTTTTTCATGAGAATAAATAATTTGAAACCATGCCACAATATTGCAGACTTACATGTTTCCCCATTAACAAAATGAGTTCAAAATTAAAAGTTACAATAACATGCAATGTTGACAAAATTTATAGTGATTTATAGTCACATAGGTTGTTATAAACATGTGTATAATTGTTGACATGCATATGGAAACTTAAAATTTAATGTAAGTAAAGTGTGTAATTATTATAATAAGGTAGTTCAAGCTCAGGTTAATACTATCAGAATATACAGGTAGCTATTAAAATTTATTTCAGATATAAGCTAAAGCAGTCTTCACGACAAACCTCCATCAGCACTGGAAATTTGGTCCAGCAAAATGGAACTTTTCACAGAATCGAAATGAAATTTACTGAACTAAAAATATTCTTAACATGTGTAGAAATATGTACCATTCTGTTTTATATCTGATGTTTTTTCATAATGAATCCTAAATTTAAATCATTAATATAACAACAAATAATGATTTTTATTAAATAAGTAAAAAGGGGGTGGAAAAAAAAGGTGGACGGTCTGACCACTCAAATTCTAAAAGTCACTGGATGAGAGTAATTCAAGTGGACTTGTTCCATAGTCCACTGACTAAATTTAAAGACTGCTATAGATTTATCACACATGATGAAAGATTAAAAATATGAAAATAGAACTGAAATCAATTGTCCATAACTGTCAGAAGTTCATCAGTAATCAGTGTTACAATACAGCATAGATCAATTGTTTGCCAAGAAAGATTCAAAAGCCTTCACTAATTCTTTAGCTGTAGGTCTTGCGTCAGGCTCATGATCCCATCCTCGTTTTATCAGTGAGATGATAGCATCTGGGGGTCTTCTGGCTGATGTCATTGGTGGTCTCCAACCTCCCTTCTGAGCAACCCGATTCTTCAAGATGTCGATGGCATTACCACTAAAATCAGCTGAAAGAATAGCCATATTCATTTCCTCGGCGACATCTTTGCCAAACCACATCTCCCAGAACATAAACGATACACTGTATATGTCAATCTTGTTTGACTGTGTGCTAACAGAGTTGAGAACTTCTTGTGCCATGTAAGCTGGGGAACCATTACATGTATGAAACAACATTCCAGTTTCCTTGGCAACACCAACATCTGTAATCTTAATTTGCCCTGCATCTGATACCTTGATGAAAAATAAAAATACCATAAGACATTAAAAAAATGGAGTTGACTATTAAAATTTTTATTTCTATTAAATGCAGCAATTTCAAATTTGGTTTACATGATTAAAATTTACTGTATGATGCCTTATACCCCTCTATTAATTTTTCAGTTTCAAAACAGTAGTCCTAATCACTCTTCTTGGACAGGCCTAGATCTCAGGATATGTGCTTTTTAACCCTGAGTACTGAGCACATACCGTCACCACTTTCTGTCAATAGGCCTACCATATACATGAGTAGACCTTGGGTTTGAATCCCGCAAGAGGTACAGCATCCATGATCTAGAAATTAAAAAGCTACTGCTTTTCTTAAGTCAATTATAAATGGATAATATGCGGATAGCAAGCTTGGTGATTTTAATGATCAGATTTTAATGTATGAAGTTGAATAGTCTACCATTAGAATCACTACAATCAAGTCTAAATAGAAAAACGGTCTTAAAATAGGGAATTTTCTCTCTCAAATAAGCATTTGGGACTATAAAATTTTCAAAAATTGCATGATTTTGCAATAACTAAGGTGGCCTTTATAGAAAAACTTTAATGTATAGATGACAACTTACCAGGACATTTTCTAACTTCATATCTCTATGTGTGTAACCCTTCTCATGTATATATTCTAAACCTTTACAGAGTTGTAAGGCGTGATTCAACATAGATCTTGTAGCACTGGCATAATGCTTGTCACTTTTATCTAGTACACCAGGAATGTGGGATCGATCAATATCTGAAAATGGCACAAAAGTAATAAAGGGTTAGTGTATATGGCTACTATTTAATACTTTTCTGAAAATTGAACACCTTTCCGCCTAGTTTTAGAAATAAGACAACTTGGAACAAACAAATTTCAAAATGTAATCATATCATGTTCTGATACTCAATCCTCCCCTTTTGGAAAATGTAATGGCTGATATTCAGTACATCAGTAAAATCACTTCATAAAATTATGTCAAGTAACATATTTAATATATAGTGCTTTCATTTTCTCAAATACATCAAGGCAGTCAGGAGTCCTATTCACTCTCCCTAAACAGGCTATATGTTCAAAAGATTGAAACCTTTCAATCTAGTACCAAATACCAATACTAATGACTGATACTTTCCTATTTAATAATTATAAAGGTGAAACAAACAGGCCTATTACAACAATTCATAGCCAAACTCTGATAAAGTATGCCAGTCTCACACAGAATTAGAATCAACTGCATATATTTTTGAGCAGACTACTAAAATGCATTGAATCAATTGGAATTACTCAAGGAATGAAATGAAGTAAATATATAATGAGCAATTTGATGTCATTTAATTATTTGTCTGGAGAGAAGAATTAACAAAAGTAATTATAATTGTTTACCTTACTAGTTGATATTGTTGATCAAATGACTATGAACCCAGATGCATGTACACAATCTTAACATGAATATTTAGGAAATCTAAACTTTTTAAGTAGCACACACTGATAAAGACGCTCAATCCACTTACGGCGGTATAATGTTATTATAAATCATTAATGGTGTAAGATAACTGCAGCATTTTCGAACGTAGCATAGTATTGTCGCTTTTCTTAACTGTCAAGACATGAACAATTCTACTTTTACTTATTACGTAAAAATGTTTGTCAAATGTCCATCGTGATATTGCCCTAGCATGTATTCAGTCAAAGAGAAGTAAATTAAAATTATTTAATTTTGACAGTTGAAAACAAACAGTAACATTTACCTCTATCCATATATAAATGTTTTAATGTTGTTTTACATTTCTCCATTACCATTATCCATTTCAAACCTTTACCTTTTTCTTTTGCATATGAAGCTCCATAATATCTTACAATGTTAGGATGTTTCAGATCTCTGGATGTAGAAAATAATAACAAGTATAAACAAGTAAATCTGTGAGCTAATGCTCACTAGTGATACCCCCGCCAAAATCTAAAAATATGTGACAAACAGGAAGTAGATGAGCAAGTAGCATGAAATCGCTTTACACCACATGGGACTATGGGATGAAGCAATATGCAAAGTATTAGGCTGCTGCATGATATAGTTGCTGAGAAAACTGTGACGGAAATTTTGTAACGGACGGACAAGGGTAAAACAGTATACCCCCCTCTTCTTCGAAGCGGTGGTATAATAAGTTTATTGAGATACAGTCAAACCTGTGTATTGTGACCTTCACACGGAGTTAGCCAAAAAAGCCACATTAGACAGAGGGTCACAATATGCAGGGTACAAATACAACTCAAGTTTTGTGTACACTATTTATATAACAAGCTATTCAGAAGATGTATTGGTTAATGTTTAAAATCTATAAAATCTATAAAACCTATAAAATACATGTTGCCCTAAGAAAACAAGTCTTTATCAAGTTTTTGTGGCACTCAGGAGGTCCTGCTTGAGAAAGTCACTAATTTTTGTCTGTTTGCGTTTCACTAACGACAGTTTTACTAATTTGTCACGCATACTGGCGGCTAAATCCATTAGTTCAGCATTTCCTTTTATGTTGGGAATATAATTTAAGTTTGGATGCTAAGTCTATTGCTTCTGATGTTGTTGGAACAGGAATTTGGCTCTCTCCTCTCCCTTGACACGGTCCTAATACACAGAGTCAGATGCATTTTCATCCTCAAAACAATTCTCAAAAAATAAACAACACCGATACTATATACTAAGAATAGTATCGGTGTTGTTTATTTTTTGAGAATTGTTTTGTTGTGTTTTTATATGTTTTTTTTTTAAAATAAGAATTATGTGTTATAAGATGCGTTTAAGGGGTTTTGGGTAGTAGATGGGTCTTGAGCGGGTCCAAAGAAGGGGGATGTCTTGGCCTAACCCACGCCGATAGCCTGTGTTCTGTATTAAGATAATATGATTATCACACAGTATAACATAGCTTACCTCATGATTCTGTCTTCTGTCAATATATCTGTAACGTTAGAACTATTAACAACTGTATTAGCTACCTACAAAAATAAATAGATAAAGGGAGGTAACCACAATTTTTTTATTGACAGTTTCCAAAATAATCATCTCCCTTGAATAAATCTATATTAATGTTTTAATATGGTGTTGAAATCCTACTGCACAGTATATAAATTGGTACATGGATATTTTTTATTATTCAAATAATCTATCATTGATATGCAAATAGCATGCACAAGAAGCACATGCTGTAATATTTGATTAATACACAATTAAAAGCAGTCAATAACATGAACCATAAAATCAATTTTTGCAGTAATTATATGCAGAGTTTGGTTCACTAGAGCCAATGCAAATAGCTGAAACTACTGATGGTAAACTTTGGATAGTGCTGAGCACCCACTGTCCAATTAGAAGAAAATATTTTTCATCATTTTAAGACTTTTTACATGCAACTAGTGATCACTAGTATACTAGGACCAAAAGCAGTAATCTATTTATATACACTGTAAAGTATATTGACTGTGATCCATCACAGTACCCATTTACACAGGAGCAGAGTAGAACAACTGTAGATGAATTTCTTCTTGCTCAAAGAAATTAGCTGTGCCCCTAAAGAGGTTCACACGAGGGAACTCTCCATCCCTAAGTGGACATCTTACCACTAGACCACTACTCTTAAAAGGTAATAAGGTAAGTGAATTCATGTGAACAGATTGAAACAATTTTCAAAAATAACTACATACCTTCAATGCAACAGGTCGACCTTTCTTCAATTCTTTTCCAGAATAAACATCCGCAAAACTTCCTCTACCAAGACTATTTTCATAACTCCAGCGCAGATCAGATGGGTCATAATCAAATGACATTATTTCATTTATATAAAATATATCCAATGACGATAGTTGAGAAGAATATTGTGACATGAATTCTGGTAACTTTTCTTTGAGTATCTCACCTTCTTCCATTGTATTTTTCAATGTTTCTATGAGTTGTTGATCAGCCTGTAATAGTTACAAATAGTTTAGTGTCTTCATTGTATGATGAAGTACCTCTTAAATAACCATAATAATGGTCTTATTAAAAAAAAATTCTTTTCAAATCAAGTAGTGGAGACAAAGATCGCACTTTCAATTTATCTGGCCGTTTCCATGCCGAGTTTAGCCTCATTAGCTTTGACAGTTATATTTTTCCGGCAATTTTAACAAGTGAAAATTTGCAAGTTGAAATAAAAATTACTCGCAATTTTCAAATTCCACTCAAATTTGAGCCCTTGGCAAAAAAGTAGGTTCATTTTCCTCAAATAAGTGCTAACATAAAATTGCTCTAATTATTTCCCTAGAGAAAGGCTGAGGCCCCTACCCCAAAATAGTGGTTTGGCCCTGATGTAATTAAACTTCTTTTACATTCTAAATAAAAATGTTCTACATATATAAATATAATAACATACATTTAGAAATCCAGGTATACGGTTTGCAGCCTCATCTATATCTTTGAAGAATCTATCAAAAAACTTCCGGAGTTTTAAACCAAAATCTTTAAAGCCAACAATTGTTTCAATGAAATAAGCAGTTGCTTCAGCCATCTTTGCAGATTTGTTTTTCTCATTGTAGTCTCTGAAATTAACAAAACAAATTGTTATTGATAAAAATTTACCAATCATAATGTCTTAACACTTCATATTGTTCAATACATGATGTAACTGTGGTCCTGGGTATGATTTTCATGCAGTGACAGATAACACACATAGAAATTTCATATTAAACTAGAACTGCCACCAGTGGCGAAAATACCCCCGCAACAGCAACATTTCAAGATAAAAGCAAGTCAACATTGTGGAAGTCCAAAAGGGTAAATGTTGTAAGAAGCATAAAAACCATAAAAAGAATAGGATGCAAATATCATATTGGAAATAAACAGCAAATTACAGTGTAATTCACTATAGATTTATGAAAAAGCAAAATAAACAGAGTTGTCATATGTCAAATGATTTTTTACATGAAAATGAACACCATTTGGTCATTTTGAATGTCAAGTGGAACAACAGACAAAGAGTGATCACATTTAAACTCATCATGAGTATGTTGTAACCAGATGAGCAAAATGTAGAATGTGTTTGTAATTTTTTGATAAATAAGTAAAAAATAAGGCAATTGCAAAAATGGTAGTCAGCAATGTACACAATTTAAATCAAACAATTAGTATTTACAATATCTTGTATCAAGAATTTCACAAATACCCCATAAGAAAGCTTAAATTACCGATCATTATTTTCACAGAAGTAAAGTTCAAATAATATCTAAAATCTCATGTAGCTATAACGAAATAAGATGTTTTCTTCACAACATTACAGAAAAAATCAAGGTGGCTATTAGTTGGTCCATTGAAATACATAAAAAAATAAATACATATAAAAAATTCATCAACAAGAATTTGTCAGCACAATTTTATCAAAATGAGGTGAGAAAAAAAAGATGTTTGCTGTACAAGATATTAGAAAATTCAACATGGCTGCCAGTCAGCCATTTTGAATTCCACTAAAGAAAATGCCAAGCACATTAACTTAAACAATTGCTAACTTTCTCAAAGTCTGTACAAAAATTATCAAATCATTTGCTTTTCTGAAAAGAAAAACTCAGAATGGCTGCCAATCAGTCATTATGAATTTGATAAAATATCAATACATCAAAAAAAAGTTCAACAATAAGAATTTGATAAAAATAGCAGTACATAATAGACTTCAGCAAGTCATAATGGCAAACAATGTGGAATAATGCTATATTTAATAAGTTACATGACATAAAGCCATAAACCCTTGATTCATCTTCGTCAATAATTTTTGCTAATCAATGAGATACATAGCTACTATGAGATGTAGAATTGGTCATACTATATTAACACATTCATACCTTCTCAAAAGAAAGAAAGCACCTAAATGAATACCATGTGACGAGCATTTCAATGTCAAATACGTTCTCCTTGACTGCCAGGATCTTAAATACATCCGTGACAAACATTTTAAAGTTAACTCACATAAAGAACTTTTTGAGTCTGTACCGTCATATTTTCTAATCGCCGAGATCAAATAGTGATTTCGCGATGTAGAATTGGTCATACCAGATTAACACATTCATACCTTCTCAAAAGAGAGGAAGCACCTAAGTATATACCCTGTGACGAGCATTTCTATGTCAAATACGTTCTCCTTGACTGTCAGGATCTTAAAGACATCCGTGACAAATATTTTAAAGTTAACTCACTTAAAGAACTTTTTGAGTCTGTACCAACATATGCGATACTTAACTTTTTGAAGGAAATAAATGTATATAATAAGATATAGAGCTTTACATCATTAATATCGATTTAATAAATAGTATCATTGATTGCTTTCGACGCGATATGACCTTTTTGGGTTGGTGCGCCGTAAAACCAAAACAAAACCAAACAATACTTGAAGGAAATAAATGTTTATCATAAATATAGGACGTAAAATCTTCATTATCTAATGAAGTAATAGTATCATCAATTGTTTTCGGCGTAATATGACCTTTTTGCATTAATAAGCCGTAAAGTCCAATTAATCCTCAATAAATCAATCAGACTTCAGCAAGAAGAAATTGGTAATGAAATAAGCTTACTATACAGTTATTTAAACAAAGTCAAAATGGCTGCCAGTCTGCCATAATGAATTTGTATCGTAAGTCAATCCATGTACAAGTCAACTACATCAATAGACTTTGGAGTAAAATTTGGATAAAATTGAGTAAAAAAACACATACATGTACTATACAGTAATTTAAATAAAAATTCAAGATGGCTGCCAGTCAGTCATATTGAATATAAATTGATGAAGAAAAGTCATCCTCATCAACTGTATTAGTAAGACCTTGTATGCAATTTCTTTTCAAAATATGTATGGTAATATGTCAATATAAGACTGTATTAATTTTGAAAAAAGGATGACAGCCAGTCCGCCATTTTGAATTGGAATTGAGTTAAAGTGTATGTACACATCAACTGTGAACGCCTGTGCAAAATTCTATCTAAATTAGTTAAGAAAAAAATCTGTTGAGAAATAAGCATACAGTAATTAAACGAAATTAAAAAGAATTCAAGATGGCCGCAAGTCGGCCATTTTGAATTTGGAATTGATATAAAGTGTATGTACACATCAACTGTAAACGCCTGTGCAAAATTCTATAAAATAAAAAAATAAAAAAACTGTTGAGAAATAAGCATGCAGTTATTAAATTAAATAAAAAAAATCAAGATGGCCGCAAGTCGGCCATTTTGAATTGGAATTGATATAACATGCATATAAACATCAACTGTAAACGCCTGTGCAAATTCAATAAAATAAGATAAGAAAAAAATCCATTGAGAAAAAAGCATACTATACAGTTATCAAATTAGATTTAAAATATATAACACCATTAAATATTTTAAACAAGTGAGATATGTTTCCATAGTTACATGAGTTTTGTATACACCATTAAATCATGGTATATAACAGCTTCTATTAAAATACATTAAGAAATAAACATACTACAAATGTATTAATTTTTTGGGACAGACAACATATCCAACCAACCAACCAACCAACCAACCAACAAACCAACCAACCAACCAACCAACCAACCAACCACCAGGGTGATTCCAGTATACCCCCGAAAACTTCGTTTGCGGGGGTATAATAACAATTTTCTTCAGTAAAAGGGAAAGTTATTGACTTCTTCTATAAAAGAAAGCAAGTAGGCTACAAGTATCAAATGATGAAAAAAACATGTGACAAATCCTCCAGTCACAGCCTGTGATTAGCACCCACCATAAAATAAGCTCAACTAGACCTATCACTGAATGTGATAAATACCCTCCAACAAGTCTTCGAGCTAAAAAATCAAATCTAACATAGGAAGTTCAGAAATTCTGATGCTAGTAATAGTGCTACGTCAAGATTAGAGCTGAGCATTGATAGGATAACACAAAGGTTATCCGAATGTGACACCAGTGTGATGCAGGGGATCCTAAGACATGGTCTACAGAAAATCTTGTTTATGAAGATAGTGTTCTATGTTTACCTGAATATATTTCGTACTTGTTTCTTATCAGTATCTAGCATACCAATACAACTAACAGCACCTCCAAGTGTTGAGTATGTTCTTTCTATCTTTTTTTTCTTTTTAGCAAATATAGCTTTAACAGGAACAACTCTCATTGTTTTACATAGGTTGTTGCCTCTCCTGTTACTGAGTAAACCTGAAATATGATGATGGTTGTTTTAGTTAAAGTTTAAAAAGTTAAAGCGCAATTTAAAGTCTGCTTTTCACATACATGTTCAGCCAACTTTACAATCTTGTGTACAATAACTCCTGATCACTGAAATCACCCTCAGGCAGGCAATCCTTCAAGTACCCATTTACACCTGGGTGGAGTGGAACAATTGTAGGTTCTTGCTCACAGTTGGGATCAAACCTGGGACCTCTCAATCCCTAAGCGTGCATCCCACCACTGGACCACAGCTCCTTAAGTGATGGATACCATACAATTAAAATATCATATCTTTGCTTCAACAAATCAAAATGTAAAAATTGAATCAAAAACGACTGGAAACATGTTATAATATCTATCGCTCTTTAAATTACATGTAAAATTCTAATCAAAGCTAACTTAAATTATTCTAATGTAGGTAAAGTATGTAACTCTTCTTTGTGGTCCAGTCTTTGGGGTAGTTGGTTTCAAGTAACCTTTCCTGATAGTTAGTTTAAGCTGAGCAGCAGAGCTTCAAACCATCTTATTTCCTTTGATTTGAGATACTTACAAGGTACTTACCTATGACAGACTGGTGTACTGACAAATCCCAAGGAAAATGGATTGGGAAATGTTACTATATGCAAATTTTTCGCATAATATTTTCCCAAATTTGTGAAAAAAATAAGGGACAATTAGCGAAAAAAAAAATTCACCCTTAAATTAATGTCTTTAGACAATTGTCTCTCATGGAATAATTAGCAGAAACACATACATTTCTGACCCTGCCACAAACTAGAAGTAGACATTGAATAGTTGTTATTGCATTTAGATTTTTGGGCTTGAAATAACCTGCTGTGAAATTAGTTTGGAAAGTTTGTTTTTGTTTTTGTGAAATTTGTCCTTCTTTCAATACGAAAAGGCCTAACTTTGGCCCCATTTTACAGCAAAAGTTTTTGACCCATTTTGTCTAATTTTTGAGGCAAAAAAGTCACTGATAATGAACATAAGAACACAAACCTTCTAGTTCTTGTATCTGGTTGTCCATAAGTCCAAGCTCTTGTCTAAACACACCAATAATTTCATGATCAATAGCCTTAAGTACTTTCTTCTCTCTCTGCCATCCATCTATCATACGAGATAAACGTTCTGATATTTTCACAGCAGCGGCATCAGCCGTAGACTTCCATTTTCTATCGGCTGATGGACAATCCTGGCCATTTCTCCAATCACAAACACTAACAAGTATATGATTACAATATATATCAACAACTTTATTGAAGCTGGTATTATTACATTAAGTTTTTTTATAACAAATTTCAAGTTTACTTGCAACAGGACATGGTTCATTTGTTATAACTTAATATTTTAAACAAATATTTATCATGCTTTTACTTTGCTACAACACATGGCCGTCTTGTTATAACCTATAAATCTGTAATAGGCGAAGTAAAAGTTAAGTACCAAATGACGGATTGAACTCACTATCTTTACTTGCCAGTCAGATGCTCCACTAACTTGAGTGAGTAGAGCTGATAAACATAACCATGTACTATATATACAGCCTTGCTATATAACTTTTTTCTTTCCAATAATACCTATTACCTTTCCAACAAAAAAAGCCAGAATCTTTTGACTAACACAGATTTTGCTTCACTCTTGCTCAAGAATTTCAAGGCTATTCTCTAACTCATTGGTAAAAACAACAAGTAAATCTGTGAGCTAATGCTCACTAGTGATACCCCCGCAGTGAGAAATATGACTATCATAATATAACTTTCATTTAACGAAATCTAAAAATATGCCACAAACAGGAAGTAGATGAGCAAGGAGCATGAAATCGCTTTACACCACAAGGGACTATGGGATGAAGCAATATGCAAAGTATTAGGCTGCTGCATGTTATAGTTGCTGAGAAAACTGCGACGGAAATTTTGTAACGGACACACGCACAGACGGACAAGGGTAAAACAGTATACCCCCCTCTTCTTCGAAGCGGGGGTATAATTATTGGCATAGGTAAAAATCTAAACATAAATCATACATTTACAAAGTGTAAAGGTTATTATGGATAGCACTATATAATTACTATTATAGATAATAAAACATACCTGTCAAGTAATTTAGGATTTCTCAGCAATTCTTGTAGTAAATTAGTAATTTTAAATATCTCATAATTCACTTTCTCTCTTAGTCTTTTTATAGAATCATCAGCATTTTTCTAGAAAATTGTAAAACATATCAATTAGTCAATAAAATGACATTTTGTCAATATAACAGTTTACATTGTCCCAGGTAATGTTTCATGAGCAGTATGTGGAATAAGAAAAATAAACTAAGGCAATGGAATAAAAGAGCCACTTTGGCAAAATTGGGTCTTGGACTAATATTGCCTGCTCATATATATTATAATACTGAAGGTTCCAAAATACATCACACATTTCGAGGGTTGCCCCCAAGACTGTAGTAACTTGTTCTTAAATGCAATGCAGTCTTGCGAGCAACCCTCGATTTAATATACAGGTCAAACTTATGACAGTCTATGGCTCAAAAGCTCTTCAGACTGTTTATCAAAGACTCAGCCCAAGCAGGTCCCTAAACTGACCACCACTTGACCAGCTTGTATGATATAACACTTACCTGTAAGTCTTGTACATGTTTTCTTAAATCTCTGAATTGTTTCTCTAACTCTTCACGTGACATAGCATGTTGATAGTGTGACACACGTAGTAGATATATGACACGTGATAAAAATGTTGACAACCAGCTAATGATAGATAGAAATAAATCTGAATTAATAATCTATACATATTTATTTTAGCTCGATAGTGAAACCTGTTCTGAGTCAACTTCCTGGTCCCCTATACTCAAAAGTAAGGATTAAGTATCAAGCTCAAGGAAACTATGAGATGGTCTTTGAATGTGATTCAAGTGAATCTTACGATTACTACAATGTATGTAGTCAAGTGATGTTTAAAATGCAAACAAACACTTGGCTTTTTTTGTCAAATTTCTGCAGCAGCCAAAGAATAGGAAAGATTCAAAGACCATATAATAACTTCAAAATGTCTGCAGTAGTACAGTACAGAAGTATAGAGTTGTAATTGTTTACGTTGTTTCCTCAGGATGATTAGTTCTAGCTAATGAATTTGTTTACTGCTTGTTTAAACTTTTGTGTAAAAGATTTAAAGCTTGCAATCAAAACTTGCAGGACCAATTGGAAGTTTTGGGGAAAGAGAAGCATTACCCCGCTCGGTAGTTCTTTTATGCAATATTTTATGTTATTCAATAATTTGTCTGTAAAGAGAAATTGGCTAAAACAAATTTTGGTCTACCTCATTAGTAGTTGTAGATCACATGACTATAGGCTCTAGTACAGTAACATATTATCTCTGCTAGAAACATAGTAAAATATACAAAATGTTTTATAATAAACTGTCTTACTTGTAATTTGAAATCATACCCTGACGTAAACAACAAGGAATTAATTTAGATACTTTCTGCATCACAACATCATGTTGACTTAGTCTAGCTCCATACTTCAGGTATATATCAGCTGACTGAAAACATACAAAAAATATATACATGAAAGTTTCATTCAAAACTTCATATTCAAACTTGTACCTACAATTTACTCTGTGATAAATCATAGATAACTTTAAGTTAATTCTTGAGAATCACTCATCAAACTCATTGGAAGCAATGTGAGATGTAACCAATGGGAGGTGTTAGATTATTCTTGAGCTGGAGTACTGTGGTGCTTTTCACAAAAATTCTTACGAAAAAAGTTATCATAAGTCAATTTCAAATAATTAGCAGTTCAATGTCAGATGGGTAATAAGCTTAACTATGATATGATATTCAAAATGTATACATTATTCAACACAATTCTATATGTAGAATTGATAAGCCAAAAAATGAGCGTATTCTTAATGTTTCTTGCTTTTGACTTACAAAGACTTTCTTAAGAATTTTTGTGAAAAGCACAACTGGTTTTCCAGACTAAGACGTAATGCACACTTATGATGCTCATGTGAAATATGGCATCACCGGTTAAACTTTTATAGACATTTTATACATACCGTTTTATTATAAAAAAAATGTTTTTGTACTCTGACACACTGTACCATTCTCATATGCAGAGGTTATGGAGATTTTCAATCTGACATCTAAGATGGAGAATCTTGATAGCTTCTCTGGTTACCAGAATTCACAGTACATGACATGTAACATTTTAATACATATGGTATCAAAAAAATGCATGTTTTGTTGTACTGTTACCTGTATAGACTAATAGAAATGTGATTTGAACAAATAATAACTGACCTGTTTGACAGACATAAAATGTAACTGGTCATGTTTAAGTCCTGGGTAAATATCACTGAGTTTGTTAAAGATATCACTCTGTACAGCAGGTTTATCACTTTCAGGAACATGTTCCCATTTATTTCCAATAAACAATGAAGCTTCTGGGCTGAAGTCATCACTTGAATTTACTACAGTTGATAGTAAATGTCCCAACTGAAATAGGAACAATAAAAAGTGAAACAGCAAATATGGTAATAGATAAATAACAAATCTTGGCTATTTCTATACAAAGTTACATAATTTGACTGCCTGGTCAATGGTTAGGGTTTTAGGCTAAAATGTAAAATAGTAGTTTTATCAGAGACATCGATACCTATCTATGCCAATGGTTTTACTTACAGATTTTTAAGTTGAATACTTTCATTGACAGTGCTGTATCTTCATAGTAGTTTTTTTTATCAAACTATATACAATAGTATATGTTATAGATAAATAAATATTGGCTTGTAATAAAGTCATACTGCAAGAGATCAGCATGAAATAAATGGATGCTAAAGGTTATTGATTAGTAAAGGTCTACACATGATGCATCTATAAGGAGGAGATTTATTTTATTTATTGGAGTTAACGCCGTGTCAACACAATTAATGTCATTTTACGGCGTCCAGCGCACCTAACCTACCTTTCCTAGACCATTGTCTATAACCAGTACTCACCTACCCTTCCACAAGGCCGGAAACTTCTCCATATTATCTAATCAATGGAGGAAAATCGACATTATTGGCAAATTTTCATGGAAGGGTATAACCTCCCCGAGTGGGATTTGAACCCGCACCGCCTTCGGGGCACGAGATTCCAAATCCCAGCGCGCTACCATAAGAAGGAGACAGACCCTTATTAAATTCAAACAAAAGACATATTGAGATGCAATAATTTGTTTAAATACTGTTTGAATTGTACAAGTTTACAAATAAGACAAGCTAAAATTAAAATTTCAGAGATAATGGATCAGGCCAGTGCAGAGTAACATTGGCATTTCAACAAATAAATCTTTGTGGTCATTTACACTGCCCAGTCATTAATCAAACCAGCTCAATGTCCACCAGATGTTTGTAGACATTTTTCAGAGGGTCTCAAACACTACTAGAGTAATTGGTTTGAGACAATATTTAGAACGACAGTCCAGTGAATTCAAGTCTCAAGGCGTGACGTCATTTTATTCGTCTGCAATTTAGATCGTATGTCGCGAAAACGCATGACATTTGTGATTTTTGCGCTCAGTCAAACTAAATTATACCATTGACGGTTTTAAGAAATAGTTTGACAGAAAGATTTAGTATCTAACTATGTAGAAAACTCAAAACACAAGGTTTAACACAAAAAAGACTATTTATTACCTACGTACTAGCTAAAGAGTGTATGTTCCGTTCGATACACGTGGCCGGAAAAAATGTCACGAGTTACCTCCCCTAACCGAGTTATATGCATACATTTTAAACATATCAAGGAAGAAAGTGTTGATATTTAATATGGCATTGATATCATGGTTCGAAATAATATACATTTAATCATATAACCACAACGTCTCAGTCATTGAAATTGACGGAAAATATTGATTTCACCGAAAATTCTCACCTTAGGTGCCCAGCTATACCTACTTCGGAAAATGTCGTGAGAGGTCGTCTTAAGCACCTTGCAAAAATGAATTGTTGATGTGATCGGACCTTTGATGGTTTAAATAAAACTTTGTTTGTTGAAAGGAATCTTCAAGAATTAAATTGTTTTTAAAAGATATGTAATGAAAATTGCATCCGATATTTTCGCGGTGTCCGAGTAATGTTACAGTTATTAAATAATTGCCATTAGAGAATAAAAACAAATGTCACCCATCTTCGACAACGTAGTCACCTTCATATGGTATAAAACTATTATTTCAAAATAAAATCTACAGACTAAAGTGATTTTTAAAAGAAATAACACGAAAATCAGCGTGAAAATAAATTCCGCTCATTTCAACCGGCGGGCGGTAGGGTCTAAAACTTTTATTTTCAACTATGACCATCTTGCGTCTGTCATATCGTCTCGAGTCATAAGACGTATATGGTTGAAAATAGTTAGTGACTGATCAAACCTGAGTTAACATGAATTAATTTGTTTTAATTGGATGGTCAAGAGTGCGATGGTTCAAATCACACTCTGACAGTCTCTGTTGAACCCTATTAAGTATTTTACTGTGTCCTTTAACCAGACACGTTATAATATTGCATCATAACTCATCCCAGTTTTACTTTAGTATTCAGGTACAAGGAAGCAGGCCCAGGCGAGAATGATTTGTATTAATTGATAGAACATGTTCCAAATTCGAGTTACAATGAATCAATTGATTACTTCAGTTATTAAGTTGGTACCTGATGTAGAAACGAGTCATTTGTCTGCAGTTCGTGATTTTAGACATTACTGATATGTATACATTCAGCTGGCTTATAGATAGATCAAATCACTTACAGTATACTACAACGAAATGGTTAAAACAAAAAACTAGATTTCATCAGGGAATTAGTTTACTATCTATGTCTCTGATTTCATATTCCACCTTTGAGATAAGCTTCGATGATATCATTTTTTTGTGGCATGACATGACAAATGTACATACGAGATCATGACCAAAGGATTAATTTCCATATTAACATTGTTTTAACAAAATTCTATGCTTGAGATATGATCATTTACGTCCTATAGTCATTTAAAATTAATGTTAAATAATTGTATATTATTCATGCGAATGTGATATTTAACATTTTGATTGGGTTTAATGCCGTAGCAACACATTGAATCTTGAAGTCATATCACGGCGGTCAGTCAATCTACTCTACGTTTCTGGAAAGGTTAAATCCGTGTGTTAAGCTGTTAAACAGTTACTAGGCGCATAATTCAGTCAGTGACTGACAGCTGCCCAACATGATCAAGAATCAGTGGTAGGAGGAATGATGATAAAACGGGAAATAAAAGTACAATGTATAGTTATCTTATACGTACCCTTCCTTTCTGTACGCCACCAGCAGCGTTTGTATTGATAATATATATAAACCCAAAAGCTTTATTCAGATATGTTTGTAATCTTTGATCAACATTCATTCCACCTTCAATACCAGGTGTATCCACAATAACCACTCCTTTCTGCATTGTATAATAATATTTAATAGACAATGACTTTATTCAATAAGGCCACAACAAGTTGGTCATATGTTCTACAGATTTTTCTGGAAAAAAAATGGGGCGAGCGAGCGAAGAAAAAAAAAGTCTTTATTTACTTGCTTTATATAGCGGTTTGACCAAATTTTTATGAGCGAGCGAGGAAATAAAAATATTTTTTGTAAAAACCGTCAAAATTAAGGTGCGAGCGAATCCATAGAACATATAATCAATTTGTTGTGGCCTAAAGACCAGGTTGGTTATTGCAAAATCCGTGTTATTTTATCATTTTTAAATCCCAAATTTGAGACGATATATATGCGTACACGTACATTTTAGACTATTCGGCTACTTAGACCTTCGGTTTTGATAGTCCATATAACTGCAGTAAGGAAATAATGCATGTTAATCTAAAATATAAATTGAATACGATTCCAATGATATATAAATCTTTGACAATTTGGTTATTTCCCCCACGAACCTGAGATCTACTCAATGAGTGATAAATTATCTCACCAGTGCTAGGTTTCATTACACATTCACACTCAGTATTAGTATTGTATTTGCAAGTAGTATGACAATTTTCAAAATTGCCGAAGCCAGTGATTCACAATGATGTAGCCAATGCAAGACAGGTAATTGGACAACATCATATTTGTATACACGAATTACCATAAAAGAAACAGTACGTTTCTGTTGTAGATATTATAAAAAAATGCTTCAGAATTTAAAATGGCAGTATAAAATAATAAAAGTGATACATACAGTATGATATAAATATATACATTTGTAATTGACTAATTATAATGACATTAAAACAAGTTATATATAAACTTACACTAAGGGTTTTAAATGGATAGTAAATTTCACATCTAATGTAGGGATTATCATCATTATCATCATACTCAGCAATACAATCTTTAAATTCTTGTATTCCTTTCAAACCACCTAATATATATAAAAGATAGATAATATATGTATATATTTACAACTAAAAGTATATAATGTCACTTAATTGAAATATTTTTGTTTATTTGATAGCACTTATCGACATTTCGATTTGATGTCCCACGCATCATCGCATAAGAGCCGTTAACTAAGCTCACATACTAAGTTGTCTCGATAGGATGCATTTTTAAAATATTAGAAAAAAACTTTTAAAAATTTGTCTCAAATAGTTTATTTTAGGAGCTTCCGCGGGTCTACGGTCACCTGGACATTTGATTGGGGCGTTGTCCTAGACTACAGGAGCTTGACGGTATTACGGTTTGAAAAAAATGCCTCTTTTTATAATTAAAACTATTTTAATTATAAAGAGGGATTTTTAAGTACGACATAGAATGTCAAGCTCCAGTGCCTAGCCCCACATGGGACCCAGCACCACACACTTTCAAAATCTCGTGTCTGAAGCCATCAGACCCTTAACAACTATGAACAAATACTATGGCCACAGATAACCAGTGATATGACGTATTATAACATATACAAATGTACAATTAGGCCATACCATACCGGAATTTTGTTAAGCGTCCGCGTGCGCGTAGGTTTTAGAGTCTTCAATCCGAAACAAAACATGAAATTTTCTTAAATAATTCCGTTGTGCCGGGATTCGATAACTGATTTATCTCAGGAATTACTTAGAGTTGCGTGTTTCTGTGTATTTGATTAATGAAAATGTACATGTGTATGTTGTATATACTTTTTTTTATAGAATTACTTTAATCTCACATTAATGTCATAAAATGTTACATGTCATGTACAGTGAATTCTGGTAATGTCATAAACATTCATTTTCTAGCGAGTACTTATTTGTGTGAATACTAGTTTGAAAGACATGTGTTTTCGTTTTCGGTTTGTGTGTTTTTGTGAATAGGTACCTAAGTTTGTCAAACTTAAGTTGACGCTTAACAAAATTCAAATTTGGCATGGCCTTATATGACATTAGGATACTCACGTAAATTAATCACTTTTTCTGGTACACGTCTCTGTCTTTCTTCACTGTCAGAAAATATAGGTTTATAATGAAATACGGCTTCTTCACGATCACTACAGCGTATTTCACAGATTGTGTTTGTGCATTTTAGTGCATCAGTAGGGAACATTTGTGTACCAAGTAATAAGTTGATAAATGATGTTTTTCCTGCTCCAACTTCACCTGTAATATAGACAACAATGTTTATGCGCTTAGTAAAGGGTTGGTTGTAGTTTGTTTGGGTTTTTTTTGTTAATAAACCTGTCGAGGCAAGTGTGAGGATTGTGCATCCTAAAACATAGATTAAACCGCCAGTGGAAATTTATTTTTGCTTTGAACATTCCAAGGCTCTAACCTTTAGGTTCATGTATTCGAAATTCGTTTGTGGTATAGTCCGTTTTTTCTCATCTGTCAATGCTTGAATAATTTCACGGTGACTGAATGCATTGTTTTTGTGCTTGCGGCCTAATTGTTATTAAGAATATCTTTACTAAAATATATCATACGGCATAAGCATCTTTACTCGATCATAATACTCACTTTCGAAAACTCATGGATGTATTACGACAATAATTTTGACAAACGCATTCACCGTGAAATTATTCATGCTTTGACAGTTGAGAAAAAACGAACTATATACGTTTTATGAAAAAGTTTTCTAAGTATTAATTTAATTCTTGATTCTTGTGATTTACTAGTTGATAGAATTCATGATACTTTATTATTGTATCCAACTTAAATACTTGGGTGTGCCTATTGTCAACTTTCACCACTTTAAAAAGAAAACTTCATTCTTATATGTACATGTATTTATTTATAGGATAGCTACGTGACCGAATGTTGCAAATTATCAATGAAATTCTTTAATAAGGAAGTATTTTGTGGTTAAACAAAAATTACAAATATTTACGATTTGTGACGTAAAGTCATTCCACCTGAATGAATATAATGAATGTTTTTCATGTATATTAATGCTTTTGAAATGCATGTCAAGGAAGTTTTAAATTCGGATAATCTAGCTATTGGACAACACGATATATAATAAATGAATAAACATAATTTATACTGTATATGACCATGATATGTGACGCCCCATGGAAAACCCAGGCCAATGGCGAAAAAATCACAAATTTAGATTTTAACATTTTCTGAAACTATATTTTTTCAAACATAAGTCGTGAAATTATAATATATAGTTTACAAGTAAATTTACATACCTAGTGCTACAATGGTTATTTCACCCGATTTTAGAGATTTCTTCCTATCTTCAAACACTGCCTCTAAACCTGTTCAGAGAGAACGTATACATTGATATATTGTCGTATGGTGGCATATTTCTGCCACCATATAGCCACATAACTTACTAGATAATTATCTGGTTAACTAGTTACGTAACTAGTTAACCAGATAATTATCTAGTTAATTAAGTAGTTAACTAGTTACGTTACTGGTTATTTTTTACAATAAAGAAAAGATCATAACAGGAAAAAAATGCAAGTTAGTGCTTACAACTGCCATTGTGAATAATTTTACCAATTTAATGTTAAGTGGTTAACTAGTTACATAACTAGTTAACCTGTCATCACTTATCTATAATCGCTAAGTGGTAAGTGCATATCTAGTTACGGTAACTAGATAATCACTTAAATAACTAGATAATTAAGAGGTTAACTTGTTACGTAACTAGTTAACCACTTACCACTTACACAAAATATCGCTAACTGGTAAGTGGTTATCTAGTTACATAACTAGTTAACCCGATAATTAACTAGTTAATTAAGTAGTTAACTAGTTACGTAACTAGTTAATCACTTAACATTAAATTGGTAAAATAATACACAATGGCAGTTGCAAGCACTAACTTGCAATTTTCCCCTGTTATGATATTTTCTTTATTGTAAAAAATAACTAGTTACGTAACTAGTTAACCACTTAATTAACTAGTTAGGTTATGTGGTTATCTGGTGGCAGAAATATGCCACCATAATTGTCGCAATTATAAAATACCATGTCAGTTAATTACAATAGCTTGAAATTTTTACTTGTTTAGTATGTTTCATTTCTTTAAACTTAATAAGTACTTATGAAAGGAGTACATGATAAGGTGCTATTTTCAATGGTTTCAATCGCACTGCAATCTGAGTCGTAAACGCTCTTTTATATGACCGCTACATAAAATCAAATTTTAATGAAACTCAAAGGTTTGCAGTCCACATTCCAAATACTGGTAAAATGTGGCACTATTATGAAAGCTATTGTTTTCGGGAGTTTATAAGCGAAAAATTTTGTCTGTTGTAATTGAACATATGTAATGACTTCTTTTCATAGACAGAAACCGATGATCCAAAAAGTGCGGTTTTAAGTCTGTTTCCTTATACATGTTCAGCCGATTAAAAAGTTAAAAGTTATTTTTCTTACGATATCGCCTGATTATTGAAATCACTTTCACACAGGTATTCCCTCACACTAGCCGTTTACACTTGAGTGGAATGGAATATCTGTAAGTAAATCTCTTGCCAAAGGAAATTAGAAGTGCTCCTAGAGGGGTTTCAATCAGCGACCTCTCGATCCTTTTAAATTACGCGTCTGGCATCTGGAACACTTCTCCTACTCAGAAAGCTATACTTACCAGGATGGGATTGTTCTAAGTTATGTTTTATTTTTGTGTAAGTTCTCTATATCTTGTGCTTGCTAGACTTACCAGGATGGGATTGTTCTAAGTTATGTTTTATTTTTTGTGTAAGTTCTCTATATCTTGTGCTTGCTAGACTTACCAGGATGGGATTGTTCTAAGTTATGTTTTATTTTCTGTGTAAGTTCTCTATATCTTGTGCTTGCTAGACTTACCAGGATGGGATTGTTCTAAGTTATGTTTTATTTTCTGCGTAAGTTCTCTATATCTTGTGCTTGCTAGACTTACCAGGATGGGATTGTTCTAAGTTATGTTTTATTTTCTGTGTAAGTTCTCTATATCTTGTGTTTGCTAGACTTACCAGGATGGGATTGTTCTAAGTTATGTTTTATTTTCTGCGTAAGTTCTCTATATTTTCCTTGTGCTTGTTTATATTTGTCATATAACTTATCTCGTACATTCTGTTGTTCTTTGACAGCATCGTCTAGTTGTAATACTGGTGTCTGAAATTATAGATACAATATTTTATTTTGAATTTCAATCTCTACTTACACTGGCTGTAAAACAAGGCCATGCCCAATCTCCGTAAACAGAGATCCTGTTCTACTCGCGTTGTCGTACTGGATCTCTTCTTAGTCAATGCAAGGTCACGTCGAGATGAACTTTGTGTCGACCAATCAATGTGTAGCTTTTTTTACAGCGGTATTATTCACAGTCTGCGATTGGGTGGCTCATTTCAAATTGCGTGACGTAGACGATATAAACAAGTTACGTATCATAACAATTTCGTCATGAATATTATGATGAGAAAAGGTCACCTGAACGTGACCTTCGTTTGGAAAAGGCCAGATCTAAATTAGCGAGTATGCGAGCGGTAAAATTTTAGATCGAGTTTTAATCAGATTGGGCCATGCCATTTCGGAATTTTGTTAAGCATCCGCGTGCGCGTATGTTTTAGAGTCCTCAATCAAAACAAAATATTGGTGAAATTTTCTTAAATAATTCTGTTGTTCCGGGATTCGATAACTGATTTTCCTCAGGAAATACTGATAATTCATTGTTTCTGTGTATTTGATGAATGAAAATGTACATGTGTATGTTGTTCATACTTTTTTTGATAGAATTACTTTAATCTCACATTAATGTCATAAACATTCATGCACTACCAAGTACTTATTTGCGTGAATACTAGCTAGAATAGATCTGTTTTTCGTTTTTGGTTCGTGTGATTTTGTGAATAGGTACCTAGGTTTGTCAAACTTGAGTTTACGCTTAAAAAAATAAAATTTGGCATGGTCTAAGATAACTTTATATGGACATTATCAATTAATCATTAAACTAAACGCAGTTGCTTTCTGTCTTGTTGTTTGTTACTAGTGATGTTCCGATTATCGCCGACGTCGCCGAAATCAGTTAGACAAATTTTGAGTGACGATTATCAATTACGATTGCCGTGGACGGCGACGTCGCTGAAAAATAGCCCGTGCATAAGGGAGGTAATTCATTTTCGTCTACACGCTATAATGGTGGATTCGACAGAAAAATGTGTGTCAAGAACAACTTTTCTATAAACTATCCTTTCTCGACAATCCATTGACACAAATAATGTAAAGTTTAGTTATTTTTGAATGGCGAGAATTTAGCTACATAGGTTTTGACATCCAAACGATTATAATCGGAAAGTCAGTCGGTTGAGCCCAACCGATTTCTCCGATTAATCGAATACAGATTTTTCAGCCGATTGACATCACTATTTGTTACTGATATTGTGATCTTATTACATCAACAAAAATCAATAAATATGATCGATTACTTCCCGATATGTTAATAAACCAATTCATGGTGCTCGTAGAATAGGCTCAAATGGTTCTTTGTCTCTTATTATCAAGGGTATACATGAGTCTATTTATCCTAAAAATAGGAAGTTGTCCAAAAACATTTGAAGGGAAATGCTTAAATATCGATATTATTTACGTAATTAAAACGTATAATGTATAGATTTTATGAAATAACTGTAGATGTCACACATATTTATGAACGTGTACTATTCTTTACTGTTTAAAACTTCCGTATTCATTTGCCAATATTTCTAACAATTGAGGAATATTTGTTCTGTCTCTTTGTATATTAAAGCATTCAAATATTAAACACTTTAAAATCGATCTTTTCAATATTCTCTCAGTATGAGTGACGCCTTTAGAACTTAATAAATACAAATAGCGTCAGACATATTAAGTTCTTTTTACCTTATTTTCAAAACTTCCAACCATTTACAATCGGCATTTAAAACATAATATATATACATTGTAATTATATATATATGATAATGTAAAGTACTTAGTTATCTGTAAATGTTTACGATAATAATCGATCTTCTAAAGCATTCGTCATGTACTTACAAGTACGAGCTAACTTATTTACACAGTACTTGCATTATGTCAACCTTTTATTTAAAACTATATTGTATTAAGCTTGTTTTATAGAATGAGAATAATGTGCTTTTGACAATTCAGATTGTAAAACGTGAGTTTTACATACTGAGAGAATTGTATGTATTATAAGCGTCTAGACGGTTGGCACGGTTCTTAGTAAAATCATGATACATTTCTTTACATAGAAAGATAAATTATTCTGAAATGGTAGCGTTTTCCCAATTGAATTAGCGATACTATCGAAAAAATACATATTAATTCATAAAAGATTGATTAATGTGATGTCAATTTCTACATTGTGAATTATTCTATACCACAGGTTTATTAGCGCACGCGTAGCGAACATATAGCTCTTTCGATTGACACCAACACCTTTTGCATGTAGTTAATGCATTGCTTTTTCGAATTACACCAACACCTCTCGTATAATAAGTTCGTATGTCGATTTTAAACTCAGCAATCAAAGCCGAGTTGTTTAATCGCAACAAAAGTCAAATGTACATTTTAATCGAATATAGAAAGTAAAACGAGGTATCAAAATCATGAAATTGATCAGCGAGTGTTTTTTTTTTCTGAAAATCAAATCGAACGAGTATTCAATACGAATTAAATATATAGTGCAAGTTGATACTTTTCTTCGTTATTGACGTTTTTCATTCGTAACATAAATAATACAGTTGAAACTGCTGGTCGGATAATACCAAGTCATTTTAATCAATAATTTCATTTTTCATGCGTTCTATTTGGTGTACAATACTACCGTTAGCAGCAGTTCTGAGTATCATCTTTATTATACTCGGCGGCTTCATTTTGGCGGTTTTTGCTGTCCAGAGATGTTTTAAGAAATATAATTGTATACTGTCTTTTGTTTTATTATGTTTATAGCAATTAATATACATGTAAATAGCCATTATCAATATCAAAACTATGTTAGTGTTATAACTTAATCAATTTCAGTTCAATCCAGACTATGTTTTCCTAAATTTGGACAATGCAAAAATAATAACATTGTGTTTTATGTTTTCAGTAAAAAGACCTTATGAGTAACAAAAAGGTTCTTACAACAACAGAGGACAAGGTTTAAAACATTTTATGAACAATGAAATACAAGTACGACTTAAAATATGAAATGGTTTCTTGAAACAAAATGTATAGTATACGAAGCATATTTACCATAATTAATGATACTTTGGGTGTCTAAACTTTCCTTAACAACAGATAAAATGACCGCATTTTGCAATTCGGGGGAATTTAAACCTTCAACCAACAGTCTACATCTTCTCATTTCTCAAAGGAAACATATTATCAAGTTTTAAGGAAATGTATGACCTGTCGCGACTGGGAAATGAACCCGGCCGTGACCCCTCAGATTCAAAACCACGCGTTCAACCAATGCGCCTCAACATTAGCTTTTCTTTTTCTATGCACAGGAATATGTTTCAGTCGTAAACACAGGACTCGTATATAAAGTTATATTATACTTACTTCAGTTTTTCTGTGACTTAACCAGTGAGCTATAATTCTCTCGTGGATATCTTTTGCTGATTTACAACCTTTTGTATCAATTTGCCAAGACTTAGCAAGACTTGAACATTGTCCTAGTGAGAGACTTATTATGTCTTCTATATCTTTGATATGAGGTACATTAGCAGCCATCCCTGAAAAATAGTAAACAGTATATACAAAAAGGGGTTGAAAAGGGAATTAGGAAAGCAACAGTCAAAAATACAGACTTGCCACAATGCCAATAGGCAAATAGGGAAATGTTACTCGTTTATCAGCTTGTTGAAAACTTGCGCACATATCAAAGCTGATATAGTTAGTGAATATTGACCAGTAAAAAAGCTAAAGCACGGTATGTACACTGTTATGCACATAGCTAAGTCTTTACATCCCAAGAAACAAATAGCTATATAGTCATATTGTAATACTAATGCCACACATATGTATACGTAATGATCAAATTTGGCCTTAACAAAGACATTAGCTATTATTAGACGGTGCCATTATGATTGTTACGTTTTTTAAGTCAATTTCCACTAACTATATCGTATTTCAATTTCCCATTGGACAACAAGGATTGTCGAACCGGAAACTGAGATATGAGGGACTGGTTACAGGTTCCTAGTTTAACATTAAAGAACAACGTATTCCTAAAAGGAATCTAGAATGTTTATTTAATGTTGCCTTCATAGTTTAACTATCAGAAAATTAGTATCTAGCTCCTATTGAATAGAGACGAAACTTAGCCAAACTTGGAACTTAAGTAGTTAACATGAAACTCATAGGTAAAGAAAAAATATTCTTCAATAATTTCAATGGATCTTTTTTAAACGAAAGAGAAACATTCTTCACGAGTTCAGTAGAAAAAACCGTAATTAATAATTGTTGATTCGATCCTAATATAGGAGTCATGCAGTGATTAAACCTTGGCCTTGTTTACAGACATGTGATTGCAAAGGTTGGAAAACTAAGAGAACGATTATTACTGTACAAATGAAAGAATATAATTTACAGTTGTTATGAGTTTGTTTACATAGACCATTGAAAATAGTTTTTGTGAAGTTTAAAGTAACTTTATCTAATCTTTTGTTCACAGGGAATTGTCAATTTACCTCCCTTTGATTTTATATAAGTATATAAAAGGTATGTTTGAAAAATCAAAGGGAGGTAACTTGACAATTCCCTGTGCTTTTGTTCATGTAATTCTACATACGTCGTACAGTGTCATATTTCATAAAACTGTAAAGGTATACATGTGCATTTGTATTTTGTATATGGAAATAATAGTACTATACGAATGTCTAGAATATTCGTTTTAATGTTTAACTCATAAATAACTAATTATGTGAAGGATTAAACCCACGAGTGACTTTATCGAAATAAAATAAAATGGTGTTAGCAAAATTGAGTTGAAAAGTTAAACTGCGGTTTAAAGTCTGCTTCCATATAAATGTGCAGCCGACATTACAATTTTGTACGATAACCCTGATCATTGAAATCACCTTGAAGCACCTTGAAGCAGGTGGTCCCTCACAGAAACCATTTATACCTGGGCGCTCAAGGAATTAGCGATGCCCCTAGTGGGGATCGAACCCGGGACCCCTGGTGTCTAAGCAGGCGTCTAATCACTGAATTTCTGCTCCTACCCTGCTGCAGTTTTATTATACAAAACTTCGACAATATTTAATTGTAACACTATATGTGGGCATTCTTGTGAACGTTCTATTCATAAACCTGTGCTTTTACATAAACTAAAATGTATAGAAGGTTTTAGAAGGAGTTATACAATATGCATAATCTAATTTGTTTACGAATTGGGGTACGGAATGTGGAAAATGGTTGCACTAGCTGTCTTGTCGATGAACGTGCATTAATAGCATGATTTTATCATGCATAACAAATTAAAATTACCATGTAATAGAGTTATAGTTCGTTTTGGCTAAAGTATCGTTGAGTTATCTCAAGTTATAGTAGATATTTGAATAAATTTATGTTTGCTATTAATGCTTTCCTAGTTAAGTGTTATCAACTTAAATATATACACGTATATAGATTATATAAAGACAGGACTTGTTTTCATTGTCATAGATTTGTTGAAGACAAAACTCATGTAATGTTACAATGTCCTCTATGCAGTACACTTAGATCAGAATTGTTAGAAAAAGCTTTAACCTTAATGTAAATTTCAATATACTGAGTGATTTAGAAAAGATGTGTTATCTGTTTTCAAATTCTGACATTGTATTTTAAGTGCCAAACCTATTTTGACATCTTAAAAAAAAACGAAAAACAATTCTATATAGTTAAACTAATACCTGACTACATTTCTGTATATATCATTTTTTGTGGTAGAACTTTTTTAATGGTACGACGTTTGTGTTTTGTTTTTTAAAGTTTTAAACATTTTATCTGTAAAAATGTTTTTAAATGTTTAGCACATATTTTAGAATAATGCTGTTTTAAATGTGTCTCTCACATTTCCTTTTAAAATGTTTACATGTTTTATGAAATTGTGTATATACAATTGTTTTATTATATTGTACACGTAAGTGATACATTAATAAACATTATCTTATCTTCTCTTAGATTATATTATTACAATAATAATTATGCTGTACAAATAAATAGAATAGTAATGTAAAAATAAAATAGGTAACAACGCAATACATCGTTGACGTATAGGTGAGTTAGGATAACCATACTTTATGGAAACCTTTCCAAAGTTGTTCTAAATCAGCTATTGCTAACAGTTTACATGCACAAATAAAACATTTCTTAATGGAAATTCTAACATAGGCACGTGCGTTTTCACTCTTTATTTAATGTGACGTCATCTATGCTTTATTATTCAACAAAATATAGCTCGTGACGGCTGTTGAAATTTTACTCCCCACGTTAAATGCGCAAAGCCGAAAATGGCGCCCGAGTTTATAAGGGTTGACTTTTACAATTTGGTTTCTATTCTATAATTAAGATTTTAATATTTTTTGTTCGGAATAAGAAACACCTATCCGTGAGAATTGTGTGAATAAATGCTATTTTTGGCCTTTGCACTGGGGTGGATTTCAACAGCTGACGTTTTGACAGTTTAAAAATAGTTCTATAAATATATCTTTTCTACGGATGTATTTTACGATGTTAGAATCGAAATAACTTACAGTTGTCTATATTTTGTTGTCTAACAAAATATAGGCACTCGTTTGATGCGCTTATTAAATCACTCGTGCTAAAGCACTCGTGATTTAATCATACGCGCATCACAACTCGTGCCTATATTTTATTAGACAACAAAATATAGACAACTGTAAGTTATTTCTTAAATAATAAATAGAACTAAAATGCATTATGAAGTTATAAATTCAGTAAAGTTTCACTATATCAACCACATAGATGGTTATTGCCATTTCATGCGACATTGTTACGATTTTTAAGTCCCAAATGCTTAATTTAAGACAAAAGTCCAGTATCGTTCAGTTTCGCTATTGAGACACTCTATTTTGAAGGTCGAAATAATGAAACTTTACTGTATATATAAAATAAATAATAAAAACTTACTTATTTTTCGTTGTTTTCAAGTCTAAACATCAGGTTTTGTCTATCTTATATAAATTCAGATGGTATGCATATACATAAAGTGTTTAATGTTCCACGAAATACCAATCCTTGTGCTAGATTAATTCTATTTAATTCAGCTTTCTTCACTTCCTCATTGCTGCTATTCCGTCAAGCATTTCCATTGGTTCACAGACTGACAAAAAATATTGGATTTTTTCCCAATTATTCAACTTTACAAATATTTCAATGGAACGGGTATTTTCGTGTGCAGTCAGGTAGAACTTTCAAACTATTCATGTAATACTATATGTATTATAAACATAAACTATATAGAGGCACATGGTAGGCTCTATTGAAAAAGGTTTTAAAGTCGGCTGTGAAATATTGTCTAAAATTTTGTAAAATGATATGGGAATATTTTAAAGTCGATATTATTTTTTTTTGTGAGTGTATAAGCTTCTCGTATTCACATACACGTGAGTTAGCATTGCAAAAGAACTGTAAGAAATTTAATAAAATAAATCATGACCTTCATTTTTCGATCCCAAAGTCATTGTCACATTCAAAGTCAATGTATAGTGCATTTCCCATACAACGCGACGGTAGTAATGTCGTTTTTCGAAATTAACAGGCCATTGTTTGTACAAAGTAGTATTACTTGCGTTAAGGTAGTCGTTCATGTGTTCAGATACCCTAGGTTATATAAATAGAAGAACTGTTTCGAGAATAAGCGTATCTGAACAAAGGAACTTTTTTGGACATAGAATGACCAGTAAATGCAAGGTGCAAGGCCTATTGTGTTACTTAATATATTACAGCGTGATGTAATTGTTCATTAGACGGACTTATGACGATACAACTGATTGCCCGAATTGACATACAGGAACCAGTAAATCATTGTTATCGGATAACCCTGGTTCCGGGGTGACGCTGGTCTCGGTTATTTTTTAACAGCAAGTCGGAAAACATTTAGAATATCAATTCATTCGAGACAATCTAACTTCATGATCTATTTTACCAATTTGCCTTCGTCATTGGGTGTGTTAATAAAACACTGCCAAATTTTAGTAAACGCTTCCCTGTTCAATTTTATATAAACAGTACAATCACATTGCATACGCGTGTCGTATAAAACTGAGACAAGTTGACCTAGTAGAATTTATATACAACTACCAGCCCTGAGTTCAGTTACCGCGAACGTTCTGTAACGTTCTGTAACGCTACATTCGGAGCTCCTCGGCCATTCGCTGCGAAAAACCTCGGACATATTTAGACGCTATTTGGAAACTACCGGTGTTGAAGTAAACAAACATATAATCGCTTAAGCAATGGGCGATGTTTCGTTTTTAGTCCGTAAATTTTGAAACATCACTCATTGCCCCAACGATCGCATATTTGTTTAATAGATAAGATTATTCGCAGCGAACGGTCGAGGAGTTCCGAATGTATCGTTATGTAACGTTCTGTAACGTTTTGTGTAATTGAACACGCTTCAGTTAAATAATAAGGCCATGCAAAATTGGAATTCTGTTAAGCGTCAACTCAAGTTGACAAACCTAGGTACTTATTCACAAAAAAACACACAAACCGAAAACGAAAACACATGTCAATTCTAGCGAGTTTCACACAAATAAGTACTTGGTAGTACTTGAATGTTTATGACATTAATGTGAGATTAGAGTAATTCTATAAAAAAGTATATACAACATACACATTTTCATTAATCCAAAACATAGAAACAAGGAACTATCTGTATTTCCTGAGAAAAATCAGTCATCGAATCCTGGAACAACATAATTATTTAAGAAAATTTCACCAACAATTTTTTTTAGATTGAGGACTCTAAAACCTACGCGCACGCGGACGCCTAACAAAATTCTGGTATGGCATGGCCTAATACTCTTGCAATGTGTATTCAATCGTCAGTAGCGCATTAACCCCGCTGATTTTAATACTTTAAAACGTACATGTAATACTTTACTCACTGTCGATGATACAGTATTTAAATCATCAGGGTTAATATATGTGACACTGATAGTTTCACTAAGTTTTACAGTACATGTTTATGAAATTATTATATTACTTATCAGTAGGGGTGTAACGGTTAACCGATATACCGGTTAATATTGCAATACGAGTTCTAACGGTTTTTAACCGGTCCGTTTTTGTAGTTTAGTGTCATACTGCTTGTTTTTTTATCAGAATCAGATAGTTAAATATTTAAACAAATGATAAAATGAATTGAATACTTGAAATACTCTAACTGTGCTTTTAAAGGTTAAACATTTAGTCAATTGAAAGAAAAATATCTTCAAGAGTTTCAAACCACGCATTTTCTAACATATAGACCATTTTACATTTGTAATTCAAACATTTGGATAAGAGATCATTTGAAAATACCCATATGTGTGCTATGCTGATCCAATTACGACGAGGTACATGCATTAATTAAAGCTTTGCATGTCTAAGCGAAAAACCGGTACGTATTGCAATATATTGCAATACGGGTTCTGCATATTGCAATATATTGCCATACGGTTTTTACCGTATTGTTACACCCCTACTTATCAGACATAGAATGTTGTATAATAATTGTTCTAACTAAGGAAGATAACTTACTAATATCACTTGACTTTTCTCCTTTGCAGTTACTTACCTTAGCAAATAACGAATTGTGTAATGCTAAAAACCATGTCCATAGATTACAATTTCAAGACTGTGGGTGTTATTAATGTTACAGTGTGCGAGGTTCAAATACTTTTGAAATACGTGTTAAACAATGGAAATTATGAAAATGATTGTTAAAAGCTATTCAATAGTGAAAACGTATATACATGTATTTCCTTGTCACAATTTCAAAATTGTTAGAACTTGTTATACAATCGAGCTAATGCAAACTAGTTAAAATGCTTTCGAAATATTTTTCTAGAACACATTGTTTATACTGTCGACGACAGTGTCGTGGTAGCAAAATAAAGAATAAATGTTCAGGATACGGATTGGATTATTAATAGAGAGGCAGCCACTGGGTTAGGGTACTCGCTAATTTACATCTGGTCGTTTTCAATCGAGGGTCACGTTCAGGTGACCTTTTCTCATCATTATATTCATGACGAAATTGTTATGATTAGTAACTTGTTTACATCGTCTACGTCACGCAATTTGAAATTAGCCGTCCAATCGCAGACTGTGAATAATACCGCTGGTAAATTAGCTCGTCAACCTTGGCCTAAAAATAGAAATTGCGAAATCAAAATGTTATTAATAGAGTTTTGTCTAGTTGAAAGCTACACATTGATTGGTCGACATAAAGGTCATCACGACGTGACCTTGCATTGAGATCTTAGAGATCATGTACGACAACGCTCTACAGGATATCTTTTTACGGAGATAGCAAACATTAGTGACTAGCTCGTCGTAACAATTGTGTGTGAAAAAAATTTAAGCGTGGCAGTTATGAACTTGGTTTAAAATATCATAAATATAAATAGTTTTCATATTCAAATTAACGACTATATAGTCTTATTAAACTTGTATTATAGATACTAGCTTCATTGTGCTACCATATCTTACTCTCAGTATCATAAAAATAGAAATACGAAGTATTCTTTACATAAACTTATTAGGGACTTTAGTCAGTTATCTTTCCCTGATAAAATATGAAGCAATCCAATTAGTAAGTAGGTCCTTACAGTTGGAATAATCGGATCTTATCATTGAATATGATACTGAGAGTAAGATATGGTAGCATCTATGGTTATCCTTAAGGATAACAAAACATTTCATCTAATATCTTTCTTGTTAATTAAGATGTTAAAAGAAGTGATTAAATTTAGACAGTTCTTTACCCTAAAAATACTTGGGCTGAATTTCAAACAAATTAAATGATGTACAAAAAAGTTATTTAAGATTAATTTTGGCAAATTGACACTAAAAAGTAAGGGTAAAATCCGAATATTCCAACGAATTGGACCTACCTATTTAAAGTGTATACAAGGGGAAATAACTGACTAAAGTTCCTTATTAGCTGAAGTATCCAAAGTATCCAAGATTCCAAAACTTTGTAATGAAGAAATCCACAGCCACACTTAGAATTTATTTTTTTCACTGTAAAACTTTCAAATTATTACATGTAATTAAAATTGGGATGGCAAAAATTCCCTACTCTTACTCATACATTTTGGTCCTCTCAAAGTAGTCCTATATATAAGACCCTCCGTAACTTATTTCACATTGGGACATTATTCTGTTTCCTAATGTGAAGTGAGTTACGGAGGGTCCTATATATAGGGCTCATCTCAAAGATGCCCCTTACACAAGAATTAATACACACGTATTCCACGTGCGCAATTATTTTAAATAAAACATTAATCTAACTCATTCTATAGTCTTTTTCAATTAAGGGTATAAACTGTAAACATATATCTGCTATTTCTGGTTCATGTTTTTACCAAATATATCTATGTGTATGTACCATCATATTTTTTTCTCTGAAGTCCCTTTTTCACATTAATTCGTATGTATTACTATTATGTGTAATTTGAGAAATAAAAGTATAGTTCTGTTCTGTTCTGTTCTGTTCTTTGATGATAGGCCAGCAGTTTCCTAAGCAAATCACTAGGTAGCACTCCGTCCCGTGGTACCCTCCATTTAATATTTATTTAATAGAGTCTATTTAATAAAATTTATGTAAATATTACATACATAGCCCTTAGTGAATTAAAAATACAGTATAACATAAAATACAAATACTGTAAGGACAATACATTCATTGTGTTTAGGACATATTTTCATTTATTAAGGAAATCACAAAAATGGAAAAGTGAATGTCCTTGTTTCCATTATGCATACTTAAAACTGTTGGTGTAAGACGGGTACCAGAGGAAAAAGCGCTAGCTACCGATATGCTTAGAAAACTGGCCTGATTAAGGGTATTAATGAGGATGTCAATTGCCATCGATGTACATTCGTTTACAATCAGCTAGCTTCGTAAACCGAACAAGTATCTACTAAAGATCCGTTTGCTTGGCTAGTTAATCCGACAACCTATAGGAAAGTTAATCACGGACAAGTTCAAAATTGTTTATTAATATAGTATAATCTCTGCAGAGCGGCCCTCTACAGAACACATACTCTGCACATCAACAGCTTTTGATATTTCCCTTTGGCGTAATTTCAATTGCTTTTAACCTCTGTAGAGCAAAAACCTCTAAACAGCAACGTAGGTTTGTCTCTCCTTGTGGGTGTTGTTTAGGAGAGGTTGTACTGTTGTTTAGATGTTATATCCTTGATAAAAAATATTGTCGAAGTGTTTAACTCGTTCATCTTACCTACTTCATCAGAAACCTTGTAATTTGCTACCTAGAAACAAACTTCAATACCTATGAGTAGGTATACAAACACATGAGTGCAATTTATAGCAGAACAACATCGATCTTCTTTCAGTATTTCGGGTATTTTCATTAATTATAAACCTATGTACCAAGAAAACCAACGTTCCAAGAACACATTATCATATATAAAAACACACGTTCTACTTTTCCAAGAAAACAATGGCGTGTAATTAATTCAAGGTACATTAAATAAGCTTGTATTCCTGAGGCTTGCTGATAAGCCACGCAATAACATAATGGTATAATTGGACGTCTATCAGTCAGTAGTTTAGCCACACCAATGGGTAGTGATGGAATTTCTTCATGGAATCACATAGTTAATGAGGTTCATATCTTCATATCAAAAAGATTGTATGCAATGTTAGGAAGTGGGAAGTAGCACAGAAACGTTGGAAGAATATACATGTGTGTTAAACATTGTTTATAACGTATAGTCAGGTACCATGAATACAGGTGGTTACGTCTTTTGGATATACGTCTTTTGGATATACGTCTTTTGTTTAATAGGTAAGTGACATATTTAAATTATTGTTGAAATTAACAAATTATGTATGCATGGGTGCAAGTTTTCAGGCATATGCCTGAAGTTCAGGTTTTTCACAACAAATTAGACAATGTTTTGCTATTAAATTATCATGAGGAAAAATGGTTTCAAATTACAGTTTTCAGGTTTTTCAAAATTTTTATCTTGCACCCATGCGTATGTATGTATTTGTATATTAAGCCCGTATAGTATCACTCACTCGTCAGTCTGTCATTTAAATGACTAGTTTATACATGTACAACTCTATCATGTAAACAACGCTGCTATAAACATGGGCACCTTTTCACAAAAAAAATATTACAAAAAGTTATCGTAAGTTAAATTCATAATTTTGCAGTTCCATGTCAGAAGGATAATCAACATAACTATGATATGATATTCAAAATGTATACACTATTCTACATAGTTCAATGATATTTGGAGTTGATGACCTACAAAATGATGGAATTAGAAATGTTTCTTGTTTTTGACTTACGGTGATTTTTATCATAAGATTTTTTGTGAAAAGCGCCTAAGGTCGATTCCATTAATTGTTTGAATCAGTAAAATGATAAGGCGCATCACATATGAGTGGGTGAGTTTATCAATTGAAGTACATGAATAGGCATGACGTGCAGTAGACCTAAGACTACTACATCCGTACTACAAATTGTAAATTCGCTACTGTAGCGGAAATACTATGGAGTATTATAAAGTAGTAAGTTTGATTTTAATGAGCCCGAATCACATAAGATCAATGAGTAAATATTGCGAGTACATGTATTAACATAGCCAGTTACATTTAAAACAAAACATTCGGGGTAGAAATATTACATCAATTTAATAGTCTAGCTAGTTTGAACATATGTTTATCGACATATCATACAGAATGTACTGTGTTCACATTCATTTTTTCTCATACATGTTGAATGTAAACGTTGTATTAATGCACATGCATCCTATTATTCACTTATTGAGTGCGCTATCTGCAGATTTTACCGAACGTATATAGAAATTATCAAAGATATAGTCACGTGATTATCAAATTGTTTTTCCACTGAATGCTCGCAGCGGTCAAAACTAGAAAGAATCAACAGCGCAAAAGTAACTGTTTCATTTTTCTTTTTTTCTGTCAGAAAATCAGAACCTATTTTTATGAATATTTATTTTGACAGGTACAAACTATACTGGAGTGTCCACTATCCAGTATATATCTAAAACACATGTGTCTTATTAACGCTGCTCATCCTAAACTATGTTTTTACTAGTTTATTGCCAGCTGTTAATGAGGCAAAAATACTTAATTAACAAACAGAGTAACGTTTCTTTTTGTTCTTCGATAATGGTCGAAGATATGATTTGAAACAATGCCCTGGATGACATAGTTACCGCTAGTTCACCCATTGTCTATGTTATTTAATTTATCCACAACTACTGGAATCTGACCGGCTTCAGGGGCGGATCCAGGATTATTTTCTAGGAGGAGGGGTCTGAACTTTTTCTAGGGGGGTCCAAACTTTCGAATAACAACCACATTATACACATTTTGCAGAATAATGCAACATATATGTAATAAAAACTACATAACTATTAAATCTATGATAAGAACTTAGAAAAAGTGCTTCATGCTTCTTAAAAATGACTTACAGTCAAGAAATACACTAATGATCAGGTACATTTTGAAAAGTCTAGGGGGGGGGGGTCCGGACCCCCCCTGACCCCCAATCTGGATCCGCCTATGTAAAACAAGTATTACGAGTTTAAATAAAGATATTCACATGAAATTTTGTACCAGTACCATTCAAATTGACATTCATGTTAGGAAAATGTGTTTCTAGATGATTTTGAGGTAAATCACGTCCATTTTACTTCACCTAAAGTCATATTTTCGGTCATAATTGCAACAATTTTTTGTCAAAAACTTAAAAAACCTTCACAAGTTGCATGGAAAACATGGACAAAAACATAAATCAAGTTTTTAAACTCTGGGATAGTTTGTACAGTCTGCTTCAGCCAGTTATAGACAGTGACGACCGTGAAAATTCAAAGAAGCACTCCGTTACAAATCCCTGTTATATAGAATCCCTGATAAGACGCACGACCTTATAAACGACCTGAATGTGCAACTTTTGGTGCAATATTTTGAAAACCTCTAATTATGGTACGTGCTCGTTTCCTAACAATATTAACATAGTTTTCATGATCACCTGAATACTGTGTTGTGTTTAACGCAACTAGAAGATTTCTGAAAATATTGCAAAACATCATCACTAACAGATCCATTCGTCGTGAACAGTCTATACTGTATAGGGCGTGTTTTTGCATCAAATTAATTTTGTTAACGTCAAAACGCCCTGAAGTATAAACGATGATGTGGTTTTTTTATGTGTTATATTGTAATTTCTCAGTTGGAAGTATTCATCAACATCACTGAGGTACAACCTTAATTTAAATTACGAATACTGTTTATAAATAGTATGTTTATATTATATAATGTGGCCGTGAAATTATAAATCAACAATTTAATAAGTAAACTAGTTTTATAATATTTCAGTCTCTAAACCATACTGTAGATGTAATATACATGATTTATTGCAAACTGTTTTTTCGTGCTTTACTGTGCATTATACAACAGTTACGAGTTTGGTTAGATGGAATATATTATATTAACAACTCAGACTTCACACATTATGACACCAATCATCTCTCCCCCTCTCCCTCTCTCTCTCTTTCTCTCTCTCTCTCTCTCTCTCTCTCTCTCTCTCTCTCTCTCTCTCTCTCTCCCACCCCCTGTCTCTCCCCCTCTCCCTCTTTCTCCCCCCCTTCTCTCCCCACGCATTTAATAAATGTTCTCTTTAATATGAATCTTTTAGATACAAATAACATACTTTTAGTTAAAAAAAAATTGAATTACTATTGTTCGTTTTTTCTCAACTGTTAAAATTGAATAATTTCACGGTGACTGATTGCATTGTTTTTGTACTGGTGGCCTAAATGTTAATAAAAGTACTATGTTGACTAAAACATATCATACGACATAAGCAGCGTTTCTCGTTCATAATACACATTTTCGGAAACTCATGGATGTATTACGACTTAAATTTTAACAAACGCATTCACCGTGTAATTATTCATGCTTTGACAGTTGAGAAAAAACGAGCTATTTTTTTAATACTATCATATAAATTTCAATGAAAACATCTTGAAGCATCGTGTATAGGTCGTTTGCGTTAATGCTGGACCCCTATTTGCCGTAAATATCTTTTAAACTATAACAGCGATTTTGCTAAAAAAATTAATACAATCTTATTTCAATTTTTCCTTCTAGGATTTAAATTTTCAGAATTTTTAATATATAAATAAAAAAGTTTTCCATAAGGTATAATGCAAAATATTTGGATTTTTTTATCAAAAATCCGGCGGGAGGTAAAATAAGCTGTTCTGATTATAACATTGTCATAAATTCAGTGTATTTATACTAAGTCCCGTGCGTTTACTGTAAATTTGTCGCTTAAATAAACACTCGACGGTCTACTGAATTGTAAAGCATAGGCCCGTCTTTAAAATCGTACGTGTAGAATATGTACAGATTTTGACAATACAGACGACAATTTGAGTTTGTATAATATTATACTGTTATACTTTGTTATCAAATAAAATTTCTAACCGGGCCTCATATTTAGCTATTATTTTGTATCTACTATTATGTGGCTGTTCTGATTATGGCACATACCCATTTAACAAAAGTCACTTTTTGGCTTCAAAATTTGCATTGCATGTCTATGGGAAGTATGTTATGTAATTAAAGAAAAATTCTGAATTAAATTTTTTGGATTTGAGAAGGAAAATGCTAGTTATGATGACATACAAAATTTGAGTTAATTCCATCCAATAGTTATTGAGATATATCATGATTTTAGGGGTCCAGCTTTACCGCAAACGACCTATACTTCAAACTTAATAGTTTCTTATAAATCTGCAACTGAGTTACGGGTTACCTAAAGGGAGAAAACTACATCGGTATAATTATATAAATATAAGAGTTAATTCCCTTGCGCCATAATTCACCTGTCTCAGACTTTGTGTATCATACAATGTGAAATTCCTCAAAATTTGTTTACCATGTTTGTAAATACTTTAATTGCGAAAGATTGTATCCTATGACCGAGTTAAACCAACTACGCACTTAAATTTAAAGGCAGACATTTAAACTGCCGTAAGCGGGTTACATACACAGCGGTTGGTATACACCAGCAATTAGTATAGTATCGTCTGCTCACCTTTTCTTGACCTACAAACATTGATTGATAGATCGCGATAGTATTAAAGGTACTTCGACTAACAATTTCTGATCTAGACTAGTAGGTAAACAGCCGAGAGTAAGAGAGATAGAGAGAGGGTGGAGAAACGGGGGTATGAAATAGAGAGGGAGGGTGGGAGAGAGACACGTGGGGAAAGATGAAAGGGGACAGAGAGAAAAGAGGGGAGAAGAAAGATGGGAGAGAGAAAAAGTGGGGGAGAGGGGGGAAGAGGAGAGGGGGAGAGGAAGTTGGGGAGATAGGATAGAGTGTGGGGAGAGAATGTAGGGGGGAGGGGGAGGGAGAGAGAAACGAGTTTTTGTACAGTATAACATATATCTAAAGAATTATTGAGAGGGCTCTTTATAAAGTTGCCCTTTTGCAATGTATGGTGTGTTGAGCCGCACTATCACAGATTGTCTATCACATCGGGCCGGTCATAGTACTCACTGGCGAACAGACGCCCTTCTTGATACAGCGGTTGGCGAGAAAATGACTGCAGAAAAATATTCAGTATGTTAAATTTGAATATTCAAATATACTCAACTATTATTACTGATCGGAGTTCATTTAGTAAGGCCATGCCATACCGGAATTTTGTTAAGCGTCCGCTTGCGCGTAGGTTTTAGAGTCCTCAATCCAAAAAAAAAATTGTTGGTGAAATTTTCTTAAATAATTCTGTTGTTCCGAGATTCTAAGGAAATACAGATAGTTCGTTATTTCTTTGTTTTTGATTAATGAAAATGTGTATGTTGTATTTTCTTTTTATAGAATTACTCTAATCTCACATTAATGTCATAAACAAGTACTTATTTGTGTGAATACTCGCTAGAATTGACATATTTTCGTTTTCGGTTTGTGTGTTTTTGTAAATAAGCACCTAGGTTTGTCAAACTTGAGTTGACGCTTAACAAAATTCCAATTTGGCATGGCCTAACTTATACAACAACAAGCATATAATCTAACATAATCTGAACTTATCATGTTCATAATAACCAGTGACATACATACTTCAATAGAATTACCATATAAAATGCTTGTATAAATTGATTATGTAGAAATGTTTACATATTACAAACTTCTATATTATAACTACCTAATGTCTGTATGTCTAATGTCACATGTACTTCGACTGGTAAAACTATTTTAGCAACGTTCCACATAGGTATAGGAACCGCTCAATTAGATATAATGACACTTCCTCAAGTTTGTCGAAATAATAAAACATACGACAATTAAATGGTTCAAGTTTGTTACCATGTATTTAGGTGGTACTTACTACGTACCGACACTTAGCCTAGGATAGGCAATTAAATTGTAAGTACTTTAGATAATAAAGTGAAGGTCCGCTATAAGGACCGTATCAAAATCAATGGATTTAACTGCCGCATTTTCTTAATAAAGGTACATTTTTCTAAGCCGACATAAGATAATTATACCACCCTTGCAGGTACCTTTTTACACCTGAATGAAGTAAAGCAACTCCGGGTAAATTTTATGCTCAAGGAAGTTACCAGTGGCCCTAATTTGGTTCGAAACCGGGACCATTTGATCCCTATACAGGTGTCCTACTACTGAACTAATGCTCATACTTTTTAATTTCGAATTTGTGTATGTTGTGATTTTTCCTATGCAGAAAATCACTAAATCTATAAATATCAGGGTTAAATTTAATCATGCTAATTGTAACTATTCCCAGAAAATGTCTGTTTACATATTCAAGATTACAGTTTCATACACACATGAATGAAATATTGCAATGCTCTTATCAATCATTTGTTACCATAGAAACAGGGGCCTGCAAGAGAAAGATAAATTTACAGAAGAATTATAAACAAATATTAATAATGAGTAATTGTTTGAAATTACATGAGACTTCCAATATAAATACGACTGAAGAATTTTCTTCCATTCTATGAACTACCAGCGCTTAATGACCTAAGCTGTCGATTCGCCTTGAAATACATGTACATACATCGTATTGATAACATAAAAGAATATACTAAACATCAAACAGCGCAAAATATTGAGAACAGGAAATGACTGCTTAATTCTGTGGACCTCTATAAGTGAGAGGTTAAAATAATTCGAAACTAGCGTTCTTGACCAACAAATGACCCAAGTATTTATGAGGTGTTGATACACATGCGTGTAAAATACACTTGATAGAAGAGAAGACTGATACAAAGCATCAGGAGAGACTTCCAAATTCTGACCTTCATAAGATATGGACTGTTTCTACGTTTAGCCAGCAAGAAATACCAAATGCAAAATACTAAGTAAAGAAGCTAGGGCAAAGTGAGCAAGACACGTCCGATGAAAGTGAGCAGAACGACTAACCGCATAGATTTGACTGTAGAATGTTGAAATCAAAGGAGGCCGGCACGGTTCCAAGTCAAAAACACATTTTACAATGTATTTATTCGTATATATATATTGTTTTTGACTCGGAAACGTGGCGACCGTTTATGGTTGAAATGCGGTGCATACGAGTACATTTACAGTGGGGAACCAACGTGACTTATTTCAGGCATCTTTTACCAATTATCAAATGAAAATGTTGGGATTCATTTGATCGGGAATTTGTTTCCCAAACAACAGCAAAACGACTGAATGTTTTATGAAAACAATTAATGCAGCAGTTATATCTCCTAACCAGAATTTTTATGCGCGTATTCCTGAGTAAATATGCCAAATAATAGGTTCAAAATAAGCAAAAGGTCAGCCTGATTCGAACGACCCACTTGCCATACATGGTAAAAGATGCCAGACTAAAGTCACATGGGTTCCACATCGTGATTAACTATTTAAAAATGTCACATCTGGTGTTCGTTCAAACTTGGTCATTGATCAATACACACCATGAAACAAACATTAATGATCACTCTAGTGTTTTATTGGTTTTCTGCTAATTAAACCAACATTGTACATGTCCTAGTGTGACTCACACAGCCAGCATGACAAACATACAACAGTGATGAATTAATGTAATATAATATGCTAGCACTAATTGTTCTATTAGGCAATCAATACTATACTGTGAGAGAGATTATTACTAATTGTTGAATGTTTTATTTCTGAACTAAAACAAATCCATGCTGTTTTCACAAACTCACTACATGCTCTCACTAGCTAGAAACGGGCATTCGCCTACTTTATACAGAATGTACGCAGGAGAACGATTGTAAAATATGTTTTATGGCAAAATTTCACAACATTTAAGTAGGTCCCGTCTATAACCCATAGTTGCAAAGTCAAATGCGCTACCGACTGTGCCTGCCAATCTGTGGCGCTTTTCACAAAAAACTTACGATAAAAATTATCGTAAGTCAAAAGCAAGAAACGTTGATACTACGGTCACTTTTTGGCCAATCATTTCCAAATTTATTGAATTATGTAGAATATTGTATATCTTTTGAATATCATATCATAGTTATGTTTATTATCCTCTTGACTTTGAACTGCGAAATTTATGAAAATGATTTACCATATTTTTTTCTTAAGAATTTTTGTGAAAAGCATTACAGGTCTAGAAATAATGTTGAATTAGATACGGCAATGAAATTGCAACTAGGTTATATGTAGTGTACATGTACTCATAAGATAAAAAAACCAATTTCAATATTTCTATTTATACAAATGTATAGCTTATAATAAATGTTACAATAAAAATATATTTATTATTCAGTATTTTCAGGAACAGTGAGTAGGTTGACTGACCGTTATGATATTACCTCATATATAGTATACAATGCTCAGGCGGCCGGCACGGTGTCGAATAAAAAACAGTATATATTTCTTTATATCATATGTATGTACAGTGCTTTTGATTCGGGACCGTGCCAATCGCCGGTGATGTAATGTGTTGCTACGGCGCCCTAACCAAATGTATAAAAGAAATGTAAGATATCACCAAGCTACATAACTTACTTGTGTAATGTTACTGTAACAATGAATATCTATTACTGACCGACTTTACTGTCTATGACATAATTGTATGTCTGCAGAAAAGTAAGAAAATCGATCCCACTTGTCCATGAACAAGATGTATATTCTTAGCTGAAAATGTAACACCATGAAAATATTTATTGGTATTAGATGTATTTGATGACAACTTTATTGTCTAATAAGGGACCTTAGTCAGTTATTTCCCCTTGTATACTCTTCAAATAGGGGGGTCCAATTAGTTGGATTACTCGGATTTTACCCTTACTTTTCAATGTCAAGTTGCCAAAATTAATCTTAAATAACTTTTTTGTAAATCATTTAATTTGTTTGAAAATCAAGCTAAGTATTGTTAGGGTAAAGAACTATCTAAATTTCATCGCTTCTGTTAATATCTTAATCAACAAGTAAGATATTAGATGACATATTTTGTTATCCTTACATAATACTTTAGTGATAAAATCCAAGGATTCCAACTGAAAGGACCTACTTACAAATTGGATTGCTTCATATTTTATCAAGGAAAGATAACTGACTAAATTCCCTAATTACTAATTACACATGCAGTTATCTGCTTGCAACGATTTATTAGATGCCTTAACTATATTTGGAAAATTGAAACTTTGACAATATGTAGCATAAAATGGTTAAGCCACACGTATTGCCATTGAATATTTGATGCCAAAGGTTCCGACTCACAACACACAAAAATTTGACAATTTTACTCTAACACCAAATATGTTAAATGCAAGCTCTGTAAGATAATCAAACGCATGACTGCCTACGGCTCAACATTTCTCCAGACTGTCAAAGAATCAATTCAAGGAGTGCTCATAACGGAGCGCTACTCGACCTAAGCTGACCCTGATCAACAATACAGGCTTCATTCCAGTTTATGAAGCAAACGTCTTTAACTTAACATGTGCTGTTAAGTCAACCTGTTGCAACATATTTTCCATCTGGCACAATATTTTATTACATTATACATGCAATTCCATGTGTCATATAGCTCAACATATATTGATACGACAATATATGACACACACTAACCAAACTATATAGTTTACATGACAATATTCTTAATGATTATTATCCATTAATGTGGCATTTGGAATCGGACAAGCACAGTGACTTTTGCTTCTCTATAGACAAACTGAGACAACATTTGAGTTTGCCTTCCTGTATTAAGCTATGAATAGCATGTAAATACCAGATACTTTGTTCATATTTATGGCTGTATGGCAATATCCCTGACTATTGTAATGTACTGTATGATTGTATAAATGAAGTCTCGAAGCTATTCAGATTATCATCGATCATATGAAATATAATACTTTAGGAGATATGGGTTCATAGGAAATACTTCACATTGAATAAATCAATCTTTATGATAATTCCGTTATATGTCAAAGTGTTTCCTTTCTGTCTTAATTCGATTCCTTCGATTATCATTAAGAAATCCAATGGAATAGTCAACCCGATGTTTTTTATAACTTATAAAAGTTAACATCGCTTCACAACAATTGGAAACTAAGCTTACCTCAACCAAGTAAGACTGAACTCTTCTTCACAACCACTTTATCTACCAGTTAGATCTAACCATGACATGTAACATTCATTCATCGCAGCATTGTAAGCTAAGTCGGAAGTGCGTCCAAGGACTGTATGTTCGAATTCAATCTAAACCAACACACCGTCTTGGAATTTGACCTTCCACTATTTGGTACGGTCTTTTTCCGTCCACCTCAATATCAAGCCAGGCAGATGTCATCAAATGGTGATAGTGCTTTGCATAAAAATGTCTAGATATCAAACCACTGACAGGGTCAGTTAGTAGGATGACTGACTACTATGATATGCCTGAAATAAGTTAAATTGTGGTGCAATACATTTGTAGGAGCAATAGTCACTTGGTAGCAAGAGAGGTCCCGAGTTCGAATCCCACCAGGAGCACCGCTTATTTCATTGAACAAGAAATTAACTAACATTGCATTCACTCCACCCAAAATTGGTACCTTAGAGAGTGGTATAATTCAGTTGTGCCAATATATTGGCTGCACTAAGCGGAGTAAAATTATCCCTAGAAACATTGATAGAAATATATATCAATAGCCAGATGACCATGGTTAATAACTATGAAGTCGGTAAACATGCATAGGCATGAGACTTAGACTTTTAAATGCAATTACTTTAAGCACAATTTACATAAATTTACATCGTTTACATTCATTCATCCTATCTATATAATATACATACACTCACATAATTTATATAATACAATCATACATGATCACACACACATAGGATGTTTGACTTATCTCTATTGCTAACAATGTACTCATTCCCACTACCAAATTGTTTTTATTGAATCTTCTGTCAAATCAACTTGATCGCTTGTATCAACATTAATCTTCCTAGCTATTTATACTATTTACTCTTGGATGTTCGAAAATCGTGTTATATTTAAGATAGAATTTGGTTGCTATGGTAACTGATAACAGAAAACGAAAAAATACAATCTAAAAAAAATACGTTTCGCATCTTACTTTCAAGTTGAAAAGATATGTGTTCTGTACTGTATACCTTCGGTATTCAAGTAATGTTACTTGCCAGACAAGCAGCATATATTGTAAAACAATGATAATAGTTTGATTTTGTACCTTTTATTGAAAAAGATTTTGGCTTTGTGCCCAGCAAAACCCATTCTCGTACCCAGAGTCTAGTAGGATTCTCAATACTAGATCGAGAATCTTGATAACCTCGGAGTACGAAAATGAGCAAAACCTAGATAAAATACATCTCCACTGCGGACACGTCCCGGCCATTGTCAATTGAAAGTCTTATACGTCCTGTTTCATTCTAGTTCTGACTTTAAATTCAACATAATACCCATTCAGTTAAAACCAAATTGACTTCATTGTCAATATGAGAACTACTTTCTGTTTGTGATGTCCAGGGTATATTTGCCTAGCAGATCGAAAGAGTTCTGAATGATAAAATGTATTTTTTTCTCAATTTTAAATTTATCAACTGTCACATACATGATTATTGGTATCTATTTCAGATAGCGTCCTGTCATCACGTTCTGCATATTATTGTATAAATGAAGTAGCACGTGACCCAGGCTTCCAAGAATGTCTTGGTAGCTACACAATAAAACGTGACCACGTTCTTTCAAGCACACAGTTTACATCAAAAGATCCTATTCTTATACTTACATGTAGGTAAGTAAAATCAAACTACATCAGTAATATCCATCATTCTTTGCCAGGGCAGCATATTATCAAAATTCTTACGATAATTTAACAATACAATATAGAAGGATTTACGACTAAAATTGGTCGTAAGACGCTTGATAATACGGTCCCCTGGACTCTACAAGTACATGTATATCGGCCAACTTGATCGAAATGATATTCGAGTCAGTACAAAAATGATCGATATTCGATTTATCATATGATATTTTGAAATTAGCTTCTGTTCTTGATAAAACTTTTTCCAGGTTCTTTTGACTGTTTCTCAAACAAGCACCTTCCGACTTGCACTTTGTTCTGCCTGTAACACTAGAGAGAGAGAGGGATTGGCAGTATCCAGAGATATGATTTAAATGAAACAGCAAAACATTTATGTTTCAAGCAATTACATTTAATTGCATTAATTGAAGTACCTAGTAGAAGAACCATGTTACTAAATGCAGTGTACGTTATCTCTTTTGTAAGGTTTCGAATGAAAAGGTGTTTGATGTTTCCTTTTGCAATGTTGCAGAGAAATATTCGTAACAATGCTTAAACACCGTGCTCCTTGAAACTTTTTCGTGCTTTAGTCCTGGAAATGACGCCATCAGTTTTTAGCAAATACAATCTTTTTGTCTTTATTATTGGAAAAACACTAGAAGGAATCGCTAAGAACCGAAAATTCTCACTAATAAGCAGAAAAAAAAAAATGGCGAAACGTCGTAAATAAACAATAATAAAAACAAGCTATGTGTTGGTAGTATTTGTAAATTAGATTTATCACTAATAAGCAGAGAATATGTTTTTATACTAAAATGGTTCACAAATTAAGATGATGTTGAGTACAAAGTTAAAACGCACATGTTTATCAATATAGGTTATTCAACTTAATGATTGTATTTTTCTATTTCAGTTCTGAAACAAGATTGAACGTACAATGTCTAACATTCTTCATTGACCATTGTCCTGGTATTCTAAATGCTACACAACTCTCAGAGTACGATGAGGTGCGAAGTCTACAAATTTTTGATGATTTAGACGAGCATTGCCGTACTGAACTAGGTAAGAACTATCTTTATATTTAATCTGATCACATCGGCTTTTATGTTATGCAAAAGACCACAAGCGGTCAACGATTCCGAATAAAAAACACATTATATAATTACATGTATGTATATATGTGTGTGAAATTATAGTGTTTTGATTTGTGACCGTGCCTGTCGCCGGTGCATAAGACATAATGTGTATTTTACGAACAATACGAAAACACCCGAAGTTTTATGATTGTCTCTATATTATAATGTTATAAGGGTATAAAGCTAAAGGTGGTCGGCACGGATCCATGTCAAAACTATATCGGCCAGTTTCCTACACATTTCGCTAGCTAGCGCTGCGCAACCTGGCACCCTCAATTTTATATCACAGTCTTATTATTATGGATGTAAGAAGGGTTAATAAGTTATATCATAAAGGGGTTGTCGGCCATATTGAAGTGTAGGTGAGTAATGGTTTTGGACAAAGTTCCAGGAAATCAAGGTTTTGTGAGGTGGCCGTCGGAAATGACCATACTTTGTGTTGACACGTCATTATAACCAGTAATTCACAGTAAGAATTACCTTGTAATTGAAATCTAAATAGACAAGCAGCAAACATTAACTTGCCTTAAATATTTTTCATAAACCATTCTTCAGCATGTTCAAAAAACTTAATATAGGAGGGACAAAACTGTAGAAGCACTTATGCTTACAATGTTACAATTGATTCGTCCTGAAACCGTACAACTATAATGGTTACACAGACCGAATTATCTTGGAAACTTCTCAAAAACCTTTACTGATTTCCATACAAACAAAAGTGATAATCAATAAAGCTATAAAATATAACCCCATCATTCATAGATATATGGTTCCATTATGGAAATTTGTTGTAAGCAGCATAAAAATATCGGCAGCCCAAAAGTCTACTAGAAATATGCTACAAAGATAATAGTATTAGTACAATATCAATTTTAGAGACATAGATGAAAGAAAAAACTCTCATTTTTATGTATTAAATAATTTATGTGGAGCCTTATAAGGATATATACATGCATGGCGTCAACTCAAAAGTTGCTTTTTATTCATTCTGTAAATAGCAGGTGATTATATCAGTAAGACCGTTTGTGTACACAACGGTATTTTATTAGGATATATGTGCATGCTAATGAAAATGTCAATTGAATATGCCTTGTGGATGAAAGCCCACCAGAGTGACTAGCCCTTCTGTAGCGGAAATATGGCGGAGCATTAAGTTGTCTGATGAAATGAGACTGTAATACTCATATGTATGTACACAGTGATCACTAATAAAATATTTATTAATTTTGTCACACATCATATGTCACTAGACACTTATCACCAGCTATTCATTCATAAATATTACAGTACATTATATTTCTACATTAGAGACCATTCGTTGCACGCAGTTGAGTAATCTGTAGGTTATTTCACGCTAGATGATCAATTTATAAAATATAACATATTACTGATGGCATTTATAAATTAATAATACTCGCTGATAACTGATTGCTTTAACATTCAACAATTTGCTCGAGTAACTATAGAGCTAAAGTATTGTCACTGAGAGGGAATAATTTATCATGCATGTATGAAAATGCTTCATAAAATTTTCTGTTCCAGGAGCTTGTCATGATGTTGAACGATGCCTTAGTAAAATTATAACACCATCAAGTTCACCATATACGTTCAACCCTACTCCATTCAGTTTGATGCAAGAAGGAGTACAGACATTATGTGGGTAAGGAAACGACAAAGGCGGCCGACATAGTCACAAACAAAGTCACATTACAGTAAAGTTCCGCTGTGAAAACCAGACTAGTTATAGTAAAATAATGTGTTTTGACGATTTTTAATGCATTAAATCTTAATTGTTTAATCTTAATAGTAAAATTTCATAAATTCAGACAATTCGGCTAATAAGACCATCGATTTTGAACAGCGGTATTTTACTGTACATGTATCAAAATATGTTACTCCGCTAACGGCATACATAAGCTATGACTAGACGCATCTTTAAAACGATATCCGGTACTATGCAGGTTTCAATTTTTTTGGAGGTACTGTATATATAAACATATACGCTGTACAGTCATACCACCAGGAGCAAACAACGACAAACGTATAATCAATTAGTATAGTGAGTCACCCATAATACACGGAGTATATAGTCAGTGACTATTGTCCGTGTTACGAACCTGTGCTCCTTTTCACAAAAATTCGTACGAAAAAAGTTATCGTAAGTAAATTTTATATAATTTACAGTTCAAAGTCAGATTGATAATAAGCATAAATATGATCTGATATTCAAATGGTATACAATATTCTACACAGTTCCATAATATTTGGAATTGATAAGCCAAAAAATGAACATATTATTAATGCTTCTTGCTTTTGACTAACGAGGAAATTTTCGTAAGAATTTTTGTGAAAATAACCACTGTTTATCACAAATAGCAAATGGTACCATATATTTTATCCATTTCTCTTTATGGCATGGTAGAGCAAATTGTATTGGTCAAAATAGGTCAAAGCTGGCTTAGACAGCTGCGCAGATAAAATATTCGGATGTTGATATTTGTAAGTACGAATTGGTTGATGTGATCAATCAGTCTCAATATACATGTATAAAACATCAAACACTCTTCTACATTTGTAATTAATAAACATGTCATGTATATTGATCATATATTATTAAGTAATTCCTTTGAGAAAACCTGCAATATCATATCATATCATTTTCGCTTTCCAAGTTCACTTTGTACAATGATTCACATACGTCTATTAAAGCTTTGTTGAATGTATAACAGATGGGACAAACATAAAGCAGCCGTCGTAATTCTTTACAATTTACACATGTTCTGTATCCGTAGTGTATATTATATAATGAGACGATATTAGTTTAGTGAAACATGCTAACTTATTAATTAAACTGAAAGTTGTATTGAAAAGTATTATTTATGGCAACATACGTATACTGACATGCATTAAATTGCATTACTATAATTAAAAATGTATTCATAGACCATTAACATGTATATTGAAGCAGACGTTAACCAAACTTTAGCTGTAAGACACGCTAAATATATTAAGTCGTTAATTTTCGTTTTGCTAATAAATGAAATACTATTTGATGAACATTTTCTACAAATTTTATATCAGTAGATTACATATCAACCCAGGTTTGTCCACATATATAGATGTATACTTAGAATTCTTTATTTATTTCTCAATTCTTGTAAAAGCTCTTGTATTTTAGGATCCATTAAAACATTTTTAACTTCTGGATTAGATAAGATCTCTTGCATCTTTTGTTCATCAGCAGCCGTAGGTTGTTTAGGATCAGTGCTACTACGTACAGACATATCTACACCACTGAATTTCATTTATCATTTTATGTTTTATATGATTTCAGGCCATTGAAGCAATCATTAAATTGTTTTAATGGTAGACTTGATCAGTGTGGATCATATATAAGAGAAAATAAGATATTATGGAACAACACACTACCTTTATTCCTTACTATAGTCATATCAAAGTCCTTAGATAACTTCACTTTACATTTTATAATAAATGAATGTCATAAGCTTCCAGCAGGTATGTAGCTTTTACTTCATCATTTTAGCACGTCGATAAAGTTAGCCAAACATTTGTAACAAAATAAATTGGCCAGACAAATGTTTTTGCCAACTTTAGCGACCCAGAACAACTTAGAATAATCACTCTCGAATCCGCTTCCAAAGTTGTCTGACCTTTCTTTGTTAGTGGGTCTTTTTTCTCGCTCAAAGAAACAATGACAACCATTGGACTGTCGATTTGTTGGCCTTTTGATGTGCTTCAAGAGAAAATGGTCATTGTCAATCTGAATAAGGCTCAATCTAAAATAACTTAACACAAACCATATACGACAGCGGTAATATTGTCTAACAGTGATTGTTTTTGTGACTGGTTCATTATAATATACTTTCTAGTGAAGTACAAATCTGCTTGTGAACTTCAGAAGCACATTTGAGCTCCTTATTTGCTTAAGTTTCTATGCAATTGTTTCTTATATGTATTTCATTTAAGATTTTAGCACAAACAACTGTGTGAAAACAAGAGTCTCATCAGATGGTTTTGTTCAATGTTATGAGAAAGTCTTAGTGAATTATCCACCTGGGAAGCCAGACAATAGTTGCAAGTAAGTTTGTTATACATTATATACATGTTGTACAGCAAGTTGATGCTATAGATCGTCTAGGACAACTTGAGACAAATTAAAACGATACTCCAAGTAGACAATATCTCATGTTATCCTAAACAAGCTATGCATTACATATACGACTCTCTTTATTTAATTTAATAACCAAGAGATATTCTGTTTTAAAAGCATTCATTCTCGATTTTTTCCTGTGCAACTTTACAATGTATATTAAGACTCAATTTGATGTAAATTTATTAGTTTTAAGATATACTCCAATCATTGAACGTAGATGTCTTTATATTTGATATTCTTATTGTGATTGGTACGAACATCTTATCAAACAATGGTCATAGGAACTTTTTAGTCTTAGTTTAGTAAAACTTGGCGTGATTTCAAAGTACATAGTACATGGACGTGGAATAACTCCAATGTAATACTAATATTTCAATATAAAGACGTCAGTGGTGTGGGATGCATTTTCAGATGGGGTGGGGGCTAAAAACGTTGTACGGTAGTTTTGTCCGATGGAAGAAACATGTTAATGGTGTTCAATCAGTGTTTTTTTCACTTTAAGGAAGTGTTTGCTTCTAGTATTGCAAAGCTGGACGTTTTTCAACCCAAATATGTAATAACTCCGGCCACAGCATAACAATGATGATTTATTCGTGCCTTCACATATTTGCAAGATGGTTTCCTGTAAATTTGAATCCACAAGTCGATGATAAAGCAGAAATACAGTACACTATGATACCAGCAATTATTTAGTATTTATGCAAATAGTTCATTCTATATATGAGGCGAGTGATAGACCTCGTCAAACTTTCTGCTGATAATAGACTCAGTGAATATGACAGGTCATTACTCATGGGATTATTATACGTCTGGTTCAATAAAAAGGAACTTTTATATTGACTGGAGAAAAAATCTTGAACAATATTATACACTATACATTTCGATTTCTATTATATACTATAGCCAATGATTCCTAGTTTGGCACTCTTTTTGATCAAACAGCTATTATACTAGTATCTGGCAGGGGCGGGTCAAGGATTTATCTAGGGGGGGGGGGAGGTCCAAATTTTTTCAAGGGGGGCGGGGTCCAAACTTTTTCTAGGGGGTGGGTCCAAACTTTCCAACCACATTATACACTGTTGGCAGAATAACGCAACATATTTATAATATGAACTACATAACCATTTGATCTATAGATGCTAAGCCAAAGGGGAGTGAGGCTTTATTCTACTTAAAAATGGCTTACAGTTAAAAATACACTCATGGACGGGTACTTTTGGAAATTTCAAGGGGGGGGCCTCTGACCCCCCGCTAGATGCACCTTTGTCTGGTTTTAGGACTTATGTTTAATCGTTCTATCACTCTGGTTGTTCCATTTACTTTGATTACTTGGCAGTCAAAATGTTGCTACTATAGTATAATTGAACAGAAAAAAAATCACATGAACATTTATCTTAAAGAATATAAAAAGAGATGGTACATTGCTTGCCGCTAAAAGCAAACTATAAGGGTTGACAAAAACCATATCTTTATTTCGTTTTAATCATGATACAAAGGACGAAATTTACTTTACAAATTTGCCAGTGTCCTAAGGTTCCTAATAGAGGATATGAAAACAGGTTAATATTAACATTTTAATCACAAAGACGTACTCGTATTTTTTAATCTTTTACTGCCATGCAGCGACGCAAACATTAACCCCGCTGACTTGAATACCTTAATAATATGTGTTCAATAATTCCTATAAAAAATATTGGGTACCTTTTTTATTGATCGTGAATACAGAAAGCACTGAGTATTTGAACCAGCGAGGTTTATGGATGCACTACTGACATATGAACAAAATTTAATATCACTGTTCGCCTAATGAAATACATATAATTAAGTTACCGTTAATTAAGTCCTAAATATTACATAACGATTATGAGGGTTTGTACTAGATTTCAAATTTCTTAGATTCTGTGTAACAGGATAGACTTACATAACGTTAACAGCTGTTTCCTTCATTTAACACGCTAAATAAGATTGTTTTGTACATGTATTTATTGAGTGCATATCCGGATTTTGCTGCAATGTCTGTAATTACATCGATTTGGCATTTTCAGATTCTTTCGTCGAAACCGCACTCAATCACATAGCCATGCTTCACTAGCTATTAAGAGTAGATTAGAGTCACACATTCGTCAGTCATTTAATTGGATTCTGTACGCCTGGAAGTCACGTCATTCCCACGTTTGTTTGGTTCTTAGCTTTTTTAATACCAATTAATTCTTGGCCTGAAAACCATTAAATTTGCCACAAAGTCCATATTTATTTTACATAGTTCAGCGAAATTAAAGAAGAATTCATGTTATTTAATAAAAGAAATACAGCAGTGGTACTTTAAATAGAAATGTTGCATTTTAGTACAATTCCACCGTAAAGAATAACATTTTGCGATTTTGACGAGTTTCAAGTCCTAAATGCATACATTGTAAAGAATAAGGTTCTTATACTATGATCAACTCGATTTTAATAGTTCTTATAGTGAAACTTTTTTAATTTTGTATCTAGAACATACTTTTATAAAGAAATACTTCACACGCAGATTGTCTTGTGATATTGTTTTAGAATTGTTTCTATTTTGTTAGTTTTGCTTGCCAAAATTTATGGTTATGAATCTTTTCAGAGCTTATAATGCAGGCTACACGTGTATAGCCAAGTTCGTCGGTAATCAATGTGGGCATGAATACACTGAAGCACTTGCTGTTACCAGTCCATTGTTTATTTCTGATGTGCCAAAACATTGTAAACCAATCAAACCATTAGCAGTCAGTGGTAACGATATAGATAATGATGATACATCGGAGTCTGACATTGGAGTACCAGGAATTATCCCGAGTTCAGAGCTCTATCCACGAGGTTCAAGTACGAAACCATGTTTTGATTTATTCCGATTGTATAATGTATTTTGTTTGTTAATATTTATCTTCATTTATAATGAATAAAAAAATAATATGTTCCACATTCATTGTTCGATTTTGATCAAACGTTTTTCATCATCTTTTGTAAGTAGAACACAATAAACACTCGATGCTTACAACACGGTTAAAATGTTTAATATGTTCTACCATTGGCTGTTCTCTAGATAAGCTCTTACAAACTCTAGTATCATAACTACAGAGCCCATCAAAAGTTTGGAGATCAAAAATTGCTACAATTCTTGAATTTTGATTATTATTTTTGTAGAATCATAATTTAAATATATTTAGGTATAATTTGTGATAAAATGAAAATAAACTTTATGAATGCAACACATCTATAAGATTTAGCATCTGATCTCCTGAACCCTCCAAAAAACCATGTTTATCGAAATCATTTTCTATAACATAGCTTTAATGCTATTTTTGTAGTTTCAGTAATAATTATAATGATAACCAAAACATAAAGCAAAACTAAAAAGCATTTCAAAATTAACCGTTAACAAATTTCAAAAAAAGTTATTCAGTAGGCATACTCAGTGAAAATGTCTCCTAACTTTTGGTTGGTACTGTGGTATAGAGTTTATTTATTCAATATTCTCTTCTCAAAGTTTCGACCAAAGTCTTCTATCAAGAAGCACATCTCTCCTTAACGTTTCCACCAAAGGCCTTAATCAAGAGACACATCACTTAAAATTTACATTTTTATAATTGTCCCTTGTCCCCCTGATAAAAGCATTTTGCTGAAACACCGAGAAGAAGTGAATTAAGAGCAAAATAAATGTAAGAGTGTAATTCACATTCGTAATGAGACCATGAATGTTGCTATGGTTGGTTATGCCACAAACAGACGACAATAAAGTTATGTATGCCAATCAGTCTAACAGTGGTAATAAAGATGAATATGTTAGCAGTTTATGTGTTAAGATGAATAGACGCGATTCCCGTTAGCCATTTTCCTGGACTATAACCAGTACTTATTGGCTTGAACCAAGTTCCGAAATGTGAGCATTCATCACTAGCTACAATTACCATGACAACGTTTACAACAAATCAACATCACTGTGCCACATAATAATCATACCTTGTTTAACAATGTTTAAACACACTCGGGTAGCCATTATTACTGCTCACCCTTTGTCTAAAGGGTAAAATACTGCTTATATATGATTCTAGAAGAAATCAAAACAAACACAAAGTACAGAAACTTTTCTCGTTTATTAGATAGTTTAGTACTTGGACACGGATAATAAGATCTACAATAATAGTATAAAAACAGCATACACTATATTTGTGATGATAATAGGAATATTAAATATAAGGCCTAGATTAATTACCTGATGTGAAGAACGAGGTTATGACTTATATAAATGTAAAATAAATCAATACATATCTAATGGTATAAAATTAATATACACATGTATTTTCTATTATTTAAAATCAGCCGTATATTTCGTAAGGATGTCATTTCAATAAAAGTCATCTCGATTATTTCCTTCACAATCTTAATTAATTTGCTTGCCTAGAAACCTTATTTAATATAATACATATCGTATATATTGACACGTTGTGAACAAATATGCACTAGATGCTATCCATAAGGACCATTCAAACTTGAATCATTCCAACAGCGATACCAAACTTACTATACTATTTGTATTCCTCTGAAGTGAATTCCAAAATACACTACGTGGTACAAAATCTATCTAATAATAAACCTGTCTATGTAAAAGAACACATTGTGTATTTTATAGAAGAAAAACTAATACCAGATTAATCTCTTATAAAAGATCAAACAGTTGTAGACTGCTTACCTGGTAAAAAACAACACACACTCTAAACATTGCATATAACGACTTACTGAATACTTTGATGGTCACGTTACATATTCAACCAGTGTATGCTTGATAGGTCAATAGGTCAAGCCTCTAAAGCGTTCACGTCACTTCTCAAATCAATCGCGATCTTGGACTTTATCCAGTACATTTAGAACACGAAATCTGAATGATTATCAAGACAACTACTTGGTATATGCTACACTACATTTGGACCAAGAAGTAGCCTTTTCAAGCCAGAAATGCAATACAGATAGACAACTGACACCCTACAGATCACTCTTAACAAATTCTCATTTGAGCTAACGAACCAAAACATGCCACACTCGAATTAATGTCAAAATAAACAGATTAAGCACTATACAAAAAGTCTTTTAACTAAATCTAAACAATTTAAAAGTCTATCTCTTTAACTACTTGTTTGTAAAAATGTACAAAAAGATGGGTTTTTTTATATAAATAAAAACAAATTACACTTTAAGGCAAGTGGTAAACATTATTATAAAATCTCTTGAGGTAAGACAGTTTGTAGTGAATTAATATTCTAGCATTAGATGTAAAACTCATACAATTTAATAAAGGATTTCAATAAGAAAAGAAACCTTTTATCCTCTTTAAGGGGGTGCAAGGACTGGGTATAAGAGCTCATCAGGCAAATGACAAGACAAAGCAGAAATCATTATATATATTGCTTCTGACATTTCATTCATGATGTTTCACAGTCTGGAAAGGTTGTATAACATCTTGTCTCAATTCTGACTAGATTTGCAATGACAAACATGAAAAATGGGTTAACATCTTTTCATTATATGACTTACATAGGGTAATGTTACAGTACAAATTTTAAAACCAGTAAAGGAATATACATGTAAGACAAGACATGTGATTATATTATATCATAGTTACAAATATAAAAAATACTACACACATACATTGACATTGATAATAAGAGAACATTCCACAATGAAGTTTAATGACATATTTAAAGACATCAATTGTTACTTGACATATGTATTAAGTAACTGTAAGAAACTAAACACATTCAATATCCCACAATCTGTGAATCATTTCATAACACATATATTGATACTAAAGATGGCAATAGAACTGTCAACAAGACACATAATCATTAAAGACAAGCAGGTATCAATATGATATACTGTGTCCAACCATCGTACACTAGATCACACTGTTTAGTATGTCAAAATGACAAAAACTATTGATAACAATAATAATAAACTCTACTTGAAATATTGTGGAAACATTGAACCTTAATATGTATACACTTTGCATGTTTCAGCTGTCAGTCAATTGTACAAGCAAGATGACAATATAAGACTTATTGTGCGTAAAGTTTGATCCCGACCTGACTTTTATGCAAGAATATTCATTACATTGAATACGAATGTAGTATTAATGCTCCATTACATCGTTGCCGTGAGGATTATGTGTTGAAATTTAACACATATTCATACTTTTATTATTTTACGATCACTACCGAAGTGTAGAATAGGCGTGGTACTGATTTTCGTCGGGATATGTGTAAGATAATTATAAGATGCAAATGTGGAAGGTAAGATCGGGATCGAACTTTATGCACAATACCAATATCCTAACCTAACTACTATTTCATTAGAAGTTTTGTTCTACTCCACTCAAAACAATAATAAATCGCGTTTAATTTACTAGTGTATAATACGGTAGGTTATCAGCAATAGCTTATATCGAGTATTCTTATACAAAATGAAAGAGTATTTCTAGAACAAATTGACAATTGCAATGATAGTAGCAGCTAAAATAGTGAAAATGGAGGCAGAGATGAGAGGAGAACCTGATGTGAAATCACAACTTAACGAAAATGATTGACTTAAAAAGAACTCTGAGATTTTCCTGAAACCAGTAGAATAATCATCACCACATTCTTCAAGATCCATACAATTCAGGACATCACCATAAGCTCTGTAATAGAAAATTAGTTCAATAATTATTGTTCCTATCTCACTTTGAATGTACCAAGACCACAAATAATATCTAATATAATACTCATGTATATGTAAAGTATAATTATTTATATATATATATGATTATTCGTATCATGTTGATAATGATAAATACTATGTTATTGTTTTGATACATTTTGCAAAAATCTCATGACCAATACTTCATTTATAATGTCTTATATGCATATTTCTTTTGTTGCTTTTGTGTATAGTGTCATATTATTTATATATTTTTTGTAATACCATGTTACCATATATTATATTGACTATGTGTATTTTGGACCGATGGCCATATAGTACAATAAACTGATTTGTATTGTATAGTGCGTACAAAAAAAACAAAACGTGTTTTGGTAAACATTAAAATTGAGACAATTCATTTCAGGGGTAGGCAGTATTGAAAATAAAATTTGTGTAATTCATTTTAACAAAATTACCATGGTTGATAAACCACCACCACTGTAAATCATGCTTGTTATGGTAGAACGCTTTCCATTACACCAACAACTAAGACACTTGTAATACATATCACACTTGTTTATTTTAAAGTCATCCTGGGAATCCCTTGTCGAGGGTTAGTTCACTGTATTGTTATTATAAACAGTGTTTTGTTTTTTTGTACGCACTACAGGTCGTCCACGTAAACATTGCGTATATAAACATGGTCAGTTTAATTACACACCAATATTTAGGGGTGAATTATTTATACAATTTTATATAGTTTGGTTAGTTTACACTTGTTTATAAACACATATTTATAAAACATTTACAAAAAAGATATACAATATTTAAAATAAATGTTGAATATCAAACTGGAATGTTTAAATCAGCAAAATGCTGTTCATGCATCAGCTTATTCACCTTTTTAGTGGGCAAGTCCATTGTTTAAAGTACAATAACACGCATGACCTAGAATACGACCTGTAGTTGTATTGTATTGTAAATATAAACAAAAGAGTAAAATACAATACAGTTCAATGACAAAAGGTAAATATGTTTTTCAATTTTATGGATTTTTAAAAAAGAACAGTATAAAGAATACAACACTTCACTTTTTATCACATAAATATACTTTTAATCATCCATTTTTTTTATATACATAAACTGCCCTCCAAAAGTTTCTTCACAGTACAACAAATTGCATTGCAACAAAGTCTAAGTTCAAGTTGTAAGACAAATTATATCATTGTTTATTTTAATGCAATATAAAACAAAATTTCAATTAGAGCATTTCATTTTTTTTTGAGTTGCACTAAGTTATCTATCAGCCTCCAAATCAATGCTCCATGTACATTTGTATCACATCCCAATGAACCAGTACCAAGTTTGAGATATTTTTTATGATTTTGTATGTATATCCATAAACATGTACTGATTTAAAAAAGGAAAGTTAAACTAATTTAACAATGTACTGCTTTTACAACTTTCTGAAGCTCCATTTAGTACAATGTAAATTGTGAATGTGTGAATGAACTTTTGAAGGGCAGTGTTTACGGTACTTTAGCAATAGTCACAACATAGATTATACTTGAACTATTTACTTGAAGTCATTTAAACTAAAGATTAGTCCCAAATATTATGAGAGTTTTTTTCTAAAACGAATTTCCATTGAAGTTGTTGCTACACCAATTAATGTATTTGTTACAACCAACTAACGATCAGTATTGTCACAAGCATAGTGTTCACGTTTATCTATCAATACAAATGCTTCGATAAAGAAGCATGAAAACCATGCAAGCAGACGACAGTATGATCCTACACACATTTCCATCATCTATCGAACAAAAATGTTCAAAAATATAAACATTCCTACAATATGGAAATTTGGATAATTAGAAGTTTAGTTAAGTATATATGCCTTCAAAACCAAATCATTATATTTTGATAATTCTAATACATGTATATCATCTTCCTCTACACGTCCAATGCACAATCTACAAGATCATTTATATCCACAACTACTGGAATCTAACAAGCTTATCAACCTTACTGCCTGTGGACACAGCTTGTTCTGATGAACTCGACAAAGACCAAACTGTATGATGATTTTGTCATTTATTATATATAATTTTAAATGACGCATATAATAAACATAATAATAAAAACATGAAATAAGTGTTTACATAGCTGGGATAAGCAAATTTATTCCCCTTTCAAAATTTTTATTTCGTAGTGAACCACATTTGCTTATTCCAGCTTACAATAGTCAATTGTATGTACCAAATGAAGGTGGCTCAACCTACATAGCTATGAAGTTTTTTCATGAAACACATGAAAACATACTGCGCCAACCAAGATTCTTGACAATAAAAATAAAACACTTACTCGCAATTTGGTTCTTCAACACCTTCTGCTGCCTCCTTTACACATTCGTTATTTTCAGCAGCTGCAAACTTGTTCCTAACACATGTATTGGATCCGAAGTCTACATGGAAACGAAAAAAACATTGCAAATGATGTTATACTGGATGCGCATAGACAATACCACTTAACATTTCTAGTCCAACATCTAATTGCACATTTGTTAAACATACATATGAAGTGTAACATTGCAAATAATTTATGCAGAATTTATATAGAAGACTGCTAAAACATTTTCTAGTTCAAACAAGCCCATTACTACATCTAAATGCAAACTTGTAGTTAAATGAACTTAGTTCAACGTGTTAAGACTTTATGGTACTTAGTAAGTTCACATGTGTAAATCAACTTCAAAAGCATTTAAAACTTGCAACACAACTCAGTGTAGAAGATATTATTTTAAGAAAAAGTAGACATACATTTGGGTTAGACTTATTACAGTAAGCTAACATTGTCGTCATGGGAAAACATAATGAAAACATAATGGAAGATGACCTGATGGGTAGAGTAGTTACTTTACTTGATATCAATGAAAAACCCTTGTTTCTCTATTGTATTTTAGTAGTTGAAATTTTGTCCAGCGAAACTAAAATTAACACGTATTGCAAATCTTTACCACTGACCAATAACAAATTACATAAAAGTGAGCATTTGCAAGCTATTAAGTTAGAGACCATCCTGAAGATAACCTCTTGCAGGAGAACAATATAAATATGTTTTGTCATTATTTAACTTTTTCAGTCATGCCATAAGAGTCATATTAGCTACACAGACCAATGGTACAGAAACAGAGAATTCCAAAGTCTCAGTCAACAAGAACTAACCTCATTAACTGGAAACAGAAAGACGAGACATCATGCAGGAAACATGTGATCTCTATGTAATAATCTTTATCTTACAAGTATTTTTACTATTGTTGATTTTTATACATTATGTTAGTCATAGCCTGTTTAAAAGCTTATTAGAGCTTATGTTATTTTATATGTATATGTACTGACTAAAAATAAAGATTATTCTAATCTATTCTGTGCAATGAAGTTTAGTTTTAATGACTGTTTTCTATTATTATCTATGTCATTTGTTCCAAGGAAACAAACACTGATGTGGTTAAAATATCAGTTGTACCATTAAACATGGATCGAGACTATTTCCTTGATGTCATTATGGTAAAGGTGTTCTGGGCATTGTAAACGGATTCGGTGATTATTATTTCTATGTAAAGAGTATCTTTCATGGGGAGTCGAATTTGGAATGTCCATTGACGGTTCAACGTATATGAATATTCGTAGTTGGAACAAATCTATACACTACCTTGTGGAATAGTCTCACAATAAGTCTGAATGAATTCTTTAAGCGATTGGAAGTCCATTCTGGGACCCATGCTAGCTAGAGATTTATCTATCTGTTCACTTATTTGAGGACATTTATCAGCTTCCTTCTCAATACAACTAAACATTTCCTTAAATGGTCTGTAAAGAAAAGATAGAATACATGTATGAATGTATTATCACATAGCTACCACAGGTATATGTGTGAGTACAATTGTTTTGTGGGAACGTCGGCAGCCAGTGATAGTTACATCATCTGACAGACAAATGTTCATGACGAAAGTCGTGAGCTCTGCAATTACAATATCGTTTCATTAATGGACAATAGTAACGTGATGGACAAAAACAACTGATAAGGCAACAAACAATTGTTGTTTTTTCCTGCCAATTAATGAATAGCGACTTGAAATAACAACTGTGGATTATACTCCCGAATCACTAGAAATTTATAGGACTTTCAAACCTATCCAGAGTTAGGCTAAACCATAAAATTCCTGTATTCATACATCAAAGAGCATATACTGGAGTCCAAAAATTTTCATTCTTTTATTGAAAAAAATAATGCAGACACATTTATTTTACTACATGTAGTATAGTTTTTTTTTACATTAATAGTACATTAAGAACATAATTGATGGTTCCTGTCATACTGGATATTATATATATTATTTACACAGTATGATATATGTATCATATAACTACTTACCCACAGAGCATACCATATTGTTTTTGAAATCCAGCAAAACCCATGACGTCATTACTTGGTTGGGATGGTTGGGCATTTTGCATAGCAGTTCCAACAGCAGCCATACATTGTTGAGCAGCCATACAATCTCCTCCACCCATTCCACCATCACCACCGCCCATTCCACCATCACCACCGCCACCTAAAATAATATACAGGTCATGTAATAGGTCATTTGTGATTATGTACAGGACATATAAAAGTCATGTATATTTATGTTCAGGTCATATAATAGGTCATGTGTGTTTATGTACAGGTCATATAATATGTCATGTGTGTTTATGTACAGGTCATATAATAGGTCATGTGTGTTTATGTACAGGTCATGTAATATGTCATGTATATTTATGTTCAGGTCATATAATAGGTCATGTGTGTTTATGTTCAGGTCATATAATAGGTCATGTGTGTTTATGTTTAGGAAATATAATAGGTCATGTGTGTTTATGTTCAGGTCATATAATAGGTCATGTGTGTTTATGTTCAGGAAATATAATAGGTCATGTGTGTCTATGTTCAGGTCATATAATATGTCATGTGTGCTTATGTACAGGTCATATAATATGTCATATGTGTTTATGTTCAGGTTGTATAATATGTCATTCATGTTTACGCACATGTCCTATAAAAGTTATGTAAGTTTATGTACAGGTCATATAATAGGTCAGTAATGGGTACGACCACTCAATAGGTGTGAAAAAGCTGATGTACAACATTTTACTGATTTAAACCAGATCACTTCGACATTCAACATACTTATAATAGCATATATGAACAGTTCAACAGTTCAATGATAACAAGTCAAAGAAACATGAGTTAACAAACTAAATTGTTATGGTAATTCAACCCTAAATATTGGTTTTAAAATGGAACTGGCTTTATTTATGTATGCAATGTTTACATGAGCAAGCTCTACACATACATTATCCATCAATGTTTGGATCCCGGGTCAATGGCACTGTCGGTAGCTCATCGAGATATCGAATTTACTATCCAAAAGGGGGTACGTGTGCGATTCCATGAAGACTATACTGTAATGTCAATTTTCCTCCTATAATGAGTTATATGGAGAATTTTCCGGTCTAGATGAAGGCTATATGACTATTTAATTAGGAAACGATCCAGAAAAATAGGCTAAGCGCACTAGCTGGTGTAAATTAACCATACGTACGTTGGTACAACGTAAACCCCATTAAGTAATTACAAATAGGTTTTAATAACATCAAGCCGGCCGGCTGACTAGTTGGTAGCACCAAAGTCTACTGATCGAGGGGTCTTGGGTTCGAAGCCGGGCGGGGCATACTTTCGTGGAGCTTTTTGGTCATGAAATTATTTCTACGACTATTCTCCCACATACCAATGATTTTTAATTATGTAGGGCAGTTGTCAGTCACTGACGAAAGTATGCGCTTAGTAGTTGGTTAACAGCTAAATCCAGAGATTTAGCCTTTCTAGGAGGAGTGAGTATAGGTTGACTGACCACTGTTATATGACCAATAAATGTGTTGCTACGGTGTTAAACTCAACAAAACAAACAAACAAACAATAACATCAAGTGTATACAGAAAAAAAACTTCCGAGATTAAATAAACCACTTGTGGAAATATTAAGTCCTTAGTTCACAAGTTCAAAGTATAACTTTTCTTCAACGATTTTTAATACAAATCTATTGGTTAGTTCATACCGCTGAAAAGCTTTCTTCAAGTGTATCCTTCGTGACTTTTGTACTGTACGCAAATGTGGAACAATTAAGATGATTTGAGACACGTTCGCCCAGTAAACATACATAAAACACAATTGTGATAACAATGCTATCTTGATGGGGCTCAAATCAATTATGATTGTTATAGCCGAAGGGTTTCAGAAGAAAACGTGCAAAACATCTGTTCATACGTAAGTCTATGTTTAATTAGGACAGAGTAATTTCTTTTACAAGAGACATAATTTCAACAAATTACTAGAGTAGTTCTTGAATGCTGCTATACACATGTTCTGGTTAGTCTGTACAGAAAATTTACATGGTGACACACGATATTCACATGGAACGGATGCGACACCAAAGCCACTGTAATTGAGTCGATGTTTGAGATAAAATAAACGTAAGATAAATAAGTTATCTCGTTTTAAGTACAGAAAATCTGATGGGCAAACACCAATTTAATTTCACTTGAGTTTCCCATAGACAATTGCTTAAATACCTTAGTTCAGTAAATATGGCCTACCATCACCCATCCAATATTCTATGAACAAAGGGGATACATAATTTAAAATGAAAGGTACACTTTGCAAATTGTGATGTGCCAGTTATTTAAGTGGTTTAGTCTGTGTCTTGTCTGAGTGTATACACTTTTATTTCTTTCTATAAACATAAGATATATTCCTATTTTGAGGTTGAGAAATTTTGACCATCTGAATATGTTTTATGTTACGTGCGAAAAGAGTAGTTTATGTATATTAGCCATCAGTTAAAATGAGATTTTTTAAAACTTTTTCTCAACAATTTAATGAATGGATAATCTAATTTGCACATACTCATCATGGCGCACATAGCATCCAAATCACCCATTTGAGTAATTGTTGTTGACATGGATCCCATACTTTGACTATCGAACAATTCAGGACATGTTGTCATATACTCCGAAATACATGCTAGATAGCCTCTTCCTTCATCTCTGTAAGAAAAGTAACAAACGTACAGTAATTAAATAAGGTTTCATAAGTGTTATAACACTGTAATATATCATGTAAATACAAAAACTTAATTCTTTTTTTAACGTCGTATTCAATACATAGGTAGGTCATATATACGACGGTCAGCTCTTCCTACTATAGGTTTCCTGGACACTTTTCAATTAAACCAGTACTTACTTACCCTACCACGGGGCTGACAACAAGGGTATGGCCTGCCGCGACCGGGTTTTGAACCCGCGATCTCCGGATTCGAAGTTAGACATGCTTAACACTACGCCACGGCCGCGGCATAAACTTAATTCAATAACAGCAAACGACAATGTAAAACAGACTAGTATAACAATCATAATCTAGGTACTAATATTAGCATTTCCAAAAATACTTGAAATCGCCTTTTAGCCGTGCATGACGTCTTCTCCATTGGGTATAAACATTATAAATATTGCCTAACGGTAAACAAGTCTACTCATAAATAATTAGCTTTTGGCGTGTCCTGTCCGTGATCAGGAATATGTAAAACTGATCATATGAAAACAGGTCTTTTAAACTTTTTTTGGTGTATGAAGATACGTCAATAATTGCATTTTTAAATAAAATATGAATATTTAAAAAACCCACAAATAACAGAAAAAAATCTCCTAAAGAAATGGCATGAAACAATCAATTTTGCAATATCTTGCGCTTATATTTCCATTCCTTCAAACTGGTACTCCGTTCATTATATTGATGATAGTATTTTCTAGAAATACGAACAGGTTACCCAACAAAACATGGCGAACGACGAGTCCATTCACGCACCCCTATTTGACTTTTTAACTTCCATTTTCTTATCATTTGATCTAAAATGAATTGTTTTTATTGGCTTAAGGCAACCGGTGTCGACAACAAAATGTTCAAAATTGGATGATTGTATATATCGCCGTCGATGAACGGCGACAACAAATATTAGAGACTAGATACATACCCACACATAAGAGCCATCATCTGAGTGCTATCCTGTGTACTAGCACTGGATATAAAGGTAGCGTATCCTGACATGCATATTGAATATTCATTCGATTGTTGAATTTCCTCCTTACATCCTCCTCGGACATTCTGTATGAAACACACACCTGAAAATATAATATGTACCTCAATGTTAATTCTACAAACTTTATCTTTTATTATAACAACAATAACACACAGTTCTCTAAAACTTAAACAGAAACAATACAATTACCAGGGGCGGATCCAGGATTTTTTTTCTAGGGGGTCCGAACCTTTTCTGGGGGGGGTCTAAACGTTCGAACCACAACCACATTATACACATTTTTGCAGAAAAATGCAACATATGAATAATTAAACTAAATCTATTTTAAGCACCGAGAAAAATTGCTTCATGCCACTTAAAAATGACTTACAGTCAAGAAATACGCTAATAGACAGGTACATTTTGGAAATTCTAGGGGGGGTCCGGTCACAATGACTAGGGTAATCACTTTGACAGCTCTACACATCGTCACTTCAATACCAGCGGGAAGTTAGTCGATTTCTGGCAATATTGAGTGCTTAGTACCGCTGTGTTCGTTTTTTCACACTCTACACGACTGTAAGTGTTATATCCCTGTTGAACTACTATATATTGACAAAATTCAATTCCATAAAGACGTAAGTCATGCTTAATAGTTACAGTCTGAATATTCAAATGATTTGTTCTAAAACTTTTGAAAATGCTCATAAGTCGGATTGGGATTAAGATAACTGAGAGAGTATCATAGAAAGTCACAGAACCAAGCTTTCAATATCAAGGTCACACGTTTATCATGTTAACATGTATAGAGGACCAGAATTCAATGATTTTAAAAGTTATTCCTTAAAAAGACAGTACAGGAGTTAAGACGTTATGAAGCTTTCATTTTATACAATTCAACAGTATTTCCAGGGAATAATTTTCTGCTGAAAAAAACATACTTCTATAATCTGTATACACCTTTACATTTTTTCCAGTCAGTAAATGATAAAAGATCTTGGCATTCCACGTAATGTTAGGAATACAAACATTCTTAATATCTGATTTGTTCCCAACAAAAATCTCTGATTCGTGGGGGGGGGGGGAAGCATCATTTCCATAGAGTTTTAAACAATTTAATTATTGTATTTCCTGGAGAAAAATTCAGGAAATTCTTTCAATGGTGGAGCCTGAATGTCATAAAATAGATGGTACTAGAGGGGAGTCTTAAAATTGTTTTGATTTTATGCTGTTAGTTTGTGCCGCATTGCTTGAAACTTTAAGACGGCTGAGGGGTCTAGCACACCTAATACATGTACCACAAATATCCTCCTATGAATGATAAAACTCAGAGTGAAACCGTCGAGGATATTTACATAATAAAATTAGCATCATTATATGTTTAGTATTGTTTACATAGCACTGATGAGATAACAAAGCCATTGCACCAAAGTCTATGTTTGAGAGAAAAACATAACACTTATACATGTATATATTTTTTTCTCTATGTTTAGAAAACTTGAATTAATATATCATGTTACAACAAAACCTGACTTTTTCATTCAAATTTCATGTAACTATGTACATGTACCATTATAAAGTCAAATATCCGGGTATATATGCCATACACCATTCGGAACTACCTCTGCGATCATCTACGAAGATATACCTCGGATATCAAACGTAGTAGGAATACAACAAAGTTATGAGGTCAGGCGATTAACCTCATAGGTTAAGTAGTGCCGATGTAAACAGCCAACATGGCAGATCATTTTGCTGAAAGTATCGAACACACAAAAAAGGATCAACTTTGATTTAAGTGAATATCAGTTACAGGCATTGTCAAAGAGCTTTAACTGCCCATAATCGTCCGTCAATTTTGGTGTGTGCCAGCGTTCTATTGAGTAAACGTCGGGAACGAGGCTAGATTCTATGTTGGAACTACTTTCGCTCCTCGTGATATCCGAGGTGTATTTGCGTGGAAAACGCCGAAGTAGTTCCGAATGACCATACGCATGCTCAAATATACAATATCGATGAAACATAATGCTCAAATACCATGTGACTACAATGCATAATGTTTAGTTTATAAGTATTACTATAACTGGATTAAAAGGCAAACTTCTGACAACTTAGATTGATAACGCTTGATAACGCTTACTTGCTTCCCAATAGTGAGCTTGCATAAAGGATAAAGTTCCTTGCTCCAAGAAACAAAAAGGAGGGTTTTGAATGGCATTCCAACTTCCATGAAGCGGTTTAGCTAACAATACTAAGTCCGGCATTATCACCACTGGACCATATGTACTCCATTCCATGTTGAACAACATATGAAGGAGCAGGCGTGGCCGCATGGTTACGACGTTGAATCGGTAATCATTTAATAGCTAGCTCCGAATGGTTCCAATCCCATCCAAAACCTACGACATTGTTTCCTTGAGCAAGAAACTCTATTCCCCTAGCTCAGAACTGAAAGATCAATAAGAGGACTCGAAAGTGATTAATCCAAGATGTAAGAACTTGCTTCACAATCGAGCAAAATAAATTAGTATAAACTAAACTATGGCCTATCTAATAAACTATTCATACAGCCTATTGTATATGAATTATGGTAAACAAATAACCATTTCTCGAGTACTGAAGTCTATTAAGATAATCATGTATAAGAAACGGTTCATGTCTAGGTCAGATATCCATAATATATGGAGTCCAGAAGCTGAACTTGTTACACGAGTTCAGTAGACATACCTTGTTCATACAAATTGGCATTAGATCGGTTAATAATCACATTACATGATTCTGTAGCTGCAGTTAGATAACAGTTAATGGTAGGACCATTAGAATCGATGTTGTTAAAGCCACTATATGAAGATATATTCACCAACAGTATACGTGATAACTGTTTTACAAAACATAAAGTTATCAGAATATATAACATGCATTAGATGATTAGAGACACAATAAACTGTTAAAACCATTCTGGTTTCTAAATTTGAATTTGACAAAGTGTCTTATTCTTAAAAAAGTGAAGTACTTTTATAAGAACACTCTATATTCATTTATATGCTAATGTACAATATACCTGATCCAAAATAGTTTAAGAGCTTAATTATGCAGTTTGGAGTATTTTTCTTCAACAAGAAGACTTCATCATTAACATATTGTGATCAAAACTTTTGTATCGAGTATTGACAACCAAATTCTACTTTCGGTTTTGATATACTTACACTTTGAATGCAATAAATAACACAAATAAATTTAAGCAGTATTTGCATTTATTGTAAAAAAACCTTGTTAATTAGAGGTGCTTGGTATAGATAAATGTCGATTTTCTTTGCAGTCCAAAAACAGTGTTACTTTTGATAAATAAATGGGGCTTTAATAGTAGCATGGTTATAACATAGGGTACACTCCATCCCCAACATAGAGAAAGGCTCTACGTTAAAAGAGAATGAGTGAAACTTTAGAGCGATGCACCGGAGAGTAAATGTTTTATATAAGAACACATCCTATTTAATTAAGCATTTGGGACTAACAAATTGCACAAAATTAAACGACGAATTTCTGGTCATAGTATTTTAATTTCACATGACCATTCATAAATAATTAAAAAATTTCATCCAATTGTAGAGAAGTTGTCCCCCCTTGTGAAATGGAAAGCGACGGCAGGTAAAATAATTGTTTCAGGAAGGTCCAAGTTATGTAGGTCAGTGAGTATTGTAGTTGTTATTTATGGTAAATCATACAATAGGTGTAATGTTAACTTTTTTATAACTTAAATATACATTTGTATATGTATTCTGTTTATATATTTCAACCAAACATGTATTGAGAATCTATGTCTCTGTCCCAACCACAGGGATAAGTCATGTGACACTCCTCTGATTTTCAGACATACAGTATATAATACACAAATTATGTTTGAAAATCAAAGGAGAGTCACGTCACATATTCTTGTGATCTCAACCGATATGACTATTTAAGCAATCAAAACCGGAAACTCAAAGAAAGTTCTTATGTAAATTGCCTAATTATAATTCTAAATATATATTTGAATGAATAAAATAAAGGGCATACACCATTAAGAATCTCCCTCATATGTTAAACTTGATATTTGATTCCACTAACAAGCTTTAAATCGGAAATATAAAACTTTAATTTATGGCTACAGTTTAACCTGTCTTGAACAACACCCACTGGGAGTGTCTGATGCATGTTGCTGTTTAGAGGTTGTTGCTGTGCAGAGGTAAAATTAAATTATAATTACGCCTAAAGGAAATATCAAAAGCAGTTGTTTTGCAGAGAATTTGTTCTGTAGAGGGCCGCTCTGCAGAGGTTATACTGTTTAAGATAAATCATTATTGAAAACAGAAATACTTCGAACATTAGTACATCGTAAATGGGTATTTATGTAACGTCATGTTTTTATGCTTTACGTTTCATTTAATCTAGGGCTGCAACGATTCGATTCGATACATCGAAAATCGATTGCGAGGGAGCCAATTTGATTTCGATTTGAACCCCGTCATAAATAAATCAAGATGAAAATTCGATTGCTTGATTTACCTTGTTCTACAATAAATAATAAATAATCAAAGCACTGGAAGTACTGGGGTATTCATTGTGTTTAGATGTACATGTATTGCATTATGGTTGGGTTTAACGCTGTACAAGTAGCAACACCTTGTATAGGTTATATCACAGCGGTCAGTCCATCTACTCCCTTTTTCTGGAGACTCTTAATCTCTGGATTTAGCTGTTAACAAACTACTAGGTGCATACTTCGTCAGTGACTGACTACTGTCCTACATGATTTAGAATCAGTGACAGGAGGGAGAATGGCCGTAGAAATTATTATTGGTGTTGATAACATGTTTTTTATACTCTTTTCACAATAAAAAATCTGCTTGGGTCATTTAACAATAACGAGCGATTGAATTTACTTATTACTATGATTACTGTTGTAATTAGTCAAAGTTATGTACGGTGACAATATGACTCTCAATTATTATTGTTTAATTAGTCTGCGAGTCAAAAAACTCCAATATACAACTTGAACTTTACATTTCTGCTTAATAATAGTATATAATAGTTTTGTATATCCATATTATCTGTCTTGTATCCAATGCCCCGTAAAATTCAGGTTTAATTGCACACGATCCGAAAAGTTACAGTCCGGAAATACTGATCTTCAGAACAAACTATTGCACACAATGAATACAAAAATGTGACAATATTATTTTATCAATACATGTTAGTTTTAAGCTCAAATGAGTGTATTACTGTGCGTTTAGAATAAAATAAACAATTCAATGAATAGAATCGAAAAAATATCGAATTGAAAGAAATAAAATCGAATCATATCGAATCGACATTCAAGTGAATCGTTGCAGCCCTAATTTAAACAGTTGTTCAGTCGTGTCTCAGCGAGTGTCCATGAACAAAGACCACTTGACCTCATCTTATAACATAGTAATAGGCAAATACCACACATACATGTACATTTTTTAAGTCTTACTGTACATATATATGTATATTTATGTACACAGTATAACCCGCAGTAAGCGGCCACTGAAATTGCTTTATTTATCTTGTACTACAATAAATGTTAATAAAAATGGGACAATATTATTTTTTCAATACATGTTAGTTCTAAGCTCAAATGAATGTATTACTGTGCATTTAGAATAAAATATACCACTAAATGAATCGACTGGACGTATAACTCACTGTCCATTAACAAAAACCACTTGACCTCAGCTTATAACATAGTAAAAGGCAAATACCACACATACCAACACATACATGTACATGTTTTAGGTCTTACTCTAACTAAGCATACTTCTCATATACATGTACATATTCATATATACAGTATAACCTGCATTAAACAGCCACTGAAGGGAAGTGGCTGGACAAGTTGCTTACAAAGGTGACCACTTAAACCAGGTTTAGATAAAAAGTAAGGTTTGGTGAGTTTTTTCTAATATTCAGAATGAGATTATACAAATTCATAGCTAATGCATAAGGTAGAATCGTTTCAGACATTTACGACTTAACCTAAAATGGAATAACAAATCCACACTTGTAACATATAAGGGATTTCCATAACTACTGTATACGTCTTAATATTGGCGCCCGTTTTATTTTGGCGATTTTGGCGGTCGATGTCGGAACCGCCAAATATTAGCCCCGCCAATATTAAACACCGCCAAATATTGATTGCGCCAATATAAAACAACGCCAAAATAAAACACCGCCAAAATATTGTGTAAGTAAGGCTACTCTCACTGTCTTACTATGATTTAGTTACTTCCCTTTTTACTTAACACATAACGCGAGTCAACTATCGTAATAAAGAATTAAAAAATATATTTGAAAATTTGTAAAACACTTTGGTTTTTGTTTTCACGTTTTGTTGCTTATTCTTGCTTGCTTGAATATGTAATAAACTGTCATAATCAAATATGCCATTGTGTTATATCATTCGTTATATATCGTTTAAAGATGATCAGCCATAGTTCATTCAGGACAAAGTGAGATATTGTTTGCATGTAGTATTATACAGTTTTGTCTCAGGTTACATCATCAAATGTTCTATGAACGAGTTTTTAATACAGAAAAATGAACAAAAAAGTCAAACAATAAAAGGACAATGTCGGCTATCAAATAATATTTTTACTAATATGAACCTAGATTGCGACCAGCTTGAATACGTAATTATGACAGTTTTACAATGTAATTGCCCTAGGGTATGGTGTTGTTGTGAAGTATACAATACGTACAACAGAATATACCCGTTATTTGTTACACTTCAGTCCACCGTTATAGTTGTCTCCTCATTAATCCGGGTACCTGGTATGTCAGTTTGTATACAACGATTGTCTAACAGAACACAACAGTTAAAACGCTAGTCAACTACAGATGTTTTAAATGCTATTTAAAACCAATCAAATGAGATCAATTATTCAATAAACATATGAATAATGAACGGTTTCCGCCATTGTCCAATTACCACAAGGTACAAGGTTAACGCCCGTTTTATCCGAATTGATTCTTATTCAAACAATTAATAGAAAATAAAGTTCGTAAGAAAAAATAACAACGTTTAGTTATTAATATTCATTTATGAGATAGTCTTTTATTATATTTTATACATTCTTGATTTTAAAGCATCAATCAGTATCAATAATTTCATATCACGAGAAATTGATGCTCGGAGTTACCTCCCTTTCAAAACAAATAATTTTCGCGTTTTAATTTTGGCGGCTAAGACGACGAGCATGGGTTAATTTTGGCGGTTAAGACAACTAGCATGGGTTAATATTGGCGGTTAGCCTTCAACCGCCAAATATTGACCCCGCCAATATAAAAACATCGAAAAAACGCCAATATTTGCACCCGCCAATATAAAGACGTATACAGTAGTTCAGGACTGAAAATTTAATATCATAAGGCCCGTAATAAAGAAAGACTCATGTATCTAGCATTTCGTACAATTACCAACCTCCATCGAAAATCTGTATACTGTACTGTATTTATAGGTGTAAACTATGGAAAGCCATTCTGCCATGCCAATTGCAATTTGCTAAATGACATTTGCTAATGATTATTGTGAAATGCAATTTGCAAGATGTCATTACCATACTGTATGCGCTTCTTACAATGGATGACCAGCAAATTAAAGCATGTATCTTTCCTTCCAGGAAGACAGCGGTCTGATTAATGGCGGAAATTGATCTAAAATAACATTGTGCCAATAAGCATTTCGCAATAATCGTTAGCAAATGTCATTTCGCATTTGTCATTTCGCAAATAGCAATTCGCATAGCAGAATAGCTATTCGCATGTTAGAATGGCGTTCCATAGTAAACATTCATTATTTGTAGAAGCAAGTAATCGATAAGATCAAACTATACAACGTTGTTTAAACCTAGGATTATTGAGAGTATGTACGTTCACCGTACATGTATATACAATGTCTCTTGTACGTATTAACAGATATACCAGTGACGTACATGTACACAATTATACTGTGAAACTCTACAATAAAGACAATCTCCGTAAACAGAGATCCTGTTCCACTCGCGTTGTCGTAAATTAGCGAGTATGCGAGCGGTAAAATTTTAGATCGGGTTTTAATCAGATTGCAATAAAGAAGACCTTTAGCTAATGCAAAGTCATGCATTTTTGGCGATTTTTTAGTTTGTCATGCATAATATGAAAAGATTAGGTCATCGTATAAAGACCGTTCCACCATTAAGAATATCTTTTATGAGGATTAATTAATGCGGGAACATGATTATGTAACAACAGTAAAGTTATACTATTAATAGAACTGTCACGATATACCGGTATATCGCAATACGCAGCTGTGACAATAGTGATACGTACCGCGGTACGAATTTAACGTATCGGTATTTGGCGTTCTTTTTTATTTCATTGGAAAAATCCTCTCTTCGCGAAATAAAAGAAGCTAAACATCAGTTTTTTTCCATCGTTCAATCAATCTAAGTAAAGCTTAAGTTACAAGAATTTAACTGACTAAATATGTTCTTAATCGTAAAACAAGCATGGCGTCCAGGAGCTTGATTGCTAGGATGTTCTGCAGCTAAATGGGTGATCGTTTCTTCCAACTAAGCATCTTTTTATGCAAAACATATATCACAGTCCTAAATGACCGGTTAGACCTAGTGAAACTAGATTCAAGTAGTTGCAACAAGATTAGTAATGTTTCTGTTGAATGCAGCAGAGACACAACGAATTTATAAACCCACAATATATCGTGGTACGTATCGCAATAGGGTGCTAGCGTATTGCAATATATCGCGATACGCTTCTGGCGTATCGTGACAGCCCTAACCATTGACCATCAAAATCGATGTTCTTAATAGCGGAACAGTCTTAATAATGGGATTTCTAGATATTGCAAAAGCACTTGACATTTAACGATTTTAAATCCGAAATGTGTCATGTAAGAAGATAAGGACGCTATATTAAGACGATTTTTTGTCCAAAAAGTGGACCTTTACTGCACATGTATATATATAATATATTAAGTACGTCTTAATCAATAATACAATCTTACATAAACCAGCATAGTGTTCAGTTACCTTGAACGTTCCAAAACGTTCCGTAACGGAATTGTCGGAACAACTCAACCCATAGACAACTCAACCCGAGACAACTCAATCTCCTACTAACGGATTGAATTGTCTAAACTTTGAGTTGTGTATTGCACGGGTTGAGTTGTCTTCGGTTGAGTTCTCCCGTACCCGTGACGTTAGCTAACAGAAGTTGCTGAACACGGGGCTGTTGTATTAATTTAACTTAGATGGAAGAGAAGAGAAAAGTTGGAAAAATATCAATTTATGAATTATACAGTGTATGTAATCTTATACTGTAAACTAATGGATTGAAAGCCAGACTGTATATTCGAGCACTACATGTAGGGTGACACAACATGAGAGGGGTGTAATAAATGGGGTTCTTACTCTGCATTTCCACATTTATTCTTCAGTCGTACAACCCACAACAGCCCTGAACAGACCTAGATCTGTGCACCCATACTCTTGACCTACTAGTTCTTCGTACTTCAAAGCACAAATTTTCGTCGGTTGCTTTAACTGCTTTTCTAGCTACAGAGGCAATCTGTACACAAACGGTCTGACTGACGTTTGTACGGAGACGCCGCGCATCACGGGTAAACTGTTTATTTACCTGAAAGCACGTGGCAATGTTTACATTCTAACAATTTCCCCCCTTCAAGTAAACTGAACAAATAGAGTATGAATTTTGTGTCTACTCAATAAAATTTGACTATCCAACCAACTATCCTCATCAAATTAAACTTTTTAACTGGAAGTTAAACCTTCATCATAACGTGTTTACATCTGTCATTCTTTACACAATAATTTGAAATCGAAAGTAGAGTACACGGTTTAACTATGTACCTATACCTACAGAGGTTTAAAAGTACTTAGTATATATCGATTAATTTTCCTGTAGCTATAAGCGGTCATTATTTTTCATTTGGCGAAAAAATGACTACACAGTAATTCAAAATAACGATTTTCTTTGATATTTCTTGTATTCATACGCGGAACTACTTGACGCGGAAGTAAATTGCGGATGATTGGTAGGTCGTTATGCGTCTTAGTATAGAGGTGATATCTTCACCGTCTATTTATAGAATGGCTTCAGAGGTAGTCCATAGTGTTAACAGTCTAGATCATCGTCCATGTATAGAATGGAACAAGGACCTTATGATTATATAAGGTCCTTAAATGGAGGTAGGCAAAATTGGTCATTGTAATGTTTTCATGACTATACTTTACTGAAGAATGTAGGCTCGTGGGAACCCAGAATTGTAGTCACAAACTTTTTGTTGCGTGTATCAAAACCGGACACAGTATTATGGTAGAAAATATCTAAACCATGTTAACGATATGATGACCTTACTCCTTCATAGTTTCAAATGGTTGACTATCTTTCAAATGGTCAGTCTCTCCCATTAAGATTTTTATTTATCATATTTTAATCACACACCACACGTCGTATAACAGGTCATGCATACTATTTATTTATTTATTTATTGGAGTTAACGCCGTATCAACACAATTTAGGTCATTTCACGGCGTCCAGCGCACCTAACCTAGCTTTCCTGGACCATTGTCTATAACAAGTACTCACCTACCCTTCCACAAGGCGTCATGCATACTTAATGTACGTTAAATATCACACTTGTCCACTCAAACGGTGATAAAGATGATGCACGAAGCCTGTATCATTTTGTTGATTAATTAACAGACATTTTTGACGTTCAACAGTCAATCATTAATATAAACAGCATGTATGTTGACAGTAAATTGTATATGGATACATGTCAATACAATATGTACTAAGCCGCGGCCGCGGCGTAGTGGTTAGCATGTCTGACTTTGAATCCGGAGATCGTGGGTTTGAAACCCGGTCGCGGCAGGTCATACTCTATACATGAGTTGTCGGCCTCGTGGTATTGTAAGTTAGTACTGGTGATAGAAAAAAAGTGTCCAGGAAACCTATAGTAGGAAGAGCTGGCCGTCGTGTATATGGCCTATATATGTGTAGAATGCGACGTTTTAAAATAAATGTAAAAACTATGCTATTAAATTGTTATATTGTTTCAACCCTAAATATTTGCTGCTTTTAATAGACAGGTAAAGTTTATAGTCACGTTGTTTACATGTAGCCTGTCATAAGCCATAAAAGCCTGATTATAGTTCATATAACCACTCATAACAACTCTTATATAAATCTGGGTCAGACAAACACCTGCCCTGCGTTCAGTTACCACGAACGTTACAAAACGTTCCGTAATGATACATTCGGAACTCCTCGGTCATTCGCTGCGAATAATCTCGGACATATTTAGACGCTATTTTGAAACTACCGGTGTTAAAGTAAACAAATATATGATCGTTTAGGCATTGAGTGATGTTTCGTTTTTAGTCCGTAAATTTTGAAACATAACTCATTGCCTTAACGATCCCATATTTGTGTATTAGATTAGGTTATTCGCAGTGAATGGCCGAGGAGTTCCGAATGTATCATTTTGTAACGTTCTGTAACGTTATGTGTAATTGAACACGCTACTGACGTCAAAATACAACAATACATACTGTATGCATGTATTTAACACACAGAGAAGTACATAACCTTGAGCTTCAATCATTTTACCTGTGTTTATCATGTTTTATTCTGAGTTTTCTTTAAACTATATAAATAGGCTTTCAAATACGACTTGAATACAAAATCTAGTACTTAAATGTCTGGTTTAAGGTTAGGGGAAACAAATGACCCTTTTATCGATTTTTCAATCCAAATACAATATTTGAAAGAGAACAATACGTGCTTTTCATTAATACTTCGATTCTTCTACACCTGATAATAAAACAAGTACATGCAGGTTTCAAAAGAATTCAAAATCCTGCACGCGGCTGCTATTTGGAAACGTAAGGTTATTATCTTGTTTCGAAGGGTTGTTTCAAAATTTATTGAAATGGTTGAGATGCATTTCAAAAATTTCATCTTCTTTAAAGTTGTAACAACAAACTCACGATTTAAAGGTGTATATATATGTATTATTTTCTATTAGAAGCATCATGAACACAGAGTAGTGTTCAACATTATTTGTACATTAACATACTAGCATAATGCTAACTATAGGCGGCAAGATTTAGTCCAATTTTACCTGATTAACAAACTGTTAAATGTTATATAAATCAACAGCACTCGGGTTTATAAATACAGTAATATCAGAACTAAGATGTCTGTTCTCATAGAGTGTAAAAATCGACTTTCCATCAACTATGTGGGTAGAGAAAGATGTACATGTATATATTTATCAGAACAATGGTTTTAGAACATTCGCTCCCGTAGTATGTATACATGTATAAATTCTACCATATAATCTAGTAACTGAGTGTAGTAAGTTATCAGTAGATAAAAACTTCTACTCTATTAGATCTATCTCAGGGGCGGATCCAGGATTTTTTTCTAGGGGGGGTCTAAACTTTCGAACCACTACCACATTATACACATTTTGCAAAATAATGCAACATATTTATAATACAAACTACATAACCATTAAATCTACGTTATGCACCGAGAAAAAATGCTTCGTGCTACTTAAAATGACTTACAGTCAAGACATACACTAATGGACAGGTATATTTTAGAAATTCTAGGGGGGTCCGGACCCCCTGACCCCCCCCCCACCGCTGGATCCACCTATGAATCTGAACACAGTTTACATGAATAATATCGAGGGTTGCCCGCAAGACTGTAGTATACATGTGCATTGTTAAAAGAGCGTAGTTACTACAGTATTGCGGACAACCCTCGATATATAGACCTATTACACTTTATAAACATATTTCATTCCCACTATTGAGTAATGCTTACGTTCGAACAATCATTCACTGTTCAGTTCGTATCAGAAAGTACGATGAAGATGGTTTCTCTTGTCGTTTCTGATTAAAACATTTCCGGGGAAGCCAGTTATTGCAAACAAGTTGGCATATGGTTTCCCCTGATTACAATTTCATTCGTATTGTAAGTATTTGTGTGGAAAATTATTGGAACAAAAAACCCTTTTATTAAGAAACATGAAATTTATTGGTTTGCAACTAAGCGAAATATTTAATATCTTAAATGTCAGCTTAATGAATTGACCGAAAAAAGGTAATAAAACCTAGTATTGCGACTGGTCAATAATATTTCAGTGTATAATAGTACGAACAGACAGTATTATAGGTCATGCATATACATGTATTTTGATTAATGGACTGCTCCACTGAAAAAGTGAATAATATAATGCACTAACTTCATTTCACTGGTTCACACATCGTCTTTGACATTCAACAATTAATATAGATAGTTCAATAGAAAACAGTAAAAATGTTTACGTTGATATGTCAATAAATTTTGTTGGAACTTATTAGACTGTCAAAAGTACATAAACACGCAAGGCCTATTGTACGAGCTGTAGTATTTATAATGCAATGTTGCTCTGTTTATATCTACACAACTTTATATGCAGGTATTTGTTCTTGATCATGGTGAATTGTGTCGTTGCCAATCTACAAAGTTTTTCCAACTATTTCAAGAAACACTGAATAATAGTATTTATATAGGAATCCAAGGAGCCAACAATAGTTGATTTGTTGAGCATAGTGCGTAAGAAATTTTAGTCATCTGTAGTGCCAATAAATTAAGAGTGTTTGTTTGGGTGCGTTGTACTTTGAATTTAATGCTAAAATATACTGATGAACGATTGGTCTGTCGGTCATAGCGTCATAGCATCTCGATGAATAATTAAGCTTGGGATTTACCTATTAAGAATTGTAACAAATATGAATCTAAAACAAACTTATAGGTCGTTTAGAGGTAACTTGAGACAAATTTAATCGTTATTTTATGCTAACAATGGCTCATGTTATCCTTAACGAGCTATTCCAGTATAGTTATACATAAATATATTCTCTTTAGTGATTACCTGTTTAACCACAATTTCAAAATAACCAAGTATGGTTGGCATTGGCGACTGTGTGAATGCTAATTTGTGTCCCCTGGTCCCATGTCCGTTGAGATTTTAGTTTTGTTTTCTGGAGTAACACCGACAGTGCATGTGGGGTTTTCGTTTATAAAGTGAGTCAGACAATGAACTCATGCTCAAGAAGTTGGCCGTTCGACGTACCTGCTTCGCAATTAGTGACATGGGCTGCGTAAAATATACTTTTTTCACTGTTTTCATGCATTTTAAAGACTAAGTGAATATCTCTCACCTATCTACATAACCTTACCTAAGACTTCAGTATAAAAATATACATACACCTGACATTAATGCTGAGTTTCTTATATAACACATATGTATTTTTGTGGCCCGGAATCCAAGTCTGATAAAGATAAATTCTTAGAGAATTTTTATCTGACAGAAATAACACACAATCTACATCACTACACTTTTAATTATATCCGATATACGTATCGCGAGGAAATTTTATATTCGAATAGATCTTAGAGTAAGAAAGTGCATAGACGCTGGACAATATCTATGAAGAGTCAGTCTGACATTTTAGAGTAACAAAGTTCAAGGGCGCTGACCAGAGGTCAATCTGCTGGACAAAGGTCAAACGAAGATTATCAAGATTTCGAAGATTTGAATCTTTACTACACAGAATGCCAGCTTCACTTACAGACAGACAACTTTGATCAACTCTACAATGGATGAATTTTAATGAGTTAATGAGGGTCTGTCCTCCCCATAATGATGCATTGCGTGCAGACAAAGAAAAATCAACACAACACAGTTCTGGCGTCCAAAACTTTATAAGCCGCTTTTTCAACATTTTGTTTTTCATCCGATGCGTTCATTAGTATAGTGCGTACAAAAAACAAAACGTGTTTTGGTAAACATTAAAATTGTGACAATTCATTTCAGGGGTAGACAGTATTGAAAATAAAATTTGTGTAATTCATTTTAACAAAATAAGCATGGTTGATAAACCACCACCACTGTAAATCATGCTTGTTATGGTAGAACGCTTTCCATTACACCAACAACTAAGACACAAGTAATACATATCAAAATTGTTTATTTTAAAGTCATCCTGGGCATCCCTTGTCGAGGGTTAGTTCACTGTATTGTTATTATAAACAGTGTTTTGTTTTTTTGTACGCACTATAATATAGACACAGGTTTTGCTGAAGACCACCATGAGGGTCAATTTAAATGATAGTCAGTGCTTGTTACAAATGCACCAAAAGTGGGAAAACAATCGCGAAGTAAAGCCACTTATTGCAATATATAGTTCATAATGTACACTCACAAAATAAACTTCGCCTATTACCTAGATGTCAGATATTTTATAAAAGTAGAGTTATTCTAACATTGGCCTCCAGCAACATACACATATTTCACGATGAATGAGTCATTATGTTGGTATGTAAATACATTTAACATTTAAGATTGATTAATGTCGAGTCTCTCCACTAATTTTATCACAATATGAGATATTAGCATAAAAACGTAAATTCATGTCAAGGTCTACAATAATTAGTACAAAACTTATTCGACGCTCGCATTAAAAAAATATCCAATCGCAATATCAACAATATAGACCTTAAAGTGACAGGCCCTGATTCAACGTGCTTCCACCCAGGGCCCCACAGAAAACCGACACACAGATAAAGAAAAAGGCGCCAAATCGACACTATCAAAGAGATGCCACTCGACTCCATAGTTCATTGGACAGGTAATCATTGGATAGACCACTTTGCGTTGGTTCGAATCCCATTTCATTTCAACATTTCACACCATGTATACGGAAAATTATACACATGAATAGATATCAGTTTGATATTTACAGATACTGATCAATTTAATTTCTCCACAGACCGTAAAATGAACGCAACGCTTAGATTATGATGACTTCAACCAAAAAATTGAAGATGTTAATTTCAAAACTATTAAAATATAAATGCCTGTTTTGATATTTTAATGTTCGCTTCGATATATTCAAGTTACTGATGCTTGATCAGATTGTATCAAGTTAGATACATTACACTCTTGACTTAACTGGAATTGGCTTACATGAGTCTAAATTGTTCTGAATGGCCTCATTTACAGACATTGATTTTTTCGTTAGAAGGAAGTCAAAATTAAGCATAGTTATAGCTAAATTTTATACTTTTTAAAGTGTTTTAATTGTTTAGATTTGCACAGATAACATGCAAACATTCAAGGTACTACCTCCTCGGGGTTATGAACCCCCACTGAGGACACCAATAGATCCGGCCCTGAATGACTAGGTAAATTATGTAGGTAGTTAATAGTATTTACACTATATAATTAACATAATTCATACTAAGCGTTAGTATTCAAGGTTATGCTTGATTAAAATAATTGCGAGCATAAATGCATAAAACGCGCTTTTAACCACGTTAGTTCTCCATTTCACGCTTGGTAGCCTAGAACAAAGAAACTAGCGTGCCAACTTCTGTATTTCGCGCCATGTAGCAAAAAAGAACAAAGAAAAATGGTAAAAATATTTGCAAAAAAAACCCATTTACTTCTTAGTTTAATAGAACATTACGGACATCTGAGGGTTGCATTCTTATTTAGTATTAGAACGCGCCAAAATGATCAATAATACACAGAATACGACTAGTCGTGCATGCTAACTTTAAGCAAAAATTTCCGAATAGCTAAATGAATGCATTCAATTATTGCAGCCTTACATCATACGTTTGCCCGTTCGGAGATGACACCTCGTGCAAGTACCTCAAAATCAAGACAAAATTTGCAAAAATCTATAAAATTGTTAATTAAGTCCACTTACTAGCAATGATAACAGCTAAAGCTTTGTATAACTCCATGTTTTCTCCAGCGATCCAATAACGCTACTGGGTTAAATGGCGTCCTCACAAATCTTAGTTCAACTAGTATAGAAAAGGTACTTCGCCTAATGTACACAGTACACTGAACTAAAAATCGTTTTCATTGGATAGATGGTAAATCATATGCGTGTGCTCTAATTATGAAATTCGATTTATGTAAAAACTTTTCTTTATTTTAAGAATAGTTTTAACCATTTTATCATGCATACTAATGAAGATTTCAACGTAAACATTAGTTGTACGCTGTGATAAAATACGTTTCATCGTTATGTTTAAGGTGGTATATTCACGTATTGATTTTATATCAATGACATTTTAACGATGTACAGTTTTAGCATGTGTACTTTTAAAGAATTTATTAAAAAATAATTTTCTAGCAAAGTTGAATTCAACCTCATGAAAACAAGACCACCAAAAATGCTCCTCGACATTTCTGCTCACTGGCACCAGACATTCAGAACTCCTCGGCCATTTGCTACGAATAACCTCGGACATATTTAGGCGCCATTTCAAACTACCGGTGTTGAAGTAAACAAATACACGATCGTTTAAGCGATGAGTGGTGTTTTGTTTTTAGTCCGTAAATTTGAAATAACACAGTTCAGTGATATTGCTGAACAATATTTGGTTCAATATATAACAGAGAATTGTGTTTTGACAAAGATCTGTGTGTATACTACAAGAACTATTTTGCATAACCGTTACGTGCTTCGCATCGCGTAGGTAGTAAAATCCCAAGCCGCCAAGGTAGACCCCCGCGAATTCTTCCTAAACTACTCATTCATGAATGGTCAATGTAATCCGAATGTGGCACCAGAGTCCATATCTTATGATCATAAAATAATGCGTACGTCCCTATACAGTAAAAGTTCGCAGGCTCGAACTCGAGGGGACATGAAAAATGATTCGAGAGAGCCAAGTGTTCGACCCGGCCGACTTTCGTCCAAGTATGGCGTTATTACTTCCCCTTGTTTCTAATTGTTTTTAAATTTGTTATCTCCCTTGGTTTAGTATATAACCCGGACACACGGTTCATTCATGTGTCATGTATACGTAGTTAGTAATTACTGCAAATTAAATTGCCAACTACATATTGTTGTGCGTTATTTTTACACTTATGAACATGATTACGATATAGGTTAGTAGTAGTAGATGAATTGATCATTTCTTTAATGTGGTTACATGTATGTGAGAAAGGTTCGATGTGACCGGGTCCTCCAGTAAGTTTTTTTCCGCCGTTGAATATGTGTGTACATTCTGTTCTAACATTTTGATCCTTAATTTGGATTTAATTTTTACCGAAATTGCACGAACTTTTCATCAGTTTTTATTAATTAAAACCATCAATGTTTAAATTTATTGAATTATTAAATTGTCAGTATGCTCCGACATTAATCAAAGTCTCAATTTTTGTTAAAGAAGCTTCAAAAATGAAAACTCAGTTAAATATTTTGTAATTTAAACGTTTTAATTTCAAAAATATATTTTAATACATGAGATACTACTAGTTAAATATATATATACTTGAAAATACAATGTATGTTCATCTTCTTGTAAAATTCACATGTATACGTTACTATATTGATTATGTGTAATTATGCTTTAATTATTGTATTTATTTATGAATATGTACTTTTCTAAATAAAATTCTGTTCTGTTCTGTATTTAAGTGTATTTGTAAACCACGGGACCAAGATATTGGTTCGAGAGTTCGAATCAGAGTCCTGTTCGACCCAACAGAGGTTGACTAATATAGATATAGAAGGGAAATTGATCGGTGCCAGACAATGTGTTCGACTCGGCCAATTAATTCGACCCGGTGGTGTTCGAGTGAATGAACTTATAATGTATATACATGTATAGTTCCCTGTGCATTCATACATGTGTACACTACCTTATATATAATATATAAATATATATGAATATTATAATGAAAGTATAGTTATAACTCATACACGGTAATGTATACCGGACCGATTTTTAAATGTTTGATGACAAATATTATATATGTGCGTATTTAGCGAGTGAGAGGACTCTGGTGCCAGTGTTTCTGCTATGTGGTACAGTGCCACTGTAGCTCGCATTATAATTGTATAACTTCATTTCAATACTTGTAGTAAGCAGTAACAGCAGTAATATTCGTCTGTTACTGCCAGCAATACGATTAACATCGCATCAGCAAGATCTTTCTTACCCCGGGTTAATGCGAGTAGTAAGATAATCATTAGCATTAAGATAATACTCCCGTGTTTTATTTCATAATAAAAGTGGAATCGAGACGTGATGATCTTAATCCAAAGATCAATAAATCAAAACTACAATCTGAAACAATATAAACATCACCATCAACAAATCAAAACTACAATCTGAAACAATATAAACATCACCATCAACAAATCAAAACTACAATCTGAAACAATATAAACATCACCATCAACAAATCAAAACTACAATCTGAAACAATATAAACATCACCATCAACAAATCAAAACTACAATCTGAAACAATATAAACATCACCATCAACAAATCAAAACTACAATCTCCAACAATATAAACGACAACATCAACAACTCAAAACTACAATCTCCAACAATATAAACGACAGCAACAACAACTCAAAACTACAATCTCCAACAATATAAACGACAGCAACAACAAATCAAAACTACAATCTCCAACAATATAAACGACAGCAACAACAACTCAAAACTACAATCTCCAACAATATAAACGACAGCAACAACAACTCAAAACTACAATCTCCAACAATATAAACGACAGCAACAACAACTCAAAACTACAATCTCCAACAATATAAACGACAGCAACAACAACTCAAAACTACAATCTCCAAAAATATAAACGACAGCAACAACAACTCAAAACTACAATCTCCAAAAATATAAACGACAGCAACAACAACTCAAAACTACAATCTCCAACAATATAAACGACAGCAACAACAACTCAAAACTACAATCTCCAACAATATAAACAACATCAACAAATTAAAACTACAATCTCCAACAATATAAACAACATCAACAAATCAAAACTACAATCTCCAACAATATAAACAACATCAACAAATCAAAACTACAATCTCCAACAATATAAACAACATCAACAAATTAAAACTACAATCTCCAACAATATAAACAACACAACCAACAAATCAAAACTACAATCTCCAACAATATAAACAACATCAACAAATTAAAACTACAATCTCCAACAATATAAACAACATCAACAAATCAAAACTACAATCTCCAACAATATAAACAACATCAACAAATTAAAACTACAATCTCCAACAATATAAACAACATCAACAACTCAAAACTACAATCTCCAACAATATAAACAACCACATCAACAAATCAAAACTACAATCTCCAACAATATAAACAACAACATCAACAACTCAAAACTACAATCTCCAACAATATAAACAACATCAACAAATCAAAACTACAATCTCCAACAATATAAACAATAGCAACAACAAATCAAAACATACACCATCAACAAATAAAAAACGACCACCATCATCATTGTGAACAACACCAACAACAATTACAACTTACACCATCAGCAAAATAAACAACACCAACAACAAATCAAAACTATTGTCATCATCAATATAAAACAACAGCAACGAACTAAGACCGCTTCTTTCGTCTTTTAAAATCACCAGAGTCTGTTAAACCAAAAACCAACATAAGAAACATCAGCATCATTGTCATAACAATGATTTAGGGGTGTGGGGGTATGATATTATTAAAAACACAAGTAATTTAAAAGTGTAATTGGGCAACAAACATCTCAAGGACAAAATGTCCGAGACGACTTGTTAAAAATCAGGACCATATTAAATATATATACATATAACATATTGATAATTAAAGTTCTGTTGATTCTTCTATAATTTCCTGAAGGCGTCTCTGTTTCCATAACAATCTGAAATGATACAAATAGACTTGTGCGGGTTAAAACCCGATGTGAACATGAACAGTGGATATGAGAAAAGAATGGGGGGTTTTCTCAAAGGAATAATAAATATTCTTACTGAATATCGCTTTTAAGGCCACGCTTATTAAACTTTTGGCATTTGTGTAGACAACGGTGTTTGATAAATTGCACACTACACAGTTAAAGTTATGGATACATCACATCGTTTTCCCGAAATTTACTCGGAAAACCAGCGCGTGAAAGTCTAGGGACTTCACAAATGTTTAAAATGATGCAAAAAGAAACGCCTCAAACAACTCGGAAATATTTTTTAGAGTTAAAAGTCTATACGAATTTCTGCTTGCAAGTTATATTATCTAAAAAAAATATGTTGTCATAAGAAATTTACCGTCACAATTTATAAAGACAATACAAATTGCTTAACATGCAGATATCGTTGGATCATATCTCAACCCACTTCCTGAAAGTCAGCTGTTGTCGACGTTACCAATTTTATGTAAATCCCAACAGGTGTTCAATCAAATTGTTAAAATAAATTACATTTTGTATGTAAGTTTGTGGTCACTTTTAGATTGTGGTCGCTCAATGTCATTCTGATAAACAAAGGCATTGCGAAAATATATAGGCAATCACAGGACGTAATAGCTGGCCGATGTAACGTCTTTGAAATTATCTTAGCACACAATGAACAGACTATGACTCTGCCACCACTGTAATAAGTTTTTTTCCTCGAAAGTTTATGACATCGTCTTTAGATACCGATACGTCTGTTGACGTTTCTTTAGATACCGATACGTCTGTTGACGTTTCTTTAGATGCCGATACGTCTGTTGACGTTCTATAAGCCGACATTCTGCCAACGCTAGCTGTGATTGTAACAAGTCCACATAAGTTGTTCTAAATTAAGATGGTAACAACATTTAGAACAAGTACGGGGTACGGCATACACCAGACCATTCGCCGTTATTGAAATCAATTTTTTGGCGTTCACCGTTACCATTTAACCACAAGTGACATAGTGATAAATTTATCACGCTAATGATGTTGGTGTAAATATTTGCCTGGTCGTACCGACAATAAACGCAGTCTGTATGAGCGTGGCCAATCAGCAATCGTTTCTGTAACTCTAAGCCTTTGATGAGTCGTTCCTTTTTCTCGTCAGTATGTATTTATGTATAAAACTATCTTCGCCTAATAACGAGTTTTAACTAGTTTTCGCACCACGAAATTCACAACACAAAACTTGTATGATTTATGCTAAATCATTTTATCTTGAGTTTTACATTACTTTATAGCCGTTACTGTGTTAATATGTGATAAAATAAGTAAACTGTAGGCATAATTAACAAATACTTTTATTCAATTCATTCGTTGTCAAAATCAGAAAGAGTAAATCGCGCAGATATAGAAATACAAATGTAAAAGAAGTATTTTGAAGGCACTCGCGTGGCATACTATCCATGTGGTATTTGTGTTGCATTAGTATGCAGACGGACGGATATAGGACGTAATTATTGGTAGTAGTGCAAATAAGTTAATATAAGTGATTAACCCATTACATGTCATTTTGTATTTTTCCATTAAGATGGTAGTATGTCTACTGATATTGTTTTATGTTGTTATAACTTTTGCAATGTTTTAAACGAACGCCTCGCAAAATTGATAACCTTAAAGCTGATACACTGACATTTATGTCTATTTGTATGTAAAATATTTTTGAGATGCCCCCTCATAAATCTTCGGAATCGACTGTCCATGTTCACACTCCACCTTCATCCGCACAAGTCTAATAAGAAGAATATTAAACATGGTTCTGTTGGTAAACGAGTGATCAACAAATATCTTTATGCTGTGGTCAGTGGTAAGTGAGATTTAGTTTTTATATATTTGAAATCTGTTTGGTACGCTTGATGCATTTTCTGTCTTGGAATTAATGAAAGAAAATTAAAAAAAGACAATGTTAAAAACGATCTAAGAATCATGTGATCATAAAAACTGTCCTTCGAACAATGCCTTCTTATATATCACATGTATAAGTAGACAGGATTACCTGCCCCTTACCACTATCGTTATCGGGTCAGGTAACCCGTAATAATGGCGGCCTCCACAGTTATTATTCAGGTATTACGTTTCTTAATCTTGCATGATCATTTGCTGACGATAGTTACTTTAGTAGGAGTTCGGTACTATATAGGTCAATCGATTTCGATTATTTTGATTACACGTATATTTAGCGAACGATTAACAAAAACATGTCTCAAGTGAACACAATTCGGACGTGGATTAGTCTCGTTAGAATTTCGGATACTTTATTTAGCATAAAAGTAACCTAACAACTAAAAAAGGCATTCACTGTAATTCTTGTACATGTACAATGGTCCTTTGATTTAAGCCTGTGTAGTGAGAAATGTTCATTTGAAACATAATTATCCAATACCTAATTCATTATATCGGGCGTGGCCATTATCATGCTTTGCCTGACGTACTTTTACCTGTCAAAGTACGACTGGAAACCTGACAAATGTACAAGTCCTTTGATTTTCTTTTAGTTAAAGGGAGTTAACTCAATGAATAAAACTTATTATTTTACATTTTTTATTTTTCAGTTAACTCCCTTGAATAGCCAAATCAAATGTAACTACTTAACAAGTATTAGCATTTCCAAAAATGCTTGAAATCGTCGTTTAGCCGTGTATTCTCCATAGAGAATAAAGATTCAAGCAATATGCAGATCAAACAGTGCATGCCTTTACAGTAGAGGGCTTTAAATCAGCCCTTCAGAAGCTCGACTAGAGCGCGTCCATCCCCGTCGGATACAAATATCAGCAGTGGTCATCTGACGTATTACTACAGATTCAGGTATTCGTCAGTGCTTTAAACCGTCCCAAGTCTATTTATAGACTACAGAGCGTTTGATTAATTCTACACACTGTAAGGCCAGATAAAACCATCGAATTACCATGTGCTGTCCAGACATATTCCATCCGCGCACGTACAAAAGCATTATTATGGTAGACTTCACAATTCACCTGTCCATTTGACATTAAGAAACTATATTTTATTGATAAGCAAACCAGATTATTCGTTTCAAGAACATGTTCTGCCCTACATTCCGCCAGCTAATCGAACGTTCATATTTACTAATAAACTCGCTCGGAAGTAGGGAAGATAGGTTTCCTTTTTTCAACAAACGCGATTTTTGGAACGATGTCCTAAGACATCGTTCCAATGGTAACAAGAAAGTATAAGATTACTCTTTTCACGCTTCAACAATTTTCAACATAGACAAAGAGGCGTAGTTCAAGCGTGAAACTCATTAACATCTCATTTAAATGTAATACAACGCTGAGTTGTGTTGTCGTTCTTGAAACTCTTCAGGAAAAGGGAGGTTACTCTCAGGACATACAAATATTGCAATGGAGACGGGACACTCAACCCGTAGACAACTCAACCCGTGACAACTGCAATGATAACTTGTTGGAGTAAAAAGGGCCTACGATGTTTTTGACAATGCATGTTATATGCGTAGCGTAATTACATCATTCGATAGTAATAAACAATATAGACCAGTTCATTGTTATTGTTATGAAGTCTATAAATAGTAACAAGTAGCTGATAAAAAATACACATAAAAAATAACCGTTCGCTGGTTGGCAAGAAATGATAGCGAGAAGATACGATGAAAACACAGTAATTTTAAAATTGCAATTACTGAGTCATTTTTCATCAGACAATTTAGTATCTTATATCACTAGAAAGGCCTTGAAATTAATATTTTGAATATTTAAAAATTATTTGTCATAACAGAATCGTTTTTTATAGGCGAGTGTTTAAACCTAGTGCTTCAAAAGACAGGTTTAAATCTCCTTATATTTCATTTTCAAATCAAAATTTTGGCTATCCCCATATATTTTAAAAATATGAATTTCAAAAGCTTTCTATCAATATAAATATCAAAAAAATTGGCCGACAAATAAAACAGTTATCATTATTTAAAAATTCTGCTGCTATCAAATGTATGTAAACATTGGTTTCTTTCTGCCAACCAGTAAATCAGCTAAAATATTGGTAGCAGGTGCTTGTGACGTCATCCGTGAACTGGTCTATTAAATGATCGTATTTTATTGTGTTACTTATGTCAATACATTAAGGACGATTTTGGTAGTTTTTGTGCGCACCGTTCTGTGCATATCTAAAACACGACGTCAACGTTGAAATAATTATTATATTTCTATAAAGGGAGGTTGGCGTACGCCATTTGCTTCCTGTTTGGACATTAATCAGGGACTACGAATTGGTATTTGGTAACTCACTCATTTTAAAATATGAATGCTGGTTTTTATTAATTAGGTAGGAATTAAAATTCACGTATATCGTTTTATTTTATGACTGTAATTGTTTAATGACCTAAATTTGCCGTCAGAAATGAATAAACTTGTAAAGGTCGAGGACGACGGACAGAACGTAAACAAAGTTTTTCTTTTCAAATTTCAATCTACATGCTCCATGTTTTATTCGTTGAAGAATACTAGAAAAAGTTTGAACACAAATATAGTGTTATCCATTAAGTTTGCAATTACTTGGCCCAGAATTTTATGCAAATCAATTGCGCTACAATGTTCAGATTGAATTGCAGAGGCTGATCCAGATTTTCAAGCGAGGCGCATAGACGAATAAACTATCTCTTGAAATAGTAGTTCAATGCATTTTCCCATTTTGTGCATAAACTTGACCCAAAATTTAATGCTTATTAATTGTGTTGACAATGTTCAGACTGAATTGCAGGGGTTGATCCAGGTTTTTTAGGGGGTGCGAAATCCAGAGACGAATATACTATCGCTTGAATACTATTTCAATGCATTTTGTCTGTTCAGGACTTTCGGTTATCTACTGGTATTGCCGTTGCATTGAACATGGCATCATGAACTAATAAAAAATGAAAGCATGTAATCTACATACGTAGTAAGATATCCTTTTCTTTCCAGAAAGAAAATACAATTGTTTGTGATCCTTACAAATAATGTTTTACAGCCCCCTCCCCTTGTAAAGACTGTAGATCCATAGTTCTATATTTCATTGATTGGTCTTTTAACAATTTTAATCATACTAATGTTTTAATTTTTTCAGATAGTTAGCCAACAAACAACGCAAGAATGGGGCACAAATGATCATGTGATAATATTGTATGATCGAGGCAGACACCAGTCTTTAGATTTTCTAATCATATAATGATCCGGCAGAGATGTAGATGTATCTAATTCCCTGGATCCGGGTAGTCAAGTAGTCTCAAGATATTGGCATAACCTTAGACTTACACCATTGCATCATCTGTTATGTTAGAACAATTTTAGGTATGGTCAATATGGCAATTTTCCATTTAAATTTTATACATGTATATACAATTATGTAATCTTTTAATAGAAAGAGCTGACTGAGTGACCATTAGATAGAAGTTAAGAAAAGCTAATACTAAGTAGATCTTGAACAGAATCTTAAGCTTGATGTACTGGAATATATGTTAAAAAGTATTTCAATTACATATTCATTATTGATCGAATAAAATCTGACATGAAAAAATAGCTTCATTTTATGTAAAGTATAATTTCTCTTCAATTTTTATTTCAGAATGACAACCATAGAATCTGAGAAGTGCGTGTGTGTGAGAGAAATTAAACAAAATACTGGGATGATTGTTCAATACAGTGAAAGCGCTTGCAGTTACTATATATATAGTGATAGTCATCTTAAATTGTCTGACTGTATAATTTTAAAACATTACAGTTCCTCATACTTGCTATGTAGGACAAACTTTAATCATGATTTTCTAAAGTAGATTACAATTATACCATAACATCTTATCTAATATAATTGAAAAACATTTCATTGATATGTTCTGACATTCTAATATATTTGTTGTTTGTCATTTTATATAAACTGTACTTGACTGAAAGATGCTTATATAGTTGTAATGGAATAAAAAAATGGCTCTTTTGTATGTAGTGCTTATGGTTAATTATTTTGAGAATAATGTGGGCAGGATTTTGGTGAAAACGTGTATTCCTAACTGAACACATGTTGCAGTGTAAGAGCTTAGAATTACACATCTGTAGATCCCTGGCCCAATCTCCAGTCATAGCAGGTTATATCAGTGTATGAAAACTTGATTTTAATATCAAATTACTTGCACAAAATGAGAAGTTGTCAGCTCCTTGTGGTTAAAGAAAATAGTCCAGAATAATCTTTACTTTGGTGAGATGGCTGCTGTACATGACCCTAAAATGTGTTGATGAAAATTAATTCTTTGACTGGTTTATTTTGTTTGATAAAGTGAGATAAACCTTGTCATGAGCAAACCACTTGAGAGGTCTAGTGCTATCCTCTTGTTAAATTCTGTTAATTGATATTTAATACATTATTTTATAGATAATATTTATATTTTGACATAATTATATATTCTTTAATCAAAAATAAGTTCAGGACATCGTTTCTCCAGCACTCCAGTGCTTTGATTTATAATAAATGAACATGTTACGAATAGTCATGAATGTTTTTTTTGGTTTTATAATTGTGACTTCTTGAAACTGATACTCGTTCATATATCGATAATGATATTTTCTTGTATTACAAACAGGTAACCGTTTAATACACGCCGTGGACGATTCCATACACGCACCCCTTTTTTTTGCTACTCTGCGTCATCTTTGTCGTCACGTGACCTCAAATGCAACGTTCTGATTGTCTTAAGACAACCGGTGTCGACACAAAAATGCTCAAATCTTGATAATTGTTTAAATCGTCGGTACAGGACCGACGATAATAATCTAGCGAAGTTTATCACATTATAATTATAAATGATGGCTAACTATCCCCAACAATATCATCAACGAAATATTGCCCCATAATGTGTGCTAAGGCATCCATAAACATGTTAAGTGGATTCTATTTTGTATGATACATTCCATATTCAAATAACATCATGTTACCCCTTCTCTGGACATGTACAATTGCTTGGTAATTTAAAATGTTATAAATTGACTCTGATCCTCGATAAAATTATGAAATCTCCCCTCAATGAAATATAGAAACTCTGAGAAGCAAGCACATTAAAATCAGCCCTTATTTATGCTACTGCTATAAAATCTGATTAGTTTGCACGGACTGCCGCTTTAGTGAAAAATTTTCGCGAAGGATGCCGTTTAATAAGTTATAGCTAGGGACTGTCATTTCGCATGTCGATCCATTTTAATATACAATAATTATAGGAGTCACAGTGTGACATAATGGTGTGAAAATGAAAGGTCATACGTGCCATGCTCACGCAAAGCGAAACCCTTAAGATCTATTAATTGTATAGAGAAAATATAATGTAAAGTTCAAAAGTATATAATGAGATTGTCTGAAATAAAAATTCTAACAATCAAAAGTTTGAGTTCTCACCATAGCTTCTTTATAGTCCATCTTTCAAATGGTATATAAACCATACAATCTGTTAATATGACTAAAATACCATAAAGCTTTCTTCATTCATTGCTTTTTAAGACGACATCCTGAAAAGAAAAACAAACATTCAATAAGTAAACAAATACATGAAATGGCTCTAACAAGCTTTAACATACATGTATATTCTCACTTTAAACCAATGTTCATCTGTAATTAGCAGTGTATGTATATCATAGAACGAATAGACGATGGACACGTGACCAAATGCAGCAAATCCAAGTAAAAAAATCTACAACAATAAAATGTAGCCGTAATTAGTTCAGTTTTGTATGTATTTTCATGAAGCAAAAGGAAAATCCTAAGTTTTTAACGAGTATTGACCCTTCACAAATAGTTGTGTAGTTTTTCGAAATTCAAATATTTATCCGTGCCTTTTCTTCTCAGCCAGTAACAATTCCTTGTATTTCGCAATTTATGTTTCGCTCGATTTTCTAGATATCAGCACAATTTGTTAACCAAATGCATCGCCATTGTCAATGTTTCGAATGGGTCGAAGGCTTTTAAACAAATAAACCTTTGTCAATGTCATTGTCAATACATATTTTATACTCATACTGTTAAATTGCAAAAAAACATCTGATGATCGGTGTTAAATATATTTTTTCTTTCTCTATTCGATATTACGGTCGTGAAAGGTGTAAGTTGATTTTGATACTTTTTTGTTGACCAAACAAAATCTGCGTTTAGAGCGCTATTTGAAGTCGGCTTACGAATTTAGGCGTATGCAAGTTTGTCGTATGCAAAAATATTGCTGTCATTCGAAGGGAAAGCCTAATGTGTGCTTGTATGCTTAAAGATGTGAAGTAGAACATCATAATTATACTAGAGAAACTGTCCATTCATGGACATTAAAATGTAAAAAACTACCATGTTCCAAATAAAAAATCATAGCGCTGAAGGCACTGAATTTGTTTGGGTTTGAAAAGTGGAATTTGATTTCCGGCTCCAACAAAACATTTGTTCACAATGAACAGTTCAGTGATATTAGTTTGATAGGTAGACCAGCACTTTTCCAGTTCAAAACACTTTATACAATCGACCTATAGATACAACAGGTAAACGGAACAGGCGAACACACTACTGTTTTTTTTTAACACAATCACCACAAGTCAAAGGGGTCAGTTTTAAAACAATTCAATAAAAGCCGCTTAAAAGTTATCATTCATGCACCTTTATTCTACTCCATCTGTATGTAAAATAAATGAAGTCCACTTTTCAGACATCGTTCAAAGTCATTTACTACGATCTTTAAACTTTTCCTATAGAACCATTCTCTTACATAAGATGATGCAACATCTCTACTGGCACTAACGGCGGGTCGTGACTGAATCGTTGATACTACTCTATTGCATAAGATGACATAATCATTCCTACTGAGACGCACAACATAACAGCAAATATTCTTACGATTGAGATATAGTTAGGATTACTAGTGTATAAATGCGCCCGTCATAGCAGACGATCTTGTTGAATTGCTCTATACATATATACTGAGGGACTACTTCTGGATTCGGTAAATTTTAGAAAGTGGGAAAGGGTCTGAAATACGGTTTATATATTTGTTCAAGACTAAAGTCCCAAACAAATAATTAATAAATTGACTCAAAATAAGATATTTCCATGTATATGTAACCCAATAAAAATCCAAGGTCCAAACGGAGATTCGAACCCACGACCTCTCGAGTCGTAAGCGGAACTCGTATTATACCTCTGCTACACACACCCTCCATAACAGAAATCGTCCCCGAATTCTTGGAGCTTGATTGTCTGTGGGACTATCTAAGGGTGCAATCAAACAATTCCAAGTTGGGCCCCAAATGTAACCAAATAGAAATCCAAGGTCCGAACGGAGATTCGAACCCTCGACCTCTCGAGTCGTAAGCGGAACTCTACCACGTCGACATAAAAGCTAGCTTGAAGGCAAGGGAGTACAAATGCCGTATTATACCTCTGGTACATATACATGTACATTTTGTATATGCTAAATGAATCTTTACTTACATTATTGAAGCTGATGTTTGCTCGTACTTGATACTGATATCATAATTGAACTATAATACACCACTAGTCAAGAACCAAGTTGATATTTTCACCATTGTTATACCAGCATATAGTGTTGATGCTTTATCATTTACATGTTACAACTTGATGCTGAAATTAAAAATAAGGATGAATCTTATCTCGAATAAAACATTTATACAAAAACTTTTATTTTTATATAAAATTTTGGGCATGTTAATCATTCGTTATATGTAAAACAGTATATGTTCAAGAAATAGAATGGGCACAACTAGTTTAATGTAATGACAGCTAAAGCATACATGCTGACCTTAATAAACATAAGATCAGTACGCTATGAATAAAGAATGAATTTGGGAAAGCAACTGTGACACAACGGAAGGAAATCCATGACACAGGGGATCGTGGCTGATATGAAAACAGACATTTACAGAATCATTTTGAGTTAACAATTAAAACGATTAAAGGAACATTGTTAACCATAGTCAAGTGACATAGACTGTTGCGCGTGTACTTTGAGTAAAGAACTCTCTAAGTAAGTTTGAATTGTGAAGAGGTGATTTTTAGAGCAGGCATTTAGGCAACCATCCATATTAGCTTGAACTATTCAACAGAAAACTTGATACATATGAATATCTTTAACTTAGTATTATAGTAGAACCTGTTATATTGGTCCTTGCGTCTGATTTAATTCTATATCGTATAATATACATGTCTGTTTAATAGAAAATCGATGCATATATGTATGTTTATGTAGGTATATATGGGTATAGAAAATATTCGGACATAGCCACAATAGGCGTTTGGATCAAGTGGAACACAGACGTTTCAAACGATAAAAAGTAATTATCGTGTGAATGTTTCCACCAAAAAGGAATCGTCTGCTGCATGGAGGTGTTTTCAATGGAATCATCTTTGAATATGGAAATGTTTTGAAAGGCATATCTTGTGACAAGGAGGATTTTCGTCAAGAAATTTGATGAGAAATATTGTTTTGTCAGATAGCTCGTGTCTTTAAGTAGAAAGAATTACTTAGGGTAAAGCCTGAAGGAATACTTGCCTTGTAAGTCCTCTGGGCCAAACAAGTAGATAAATTGATATATATATATCTTGTGAAGTGTTTTGAGTAAGCCAAACAGTCGTGGATCCAAAGGACAAGAAAGGGACATAAAATGGATATGTGGTGTTCTGACTTTGTCTATAAAACTTGGATCTCTGTTTTGACAAGATGTCTGTCAGTCACCTAATTGAATTTTGGCAAGACTGCACATATTGAAATACTTTTGTATTATTGACAAAAAAGACGTCGGGACAAGACCAAAGAATACTTACCTGTAAGAAATATAGGTATTGAAAGAAATGAGGACAGACAATAATCAACAATACTGTTCCATAATTATAGGTAGTTCGACCTAGAGTGTTTTAAGACCTTTTTTGAACAACATATTACTAGTGTATTTGTTTTGGAAAGAAATTGTGTGGAACACATAATGGTATGTCTGATACTCATTGAAAGAATACTTACCTGGTACAAAAAGAATTTGTTAAGAAAAAGATGGGGACACAACTATGGGAGTTTAAGATCTTTGTAATTAGCAAAATGTTCAAGAAATGCATTATTACATGTGTATTACATGAAGTCAGGATGAAGTTTGATTCCAACGAACTTTTTGTGAGTATTTTGTTGATCTAATAACCCAAATGTGCACAGACTAGAAAAAACAACAGCAACCACGTGAAAATATAGTGAGAAAATATAAGACAGGGGAAATTCGATGTAAGAAACAAAAGAGTGTGTTAGCATGGATTCCATGGGTATTTTCTATGACGATTGTGGATCACTGTAGAGGCTTGACAATGCTGTATATAGCGGAACAATGCTATGTTCTCGACAAAAATATTGACTGAAAACATTGCAGTAGATTTTCTATTCAAATAAATGTCAGAGCAAAAGAATATTTTTCTGTAAAAGAAATTTAAGTCATGGAAATAAGAGTGACGTTAATAAATGGATAGTTCGGGTTCTTTATCTAGACCTTTTTTTAAATATCATAGTACTATAGTGTGTATTTGTCAGAAATGAGCCACCAAGAGGTCATTTGTAATGGTATAAGATCTTTGTTATTAGCAAAATGTTCAAGAAATGCATTATAACATGTGTATTACATGGAGTCAGGATGAAGTTTGATTCCAATGAACTTTCTGTGAGTATTTTGTTGATTTAATAACACAAGATGTCTGTCAGTCACCGAATTGAAGTTTGGCAAAATATGTTAAATTTTGAAGTGTACTGTGTTTATTTAAGAATAAATTTGATTCCAATTCCCGCCGATTCAAACGTCCAGATTATATGTCGCTGGTCCGTATTTAACGGACGATTTCCTCTCGAAATTTAGACCTTCCGGTGTTTATATGAATAAACTTGTAAACTTGTGTGATATGTTTGTGAAATTTTGGGTTCAACTCTGATATGATACAAATGTATGTAGCAAAAATCACCACGTCCGCTCAAGGTACAAATTACTTAACAATAGTTGTTCATTATGCGTACCTATATCAGTATTAAAAACCTTGTTCATACAGTTACAGAATACACTTACTAATGGCAATACAAAAAGTTCTTGAAAATGTAGAAAATGTGTCTTAATTCGAACAATTCATGTCGAGTGTTTACAAATCTGATATAATGAAAACTTTGTAGACGATTTCCTGGACAAGCTAACCTACTGCATGCGTACATACACCGTAACATATTGCACAGCATACATAAACAATACAATAACCAGTAGTGTCTTAGCATTGCTGACCGGCGAAAAATATACCTCCCGAAGAAGGCATAAGACCTACTGTCCATCGTCAGAAAATTGTTCTTTTTATGTGCTCTCCCACAGCTCTCTTGGTGTGGGTTGGTACATATGTGTGCACCCTATACCAGTGCATGTACCTTAACCTAACTTAATTCCTAATCGCATTTCAATTTTGAAAACTTTAGTTATATTAATAAATATGATATCTGATTCATTTATACAGTCAGCCTACGCATAAGTCGTGCCGATCAATATGAGTAGGACAGAGCACATAAATCAAACAATAATCATCAGATGTCCAGAACAATGACAGGTGTTTTCCTGGCGGAATGTGTCAGCAAGTCCGTGCAATGTCAATCACTTACAAAATCTTCCACCAGTTGTAAACAATCAACTAATGTGACAGAAATCAGAATAGGTCAACATTTCATGGCATTTGAATTTGTTGAATGTTGTAATAAATATTGACAATATTTTAGCTCTTCGTATTGTCATTAGTAAATGTACTCAGTAACTGTATGAGCAAGGTTTTTAATACAGATACGTGAACTCACAAAGATCAACTATTGTTATGTAGTTTGTGCCATGAGCAGACAAGAAGATACAACATGACATGTATGTCAATGCAAGTTGATGTTTGTTATGTTGCATACAAAGAACATTTTATGAATGATAATGTTTCCTTGATTTAGGTTTAATCAAATTCCAGATATAAAAGACATTTAATCTGATCATTAAACACGGGTCTAGAAAATATTCGGGCAGGGCAACCACCGGTGTTTGCATCCAGCGTTACAAAGTTTCAAAAGACACGGAACGTAGGTATCGTGTGAATGTTTCTACCAAAAAGGAATCGTCTGCTGCATGGAGGTGTTTTCAATGGAATCATCTTTGAATATGGAAATGTTTTGAAAGGCATATCTTGTGACAAGGAGGATTTTCGTCAAGAAATTTGATGAGAAATATTGTTTTGTTAGATAGCTCGTGTCTTTAAGTAGAAATAATTACTTAGGGTAAAGCCTGAAGGAATACTTAGCTGTAAGTCCTCTGGGCCAAGAAAAGTAGATAAATTGATATGTATACATGGTAAAGTGTTTTGAGTAGGCCAAACAATCCTATATCCAAAGGACAAGAAAGGGACATAAAATGGATATGTGGTGTTCTGACTTTGTCTATAAAACTTGGATCTCTGTTTTGACAAGATGTCTGTCAGTCACCGAATGGAATTTTGGCAAGACTTCACATATTGAAATACTTTTGTATTATTGACAAAAAAGACGTCGGAACAAGACCAAAGAATACTTACCTGTAAGAAATATAGGTATTGAAAGAAATGAGGACAGACAATAATCAACAATACTGTTCCATAATTATTGGTAGTTCGACCTAGAGTGTTTTAAGACCTTTTTTTGAACAGTACAATACTAGTGTATTTGTTTTGGAAAGAAATTGTGTGGAACACATAATGGTATGCCTGATACTCATTGAAAGAATACTTACCTGGTACAAAAAGAATTTGTTGAGAAAAAGATGGGGACGACAACAATGGGAGTTTAAGATCTTTGTAATTAGCAAAATTTTCAAGAAATGCATTATTACACGTGTATTACAAGTCAGGATGAAGTTTGATTCCAATGAACTTTTTTGTGAGTTTTTTGTTGATCTAATAACACAAGATGTCTGTCAGTCACCGAATAGAATCCGGCAAGACTGCACATATTGAAATACTTTTGTAATTTTGACAAAAAAGACGTCGGAACAAGACCAAAGAATACTTACCTGTAAGAAATATAGGTATTGAAAGAAATGAGGACAGACAATAATCAACAATACTGTTCCATAATTATAGGTAGTTCGACCTAGAGTGTTTAAGACCTTTTTTGAACAACATATTACTAGTGTATTTGTTTTGGAAAGAAATTGTGTGGAACACATAATGGTATGTCTGATACTCATTGAAAGAATACTTACCTGGTACAAAAAGAATTTGTTAAGAAAAAGATGGGGACAACAACAATGGGAGTTTAAGATCTTTGTAATTAGCAAAATGTTCAAGACATGCATTATAACATGTGTATTGCATGGAGCCAAGATGAAGTTTGATTCCAACGAACTTTTTTGTGAGTTTTTTGTTGATCTAATAACCCAAATGTGCACAGACTAGAAAAAAACAACAGCAACCACGTGAAAATAGAGTGAGAAAATATAAGATACAGGGAATTCGATGTAGTGAAACAAAAGAGTGTGTTAGCATGGATTCCATGGGTCATTTTCTATGACGATTTTGGATCACTGTAGAGGCTTGACAATGCTGTTAATAAATGAATAGTTCGGGTTCTTTATCTAGACCTTTTTTTAAATATCATAGTACTATAGCGTGTATTTGTCAGAAATGAGCCACCAAGAGGATTACATTTTAAAATGTATTGAGGCATGTTTCACAACGAATACAAATAGAAATAGTGCTTACTTGAAAAGAAAATCATGGATCTGGAGATCAGTTGAGAAAGTATCAGTCCTCATAAAATCATTCAAACTTTGACAATTGAGAAAAACGTACTATACACAGTACAATACTAGTGTATTTGTTTTGGAAAGAAATTGTGAGGAACACATAATGGTGTGTCTGATACTCGTTGAAAGAATACTTACCTGGGCAAAAAAGAATTTGTTGAGAAAAAGATGGGGACGACAACAATGGGAGTTTAGGATCTTTGTAATCAGCAAAATGTTCAAGAAATGCATTATAACATGTGTATTGCATGGAGCCAAGATGAAGTTTGATTCCAATAAACTTTTTGTGAGTATTTTGTTGATTTAATAACACAAGATGTCTGTCAGTCACCGAATGGAATTTTGGCAAGACTGCACATATTAAAATACTTTTGTGATATTGACAAAAAAACGTCGGAACAAGACCAAAGAATACTTACCTGTAAGAAATATAGGTATTGAAAGAAATGAGGACAGATAATAATCAACAATACTGTTCCATAATTATTGGTAGTTCGACCTAGAGTGTTTTAAGACCTTTTTTTAACAGTACAATACTAGTGTTTTTGTTTTGGAAAGAAATTGTGTGGAACACATAATGGTATGTCTGATACTCGTTGAAAGAATACTTACCTGGTACAAAAAGAATTTGTTAAGAAAAAGATGGGGACGACACAAATGGGAGTTTAAGATCTTTGTAATTAGCAAAATTTTCAAGAAATGCATTATTACACGTGTATTACATGAAGTCAGGATGAAGTTTGATTCCAATGAACTTTTTGTGAGTATTTTGTTGATCTAATAACCCAAATGTGCACAGACTAGAAAAAACAACAACAGCAACCACGTGAAAATAGAGTGAGAAAATATAAGATACAGGAAATTCGATGTAGTGAAACAAAAGAGTGTGTTTGCATGGATTCCATGGGTCATTTTCTATGACGATTGTGGATCACTGTAGAGGCTTGACAATGCTGTATATAGTGGAACAATGCTATGTTCTCGACAAAAAATAATGAAAACATTGCAGTAGATTATCTATTCAAGTCAATGTCAGAGCAAATTAATACTTTTCTGTAAAAGAAATTTAAGTCATGGGAATAAGAGTGACGTTAATAAATGGATAGTTCGGATTCTTTATCATGACCTTTTTAAATATCATAGTACTATAGTGCGTATTTGTCAGAAATGAGCCACCAAGAGAATTACATTTTAAAATGTATTGAGGCATGTTTCACAACGAATACAAATAGAAATAGTGCTTACTTGAAAAGAAAATTATGGATCTGGGGCTTGTATTTTCAAGCGTCTTAGGACCGCTTTTAGTCTTAAATCCTTCTATATTGTTATGTTAAATTATCCTAAGATTTTTGATAATATGATGCCCTGGAGATTAGTTGAGAAAGTATCAGTCCTAATAAAATCATTCAAACTTTGACAATTGAGAAAAACGTACTATATACAGTAAAGTTTCACTACTAGGGCAATTCAGATAAATGGTTTTAATAACATAGCGAAACGGTCCTAATATAGGGATCTTTGTTATTATATTTAAAATAAAAACATTGTATTTAAAAATTGCATGGTTTTGCAATAATCACGTTGTTGTAACTAAACTGTATAATATACAGAACAGAACAGAACATAAACCGTATTTAACCCAGGTAATATACAGCATGGGAACATAAACACTTATCTTTATTCTTGACAGTCTTCACAGACCATGCCATATCATTGTCTAGTTTCATTATTCACAAATATGGTTGAACTACTACATGCACGTCCATTGTTCACATCACTCATCAATAACAAATCTCTGTAAAAATAAAACATGACATACATGATATACGAGAAAAACGTACTATATACAGTAAAGTTCCACTACCACTTTGAAAAAAGTGAGTACAATAATTATTATAATGAACTAAAAATTTAATTCGATATCTCAACAACAACTACTAAAGCATTGTATTAAGGACTTTAATGTCAAGTACTTGTAATAAAAAAAGTCCCACCTACGATTCTTCACACTAAACAACACTTGCATAATGCAGCATATTTCAAACATGCACACATTTATTTTGAGAAGAACTATTCCAAAAACTCGTACATAAAGTATTTCTGGAAACGACGTTGCATTTAATTCATATCTTTATAGTCCTGGTTTTTGTTGCAATTCCTTGTAAAAATAAACGAAAGCAGTCAATTGACAACACGCTCAACTACAGGTCGTATTCTACAGGTCGTCCACATAAACATTGCGTATATAAACATAGCCCATTTCATTACACACCAATATTTAGGGGTGAATCATTTTTACAATTTTATAGTTTAATTAGTTTACACATATTTTATAAACATATCATTATATGAAATTTACAATGTGCATACACACTATTTAAAATAAATGTTACACACAAAAATGGCCTGTTTAAATCAGTAAAATGCTGTTCATGCATTGCTTATTCACCTATTTAGTGGGCAAGTCAATTGTTTAAAGTACAAAAACACGCATGACCACGAATACGATCTGTATACCAATAGACCTAATTCGGAACACAAATCTATGGGTTTCCGTCCGTGCATAGGCGGTACAAAGTTTTCTACACATTATTGTTGAAAAGCACGAAATATGGATTAAATCCTTGAGTTCTATGTATACATACATGTTTTCATTATATTTTATACACAACGATGAAAGTTTGTTTGTCTCGCAGAGAAAACCAAAATATCTGAATTCATGATATAGTCTATTGAATGGGATCTATTCTATTTCTATGGATTTTTAAGAAAAAAAACTCATAGAATGGAATAATATGATTAAATACATCTTACACTCATTGGTATCAGTCAATAATATATAGGTTCGCTTGAACATATTCAATATTTGATTTAAATAAATGAATCTTTTCAATACTGAAAATACAAGCAAAATACATTGTTTTAATTCAACCAGATGTGAATGGGTAGCTGAAATTTTGGCATAAATACGCTGTGCCATTTTTGTGCTTGCAAAAAACGATTCCTTAGTTTGACTCTTGTAAATAGATTACAGTAGCCCGATGACAAAGAGTACTATAAGTGTGAATCGTTGAACATTCAACAGAATGAGGCCTGGACCAAAAGGATTATACAATAAAGATAATTGGGAGAACAAAAAACATATGCCCTGACTGGGAATCGAACCTGGTTCTCCCGGGTGGTAGGCGAGATACTCAATCACCACACTCTCCCCCGCTTTACTTTCCAGAGAGCTGGCCTGGCTCTCAGTAAACGAACTGTCCATGCAGAGGCCTTGTATGAGTTCGTCAAACACTTCTGACACCATTAAAGTAAATTGGGAGAATAAAAACCATATGCCCTGACTGGGATCGAACCTGGTTCTCCTGGGTGGTAGGCGAGACACATGACTATATAGTCACCTACGATCACCACAAAAATAAGAGATCTAGCCTGTTTTATTTTTTAAGATATCTTGCTGCATACCTGTCATACTTTTTGAGTTTTTTTCTACGATCTTGGTTCTTGCCCTCTGTATCTCTATCCAATAAAGAACCTAGATCAATAGAAAGAACACATTTTAATTAAATGAGTAAACACACCTTTGAAAGTCAAGCGAAGATTTTTCACGGGAATCAAAGTTTTAAAAAGTTTTGGGAGATCTTACATGCTACATGTAACATTAGGTGGCAGCTACATCTGGACCTATTCAATTTTACAGGGATTGTGATACAATATACCATTGATTGTGATGACAATTGCATGTTCGTAGTGTTCACGCATGAAAATGTCAGTGTAGAAGCAGATAGATTATGACGATGGACTAGCGTTAGAATGCCATATTCGCCTTAGTTCGAATCCCATCTAAAACCAACCTTGTTGTTTCCTAGAGCAATACACTGTATCCAGTCAGTGTTTAGTTCTAGAGCTAGAGAACAGATACTGGACTCGTGAGCGATTGATTCAAATTCTAAGAACGCATTTAACATTCAAGCAAAATGAATAAAAACAAATATATAATCATCTCAAGTATGACATCTCAATTATATAATAAATATTATATATAAATATTGTTCTCATGTTTTAAAGGCACCATCAATACTGTGTGTCCATCATGCACACGATTAATATGCAGCAATTTACAACAATGTATGATAAACTATGGATTGATAACATTAAAATTAAATAGATAATAAAATTAAACAACTTACCATCCATTTAAAATCCAATTTTCCATTAAGGTTCATGTAAAGTCTTGGTTCGCAAAATAATTCAGTGAAAATGAAAATGCTCTAATTCTGTCACATCTCCACTTAGAGTAGTGTTTTATACATCAAAATGTTCCTTATGAAACATACAAAGTGATGTTGGTCATCAATTACGATAAAAATATTTAGCAAAAGATGTACTTGCAAAATTGATGCTGCATAAATAAAATTACTAAATTACATTAAAATTTTCTTACAACAAAATTTAACATTAATTCCTTTACAGAACCTTATAGTTCACATTCCAATGAAGGTACTGCAATATTTATAACCTCAATAAATATTAAAACAAAACTAAGGTAATTGAAAAACTAAAGTGAAAGTAGAAACAGAGTCGTGAAAACCCATTACACTTGTATCTGTCAAAATGTTTTTCATTTACCGTAGTTTTGTTTTAACATTTATTTAGGTTATAAATATTGCAGTACCTTAATTGGAACATGAACTATAATGTTATATAATTGATTTAATGTTAAATTAGTTTGTAAAAAAATTCTTAATGTCTTTTAGTATTTTCAGTTTTACAGCATCAATTTTGCAAATGCATCTTTCGGTAAACGTTTTCATCTGAATTAATTACAAGCATCACATTGTATGTTTCATAGGAAACAATTTGATGTATGACACACTGCTCTTGATGGAAGTATGAAAGAGTTAGAGCATTTTTCATTTTACTATTTTTTATGCAAACAAAGACTTTACTTGAACCTTAATATTCTAGTTACAAATTTTTTTTTTACACAAATATGGCCGACCCAACACAATTCAATTTGACCGCGATAAAATGAGCGATCACATGGTTTCACTGTCCAATGGAATTATGTTAGTACACAAAACACGTGGAGTATCGACACCACCTGTATTTAATTACATGTATTTCAATAATTGAAAATTCATGCATTTTTACAAAAAGGGTTCAACTTATCGTCTGCATTTTAGTAAAAGAAGTATTTTATTTTACTGAATTATAACCAATGTCAAATGTAACATTTACATGACGCTGTTGCTTCATTTATAAACGCGTCGATGAGTTTCGAGTGACTTTTAATAAACTTTTTTTGCTTTCTTAATTATTCCCATTCTATTTTTTCTTATACAACATGTGCAAACTAACCTAATACATGTAGTTTAATTTTTGAAATAATATTGTTACGTAGCGGAATTTGATGTTTACAAATGTATTTATTTATCTATTCCCATATATAAAACAAGTTGTAATCTTTGACCATGGAGAGGATGTATACAGGCGTAATATATCTGTTATCTTATCCAATATTTTTTAAACAAAATATATATTAATATATAGTCAATGCTCTACAGGATATCTGTTTACGGAGATTGTATTATTGCGTGCTTAATACAAAAGACCAGCTCGAATGCACTACATGTTGCACGCAGGGTTTTCGAATCTAGTGCTACGAAGGGGTTGCTGGTTTGAGTCTCTCCTGGACTTGCTATATTGGTTCAAAACCAGGGAACCCTACCAAACAATAGATTCGGAATCATCTGATGTCATCGTACAGCGCCATGGACCCGGGTTTCGGTGTGTTATATGTATAAGAACTAACGTACGTGTACGTAGGTATTTCTCCTTTGATTTCTACTTGAGTCGCATAAAGAGTCAAAGACGTTCTCTCGCAGCTTTTAAATGGTTCGCACCAAAAAGAAAATGCAGACAATCTTTAATGCCGTTGTCGATTGTAGAATTGACCTGAGACAAAACACAATTTAAATTCTGTACAGTTATGAATACATATGCATACATTAAAACACTTAAAGGTGTAAATATATAACAATATAATATAATAACCTGTCTAAAGTCAATTTGCACAAACTATCGCTTAACTATAAATACAAGTGTTCTTGTTCTTATTGTCTTACAAGTAAACTAAAGTTGGTGATGATAAACATACGCAGGCTATATTTGGAAGAGTGGTAGTGGCTTAATTAGGGACTTAAGTCAGTTATCTTCCCTTGATAAAATCTGAAGCAATCCAATTGGTAAGCTGGTCCTTACAGTTGGAATCCTCAGACTTTATCATTGAAGTCCTATGTAAGGATTACAAAATGTTTCATCATATATCTTTCTTGTTAATTAAGATATTTACAGATTATTTGAAATTTAGATAGTTTTTTACCCTAAAAATACTTAGCTTGAATTTCAAACAAATTAAATGATTAACAAAAAAATTATTTTATATTAATTTTGGCAAATTGACATTGAAAAGTAAGGGTAAAATCCGAGTAATCCAACTAATTGAACCTACCTGTTTGAAGAGTATACAAGAGGAAATAACTGACTAAAGTCCCTTATTGTCGTTCATCTATATGCTCTGTTGAAACATCATTCAAAACCCGGGTAAATAGTGTGACCAGATTTGTTTGAATGTTTCCAATACTTAGATCTGCTACTGCTGAGTTTCCATCTGTAAGCTTTGCACCAATGGGTTGTTCATTAAGACATTATTCAATCATAAACGCACATGTATAAACTCATTAACTGCAGGTATTGAAAACTTTCCTCAAACCAAGGACCCAATAAGGTCCTTGTTCATACCAAGAATTAAGTCATTAGATCTATTTAAAATACAAATAGCGTTAGCTTTTGACCAATCATTATGTGCAACACATTGTTTTAAGCTAGAGGATATTTTTATGACTGCACAGTTTATTCATTTTCTGTAGTATTTTATTATAAATGATCCAAAATATACCGTTTAGATCTATATAAAACATATTTTTCTTTAATGAATTTATAAACTATAAAATGTTTTATTTCTTTCCATAGTTGGTTTTGTTATTTAATTTTTCGTAATATGTGGGCAAAAAACATCGAAAAAAAATCATCGTTATATTTTCATCGCATAGTTTCTTAGAATATCACAGCATTTAATGAAATGTGTCGAAGGAAGAACACCCACATTTAATGTTGATTTTCTAACGCAATCATTCGTCTGTTTAAAAGGGGAATAACTCTAGTAAGCTTATCGTTTAACCGTTTTACCGTTTTTGTATGATAATAAATAGTTCGTAAATATTTAGCCATATTTAAAGTCTGACGAGGCGTAAATTATATATTATAACAGAAATATTATCTTAATATTTTTAACTTGATGTACAAATCTATTGGGAGAATAAATGCACAAAATACATAATGCGTAGGAATAATTATAATGATAGTTAACGTACTATTTTCTTAACGGAACTCATTTACGACACGCATCTTGAGTCGGAAATTTAATTGGAGTAAAATTGTAGTTTTGTGCTACTCAAACTTAGTGACAATGTCTTGGGATCCGTGGTGTGACAGTATCAAAGGTTGTGGATTTATTGCCGGTGGAATATACGGACATGATGGAAACAAATGGGCTGAATTCGGAATGAACGTGAGTTCTTAGTAACATTAATTTCCACTTCCGCGTTTTGACAGCCAGATATTGACCGGTTTGTCTAGGGGGTTTTAACTTTAAATATCGTGTCATCCTTTTGCCGGTTCACCAAAATTATATTAAAATTCAATATTATGGTTCATTTATTGTCAGTTATCTGTAATTAACATTGAAACCCCCCCCCAAAAAAAAACACCGAAAAAAATTCTACAGTTTAATTTACTAGTGTTGTTCCTAAAGTGTGTAAATAAGCGTAAAGATGAGTAAAATGAATAAAATTAGGGCTTACATTTTTTTTCAAGCTGTAACAAATGATGATATTACGTTATTCATCTTTTTGTTAGTTCTTACCCATATTATACCCAGTTGTGTTTGTCAATGCCCTACAGTGTTAAGTATTAGTTATCTTAAGTCTATACCAGGGATTGTACATTAAGTAGGAGGAAGATTACAGGGGGTCTGGGGTTCCTCCCATTGTAGCTGTTAAGGAGCTACTATTTCCTGTGGTTAAAAGTAAGGCCGTCATCGGGAATCTCGATATTGATGTATCACTAATTCTTAACTGACGATGTGATATTGATTCGCTTTTTGGAATATCGATACAATCTAGCATTTTATAAAGCTATATACTATAGGACGTTTTTTATATTTCTGAGTTTTCATGTATTCTGTTAAGTGTCAAAAACAAGAAAATACAGTTTGTTATAGTTTGTTTTATGTCTGAAACATCTGTTAACATCATACATAACATCATGAGAGCATTATATAGTGTTTATATACTGAAGTTCTAGTGGCTTCTAATACACTCCTTGTCTGACTCGATATATCACCGATACTTGCCTTTTGATATATATCGATGCTAAATTTTTTATCAATGACAGCCCTAGTTAAAAGAAGCTGACAAAAACGTCCTAGAATCTGGTCAAATATTACCTGCTTCTGGCTGATCTGTAATACATCCCTACTATATTTAAATTGAAAACAAAACCTCAAGAAATTACTGTTTATCCATATTAAATTGATCACGGTTTTTAGTCTGGGCTTAATTTCAACAGATTATCAAACAAACTGAAATGTAAATCAAAATCAATTTATACTTTCATTTAAGTAGTTAATGTCTATGAGTCTATGATGTTTTACCAATTTTTTAATCTTAATCTGTCAAAAAATAAAAAAGTTATTCCGAAAACTGATAAACTGGTGTTTTTTTGGTCAATAAAAAAGGTCTGTCTGAACAAGTCATTATCTAAAACAGACTTCCTGGTGCTGCTAAACACATGTTCCTGTGCAACTGTTTCAAAAACACTAGCCTACAAAATGAATGTATTATTGTGTTGAAATTGCTTACAGCTGGCCCCCATGATAGATAATTATAGAATTATGCAATTGACCCGTTCAAGATGCCATGTTTCATTAAGAGTCGGTTGAAATTTGGCAAAGGTTTTGGTAACTAACTGAACACACATCACTCTTGAGAATTCCAGCCTTTGCCTTAAGTTATCTTGCATTCGATTTATTGTGTTGTATATAGTATGGTATAGGGTTGAAAAGCTTTAATCAAGAATTAAATATTTGGGGTTTCTCTGTAGTATAAATAAATTTCACTGTTACAATGACAATTGTTGTACCAAGACCAATATCTTATTTCGAGCTTTTCAGCAATAGTTTGTAAAATTTTTGTTTGTACCACCTGAGCACTGATGGTATGAAACCCCCTTAAATTACAGTATCCAAATTAATAGGTCTAATATATAATTAATATATAACTAGCCCTACTATGAAATTTATTATTTTTTACTTGCTTGAATCATTTGGTTTGGGCAAGTAAAACATATAGCTAGTTGTCCAACCTGGCCACTTAGTTTAAAAATTATTGTCAAGCCCTGCTTATATATAATGTAGCATAGGTATAATACGGCACTTGTACCCCCTTGCCTTCAAGCTAGCTTTTATGGCGACGTGGTAGAGTGTCCGCTTACGACTAGAGAGGTCGTGGGTTTGAATCTCAGTTCGGACCATGGATTTTTATCGGGTTACAATAACATGTACATCTTTTTAATATTTAATACCTAATACATTGTATTATTGGGTTTTTTTTCAGGATAAATATAGTTTAACAAGTACTGATATTAAAAATATAAGGGAATGTATAAATAATGAAGACCCTAATAGGGCACCTGTCAATGTAGGAGGTGTTAAACTTATGTTAATTAATGCTAGTAGAGACGAAGGACAGGTTATAGGAAAAAAAGGAACTACAATGTGTTTAGTGGCGTTTCAATGCAAATTAAGTAAGTATTACTTTTTACCTATGTTAATGTCAGTTTCTTAGACTTTAATTCGCGGGTTTAGCGGAAAATGGTCATAACTCACTCTTTTCTTATACTGAGTTACAACAGTTTTCCACTAAATCTGTGATTTGTTATATATAAATGTAATGGTATTGTAGTGATTATTATAAAACTTAGAAAAATACAGGGAGGTAAAAAAATGGGCTAGGCACCGCAATGGCTTGCAGTTTGATGTTTCAAAGGAGGTGACACTCACTGTGCCCATTTTCATCTAAGTGGAGTGAAATATTGCAATTTTTTTATAAATTTCTTGCTGAAGGAAATTATTTGTGACTGGTGGATTTAAACATAGAACAGAATGATTTCTAAGCCTTTTTCTTATCTAAGGACCACTGCTTGGATATTTCAATTTGAGGATGCAAAATAATGATACAGTTTGACCTTAAAAGATGTGTTTATGTCTGACTCAATTGCATAATGTTAATTATGTCATATTATGGTCCTCTGGAACATTTTTGTATAAAACTGTACTCATGGGTTAATGTTTTCAATATTAATACTGATTATAGCGTTTTGAGAATTAATTACTTTAAGTAATTTACTGGTATAGTTCATATTTTCTCAACTGTCAACAAATCAGCTTACATCACATCAATGTTAGAACTTAGAGGTTTACGAACCTCAGCGTGAACTTCGATCCAAATTAAATGGTATTACATTTGTACCACCAAGAAGTCATTCTGTTAAGTATGGTGATCTTAGTTTTATGACTGTTGCTCCAAAATTGTGGAATTCACTTCCTGATGGAATTAGAGCAACTGCCACACTTGTATCTTTTAAAAAATCTTTATAAACTCACCTATTTTGAGCGTACATATGTATGATTAAAGTGCTATATAAATGTGTTAAATAATAATAACAATAATAATAACATGAATAATTTCATGGAGACTTCAAAACTTCTTGTTCTTTGTCTAACCCTCCTGAGTCCTGATATTGTGTGTATTCAATCTCCGTGAAATTATTCATACTTAGGTAGATGAGAAAAAATGGACAATACATGTGTATGACTGTTGACATTGTGTATTTCAAACATAGGTTTTCAGTATTTTCAAAACTTTCTACCCCCAAACATACCTATCGTATAAATATGTATACAACGTATATAAAATTATGTTGATTATATTCTAGGTGTAATAGTTGGTATTGGTGGTCCAGATACTGATCCAAGAAAATTATTTGATCCATTGTTTAGATTAGCTACTGCATTAAAAGATTCAGGAAATTGACGACAAATTGTTAGGTAAGATTTTGTTGTTTTTTGGTGTTTATAGATGTGATCCATAGATTAATTTGCTTCGCTTGTAACCTTAATTGCCTTCCGTACTACAAACTTGGACCCTAATTATCTTCCATATTTCAACCCTTGTCTCAGCTAGTGTACATGTACGCAAGGCTCTACAATGAATTTTAGCCAGTACTCTCTTACTCCTAAACTAGGAGTTGACAATGTTTTCTGTTTTGAGGAATGATGTTATTAAATATTGCATTTTAATTGAAGGATATAACTTGTCCTGGCAAGTGAACTGGATGCATGGACAATGGTACCGCTACACCATTGCAATGGGCTAAAGTATTCAGGGTCTATGGTCACATCAGTTGAATATGTTAACAAAAAAATGTTTTTTCACTAATTTCCCATTCCAGACAAATAAATGAAAGAATTCAAGTAGTGCTTATAGTCACTACTACATTTCATTTCCTGAAAATGTCCAATTGACACTGAGGGTTTTGATCATTAGTTTCAAATTCCACCCACACAAAAAATAAAGCAAAGTCATGTGTAAAACTTTTTTGTGCAAAATAATCTGAACAAACCATTACATCTCACTGACTAAATTAAATGTGGTCATTAAGCTGCCCGGCTAACTCAATTGGTAGCACGCAAGTCTACTGATCGAGGGATTGCAGGTTCTGTCCTAGGCAGGACATACATTTACTTTAGTTGAGTTTTGTTATGAAATAATTTCTATAGGCATTCTCTCTTACCACTGATTGAAAACCATGTGGGGCAGTTGTCTGTCACTGTCGGAAGTATGCGCTAATAACTGGTTAACAGCTTAATCCAAAGATTTAGTGTTATCAAGAACAGTGAGTAGATGACTGACCCCTGTAATAATACCTATACAAAAACACAAAACATATTTTTTTTTCATAAATCATTTTACTCAAATTATTTTCTTTTTTTTGCATAATGCTTAAGAGGATATGAAATTTGTACAGTTACAGTGACTTCTAACTATATGCTCTATATCTATTTACAATGTGTTGCTATGGCGCTTAGTAGCAACCCCAGAATATGCTGATAAGCCTATCGGAATTTTACCAATTTTCTTGGGCAGTTGTGTTTTTTTACAAATTAAAGTTACTAATGTCACTATGATCTAAATAAACCAAATATATTTTTAAAGCTTATAAAATTATCTTTCAAATGATGTAAAAATTATGATTTTACAAAATATTGATTTTATTTAATGAGCGATTAGCTTAGCGGCTAAACCCAACCAAAAACAAACAAACTTGTCATAATACATAAATTTATCAGTTTCTTTTTTTTATATCTATTTCAGATTGTACGAAGTGAAACATTCTTATAGAATACATTGCCTACTTCTATGCATAATTTGATACATTCATTCTTTAAAGGGATGTTGTTTTGTTATATGATAATAACTGTGAAGATACTATGGTACTAATGAACTTTACTAGTCCAACACTACAGTATAGTGAGAATGAACTATAAGATGGATCAACACTCTATGACATCTACTTATCATAAGTTTTCATTGCTTATTGACTGCGCTTAGTTTGATGAAGTAGTTCGAATGCTAGTGGTAATTTCATATATACTGTGTAATACTACAAACTTTGTTATAAGATAAAAGGGCTCTTGCTCAGGATTTGACACTAACTTGACCCTATCTCCAGGATCCAAGAACTTTGGAGATATTCCAGTGACTCTTAGCTGGTGATTCCATCAGAAGTCCTGACAAATTGCACTTTTTTTGTTACATGAATTTTAGTTAACATGAATTGTTTATCACATTTTGTGATTGCAATTTTTTTGTCTTTTATTGGATGAATCTCTTAATATAAAGGAGGAATCTTGGAATAGTTATTCCTTTGGGGTCCCTGGTAAAAACAGTTAGTGTCAAATCCTGATACTAGAAGCTTTCTGTTATAAGAAAGTGGGGCTCTTACTTTAGTATGGCTTTTACAACACACATACTTCAGATACATCATCATAGCAGTTCTTATATGGATTTATTTTTACTAGAAATTTTGTGGTATAAATAGAAGGATGATAATAATGGTTATGACTTTATTTAACAAGGCTACACATTTGGATTAATCCCTACACATTTGGATAAATCTAATCCTCCATGTGGACCTCTGGTAAAAACATGGTACAAGTTATTTATTAGTATTATAACATATTGTGATAATTCAGTGTTTCAGAGATTATTTATTTGCATTTTATTAGTGGCATTTTTTTGTTTATTATATTCTGAAAATTGCCTGTCCATCAGATATGATGTGAGGAATTCAGACCGCAACAAGTTGATGATATGTTCTACGGATTTTTCCAGAAAAAAATGGGGCGAGCGAAGAAAAAATTCAATAAAAAAAATCTGAATTCAGTTGCTTTATATAGCAATTTGACCAAATTTTTATGAGCGAGCGAGGAAATAAAAATATATTTTTTGTAAAAACCGTCAAAATTAAGGTGCAAGCAAATCCATAGAAAAAATGATCAATTTGTTGCGGCCTCAGAAAATAAATCATGATTACCAGTAGGAATGCCTTGTAAATATTGTCATACTATCTTTTATATCATTTGAATAATGGAGAAAATTTACCTGGACAATGATTATGTCCAGTGGTATCTACTTCTTGGACATTTTAGTATTGTTAAATTTTATTGAACTCTCAGTAATGCATACATTAACTCTGCTGATTTAAATATACACATGTATAATTTTTTTCGATTATTGGTACAGAATAACTGTTGTGAATATTTATATCAGTGTAGTTAGTGTATGCACTACTGTCAGTTGCTTGAAATTTATTAATAGCAAAATGTAGAATTTGATTTAAATATTTTAGATCAGCAATGGCCATAATTGTGCTTTTGAAACGTTCAAGTTCCTGGTATTTTGTTCACTTGACCCTAAGCCTAGAGACTTAACTATGTGAAATATTAAGTTTTAATATAGTAATAAAATACACACTGCTTTGTATAATCATAATTAATTGCCAAAAACCCATTGTTCTTTCTATGAAAACTGACCAAATGTTACAATACAGTCTATGTACCTGATTTTGTAATTCCTACATTATATTACATATATGTCCAACATATCGAATTATGTGAACAATTACTCCTATATGTTTTTATTTTCACACTACATGTATTATATTAATTAGTGATGGACCATTTGTGGATTATATTCAAAAGTCAGTTGGTTTCAGCTTATATTTACAACAAACTGATAGTCTGATAGAAAAATACATATACATGTATAATCTTAATACATATAGATAGGGCATGTAAATGTACATAGAGGAGGCAACTGTTCAAAAGGGTTAATTATTAGAATTTTAACTGGTTAGAAATTTAGTATGCTAGTGAATATAACTATTAAACAATCAATTGTGTGTTGCTTTTTAGTTCAAAGTATGAAAAGATGATGGACTGATTTTAAACCTATTGCCCTTTACTGACATAAAATTACTGAGTGCTTTTCATCTACTCAATATTACATAATATAAACATAATCTGTTAAGAATTGGAAAGATTACAAAAAATAATAGAACATTTTACGTCACATGTTTATTTTTATTACTTACACAGCTGTCAGTACTTACATGTTAATGAAAAGATCATGTTAGTTGATATTTTATTGCATTGTTATTGTTTGTGATGCTATAATGTTCTTTGGGTTCCTAATTTTTGTTTTGGTTCATTTATTTTTGAAAATATGTAGAATACTATTCTGTATGATTATTTTACAATGTGTTACTGTGCTTGATACATCTGTAAATGACAAAAAGCCTGTGATATGTTATGACCATGATTTGCATATACGACTATATAATACGAGTAATGCTTTAAGTGCATAAAGCTATGAATAATTATTATGCCACATGAATTACTCAATTTATAAAACTGTTGGTCTCATATTTGAATGACCACTTAGTTTTAAAAATGTAGAAATTGTCTTTTTGGTTTAATACTCACTGTTGACCATGCTATAAAAATAAAATACTGTTAAAAAACTGAACTATACATAGAAATACATAAAAATAATTATGCATCACAAATGTTTATGTGGTAAAATCATGATGCACTGTATGTGTAAATGATGTTGGTTTTGATTTGAACCTTTTGAAGTGATTATTGACATATAGTTATAATTATTTTTGTCCAATGATATAACATTTGATATAGCTTTATGCATTTAAATGATGAATATCAACCTTGACAATTTACTATGTAAATATACCTTTGGACCATATGTCTCATGGATGAACTAGGGACCATGTCACTTGTAGCAACGTCTTTTACAAATTTTCTTGAACCATTTTTATTAGTGTCATTGATCATAAAATGATTATCATCATTAATTACACTTAAAGGGTGATTAAGTAAATCTGTTGGGGTCGGTAATGTCTTAGGGTCTGAACTCTTAGCATGATTAAGAAGGGTATTAACAAAATCAGTCATAAGACCTTATAGGATACAAGTCCTCTGTTATTTTAATGTTGGTCAGATAATACAAATCATAGGAACATACTGTTACCATGGTTAATGGGATCAACAAAATCTTCAATAAGATTTTTGAAATGTTGTCTCATACTCAGATTAAGCAATTGGGGCATACAATTGTTGTTTAAATTGCTTGATTATGCAATGAGATGGTCTTAATGGTAGAACGTTCCTGTATTTAAAAAGTTCCCTTTCTGATTCAGTAGGGATTTTTTGTTAGTATCGTGAATAAGTTTTACTTATAGTTACTTGTGCATTATCATATATGCTTTATATTAGTCATACATATTAGTATATACAATTTTTATCTAGTATTAAGTAGAAGCAAGTGTAATTGCTTACTTTAAAGCATTACATTTCCTACTTAGGGCTTGATTAATTTTCTACTGAAGTACTAAAAGTTATTGCTTTCAATCTCTCTAAGTACCTTGTACATGAATAATTGATTATAATATAGTATTAAGTCATTCGTTACTAGTATCTGTCGACATTAATACCAGCATTTAATCCATCCTTGTTTCTGTACTTTGAAGTCTTTGAAGTTTTTTTTTGTATAAGGTTGTGTGACAATTAATGTTAGTGACTTTTGAATCTTCAGTATTTTATCATGGTATTATTTTATCTAATTTCAACAAAGTTACTGTGTTATTGTAGTTCTATGGACTGTTGAGTCAGTTTTGAGGATTGGTTGCACAATTACAGTATATTACAGTAACCACAGTCATCGCCGCAGCCCATTAGCCTGAAGGGCTAGCTAATTGGTTCAGGATAGTGAACAAATATTTTATTCAGTCTGGCTAGTTGAAAATACTGCCCTTTACTGTATAGCACAATTCTTCTCTTTACCATATAACATAATGAGTTGGGCTTATGCTGTGGCATACTTAAGGCAAATACTTGACCATTTAGGAAGTGAACCAATATTAATTCAAAACATTTGCCTCACTGGAATTAAGAACATTAACATTATGCTGTAATTATTAATTGATTCGACTTGCTGACTGACTTTGGGTTGTGATGTCTTTACATGTTTATAAACAACACGACGGTTTAGTGCAAAATGGTAGTAACTCACTTTTTTCTTATATTAAGTTACGACTGTTTTGCGCTTAACCTACCAACATTATTTCTTATGTTCAAACAGTATTCTTACGTATTTGGTTGTAACTTATGATAAGTTTGCATTATACATGTTTGTTTTATTTGATGAATTATTTATCTACATACAAAATGTACTCTTTTTACATACTAGGTTGTAATTTCCTTCTTTAATAAAACTTTCATACTCTGGGTCCAGATATCTACCTATGAAAGTATGTATAGGTCAACTGACCGCTGCAATTTGACTGAAAAATGTTTGAAAGGTAGCTTACAACACCATTCATTACATTATCATAAAAAATATAGATCTGATCAGGTAATTTCCTTCTTATACACATTTTGCAATCTAATTGTCGATTCTTACGTATCATGTTTTGTGCATTTACTTGTATTACGTTTTATTTTTCTTGATTTTCTTTAATGTTTTATGAATAAATGTGCTGTTATGATTATGAATGAAAATATTTGCTGGAATTATAAAATATATGTAATTCTACTAAATGCACTGTTACATGTTATAGATCTTAATATCTCTTTACATATACTGACAGAATCTCTATACCTTATGACTTACAGGACTATTATGATTGAATCCCTACTATTTTAGTTGATATTAAATTATTATTTTCTAATATTTATGTAATAGATATTATTCAGAACTCAAGTTGATAAGTTTTTCCAACTGAAAATCTTTGTTTGTATCAGATGAACCCTTGCAGAACAAAGTTGAAAAATGTGCGTGCACAGAACAATTGGGACCCGGGTAGATAGCGCAGTTGGTAGCGCGCTGGGATTTGGAATCTCGTGCCCGAGGGGGTGCGGGTTCGAATCCCACACGGGGAGGTTATACCCTTCCATGAAAATTTAAAAATAATGTCGATTTTCCTCCATTGATTAGATAATATGGAGAAGTTTCCGGCCTTGTGGAAGGGTAGGTGAGTACTGGGTATAGACAATGGTCCAGGAAAGCAAGGTTAGGTGCGCTGGACGCCATAAAATGTCCTAAAATTGTGTTGACACGGCGTTAAATCCAATAAATTAAATAAATAAAGAACAATTGGATTTAATCTGAGTTGCATACTTTTCAATAATTATTCGTAAAATAATTATTTTCTGCACAAATGTAACTAACAAACCCTTTTTAGCTCGAAAACTCATAAATTTGAATTCAGACTATGAACTTTTAGTAATTACTATTTTTTAGTACCTCTAAATTTCACAGATATATTTGTAATTAAATTAGTTATGTTTTTTTTCTACAACTTTTTACAATATTCTAAATATATATAAGGTGTAAAACATCTGTTTTTCATTCTTAAACTAGAATAATAATATTGCTCTGTGGAAGCCATTTAGTATTGCATCAAACGTCCTATAACCATTTTTTTTCTATTTTCTATTTTGAATTCAGTATAGTGATCTAGTCTAATAGTTTGTGTTGAATTATGGAATATGATATTGACATGACATTTACAACATAGTTAATTCTACATATACACTGTGTTAGATCTGTATTTATTTTTACTGTAGCAACATTTTATTTCATTCCATATATTTTCAATAAACTAAGTAGCTCACTTATCACTGCAAGTTTGTTGTTGTTGTTTTCTTAATTGTGTTTTACCACATAGCAACACATTAACACATTGTATAGATTATATATTGGTGACCTTCTCACCGTCCCTGAAAAGGCTATATCTCTGTATTTAGCTGTTAATCAGTTACATGGCACATACTGCTGTCAGTGACTTCAAACTGCCCAACATGATTTAGAATCGGTGGTTGGAGTGAGAATTGCTGTAGAAATTATGTCATGACCAAGCTCTGTGAAAGTATGCCCTGTCCAGAAATAGATATACTTGATTTATATTTGGTGGTAGGAGGGAGAATTGCCCTAGTATTTATTTCATGACCAAGCTCCACTATAGAATGGGGTGCCCAGAAATAGAACCTATGTCACCTAGTAGACTTGTGGAGTATCAATGGATATAGATTGACAGCTGTTGATTTTCATATTACAAAGGTTATGACAATGTAGCAGTCTTGTAATGGTGATTGTACCCCCTTTAACCTAGCTTTTACGGCCATGTGGTAGGGTTTGCATATTAAAGCTCACGAAGTTCTGATTTCAAACACATTATAGGCAATGGATATTAACCAGGTAACATTAGGCATCCAATGTAAACAACCTTGAGTTATTTCATTACACCCTTACTGTTAAAAGTTTCAGAATTTGAAGGAGTTCATGTAAGGCGAGGGTAAATGTAGCATTTGTTTAGAAACAGCATCTGTATGCCCTTACCATAATATAACTTCTTATAGCCCTGTGTTTGCTTACAGAGACAGAAAAGGTCTTGGGTACAATTTCGATCAATCTGATTAAAACCCGATCTAAAATTTTCAGCTCGCCTACTCGCTAATTTAGATCTGGCCTTTTTCAAATGAGGGTCACGTTCAGGTGACATTTTCTCATCATAATATTCACGACGAAATTGTTATTATACGTAACTTGTTTAAATAGTCTACGTCACGCAATTTGAAATGAGCCATCCAGTCGCAGACTGTGAATAGTACCGCTGTTAAATTTGCATGCAAAGCTTGGTCTAAAAATAGAAATTACGAAATCAAAATGTAATTAATAGTGTTTTCGTCTAGATGAAAGCTACGCATTGATTAGTCAACATAAAGGTCATCTCAACATGACCCTCCATTGAGAAAGAGATCCAGTACCACAATGCTCTACAGGATATCTGTTTAGGGAGATTGAATTTCGATTTAAGTACTGTATATGACTTTATATCTAGGGGATGCACATATTGACATTCTTAAGATGTTTTTTATATTTAATTGGCATGAACCCCCATAACATTAATTTTTCAATCCTTAAAATAGACAAGTTTGTCAATTGAATCACTGAATATTAATGACATCTTTTGGGCAACTGTATTAATACAAAAATGAAAACACATTTTAAGTCACATGGTCTCTTTGACCAATCAGATTGTAATTACTTGTTCAGGATGTAATTATTTGGCAGCATCAAACTAAGCCACCTATATAAACCCATGGTCTGTATTAAAATGCCAAAATTAAAACATCAATAAATATGATTTCTGTCATTAATATAAAAAACAGCAAGTCTCATTTACTCCTTATTTCATTAACACTTGTGATAAAATTGCAACAAACTGTTTTCACAGTTTTTGCATTTAAATGATTCGGTCAATTATCTGACTTGTTATTTAGGAAGGAGTGATACTTTTCAGCAGAGTGTTATATTAGTGTGAATTGACTTGGCTTGATTCATTTACAACAAGGCCATGCGGAATTTTGTTAAGCGTCTGTGTGCGCGTAGGTTTTAGAGTCCTCAACCAAAATAAAAAACAAAATTGTAGGTAAAATTTTCTTAAATAATTCCGATGTTACAGGATTCAATATGACAATTTAATTCAGGGAAAATTGTGTTCGGCAATGACGTTATTCATCGTAAGCAAATTATCATATCCGCGTCATTAGCACAATATATATTTTAAGTAGAAAAAAAACCACTAGTCAGTTAATATTAAATTCAGACCATTGTTTCATATTATAAAGATTTTATTCCATTGAAAAGATATATATAATGTTCTTTACCGAAAAAATATGTGTTTACATTTTCGGTTTGTGTTTTTGTGAATAGGTCACCTAGGTTTGTTAAATTTGAGTTGACGCTTAACAAAATTCCAATTTGGAATGGCCGAACTGTGATCAAACTTCATCATAATTAGATACCGCGGAATATGGTATGAGTGGCGAGTTACATACAATATTGGTATTCCTTGCTACAGAAGTAGTTTTAAATTATTTCTATGGCCATTCTCCCTCCTACCTATGATTCTTAATTATGTAGGGCAGTTGTCAGTCACTGACGAAAATATGTGCTTAATAGTAGTTGGTTAACAGCTAAATCCAGAGATTTAGCCTTGCCAGGAACAGTGAGCAGGTTGCAGATAGCCGTTTAATGACGTAAGTATGCAATGTGTTGCTACAGCATTAAACCCAACAACAAAAGTACTAAATACATGCCATGTTGTATATATAATTTGCCCAACTAGAGTGATATGACTTGGCTTGCTTCTGTTTCATTGTACTGGCTATCATATGATAAGTTGTACAGGAAATTATTTAACCTCTATATTAATTGATTATACATGTATATAACAGAGGGTTCTGCAGTTATTTTTCTACCTCGATTGTGACAAATATTTCACTCATTTAGCCAGCTCTATGTTGCTTCAAAACACATCCAAACCTATCTTGTTGTTTCCTTGAGCAAGTAATGTTTATTCTTCAAGCTCAGATCTGTGGTATTATGCCCCAGTGTTGACATGAAACTTAATTCAATTTTGTAAAGGTCATTTACAATTTCACATAAGGAGAACTTGTAAAGATAATAAAGTTTATCAATGTATAAGGTCATATGCAGGAGTGCCATGTGAACCTTGTAGCATGATACATTGTACCAGAAGCAGACGCTAGAATGATAAGTCTGAGTTGAAAGAACTTGCTTTACAATCGAGCTTTCATAAATTAGTATTAACTAATTAACTTTGATTGGTATAATTTGGTTACATGGTATATCTACTATGTTTAAATTCCTGCATGTGAGCTTCAATACTGATATTCTTCTATTTGATTCAACTTGTCTTCAGTAACAAGTGTAAACTGGCATGGCTGAGTGGTTACGGTGTAGGACTGTTTATTATTGGATAGCTATCCAAAACATAAAACATTGTTTCTTTGAGCAAGGAACTTTGTCCTTCTAGCTCAGTACTGGAGGAGCTGGATGCAGACTCAAGTGATTAAGTCGTAAGAAATTGTTTCACTATCAAGATAAATAGATTAGTGTAAATTAACTTACCAGTATAAACTACTGTATGTATTTGAACCAGTATTTATGTCCTTTAGAACATATTAAATAATGGGCAAACTTAGAGCATACGACAATCACAGGATAAAAAGCACAAAAAAAGAAAGTTTAGAAAATGTAAATTCTAAGTTTATTTCAAGATGTAATATAAATGGTAACATGATTGAAGAAATACTAGCACTATTTTCAATGAGCATCAACGTTTTATGGGCACTATATTTTACTGAACACAAAATTCACAGACAACTAAGAAGTACAATAATATATACAATACATGATATATAGAGGGCCATCTTGAATTTGTATCCATGATGTGATGGTCCAGCAAAGAAATTGCTGAGAGTTTATGACATCAGCTTAGAAGTCTTTCCATCTTACAGCACAAAACAAACATGAAAGACATAATGTGGGTTTAGTGCAAAACGGTCGTAGCTCACTCATTTCTTATATTGGGTTTCAACCGATTTGCGCTAAACCCGCAAATTATAGTGCTGCTATACGCAACTCCAGACAAGTCGTACATGCAATATATTCAATGTTAAGTATAACAAGAGCAGCTGTCATTGCTACAATATTTGTACATTAATCTTGAGTCATATTTGATATAATGTAACATCTAGAACATGTAATCAACTGTAACATTCTACTTCTAGATACTTGTTGCTTGTACATTTATAAATATGGATTAACGTCTCATGTGTCTTAGAATATGAATGTCACATATTATATAGCAAAATAATTATAAAACAATGTCTTTTGAATTGATATTTGATGCAAAAACTTATGTATATGTATATGGACTAATCACAGTTTATACATAGAAAAATCGACATCATTTTTGAATTTCATGTTCAATACATGCGTGTTCTCTAGTAAATGCCTCTCTGGGGCATTACATTTCCCACAGGGGGGGGGGGGGCATTATTAAGAGTATCAGAAAAGGGGGCATTACATTTCCCACAGGGGGGCATTATTAAGAGTATCAGAAAAGGGGGCATTACATTTCCCACAGGGGGGGGGGCATTATTAAGAGTATCAGAAAAGGGGGCATTACATTTCCCACAGGGGGGGCATTATTAAGAGTATCAGAAAAGGGGGCATTACATTTCCCACAGGGGGGGCATTATTAAGAGTATCAGAAAAGAGGGCATTACATTTCCCACAGGGGGGGGGCATTATTAAGAGTATCAGAAAAGGGGGCATTACATTTCCCACAGGGGGGGGGGTTATTAAGAGTATCAGAAAATGGTAAAATTCCAACATGAAATATGTAGGGCAAGTTTGGGGTGTTTCTATGGAGAGGGCATTCAATAGAAAATACACTGTATAATTAAGAGTCCAAGATATTCTAAGTTTGTAAATGACATCATGCTACAAAACAACATTAGTAAAAACTACATAAATAATTCAGTTACAATATATATATTGGTTTTATAAAAACCAACCATTAAAGCTACTCATTCACTTATTTGACTGATTTAAACAAGTAAATCTGTGAGCTAATGCTCACTAGTGATACCCCCGCCAAAATCTAAAAATATGCGACAAACAGGAAGTAGATGAGTAAGGAGCATGAAATCGCTTTACACCACATGGGACTATAGGATGAAGCAATATGCAAAGTTTCAGGCTGCTGCATGGTATAGTTGCTGAGAAAACTGTGACGGAAATTTTGTAACGGACGGAAGGACGGACGCACGCACGCACGCACGCAAGCTCGGACAAGGGTAAAACAGTATACCCCCCTCTTCTTCGAAGCGGGGGTATAAAAATGTCTATATAGTTTAGAGAGTAATTAGAAAAAGCTGATGTTTAAGTTAAAAATCAGTGAATGAGCAGTAGATAATAAGTTTACAAGATGTCAATATTATATTATATACACATTATTAATGCAACACATCAGAACACCAGTCCGCTATGTCGGACATATTATTAATGTGAAACATTTAACCACCAGTCCACTATGGCTGACATTGATATTGCACCAAATTGCCACTTATATACCGGTATGGTAAAAGTATAACAAACAATATATTTTTACATCAATACAATGTATATACATACTTTGCTGACGTATGCTAAGGGTAGCCATGATTACAGAACAATGAAATCAGTAAAACCCAGATAGTATTGGATACCAGCACACAAAACAAATGCTCAAATCTAAATTAGCCATAACAGTACCATCAATAATTGCCTTATAATGTGGTGTAAGAACAATTTTTATTTCACCAAGTTAGCTCAGAAAACATAGTTTTAGGAGTCATATTTTCTTGGCTTAGTAAGTAAGTAAGTAAGTAAGTAATATTTATTTATAAAGTCAGGGAGCATTACATGATACAAAACACAAGCTCTGAAGAGCATTGAAAGCCGACTACTAGTTGAAAAAAACAATCTTATTCCAAAATTGACAAATATTCTATTTCTTTTATATTTAGTTTTGAGTTTTGTAACAGTCATTTTACATAAATATAAAGTTAACTGTTACATCATTGCTTCACCAAGATAACGTCATTTATTTTTCTAAGATAAGGAAAATATACAATCATATTTTCACTACAATGAAAATTTTATATTTTCATCCTATATGTTCATCAAGTAACTCCACATTTCACCATAAAGCACGCAAGAAGAGATACTCTTCATTTTCTGTCACATACATGTAGATATAACCAGCTTTTCATCAGTATATTGAGATCTTCATCACTATATAGGTACATCATGTACAACTTGAGACATATCATTTAGATTCTTTATAATGTCTATATTCAGGTTTTAGTTCCCACATATTCCTGTGTGGTGCTTTCACATTATATATACATATCTCCTTCAAGATCTCCTTTAGATATGTCTGAAAATAGAAGGAAAAGTCAAATATATTGTTAGTTTATATATACTGAAATTTTAGCATTAAATTTCATCTCACAACTAAAACAATTTCAGTTCTTAGTATAGACTAAATCATACCATCACCATCATCATCATCATCATCATCATCATCATCATCATCATTATCATCATCATCATCATCATCATCATCATTATCATCATTATCATCATTATTATTACATACCATATTCATATAGCGCTCTTTTCATATCATATAAATTTTCAAAAGTGCTTCACAATCATAATCATGCCTAATCATGAATAAATATAATTGGTAGAGAGATGCTAAAATAAAAATAAAATATAATGAATACTAATGGAAATAACAATTAGTGACCAATTTAGTGATCATGAAAAAATAAACACACACTCAAATACAGTAAAATTCTCCTATAAAAACGATCTTAGTTTTGGCAAAACATGCACTTTTTGATATTGTTTTTGTCCCAAATGTTTGATTTATGAAGAACAAAGATTCCTAAATAAAGACTATTTAGAGTATCTAATGAGAATGGTTCTAACAGTGAAACTTAACAGTACATGTAAAACAGATATTGAGAACTCAAAGACAACAATCCAATATCAAACATGGACATTTCATTAAATACTCAATGATTTTTAATGGGTACTGCAGCTGTGACTACAATAATTTTCCTATCGAAGGACAAACAACAAATGAATACTAATCATCTCAAATAACAAATGAATACTAATTATCTAGAACATGTACACACATGGACAATAAAACCACAGTCTCCAGAAATCAACTCATTTCAATATTCAACATTCTCATATGTTTCAAGGGTATTTCAACATTCACCTTCTTAGTTTTGGTTAAACTTCAGATAAATCCATATTTAACAGAACATATTGATTCAATGCACAGTGCACACAAATAGTTTGAACTGCTGCCCAACTTGAAACAAATCTATTCCCTGCAGACACATTATATATAGACAACATCTTCAATTATAGAAGAATAAGACAACATTGTCTAGAAATTAAAGCCACTAGCTTCTATATCAACAGTAGACTTGAAAACTGCTTTTACAAACATGAAATTTGAAATTTTCAGCCTTGTGTTCAGTTACCGCGAACGATATAAAATGTTCCATAACGATACATTCGGAACTCCTCGGTCATTCGCTGCGAATAATCTCGGACATATTTAGACGCTATTTTGAATCTACCGGTGTTAAAGTAAACAAATATATGATCGTTTAGGCATTGAGTGATGTTTCGTTTTTAGTCTGTAAATTTTGAAACATCACTTATTGCCTTAACGATCTCATATTTGTGTATTAGATTAGGTTATACGCAGCGAATGGCCGAGGAGTTCCGAATGTATCGTTATGTAACGTTTTGTGTAATTGAACATGCTACAGAATATAACATTCATTAGAAACACAATAAACAGTTTAAACCACTCTACTTTCTTTATTTAAGTTTGACAAAGTGACCATTTCTTCAAAAAGTGGGGTACTTTTAAAAGAGCACATTATATTCATTTATATGCTAATGCTCAATATACCTGATCCAAAATAGTTTTAGAGCTTTATTGTGTAATTTTGAGAATTTTTTTAAGACTTCATCTTAAACATACTGGGTCAAAACTATTGTTTCATTTATTCATAACTAGAGCTGTCAGGATATACCAGTATACCGGTATATTGCAATATGCAGCTAAGGCAATAGGATTTTAACGTACTGGTATTTGGCGATATTTTCAATTCATTGGAAAATTCTTCCCTTTGCAAAATAAAAGTAGCGAAATGTCAGTTTTTTCAATTGTTCATTCCATCTAACCTTAGTTTACAAGAATTTCACTGATTGGGGCACGTTACAGTCCTAAATGACAGTATATACTTAAAGAGGCTAGATTCTATAAGTAGCTGCATGTAAGATTTGCGATGCTTCTGTTAAATACAGCAGAGGCACAACCAATCTAAAAGCCCACAATATGTCGTGGTACGTATCGCGATATGATGCCAGTGTATTGCAGTAAAGTGTGATACACTTTTAGCGTATTGTGACAGCCCTATTGATAACTAAATTCTACTCTTGGTTTCAATCTACTTTCACTTTAAACCTAGATCTCTGAAACTATAGTTTAAAACTAATTTTAAGTTCATATCCTAAACAGAGACAAACATCTACCTAAACACTCAAGTCATTTGCTGCCTACCCTTACACATGAAGAACTACCACAGCAGTCTTCGCCTTAACCCACTAGCCCAAATTGATAGTGCAAGTAAAATAATCTAAATACTTATACTCAGGCCAGTAAATAATTTTGCCAATTAGGCCACAACAAATTGATCATATGTTTTATGGATTCGCTCGCACCTTGATTTTGACGGATTTTACAAAAAAATATTTGTATTTCCTCGCTCGCTCATAAAAATTTGGTCAAACCGCTACATAAAGCAAGTGAAATAAGACTTTTTTAAAAAAAATTTCTTCGCTCGCTCGCCCCATTTTTTTTCCAGAAAAATCCGTAGAACATATGATCAACTTGTTGTGGCCTAATATATGAAATAATAATTCAGACCAGTGCTTGTGAAAATTTAAGGCAAAGACAATTTGGAATTAATGTATTATCTTGGCTTATAAGGAGTGGTAGCAAGGTCTGTCGTAAGAACTTCTTACAGTTACTTACATAGCTTTAAATCTTGTAACAGTTGTTTCTAGAAATACAATGAAAGACTGTCTGACTGTTACATAATGTATGTATATATACATATGTTTCCTTTAATCTGTTTATGTTTCATTGTAATAGTTATTATAATATTAATGAATATTTTATATTTATAATAGCAGCTGTTGTAACTTGTATTTAGGTCATTATTACATGCTTAATATTAAACTAGTTCTCTATGGGTTATTTATGGAATAGTAGGTGCTTATAATCTGCCATTTAAGTATTTTGTTTTTTATGAATTAAATGATTCAGCTTGGTTTAATATATGATTACCAGTATATGACAATGATATTAGTCACGATACTTGATCAGTGGTGCATTTCACAAAAATTCTTACGAAAAAAATCTTCGTAAGTCAATTTCAAATAGTTTGCAGTTCTAAGTCAGATGGGTAATAAGCATAACTATGATATGATTTTCAAAAGGTATACAATATACCACACAATTCTATAATATTTGGAATTGATAAGTGAAAAAATGAGCATATTATTAATGTTTCTTACTTTTGACTTACGAAGATTTATTTCGTAAGAATTTTTGTGAAAAGCACCACTGATCTGATCTGATGGGAGTTTGGGGCCAGCAATCCCCTATAAAATGAGAAAATCTATTTCTTAAAAAATCATCACAAATTATATGATTTTGCAATAACCAAGGAGGTTTTTATACTGAACTCTACAGTAATGAAACCCAGGATCCCACCTAGATCTTTTGACTGCAAAAACATTTCTTAAGTCACATCAACTGTTACCTTACACAAATAATGATGTCATGATGACAAAATGAAATAATGTTAAGTACAAATGTCCACCTACAACATTAAATTTACAGTAAAGCCTGGAATAAACAGCTATCTCAAAATAGTTTAAATGAAATAAAGAGTACAATTCATATAGATACATTGCAGAAAAAAAAATCACAGTCTTGCATACATTTATTTGTTTTCACAAATTCCTATTTGTTGAGGTCACCTGTCTAATGGTCACTTACAACCAGTCTACGAAATTAGTGGGTGTCCAGTTGCCCGGGACAATCAATATTAGTCGAGCAACCAAAAATGTGTTGTGTTATATACATAAAGGCAAGAATTATCAACTAGCCCAGTCAATATAAATAGTAATTTTTACTAGCCCAAATCTACTTTCTATAGTCCTAGAATTTGGGCTAGAGGGTTAAGGCAATGAATGGCTATAGACAGGTTGGACTGTAAATCTTGTACTTAATGTTTCAAAATTGAAAATTTTTGCTACACTTACATTACTTGCTTGCATGTTATTATTCAGTTAAGGTTTAAAGCTACAATGTAATACTCATTATCTTAAAATATCAAATTTCTAGTTTAAATTTTATGTAAAACTTCTCTACTTTAAGGCAAATAATATATCACCACAACATGTAAAACATTCAAATTAGTCATACACTATTTTCATGCAGTATGAGGGACAGTGAAACCTGCATAAATACAACACTAAAGTACAATAAAATTTGAATATTAGGACTTTATTCTAAAAGCATGGGTCTTAATAGCAGAATGGTCTTAATATATTATAGGAACCCATTTTTTCTCAGATTATGCATTTAGGACCTAAAATTATCCAAAATCTCATGATTTGTAATAACCAATGTGGTTTTTATAGCGTAGCTGTACTGCATTAACCAATGTATAACTCAGGTATCTAAATACAGTTAAGTTTGAAGGCTCAAACACCATGGGACTTAAAAATTGTCAAAAATTCTAACAGTTTAGCAGTAACCAAGATAGCCGACTATACCAGGAACATTACTGTGTGTCAAAGGTCTTACAAATTACACTTATACAAAGGTGCAAAAAATTATCATCATTAATAAAATAATAATAAATAAATAATAAGTGCATCGGTCACCTAGAAACTAGACCTATCATAAACCAGATACACATTCAAATCTGAGGCAGTTGTTTTTAAAGGGGACAAAAGTCTTGGCACCAAAACTGACTCTAAAAAGTCCAAATCAAACAATTTATGTACCCTTTGTTTCAAGAAGCAAGATCCCTCCCCACCCAATCCAATGCCAGCAAGTGCTGCCCTAGTACCTATTCACTCTTTGTTTCCAGAAGCAAGTTCCCTTCCCTCTCTATCCCTCCAGATAGATCTACCCATGTATGTTTTCACTCGTTATTTCAAGAAGCGAGTTCCCTCCCCTCTCTATCCCCTCCAGATAGATCTACCCATGTATGTTTTCACTCTTTGTTTCAAGAAGCAAGTTCCCTCCCCTCTCTATCCCCTCCAGATAGATCTACCCATGTATGTTTTCACTCTTTGTTTCCAGCAGCAAGTTCCCTCCCCTCTCTATCCCCTCCAGATAGATCTACCCATGTATGTTTTCACTCTTTGTTTCCAGCAGCGAGTTCCCTCCCCTCTCTATCCCTCCAGATAGATCTACCCATGTATGTTTTCACTCTTTGTTTCCAGCAGCAAGTTCCCTCCCCTCTCTATCCCCTCCAGATAGATCTACCCATGTATGTTTTCACTCGTTATTTCAAGAAGCAAGTTCCCTCCCCTCTCTATCCCTCCAGATAGATCTACCCATGTATGTTTTCACTCTTTGTTTCCAGCAGCAAGTTCCCTCCCCTCTCTATCCCCTCCAGCTAGATCTACCCATGTATGTTTTCACTCTTTGTTTCCAGCAGCAAGTTCCCTCCCCTCTCTATCCCCTCCAGATAGATCTACCCATGTATGTTTTCACTCGTTATTTCAAGAAGCAAGTTCCCTCCCCTCTCTATCCCTCCAGATAGATCTACCCATGTATGTTTTCACTCTTTGTTTCCAGCAGCAAGTTCCCTCCCCTCTCTATCCCCTCCAGATAGATCTACCCATGTATGTTTTCACTCTTTGTTTCCAGAATCAAGTTCCCTCCCCTCTCTATCCCTCCAGCTAGATCTACCATGTATGTTTTCACTCTTTGTTTCCAGCAGCAAGTTCCCTTCCCTCTCTATCCCCTCCAGCTAAGATCTACCCATGTATGTTTTCACTCTTTATTTCCAGCAGCAAGTAGACAATCATAAAGATACATTATCACATATTTTCAACATCAAACATAAAACAGTAGGATGCTAATCAATGTTAATGACATATATTTTATCATATAATTGGTTCCTACCAGTAAAACAGATACTTTAAGTTAATGCAGACTATATATAATTAACTTTATTATCTTTACTTAATGCTTTCATACTAGCTAAAATAACATAGAAAGAATAGATTATTTTGTGGTAGAAAATGATGATAATGCAGTTGAATCTCAATTAAGACAATTTACTCATTGGTGAATCGAAACCTTGACATTGATGTTATACATGGTATGTATGTAGGATAATATAACTATGTACATGTTTATCAAATAAAGCTTCTTCTTGGAGTTAATTTTCTTAATATTTATTTACCTTGAAATTTTCGGTAACATCACGTCACCTTCTTCAGCTGATTGATTTTGATCACATGACCGGTGAAGGGTCACGTGATACGAGGAGACAGTTGTAAACCAATGGTTCCGGGACGAGGGACTGGAGCTACCATAGGTTTACAACAGTCTCCTCGTATCACGTGACCCTTCACCGGTCATGTGATCAAAATCAATCAGCTGAAGAAGGTGACGTGATGTTACCGAAAATTTCAAGGTAAATAAATATTCAATCTGAGTTGAAGAAAATTAACTCCATGAACGATCCAGAGCAGAGAAACCTCCTTGGACGTAAAGCTTCTTCTGTTCTGTTGTGGTGAAAATCCAAAATTTTAAAAACACTGAAAACGTACTACCAAAATACATGTACTGAAACAGACATTAATAACAAAATAGTGCTTTATTCTCAAATACTGAAGTCAGTATTATTACAGAAAACTTTCTCCAATTCAAACTAAATCAAATAGTTCACATTAACAATACAATAGCATCTGAACTGCAAACCAATGTTACAGATCTCTCTATTCATAGAAATTAAATTAGATTTAAAGACTTGATACAAGACTTGATTCAATGATAAGACTGAGGGTTAAATAACAATCCTTTTAGAATACATGTATAACTTTGTACAACAATAAGTCGGACACAGATCATTTTAACTGCAAAACAAATCAACCAATGAATGGTTCTGGCAATTATGGCTGCCAGATCTGATAATAGACATTCAAGAGAACAAATTGTTTAATGTTTTGAATCAATTTTTTTGTCTGAAACATTTTAATCATAATACAAGAAAATCGTTTAGCAACAAAACTTTTTAGAAGAGAAGTAAAATGCTCATGATAGAGGCAGCTGTAAATGCAGCATTTAAACAGTCATTACTGAAAATAATGCATTAATGTATTGTATAAATTTAACAATAGAATCTGGCCAAGTCTCTTTTTTTTTCAAGCATTTCATTTGAGATTGCTTTCTTTCCTGAGGTCTGAGTTGTCATACAATGAAAACACTTAACACTGACCCGTTGACAAGAGTGGTCTGAGCATAATGAGGACTTAGTGCAAAACAGTCCTAACTTACTTTTTAAAATTTAGTTACAACCATTTTGCGCTAAGCCCAGGACATAGAATTCTTTCTGAGTATGAAAAACAAATGATATGTTTATAACATCAAACTAGTTTTCTATATGTTTTATACAGTAAGGTTCCACAATTAGGACCATCAAAATTGATATATAGCAAAACTGTCTTAAAAAGGACCTTTTGTCTCAAATTTTGTCCCATTTGGGACATACAAATTGTATAAAAAACTCAAATTAGTTTGCTATAACCAATGTGGTCTTTATAATGAAGCTCAATGTCGTTAGAGAAATCATCATAAACAGTGAATACAGTCATATCAAACACAACCAGCCCGGCTAGGGGTGATGGGTTCGATTCCCGGGCCTTTTTGTGGAGCTTGGTCATGAAATAATTTCTACGGCCATTCTCCCTTCTACCACTGATTCTAAATCATGTAGAGCAGTAGTCAGTCATTGACTAAAGTATGCGCCTAGTAGTTGGTTAACAGCTAAGTCCAGAGATTTAGCCTAAATTTCTAGGAAGAGGGAGTAGGTAGGCTGATTGCCGTTGATAAAACCTATACAATGTGTTGCTGCTTCTCAAACACAAGAAAATTCTCATAGACTCCATAAATAGGAGATATTTAGCTCCAATTGCTTAGTGCTCATTAATTCCATCAATACAAATATTGGTTGAATGGATCATTTTACAAAGTGACAATGAATAATAAAGCAATAGTTTTACAGAGAGTTTTATATTTACAATAAAACCTTGAGTCATGATGAGATGATGGTATGAGTGAGTCATACATTAACATCTGCTGTAGTCAGCTCTGTCTAGCATTCATTATAAGGAGATCATTGCCAATCATAATTGAAGAAAATCATCTTTTTTGTTAAAGGTTTAGGCCACAACAAGTTGATCATATGTTCTATGGATTTTTCTGAAAAAAAAATGGGGCGAGCGAAGAAAAACTTTTTTAAAAAGTCTTTATTCACTTGCTTTATATAGCGGTTTGACCAAATTTTTATGAGCGAGCGAGGAAATAAAAAAAGTCAAAATCAAGGTGCAAGCGAATCCATAGAACATATGATCAATTTGTTGTGGCCTTATACTCAGACAAAATGAAAGTTTTTTTTCTCAGACTTGAATAAAAGATTTGCTATCAGACTTTAATAAAAGGTTCTCTCTCAGACTAAAATAAAAAGGTTTGTACTCAGACTTAAAAGGTTAATATCATAAATTATCCACACTTGAGATTAGATCTTCTACACATAAGCTAACTGAGATTTTAAATGTTACACTAAGAATACAATTGTTGCAGCTCCTCATTCACATACTTGCTGATATTTTTTTGATATTTCAAAATTTGTAACATACCCGGTACCTCTCAGATTCTGTATTCATGGTAAGAGAATAAATTCTTAAACAGGCTGAGAAATATACAATTAAAGTCACTAAAATGCTTACATCATCCATTGTAGCAGAGGTATAAAATGACACTCTACCATGTTGCAATAAAAGCTAGCTTGAAGTACAATGTACTACTTATAACTCTGCTACACCATACTATCTTCTTTGATAAAACATGGTGCAAGTGGAAAAACAACTGTTTAATCATTATATTATAAGCCTACAGCATCAGTCTGCATTAATTAATGACAATAAAAATATATTGTCACTTTAAAAAAGTTAATAAGAGCAATATGGAGAGAAGTGATTCACTTGCACACACAGGAGATGATTGGCAGATGTTAATGACTAAAAGACATACTATATTGTACATGTCGAGGGTTTCCTGCTAGACTGTAGTAAATACATTAATAAAAGAGCAAAGTTACTACAGTCTTGCGGGCAACCCTCGTTGTATATTGCAATATGCATAGTATTGTTTAATGGTATTATATTAAAGTTAATGTAATTTAAGCTTCATGTATGAACATTATTACAATATATATCTACTGTTGTTATACTGATGATACAATATAAGATATAAATAATATATGAAACAACATTACTTTACCATGAAAAAATATAACAACATCACATACAGACAGGAAAATATATCACATATCAACATAAAACATACCATTCGGAACGACCTTGGCGATCATCTACAAAGATATACCTCGGATATCAAACGTAGTAGGAATACAACCAAGTTATGAGGTCAGGCGATTAACCTCATAGGCTAAGTAGTGCCGATGTAAACAATTAACATGGCAGATCATTTTGCAGAAAGTATGGAGTACACAAAAAATGTTTAAGGATCAACTTTGATTTAAGTGAATATCAGTTATAGGCATTGAAGAGCTTTAACTGCCCATAATCGTCCGTCATTTTTGGTGTGTGCCAGCGTTCTATTGAGTAAACCTCGGGAACGAGGCTAGATTCTATGTTTGAACTACTTTCGCTCCTCGTGATATCCGAGGTGTATTTGCGTGGAAAATCGCCGATGTAGTTCCTAATGAAAACATACATGTACATGTAATGTAACAAATTTTGGAAAATCTTTTAAAAAGCTTTTTTCCGTCATAAAAATGGACTTCAAGAATCATTTTGATTTTGCTACAAACAGAAAACAGACTATGAAATGTCCGCCTGTTACAGTTTGCCCCCTGGCACCCTCTAAAAATATGCTGATCATGAAATTTTTGGTAATATATTTTGTGAATGGCAAAAATATCATAGGGCAAACATCATAATGTCATACAATGATAATCTTAATAATCAATAATGCAGTCAGAAAAATAGAATATAACTAAGGTTATCAAAGAGCATAAATTTCTGGAGAAAAAAACCACATAAAATCAAAAGCCATAAGAGCATCTGTAATCATTTTATAACTACATCAAGTCAAGACAAATTTCTCCTCTAGAAGACAATTTACATTTTGCTATGCCATATTTTATTGGCTTTCATGGAACACAAACGAGCTTGAAAATCTAATAGTTAGGATTGGGATTTTATTATTGTATTTTTACTAATATGTTTCTATAACTCAGTTCAAGACTAACAGAACACTATATTATTGAAATACAAAAGCAGGGCTTGAATTTAAGCTCGCATACTCGCAAAATGCGAGTGGATTTTGAAAATTGCGAGTAACTTTTATTCTAACTCGCAAATTTTCGCGAGTTGAAATCGGGGCAAAATTTTACTGTCTTAACTAGTACGGCTCAAATCATCATTGAAACAGCCAGATAGATCAATACCTGTAGTATTAATCTAAGATTCACTGTTAAAACATGTTGATATATTTTTGTCTATTCCTAAATAACTCCCATTTTCTTTCTAGTTAAATGCAGCAATATATTGTTTTTATATTTCATATATGAATAGTTACTATCTGTGCTATAAAAATTTGAAGAAAAAATGCGGAGATTATTTCTTTTGCGAGTTGAAATAAAATCAACTCGCAAAAATTTGCGAGTCCATTTTTTTGTTAAATTCGAGCCCTGACAAAAGGGTAATAAGAATATGCTTCACTTGTTGCAGTCATCCCTTAAACCTTAACTTTCTCCAGTACTAGCCTGATTTATTATCTAATATGTAGTTATTTGTTAAGGGCAGAATTATCAACTACCCTAACTATATTATGAAATAAGTAATTTCTCTGATCAGAATCAAATTTTACAAGTTCTTGGCTTTCGACAAGTAGGTAGACTTTCTTGTGTTTTGGAAACTGACAAAACTCCATGGTTTGAGCTGGAATTGACTAATGACCTTCTGAGGCATATTCAAACAATACAACGTTTACATAAAATCTAGCATGAAAAGGAGACACAATGTTAAACCCAACATAACAAGCAATTTTCATTCTTTCCTTCACCACAATCACAGACTGAAGATAGTCTCTACCATAAAAACAGTAAAACTGAAAAGTCACATAAAACAAACATTTTCTAGGAAATTCTATAAATGATATCTGAGTAATCAGTATTGGTGTAGTTCTATCGAAATCTGATTCGTTCAAGGATAGAGTCATACACAGTCTAACAATACTGCTTTAAATACAGACCACAAATAATGGAAACTGATACATGTAAGATACATGCTGCATACAGAGTATGGCTAGACAGACAATGTTACAAAATCATGCATCTAGGAGAGCAAGATCATAGAAGAATTACCAATACAAGCACCTCATGACCCAGACTTCTAGACTGGATCAATGAAATTGAAGAGAATTTGTGCATCATTCACACTAAGCAACAGAAACCAGTCTACAGTGAAAGCTATGTGTAAGATAAATGTGAGGTATTTGGCAAACTAGACAAGCTAGATATTAGTCTGTTATAGTGATGCTACATCAATACCATGTTAACTTAAAATGAATGGTGACCTGCCAAAAGTAGATCATGAATTCATGAATAAGTCATGAACAGTTCATGAATAATGAATTGATCAGCTCTTAAATTGTTCATGAACTGATATGAGTATAAAATAAATGCTCTTGAAGTTCAATAAATCAAAAACTGCATTTCAAAAATAATCTTTGCCAATAGTAACTTCATCAATGACTTTATTCACGAACAATCAATAAACCATTTCCTGAACTTTTGTTTATCAATAGTTCAAAATCAGATCATGAACAAAGTTGTTCATAAGAGTCATACGCTGTTTATGGGATTATTTATGAATTGCAGTGCATGATTAATGAACAGCCATTCATGAAATCAGAACTACTTTTCCCATGGATAGCTTGCTTGTAAATTTAAGGTCAGGATTTAAAAATTTCCTCGTTTAAAGTGAGCTCACAAATCAGATAAATGACTTCAATACCTTCAGCTGATTCAGACAAACACACCCATTCCCACTTAATGACATGAACCTGGTCCATAGCTCAGTTGGTAGCGCGCTGGGATTTGGAATCTTGAGTCCTGAAGGGGTATGGGGAGGTTATACCCTTCCATGAAAATTTGACAATAATGTCAATTTTCCTCTATTGATTAGATAATATGGAGAAGTTTCCGGCCTTGTGGAAGGGTAGGTGAGTACTGGTTATAGACAAGGGTCCAGGAAAGCTAGGTTAGGTGCGCTGGGCGCCGTAAAATGACCTAAATTGTGTTGACATGGCATTAAACCCAGTAAAAAAAGATTAAAATAAACTTAATGACATAAAGAGTAACATCACTGACCAACAGTTTACTGTCTGCATCAATGTTCAGTAATACTTCTCACTTCTCTCAGTAATAGTTGCCATAGCAACTTACATTGGAGTGGATGTTATTTTACTGGAATCACTCATTTCCATTATTATCACTGACTCACCAAACCAACTTTCCTGGTCACTTTTTATAACCAGTACTTGCCTACCATTGCACAAGAAGCCAACAAAATCTTCCTCGACAGCACTGCATGTAGAAGAGAGTCGAAATATCAAATATTTACCCTACCGTGGCCTGGACTGACCTTAGAAAAGAGTCTAAGTTATTAAATTACAAGCAAGATGATATTACATTTCTCTATTACTGGTATATGCAGTCTACGAGTTTAGCCAGGACTTCAGACCAAGGTCAGTGACTTATAAAATGCTAGTGGTCCAACAGTTTACCAACTTTTTACAGCTACTATTTTCCAAATTTAATGCAGTAAAGACTGAATATGAATGAAAAGATAGGAAGGATTATCTCATATAAAGCTGCTAACAGAAGCTTGGTATCAGCTGATATATAAAAACTTCCAACATTTCAAACATGTACTAAGATTTTATCAGATATAAACTGATAAACAAAGTCTAAAATTCTTTGACATAAAACATATGTTGATACACCAGTATCTGTACATGTATATCTGTACATTAGGGCTAACACTTCAATTTTTTTTTAATTCGTAGAAAAATCGAAATTTAATACAGTAAAGTACCAGTACCCCTACATTGTATGTAGACCACATTGTATTGGGAAGGTATGTCAGTTTTTTATATGTAAGTGGGGTCCTAGGGTCAATACAGTTATGTTTGGTATAAATTCCACCACAGTTAATGCCAAATCATATGAAATTTTTACTGGTTTAAATCTCAAATGATTAATTTAAGAAGAATAAGGCCCCTATATTAAGTTCATTCTGCTATTAAGACCATTAATTTTGATGGACCTAATAAAGGGACATAACTATACTGGTTTAATATGTAACTATGATTGATTTTTGTAATACTTTCATTATAGATCATAGAACACATACAAGTACTTGTCTAACTTTGTGTGGAAACAATAAAATGGTAATTAAGGAAAGTGATGAAATAAGGTGCCACTTTTTCAAGTTTTTCATTATAATTGCTGACAATCCTAGTCATCATCAATACATATAATATTACTTATTTCAATTCCGCACTCCATACATTTCCTTGTTATTTTCATAAAAATTAACAGTATCTGAAAAAAAATCAGTTTATCTTAGAAAAAAATCTCCTAAACTATTTTATCATGATTAAATGCTCAGAAATATTTCTTCAAGACAAGTTCTTCTTTGTTCCAAATACAGAACATGCCAACACCTGGGTTACAAACTTAGTATACAAGAATATCTATAGTCTAAAACATTAGGCCACTTAGGCCAAAACTATTATTTTGTGTACCTTCTACATATATGTGAGAAACGTTTGAACTTCCCATAGTACTGCATATTTTAATTCAAAATTTTAAACCACACAATTTTTTTAAATGTATGAATCTTTATTGATCTCACATTCTAATTGAAATATATTATAAAGAATTTTTGTAACATTACGTTTATGTGATTAAGTAGTTGCAGTTGATCTTAATGCAGAAATTCAAAACAATGCTTAACATAAATATTACCTAGCATAACATGACATGAAATATTTATGCTACAAGTTAAATTTAGTTTATATTGTACCAATTTATGTATGCTTCAATCTCCGTAAACAGAGATCCTGTAGAGCGTTCATCTAGATGAAAGCACTATTAATCACATTTTGATTTCGTAATTTCTATTTTTAGACCGAGGTTTGCATGTTAATTTAACAGCGGTATTTTTCACAGTCTGCGATTGGGTGGCTCATTTCAAATTGTGTGACGTAGACAATGTAAACAAGTTACGTATCATAACAATTTTGTCATGAATATTATGATAAGAAAAGGTCACCTGAACATGACCTTCGTTTGGAAAAAGCCAGATCTAAATTAGCGAGTATGCGAGCAGAAAATTTTAGATCGATTTTTAATCAGATTGTGTATACTTGATTGTGAAACAAGTTTTTACAACTTAGATTAATCACTCTCAAGCTCTATCCCTGGTTCCATACTGAGCCATAGGGATAAAATTTCTTGCTCAAGGAAACAATGAAGGAGGTTTCTAAAGTGACAGATTTGAAACAATATTATGACTGAATGATAAAATGAATGTTGTATTATGAAAGAAACAACCTCAAAAACTAAATTTAAAAACTTGTTGGAACAAACTTGGAAAACAAACATTTATACAGAGTTATCCTTACATGAATAATGAGAGTAATCTTTCCTAGATAGTTGTACTTTTATATCAGTTCAGAGATAACCAGGCTTAAGATAGATAGTCTAAATGATGAAAGTAGAAATTCTAGAAAGAATTAAATATATTAAATTACATTACAAACTCTTGGTGAATGTTTTAACATTTGAAAGTAGTACAATTTGGCAATAGCAAATAGATTTCTAGATTCATATTCATACCTGCCAAAACTTGTATTTTTTATATTTTGAAATAAAAAGGCAAATAAAAAAATCCTAAGGTCAATGCTTATAAATGTAGAGTATGAAACAACACAGTTTATGAAAATACAATATTCATTTGGTATAATTTCAAACACATATACTTTTTGTACATGGTAAAAATGCTTATTACACAGGCAATTGATAATTATACCAAAATTTATTACATGTTTGTCCATATAGTGATGGGAAAAATATCAACTAGCCTGAGTTTATGAAAGCAATAGTTTTTACTAGCCTGGATAATTTTTCACTATTCCTGAACTTCTGGCTAGTGTGTTAAGGCAATGAATGTCATGTAATACATTTTTGATATCTAGACACGAAGGCTATCAAATTATGCTATATTTTTGAACAACTAATGATAATATAATTCATTGATCTGTCTATACTATTACATAAATTTTTCTAACTTACTTGTTACATTTAGAATATTGAGACAATGATATATTCTCTTCAGACTAATTGATTATTCTAAGTCTTGTATTGTACTTAATATGTTAATCATTAAGTCTAGTCGGCATTTATCGATGATAGATCATTGAAGGTCTGCAGTACTTAAGTTCCATTATTCTTGAATAAAGTTTACTTTGGACATGTGCTTAATAAAAGGTTTTTGGTGCATTATTCTGTATTTGGAAATACTTAAGGGAACCTCATGAAACTTTAAACATCTTTACAAGGTTACTATTGGAGGACATGTTTAATTGCCAGAATCAAAATCATCGCCTCTTGCCATCTACTAACTAATGATGAATTGAATTGTTGCAGCCCTATTCATATCTGAGTTCAATGTACTCACACCGAGCAGTTACAATGTTGGACTGGAAATCATTGGATAGCCAGCTCTGCATTGGTTAGAATCCCATCCAAAACATGCCCCATGGTTTCCTTGAGCAAGAAACTTTATCTTACTAGCTTAGTACCGACCAGGAAGCAGACTCCAAAGTGATTAATCCAAGTTGTACAAAATTGCTTCACAATCTAGCTAAAATAATTTAGTATAAAACAAATTTGTCTATAATTACATAAGAATAGAAGAAAATTTAGTTATTTTCTTCAGTAGCTATGAAAATCATGTTCCAAGATATTATTCTAAGTGAGGTTAAAAATCGTACGACTCATGCCATTCACATCTGTTTAAAACATAGTATGTGGTAAAATTACAACATGAAAAAACATTGTTTTATCAATGCATGGTGAAATATAATCAAAATATAATCTATCAAAATATCATGTGCGAATTTTTCATATCTTTATGTAATTGCTTACACATGCTATTACTTAACCAATTTTTCATTCATAAAGGTTTTTTTAGAGATTTTTTCAGGAAGTATTTTAGAATTGTTTAGGGAATGGCAAATACATGCAGTCATAGCATACAGGTTTTTATAAGGTCTAGAAGCAGTTGAATCGAGTGTAAGCCGAGCCTTTCAGGGTAATTATAGCCGATCCTAAGAGAGTACACAATAAGTTTCTAGATGGTGATAGTGCAAATTATAGTAAAATTCCAAATGACATTAGTGGAAATTTCCGCTATGTACGACTGCCTTGGTTAATACAAAATGATGAAATTTCTGTGTTGACAATATTTATTTTAAAAAAATACATGTGGGTTTAATGAACTTGCATGCCTGTTTATTGCACGAATCATTGTGACGTCCATGACGTCGTGAAAATAACAACAACATCACTAAGGTTACCAGAAAAACAAACTAGAAGCAGGAAGGTATCTGCCTGCCAACTTTAATCAGAATCGGTGAACATGATATTTTTTCGTTTTTTTTTTCTCCGAGTAAGGTACCGACCTACCTTAAGAAAATTAAAGACAAAAACTGGTGACTATCACAGATAATGTTGAAATTTAATTACCCGGTAGAAAAGGTAAAGATAAACTGGAGGTTCAAGAATTGACTAGACATAAGAAACACAAAACCCAGACTTTATCATCGTTACACAACATAGGATGATCACATCAAACATTGGAAGGTAACACTATCTTAATACAACATTGTACAACTTGATTGAATCCATGTAGAAAACAAAATCAAATCCTCAATACAGACAAAGCCCAATCAAACAGTACAACATAAATATTTTCTCACAAAATTAAATTTCACCCAAAAGCAACAGCCATTGTGATTATAAAAGAGAATAGCTGAAACTATTTTTTACTGAACACTGAAAGATGTATGTTTATTTTTCCTACAACTAAATACACTACAGTATTGTTCTTTCCAATGATTCAGTAAAAATAAATTGCTAACAGACCCCCATCCCTGCATGACCTTCTACAAAAATAATATCAGAGAAGTTTTATATAAATCAGAGGAGACAGCATGCTCAACTAAGTAAGTATTTGTCACAGGAGATATGGTTGATGATAAGGAACATACATATTTTAAAATTTGAAAATATAACCATGACATGTTTTTAACATAAAAAAAAAATAATAAAAAAATTAAGTTCATGGGAGACAATTTTGAAAAAAATATACTTGGAATTATGAACCTTGTCACATGAGATGAGGTTGATAATAAGGAACATATATTTAAAGTTTGAAGTCAATACCTAAAGAAATAAAACAGTTGCAGTAAAACCAAATATTTTTTAAGAAAACTCATAAGTTCAAGGGGCGATAATTCTGAAAAAAATGTATAAGGAGTTATGAAACTTGTCACATGAGATGTTGTTGATAATAAGGAACATTTATTTTAAGTTTGAAGTCAATACCTAAAGAAATAAAAAAGTTATAGTAAAAATATTTTACTGCACAAAAACTTTAATCAGAAGTATGGACGCAGACGCCAACGCTAGGGCAAGTAGGAGAGCTCTCCATTTACTTCGTAAAGTCGAGCTAAAAACCTTGTACAGTAAAATTCCACTATAAAGACCCATCATGTGATATTTTTGCCAGTTCTTAAGTCCAAAATGCTTTATTTTTTAGGAAAGAAAAAAAGTCTGCAAGCAACAATCATCCCATTAAGACCATCCCACTATCAAAACCATTGTTTTAGATTGTCTAAATAGTGAAACTTAACTGTATCTTTCTGAAGAGAGACAGGATTTACACATATTGGAATTCAAAAATAATCAAGGCCTTTGTCCAAAATATGAAATTCTGTAAAAATACAGAAAACCTTCATCCATGGAGATTCCCTGTTGTATACTGATGACTCATTAGGATAAATCAACAAAATATATAATTTCCATCATTTCAGTAGCAACTCTGCCTGAAAATCATGAAATAGTCTTTGATCTTACTAAGTAAACAACAAGCATGTCTGACAACAAACACTTAGAGTGCTACATTGATTTCCATCAATTTCCAGAAACAAGAGTACAATACTGCTTTATTGTATAGAGTCTGTAGACAGTCAGCGACCAGCAACACTATTATAACAATCCATCAATACAATAAAATATGCACCATTAGTACTAGTTGTCATGCAATAGCATCATTTTGTTACAATAATTAGATTATAATGTATAAGTCAGACCAACCTTGCAAATGTAACAGAATGTGTTTTATGTCTTATCATATTCCAAAGGGAATAATATAAATATTTTATTGATAAATAACTCTTATTTCATTATTTTGGCCAATAACTTTATCAAGAAAAACTTTTATATGAACAGTTTTACATGATAGTGCTAGCAAAGCTGCTTAGGCGAGTGGACTACCATAAATAACAATAATGAATGTGTTGGTAGATGGTGTAAAACCCAATATAAAAATATGGGATTTATACAAAGTATGAATAAATTATAAGTGAATAGGAGGGGACCTGAATTCATTAAGTCTGATCTAAAAATATTATTCAAAGCAAATATAGGCATTTCCTAATTCTATGATAATGGACCAATATTGAGGGGGTACATGATAGTATTCACTCTTTAAACCTCTGAGATCACATATCAATATATCCCTGGATCTAGAATGACCAAATTGTACATATATATGTATATATATTATGTCTAATATCACATGTATTCTCCACAGAGACATAGACAATGTAATATAGACATTATTATGTATATAACATTGTTATAAAACACTTATATAATACCATTTCAATTACTTAGATGTATAGTGCGTACAAATTGACCCCGACCCTACCTTTCACATTTGCATCTAATTATCATCTACATATGCCCGGCGAAAATCAATACCACGCCTACTCTATACTTCGGCTTGTTATGTATTTAAGATAAAATAAGACATGTATAGAGTATACACAGCCCGCATGTATAACAACTCACGATTTAAATGCATTCAAACGAGAACTCGTGTTCTTACCATTTTGATTACAATTAATAATAAAATGGATTGGGAATGGCGGTTGTGGGGCTAAAACCCACAACCTTTGAATTGGTAGCTAGCCTCATCGTATAATCATCTGGTCCGGCCCATGTGTAATAGACACTCATTGTATGCTTTAAAAGTACTTTAAAATTAATCCCTGTGTTATAATTACATTCAAGCCTTGACGATATAATCCGATTGTTATCGAGCATTCATACAACATCCTTATTCAATGTAATGAATATTCTTGCATAAAGGTCAGGTCGGGGTCAATTTGTACGCACTATAATATTTCATATCATATATAGAACTATTAACAACCAATTTATTTGATCTACAGTAATATCTGTAAGCTATCAGTTAGTCCAGGGAGTTTTTTCAATATGAGGGAAAGGGGCCTGGGGCCTTACTTTATATAGAACTAGGGGAAATTTTATCACAATATCTTTGTTAGGGGAATAAAAAGTCGAAGGTAAACTCTAAATTTGGGGAAAACTGCATGATTTCAAAGAAATTTCTGAAGAGAAGTAGCCTGTAAACAGCTCTTGTTAAAAATGAAAAAAGCATCGAGTAAGTCCTAGGAAAGCATTTGCAACTAAAAAGTTATCAAGATCACATGGTTTTGTAATACCGGGTAAAAAAGTTTGTCCCTAAAGCGGAACTTTACTGTAGCATCCATGTCACAATAGAAAAATGAATAAAATATGCATTTTAACAAAGTTCTCTAGGATTTGTTGAACTTAAGTCAACAGCGACTTAAAATAATAAATAACATTTAAAACTAAATGAAACATGAGTCACAATGTACTGACATTTCATAAACAAGTACACATGCACTAGTAGTTATATATTGGTATAATAGTATTTCTAACTGTACGTGGTTACATGCATGATGTATAACAACACTAAGAAGGAAGAGATATTATTCATAATATCACAAATATTCTGGCTCCTTTGTTAAGAGCTAATGACATCTGTCAATGCTTTTATCAGGGATCTCAGGGGACAATGAGACAGCAAGATTGCTGACACATTCAATAAATGATCCTTACAAGGCACATGAATGAATTACTCATCAATACCGCAACTCCACAATAACAAAGAAATATAAGGGAGATAACTCAAAAGAATACACAAATATATTTCACAAAGATTTACCTCCCTTTGGTCATAATATTATACACAAATGGGTCAATAACTAGATTCACTTTGTTGTGTATAGACCTGAGGCTTTTGTATACAAATAAATATACTACTACTACAACTAGAGGAAAACTTGTAGATTGAGTACCATATCTACTCTTATAAAAATATTTAATCAATATTCAAACATAATAGTCAGGGAGTTATAAAAATATAATTATAACTTATTTCAATGTCATTAAATAGCAACATGGTTAAAATTGGCGTACTAAAGCACAACAGACAATTAAAGACCTTCATTCACAAAAGTAACAATATTTACTGACATAAGCACCTAAATTAGCCATTAGCTTGTACATGACATATAAGAAAGAATATTTGGGTCCTACCACTTAATTATGCCCAATAGTGACATAGTTTTTGGTCCTATCAATAATTAAACCTATTATTTGACCCTAGGTATGCAACACAAATTCAAACTTGACCAGTATTTACCATGTTACATGAGAGCAACAAAAAGGATATCTATCCTACCACCAACTGATCTAACCTGATGACTAGATAAAACTAGGTTTATCCATCAATGCTGATTTACCCGTCAGTCAGAAGACTACATATGACAGACTACTTTTCTACACAATGGGTTCAAAAGCAGCAAGCCTAGCCAATTAAACCTTTCTCCAACTAGCCATATAAACTCAGTACAGATTGACACACTATTTATCTGCAGTCAAAATGGCATGTTATCATTCATGCTCAAATAAACCAGCCAACAAGACAACAAAAAGACCAACAATTTCAATCCAATTTACCCAACTTAAATAAATTTTTTGATGATGGTAACATAATGTATATAAGATATATCTGACACTTACTATTGGTTGATTTGTCAATCTAACAAGATCTGCTATATTATAATATTGATGTTTTTCAAATATAGCAAATAATTTATTCTGCACTTCATCTTTATCCATTCTAATTCTCTTTCCTTCTTCTTTCATCTTCTTCTGATACTCAATCTATAAAATATATTAATACATGTTATAAAATATTAGTTTAGTTTAGTTAATACTAATTTATTTTAACTTGATTGTGAAACAAGTTCTTACAACTTTGATTAATCACTTTCAAGTCTGCTTCCTGGTTACCAAGTTCTGAGCCAGTAGGATAAATTTACTTGTTTTACGGAGAGTATATTTTGGATAAAGTACCAAGCAACATGGAGCTGGCTAACCAATAATTACCAGCCTAACGTTGTTACCACACGGTCACGCCCACTCATACAGAATATTCATTAGTTTAGGAGAAACATCAGTGATTTGTGAAGTAATGCACAATTATCAAAGAGCCGACTGACTTTATTCGACATAAAATCAAAGACTGCATAGTAGCATCAACTCTCAATTCACAAATATAATCTTTAAAATTAATGTACTGGCATTCTACTAAAGACATACAGAAAAATAATTGCAGACAATAGACATTTTCAGAAATTCAAATTTATGAGTTTTTTACCTGCAGTACAAACAAAAATATATCTTCACAATACAAAGACTGTGTACAGAGAACACTAGGGTTATTTTGATGATTCATGATTTTCAGCAATAAAACAAGAGTTGTTTGTGCCACACCAGTGCAGGTAGAAAACCCAAATATTTGGAGTTCCTGATAACTTGTATTAAAGAGAAAACTTACATTTGATTTATGATCACTCTTAGGTTTATAAACATTAACAGGTAAAGCAATCTGTTTGATTTCTCTTCTTGGTTTATTCATAACAACTCTTTGTTCTCTGAAATTAGTGTTATAATCAATGATTAGCATAAACATTAAACCAGGGCCAAAACACAAATCCTCAGGAACATCTATTTGTTCAGGCATTTCATATTCTTTGAAACAATTTTTCACACATATCTCAACATATTGAACTCATTTCCAGTGATCCTGAACTATACTATATGCTTATGATATACAGTAAAGTTTAACTATAAAGTCCACCTTTGTTATTGCAAAATTTTACAATTTTAGATGAATTTTATATACCAAATGCCAGAAGAAAATTGTCACTATTGAGACTTTTCCCCTATTAACGTTATCAATTTTGATGGTCCCAATAACAGAACTTTACTGTACTAGTTTTATGAACAAGTACTTCAAAACCAACAGGAAATCAATGAAGAAAAAATGAATATTAATAGTATCTAAAAAACAACATATAAACAGCTAATGTATCCATTTTCTGTATACTTTTTGTCCTGATTGACTAGAAAGTCGATATATAAGATGATATCTATAAAATACTTTGACAATAACTAATTTACTTAATACATACTTTTTTAAATTAACATAGCTAGAATCTACCACAGGTCTACACTCAGCTCTCTGTATAACTTTACCTTCAATAGCTATCTTCTCTGTAATAGAAAAAAACAACATGTAAACAATTATAAGAAATTATAATTGTTTACATGTTTACGAAAGGATATCTTGAAATCAGAACAGAACAGAACAGAACATACATTTATTCACAAAAACTATACAGTTTCTAGTGATTAACAATTATAACAATACAATGCTTACATCACAATCAAAACGATCATAACATGATAAGACAACATCACAAAATTACAATGACGTGAAAATATTACAATATTACAAGACATGACAAAATTACAATGACACGGGCGAACAAGATTATACAATGACAATGACAAACATAGAGACATAATATCAGAGAAATGTCTGATTATATTACATTTAAATCAAAAGATAAATACAACATATAGACAATGACAATATACACATCAAGTATTGATGTAATAAAATAGTATCAAAACAAAACTATTATAATATGTTACCTTGTAATATATTTACATTTACTTAAACTAATTGATTTAGGTTAATACATTATTTCGAATTATTAAAGCTTCTTCTATATATTTCGCAAGAGAAATTAATTCTGATTTATTACTACTGTTTAAAAGATTAATGAATTTGAACATACTCTGTTTAGTTCTATAAAACTTCTTTATGTAAATTTTTCGAATATGGTCATACATAGGACACTTAAAAATAAAATGAAACTCGTCTTCAATGTCTATTAAATTACAAATTTGGCAAAATCGCTGAAATCAAAACAAATGGAAGTTTTTTTAAATAATATTAAGTACATGTACACTGGGGTCCAAATGTTTCTTTACACAAAATAAATCTTGCTGTTTTGAAGAAAACGTTGATATGCTTAACATGTAGTTATTAGTTTCCCAACTAATATGCAGTTTAATGCAGACCAGCCATTATGTTCCTTATTTATTATACATATAATATAAATATTATATATTAAACAAAAATCAATGTGTCTGCAATAATTTTTCAATGAAAAATAAGAAAATATATGAAAAAAATGCATGTCACATGATGTGTAAAGAAACTTTTGGATCTCAGTGTATATGCAAAGAGTGAGAGGTCCCAGGTTTGCTCCACACTAAGGGCACTGCTATTTTCCTTGAGCAAGAAATAATCAATAGTTGTTCCACTCCACCAAGGTGTAAATGTGTATTGGGACAGATCCCCTGCCTGAGGGAGATTTCAATGATTAGGAATTATGGTACAAAATTATAAAGTAGGTTGAAAATGTATGGAACTACTATTTAACTTTCAATGTTATCACTTAAATGCCACTTTACAAGGGATGCTAATAATAAGATAAATACAGTAAAAATAATATAAATACCAGAGATTTCTTCAGCTGTTGATGATGAGGAACTATCTGTAAGTAGAAATATGATATCATATCAATATCTTCTACATAAAAAATATTATATACAAAAATAGTTCTATTTATGAAAAACCAGCTCTTCTACTAGTATAAAGGTATAATGAATATTATGTATATTAAAAAATTTAATTGTAAGTTTTACCTTTCTGTTCAGAGAATACAACCAGGTTCTGATTACCAACACCAGTCAGTAGAAATTTATGTTCTTTAGGAGTTTGTGTTGGTTTGCCAGGAACTTCTTGTTTCATCTGTTCATCATTCATTGAAAATGTTACCTCAGGTTTGGTGCCTGGCAATCTAGAAAATGTAATATAACACTATAATGATTTATGACAAGTATAATCTGATATATTTAACCAAATACTGAGCCTTTATTTGTAAGAATTTCAAATCAATCAGGCTCAATCTTTTGCTTGAGTGACAATCAGGAGCAGGTGTGGCTGAGCGGATAAGATGTTGGACTGGTAATCATTGGAAAGCCAGGTCAACATTAATTCCAATCTGATTAAAACCCGATCTAAAATTTTCCGCTCGCATACTCGCTAATTTAGATCTGGTCTTTTTCAAACAAAGGTCACGTTCAGGCGACCTTTTCTCATCATAATATTCATGACGAAATTGTTATGATATGTAACTTGTTTACATTGTCTACGTCATGCAATTTGAAATGAGCCGCCCAATCGCAGACTGTGAATAATACCGCTGTTAAATTAGCATGCAAAATTTGGTCTAAAAATAGAAATTATGAAATCAAAATGTGATTAATAGTATTTTCGTCTAGATGAAAGCTACACATTGATTAGTCGAAACAAAGTTCATCTCGACATGACCTTCCACAGAGAAAGTAGAGATCCTGTACGACAACACTTTACAGGATATCTGTTTACGAAGATTGCATTGGTTCACATCTCATCCAAAACCTACCATGCTGTATCCTTAATCTAGAAACTTTATTCTACTAGCTTAAATCAGGGTGACCAGAAAGCAGAATCGAAAGTGATTAATCAAAGGTAAATAAAATTTGTAGAGTAGAAGTTGTGACCATCAGCTACATGTACTGTGATAGCGGATTAGTATTACAGTAACAACATCTATTTCTATGATAATCATGAAATTGATTTTTATCAAGTGAATGTACACATTATCTGACACATGTTTTCAATTTCCTGCTTCCTTGTGCAAATTTGTAACTTTTTATGAAAGTGGTCAAAATGGTTGTGGTGCATTTTTCATAGGCTATTAGTGTTAAACTTAACAGATGTCTAACGTTTTAGAAAGAGATCTTCTCATTTCATATAAAAAAATTTCATGGTTTAGAAATTTTTAAACAACAACAAAAAGATGGTCATGAAATATAATCAATGATGCTGTATTTTTTGCTGACCTGAAATTGTTAAATAATGATGAATTACCAGCTATTTACCAAGTAAAAAAAACGAACCCAGACGTAGTACTGACTAAGAAATACATCACTGGTACCCAAAAGATAAAAGCAAATTGAGATAAATTGAACTTAATTGCAGTCTACAATATTAGGATATGAAAGTGGTTGTCCGAACAGATTGTTTTAACAGCAAGCACTATATCTCATATGCAGAATTTTGGCTGCCATAAAGAATGTGGTTATTCTGGGCAATCCACTAATTTTGTAGACTGCCATTGTGTCAAGTTAAAATAACTCTGTTGCTGTCAAATGATAAAAAATATCAAGGTATGAAAACATACTTTGACCGTGTTATTTTGAGACGGCCAACTTCACATTTTCCTGATGCTGTCTTCCATTTCTCTGATAAATATTTTGGTACCTGAAACAATACATGTTAATAATAAAATAATACATGAAAGATAATGGTGCTTAAATTCAAAATTAATTATTAAGGCAGTGGTTAGAGTTATGGAAGTCTTGGAGTCTAGAGTAACAGGAGTGGGGTACTCTAGACAACCCCATCGAGTGAGTTACTGAAGTTTAATAACATCAATAAGAATGTGACACTTTGCAGACAACAATGTAAGACCATGCCAAATTGGAATTTTGTTAGCGTCAACTCAAGTTTGACAAACCTAGGTACCTATTCACAAAAACACACAAACCAGAAACGAAAACACATACATGTCCGTTCTAGCTAGTATTCACACAAATAAGTACTTAGTAGTACATGAATGTTTATAACATTAATGTGAGATTAAAGTAATTCCATAAAAAATTATATACAACATACACATGTACATTTTCATTAATCAAATACACAGAAACAGTGAACTATCAGTATTTCCTGAGAAAAATCAGTTATCGAATCCTGGAACAACAGAATTATTTTAAAAAATTACACCAACAATTTGTTGATTTTTTTGGATTGAGGACTCTAAAACCTATGCGCACGCTTAACAAAATTCCGATACGGCATGGCCTTATGTTATATTGCTGTATAGTAAACATCTAATAAATTAATTATTAATAATAATATCCAAATATGGCATACTGTGTAATGACAGTTGGTTATTTTAAGTAATAATTATGTCTTTATTAACATGCTTTATAAAGTTTAAAAGTTGAAACGTATCCATGATATAATACTCCCATAACTCTAGAGCCTAACCTTGGACACGTTCCGCAAGGCGATCGCTAGCTAGCGCTTCATCCCCTGGTACCCTCGATTTGGTGTCACATAGTAAATACTTTTGGTACAAGAAATGTACCAGAGGACAAAGCGCTATCTAGCGATTTCCTCGCGGAACATGCCCTTTGCATGATTGTTTAGAGTAATGGCATTCTCTGAACTCTTATTCTTAACAAAGAGATATAAGCCGTAACACTAACAGCTGGTGATAGCATAAAAACAAAAAAAGCTGAATAACAGATCATTCAAGTAAAAAATTCTCCTTACAGAGGAACAGATAAGGTTTGGGGTGTATTGGGTATTTACACCCAGTTTTCCAGACAATTGAGTAATGCCATTTCCAATAGAGTGCGTAATTTTTTTTACTCCAAGATATTTTACTGGATTGAGTATTTGCCATTTATATGACGATAAATTGAGTACTAATAAAAAAAAATCATGGAACTAGGCATGCACAAATATACTTATAAATATCTATTGAAGATATTGTAACTAGGACAGCAACCACCAGTGTTTTTTTTCACAATTTTGGGAATATGTCCCATACCCCTAGAATTGGGAATTTTATCGGCATTTTGGTTTAAATTGGGAAAATATAATGTCAAGCCAATCGGTAACAATAGCATTCAAAACAATGACTTCAGTTTTTATTCTCCATTCAATTTGATTGTCAGAACTTTACAAAGCAAGATCTTTCAGACTCTTACTATTAGATGCATGTTCTTTAAGCAATTAACAACAGTCTCAAGCTGGTTATAGTCTAATGACTTATAATGACAACATGTCCTCTTTAGAGGATCCAAAAGAGACTGTCGAATCCTATTGCATGAAACAGTTCACATGGAATTCATATGCTGAAAACCCTTTCAACGGTGGCTGTTTTGTTTGGAAGAATTTTGCTTTGACCAATCAGACAGAACATTGCAGAAAAATGTTTCAAAGATTTCGCCAGAATTTAGTTCACAGGAGTGGAGAAATCTACAAAATAATGGACTTAATTTGAAAATAACTTTTCTGTATCAAATAACAACTTGTCAGTTATTTGGTTATTTGAAATGCTGATTAATCAACAAACTGTTTTATTCAACTAACTTTTTGTTTTATTCTAACTCTTTGTCATTGATTACCATAATTACATAATGATAATGATAAACACAGTATAGTTATGATAGCATCTTCAGTATTTTAATTGAATTTAAAAAACATATAATTATGCTTCATTTAAAATTACACCGAAACAAATGTTGGCAAGTAAAAACAAGTAAATCTGTGAGCTAATGCTCACTAGTGATACCCCCGCAAAAATCTAAAAGTATGCGACAAACAGGAAGTAGATGAGCAAGGAGCATGAAATCGCTTTTCACCACATGGGACTATGGGATGAAGCAATATGCAAAGTATTAGGCTGCTGCATGTTATAGTTGCTGAGAAAACTGCGACGGAAATTTTGTAACGGACGGACGCACGCACGGACAAGGATAAAACAGTATACCCCCCTCTTCTTCGAAGCGGGGGTATAAAAAATGTCTGGCATTTTGACATTTTTTTTATCAACGAACACCAGAAAGCGGGAACGTGAGTTCGAATTTGTCGGTTCCTGGGGCACTGTTTGCTAAATTAAGAAAAACAAATGAAAAATAATAAGCTTATTACATTAATTATGAAGATTTAAGAATGTTTTACCTAATTTGCGATAGCGTAGGTCGCGAAAATATATGACAATAAGTCATCATGATTGAAGGGATTTTATTTTTACGAAATACAATACTAAATTATATATTATAAAATATTTTTGTTGTAAAATAATACAAAACACTATTTATAAAATTTAATTGCACAAGACGGTGTTATTGACAATTATCGTCAGTAATTTTAACAAAGAAAAAATGACTTCCTGGGATCGCCGATATCGTTTTTATAAAGTTTTATATATAATACAATTTAACAAATTAGGTCACGCTAGTTTAAGAATACATTTTTCATGACGATTAATTTATATTAGACTCCATGATTACATAATGAGACATTGCAATTATGTCATTGTTATGCTATCAAACATCGACAAAGTAAGTGTGAAAAAATGCCAACACATATCTTAAATTGTTTATCTCAATTTCTGCTCAAACTGCAAACACATATTTGTCCTCAAACAAAGGATTAATATTAATTTAATTGCTGCAAACAATTAAAATATATATATGCGCTATTTCCAATGTACTCTGACATGTATAGGTAAAGGTATACATGTATACAGATGTTATCGAGCGTGTAATCATAAATCGGCGACTTTATTATCGATTTTGTGACATCCTTGTGCATTCATATGTCGGCGAGTTAAACTCCCAGCGTGTGAACGACAATTGGGTTTTAATGAGATGTAATTGGCATGTAATTGTCGCGTGAAGTTTCATTTTTTTGCATCTCTTATCTGACCAGTTTCGATTTTTTATTTACGTTCGATACGCGGCGATTTCGAGACTTTATGAGTAAAGGAGTTTTAATTGGGTTATGATACGCAAATTTTTTATTCTTATAGGGTTTTTGAGATTTTTAATTGCGTATTTACGCAGATACGCAGCTTATCTGTTCCTCTGCTCCTTATATTAAAAGTTAACTACAAGTTCTTTACATTATACTGTAAAAATTATAATTTTAAAGTCTAGAGACAACACCAGATCTGAGGAAATATCCGAATACAACATATCCGAATGTGTGTACACTAATAAACTTATATACCTTCACGAGCCATACTCCGCGACCAGCCGCGGTCAGATCAACCTCTTTTACTTGTCTACTTGTACTACTGTCTTCCTGGTTCACAGACATTCTGACAATATCGTAAAATTAGTCAATTATCTATGGTCATTCGTGACTGTTGAACAAAAACACTACGAGTTGTCGTTCCTGTAAGAATTGGCTAAATGCCGTTTCGGGATCACGGACGTTAATTCAAACTCCCCGCAGCGGTTATCTCCCTTTATCAATTAAAGTAGCAACGCGTGACGTAACCGCTGTGAGGAGTTTGACGTTAATTTTCACAGTAGTAACCTCCCCTCACTATAATTAAGTGCATCCATAGAACTTACTTAATCAGGTTGTAAATTAATTCCCAGTCCGCTTTTAATTAGTGTAAATCACTTAATTAAAAAACACCTAGCCCCTCCAATTGTTCATACAGGCTAAAATTCTGCAGTAGTGCAAAATCAAATAAAATTTCATTTAGTCAGGTCTTGTATTTATAGATAAATTAATTAATAAGTACTTAAATAGATTTATGGTTGTTGTTGTTGTTGTGGTGCTTTTATTTTCTTTATGGTGCTTTAAGCCGCTTTTGATACGTGACGGCCAATCATGACGTCATTATCCTTGTTCGTTGAGAGACCAAGATCTCTTGAACCAAGCGTTTAACTTATTGCTTATCAGGCCCCAGTTTCACAAACAAACTTAAGTATGAACTCAATAACAGACTCAAGTGTTTTTGGTCTCTAAATAGCATGTAAATGTAGTTGGAATGACTGTCATTAGATAATCATAATAATGAAAATATATATAATGCATCAACAAAAATATCATGGGTTTGATTATGAACGTAATGCCACAAACTCAATTTTCACTTTAGACTAAGCTCCACGTACGTATCATTAACAGACTCAAATAAATAAAGTTAAATTAAACCTTATCCGAACATGTAAGTCAATTTTATTTTATATAATATTGCTTTTAAATCACTTTTTGGGTTATCTAATGATACTACAATTGATATAACTATGATTAAATAAGTAAAATTAATGATCAAAACATAAGATTGAGTTTGAGTACAAAGTTGAGTTTTTTCGTGAAACTGGGGCCAGGTGTTTTATTTAGCATAGGCGGATCTAGCGGGGGTCAGGGGTGTCCAGGCACCCCCACCTATAATTTCCAAAATGTAACTGTCCATGAGTGTATTTCTTGACTGTAAGTCATTTTTAAGTACATGTAGCATGAAACAATTTTGTCGGTGTTTAACATAGATTTAATGATTATGTAGTTTTTAATATTAAAATGTTGCGTTATTCTACAAAATGTGTATAATGTGGTTGTAGTTAGAAAGTTTGACCCCCCCCCCCCCTAGAAAAAACTTACCCTCACCTAAGGAAAAAATTCATTATTAAGTTAGGATGGGGGTGTGCTAATATGTAATCGTTCCCAATTTTTTTTAATACATAAGTGGGTGGGCGGAATACGCTTTTCTGAAATGTAAATGATTCTTTCTTCTGAATGTTTAAAAAAAATAAGTAGAGTGTTTTTACCAGAATATAACACGAGCCCAACGAAGACAAACAAATTACGTGATAACTGTCTTTTCACCAGGAACATATTTGTTACAAAGGGAAATAATTCTTCAGGGTATATCTAAACTTTTATTGCAGTTATTTCCCTTTTAAATTCGGAGACGGATACTGTATTTACTTCCGGTTGTGACGTCAGATCACATGCAAACAAAATGGACTCCTATCTTCCGGCGAAAATGATAATTTATTTATTTATCATATGTACGTATTTATTTTACTTTCTATGACTCTTTAAGTGGGCTGAATGATGATAAAATGAGTTGTTTATTTAATTAATCATTTTATTCTTCTTTCGGACAAAACGGTCGCTGCAAAGTTAGTGATCTGTCAAAATCAACCTTCCAAGTTCATCATGTTTTCACTGTATCTGCTGTATTTCGGGAATATGCTGTATTTCGGTAATTACATGGACCCCTGTTTCTCTATTTCACTGTTCATAGCTTTCTGTCTTAAAGTGGCAGTTATTTTTGTTTATGTTTTTTAAGTATTATCTTTACTGTTGCTTTAAGGCAACTTGTTAGGAGTTGTCATTATGCAGGTTATGAACTTGACAGACTGGTAAAATTTTCCAATTGTGAACAAGAAAATGATCCCATGCATAACATAAGAGGAAATTCACATAAAATATTTAAGAATAGATCAAAAACTGATTTTAGATCCAATGTATTCAGCCAGAGGGTAGTTAATAACTGGAACTCACTATCTAATGATATCGTTACAGCCCCCTCAATTAATGCATTCAAAAATAGACTGAACAAGAAATGGACTGGAGGCGTCGAAAAATTTCACCCCACCTGTCTTAGTTAATACAATAAAAAGTTAATTGTATCTTGTTTGTACTTTACATCAAAATAATTTTTTTTTTTAAACAAATTTCTTTCTAACTAGTATAGTAAATTGTTTTGTTCATCAAATAATTTGGCGCAGTGTCTTTTTTTTTTTTTTTCATGCTTTTTACCTAAGTATAGTACATTGTTTTGGTATTTAAAAATTGGGTACAGCGTCTTTCATTTCTCATGTTCTTGAAATAAGTTTAGTGCATTTTGGGTGAGGGACTAGATATTTCCTTACACACCTCATCAAGGGTTTTATTGGGCAATGGATAATTTTGGATAATTTTGGATGGTTCATATTCATATCAATCGAACTTTCACTGTGGACATGGATTGTTACTGTAAAAAGTGCATAAGTGATGTTTTTACTGTAAATAGTTTTAAATCTCAGTGACGGTTAACATAGTGTGACATTAAACAATGTCAGGGTTCTCGGAAACGCTTAATTCTGCGTATCTGGACGCGTACTTCGGCCATTTGGACGCGTAAAAAAGCCAGATACGAGTCCCGATACGCGTCAAATTTTCGGGCAAACGTTTAACTATAATTGAAAATTAAGTGTAAAGTTTATCTTATGTTCAATAAAAAGGCGGAGCGTACGCCATCTCGGCCAATCAGCGTCCGCTAAAAAATCAATAGTGTTACATGTCGGCTCGATAACATCGCTTACGTAATCAAACAGAGCCAGAAACGAGTCCCGATACGCGTCAAATTTTCGGCTAAACGTTTAACTTTAATAGAAAATTAAGTGTAAAGTTTATCTTATGTTCAATGAAAAGGTGGAGCGTACGCCATCTCGGCCAATCAGCGTCCGCTAAAAAATCAATAAAGTTACATGTCGGCTCAATAACATCGCTTACGTAATCAAACAGTTGCTATTAACAAAGACGTGTCAAGCTGTGATATTGCAATGATTCGAGTATATAAAACTTTATTAATGTTTGCCGTTAAGCTGATAATTGTATTAAATTATGAGCCTGTTATGAAGCACTTTAAAAATACGTAATTGGTTGATTTTTTTAAAGACAATTAAAGGTGACAATAACAATAATCTCAGATTAGATAATGAACAAGTCGTAAAATTCCTAAAGAAAAGAATGGTACATCAACCTATTTTGTCATCATTTATAATCAAAAGGAGTTATTATTCATTAATAGTCATTTCATATTGTAAAAAAACCTTCAATCCCTGTGCTTTATTGTCATATATTTTCGCGACCGACGCTATCGCCAATTCAAGTGATACGTTGTTAAATCTACTTTTATCATTTTATTACCTTAGTATTTTGATTATTGGCATTCTTAATATTGCAAAAAGGAACGGGAAATTTTCCTCTCGTATTCGATTTCAAGAATAAACACCAAATGATCCAAATTGACTTTAAGAAAATTGTATAAGAAGTCGTCATGCGACCTATAAGCTAAAGTCGTGTTTCAGACTCTTAATCAACAATAAGCATGCACTGCTACATGTAAAATAAATTAATATTTGATAGCATAAAGCAGAATCAATTAACAGAATTTTTTTAAACAAAGAAAGGTCAATATTGAGGACATTGATTTTCCAAAAATGCCATTACTGCATTTAAACCTACATGAACACATACCTTCAAGCAAAAGGGCTAAACTGGAAGGATATGTCAATTGGAGTGAGTATATTGAATATAAAACACTACAAACACATTTTTTCTCAATTGAAATGAAAAATATATAATTTTAGGTTACAACTTGATACTAAATCACCATGTTCTGTGAATGTTGAATAAAACATTTATTGAAGTATAAATTCATTTACACTGCAAATGTAAATTACATGAATAGTTTGTTTATACTTTAAATTTCTATTATTGCAAGTTTTATCATTTTGAAAATCTGAGTCATTTTGTGAGTTTGGACAGCCTGTCAGTTGGACAACATATAAAACAAAAAACAGAAGCATTGCCATAGTGCATTTACACAATGGGTCTTTTGCCAATTATGACGGATACTATTATTGCGTAACATTAAAAGTTATAATATATCAAGGGCGAAAATGTGGGACTCCAACTTTTGGCAGTGGGACTCCAACTTTTGACTATGGGACTCCAACTTTTCTCAGAAGTGAGTCCTGGACTCCTACTTGTGAAATCCTAGTGAGAACCCTGAATGTGTTATGTTGCATAGGAGGAATATTCGTGTATTTAATGTGACTTATTCTGTGATGTGAAGTATCAAATATGTGAACCGGAAGTCAATCAAGTTAAACTCATGTAACATGAGAATCAGTAATTCGTATAACTATGAAGAGCCTAACAAACCGTTGTGTTTATGTGTTTTACACATCCGGCTCGGAACTATTGTGAATTGTGAAAAACTTTATCAAGTCATAAATTAATTAAGGGTGTAACAATTCCATTTGATTGATCGCAAATCAATTGTGAGAGGCCCCGATTCTATTCGAATTTCCCCATGATTTCCAATCTGATACTGGCATTTTAATGTGTCAATTAATAGTGAGCTCAAAGAGCGGACCCGAAGGGCACACCCGAAAATCTAGCTTTACGGTAACGCTAATATGTGTGTGTGCTATACCATTGGCATTGAATTTCAATAAAATAGCAGATGTTGACTGTTGTGATTGCAGGAAGTTGATTTTTGAGACCAAACTGCACATATCCAAAGTGCTGTTATGGGCCGAAGTGGTTGGTGTATTTTCATTGGCTATAAGATACACTGCATTCATGCTATCTTTTAAACCTGCAAAAATGTGCAAAAGCTATATTTTTACTAAAATTATCATAAGAAAGTATTTAAAAATATATATTTGCTTGTTTTACTCAACACTTTCTGCATTTAAAGGTTTTTTGTGGCTTTTTTACATTGGAAATATTTACCAACGCATCGTTTGTTCCACTTCATAGATGATGTCAATGTAAATGATGATGCCGCTTAGAGACCTTCATAGAATTAATAAGTTTGTATTTCATTTTATTTTCAGGCTGCTTCAGTGGTCTCACAACATCACAAAAGTTAGTTGTGACACATGCACCTAAATATGTAACATTTCAAGATCAAGAACAACCTTTACAGACAAGTGAAGTAGCCAAAGTTATATCTCATACTCTTGGAGTACCTAGTCAATCCGTGAGTACACTTTAATAGTATTTTTATTTTAGACAAAACAAGTTATGTTTAAATAAAACACTAGTTAAATAAAATTAAAACAAGTAAGTTAATAATCAATAAGACCAATTTTATTAATTTATATAATCAAGTTATGTCTTAGTTATGCAAGATTGCAGCAATTGCGAAATTAATAGTCTATATGCTTTGAAGATATTGTAACTGCATTATTAATTACTAATATAGAGCCTCTGGTTTGTTACATCAAAACTAAGTCAGTAATGCCATTTTAGTTTTCAGGTGAAATAAATGTAAACAATCCTATTATATAGTATAGACTATTTTGTCATTGAAATTAATTTTGAAATTGAATTAATTTTCTTCTTTTTGCTATTGCCCTACGTTGATACTGTATTGTTACCATTTTATGTATTGAATAAAAACATTTGTATATTTTGTAGGACCTCAAATGGAAAGGCTTACTTCAAGGATCATTTTTCCAAAGACCAAAAGCTAATGTCTTGGTTACAGTACAGATGATCGATGGACAAAAAGATTTGAATTTAAAAAATAAAGCTGAATTTCCTGTTAATACAGTATGTATCAACTTTACTCACAAGAAGTTTTAAGTCTTTGTTTATCATTGAATTGCTTTTATTAAAGTAGTGAATGTACATTATCTTGGAGTCGAAATATTATATAAGTTAGGCCACTACAAATTGATTATATGTTCTATGGATTCGCTCACACCTTAATTTTGATGGTTTTTACAAAAAAGTATTTTTATTTCCTCGCTCGCTCATAAAAATTTGGTCAAACCGCTACATAAAGCAAGTGAATAAAGAATTTTTTTTTTTCTTCGCTCGCTCGCCCCATTTTTTTTTTTCAGAAAAATCCGTAGAACATATGATCAACTTGTTGTGGCCTTAAATAAATAAATAAAGATGCCAAGTACTCTTACAACTCAAAAATATTATTTTCATCAGAAGAGGTAAAAGGGGCTTTATGTGAAGAGGGCATTTAGTACTGATATATTTATTTGCCAAACTGAAGTTGACACTTAGAGTCTTTCAATCCTTTATTTATCATATTTGTTTGCAAGTAAGCTTATCAATATGACATATGTATCATCCTGAGGATTATTTACTGGCTACAAGTTCACCAACCAATCAGTGTTAATTTCATGATTACTGATTTGATTTCACTATTTGTTGGTATAGTGTATTAATGGTATATAATGTTATTATAGGACAGTGCAGGTGTAGATATTGGAGGTTTGATGACATCATTACAAGGAAACTTTCTAGAAAGTAATCCATTATTACTGGATGCTGGTCTAGATAATAGTGTAAGTACTGCTTTATAATATATTATAAAAAAAAGTAATTGTCTTAAGTTCCATGCTTGAGCTGGTTCATACTTACTGCTTTAACCTCTTTTCAGTTATCACCAGACATGTAAAGTGTAGTAAATATTTCCACTCAACTAGTCTATTAACAAGTTATATTTTTCATCTCTTATTGTATGAACACAACAGTACTGATTTATTTAGTATCTATCATAGTTTTTATAAAAAGAATTTTCATTTCAAAGTTCAAAGAACTATTTTTTAATATCCATATTAATATCTTCATATTGTACTGATCATATGAAGTTATCATTGTTGGCAACTATAGAATTGTTATATTGAACAACTGAACAAGTAGATTTTTGGATTTTGTTGTATATTTGATGTTATTATATCACTGCTTTGTTTATTTCAGGTATATGATATAAAGTCCGAGTATGATATATTTAAGAAACTACCTAATACATTACGCCGTATGTCTGATAGATTGTTAGATCTTGATTCTATTGTACAAAAACATTCTACTGGTACATTAAATACTAGTTTAACTAGTGATTTATCATTGATGGGAGAATTACAGATGATTCAAGATGTTGTCAATACTGTAAGTACTGGTTTGTTCTGGTTTAGGTTTAATTATATTCTTAGAGGCTAGATGACTAGGGTCTGTATGTTACTACAAGACTAGGTAAATTTTATACAGAATAATCAAGGTTACCTGGTCAAAATGCATACAATATAATATACAAATTACATTGTTAACCTTAGCTTGATTTCATGCTGCGCAAATATTTTATACAATGAATTGACTGTCTGATTTTTGGCTGCGTCAGTGAATAGTGAATGTTCAGTACTTTTTGTTGAATCACCTCTGTATTAACTTAATTGTTTGTATAAGTTAACTAAATCTTCATTGTTATTACTTTAGTGATGCTGTGGCAAGGTGTCTACTGCGATTGCTATTTTGCTTTAGAATAGACCCTATGTAATACTTCTTCTGTCATGATGCATGAGCATCAATTGTTGTAGGTAGTAGTTCAAACTGTTTAGTTCTTGTTATAATCAGCTGGTTGTATTATGGTTGAAATTGTTCTGTTCTAGTTTTGAATTTCAAGAATTTTGGTAGCTAAGAAAATTTTTTCTTCCTATGTAAAATTGTTACACTCATTAAAAATGAGAAATTTCAGGATTTTAAAACTTTAATCTTTCACCCATGTATATTATTATAGGTTGAGAAAGAAGATAAAATGTTAACATCACCCACACCAGATATGTATAGTTTTACTATAACAGGATTAGTTGGTGTCTCAGATAAACATGGACAACAATCATCACAAGTTCAAGATGCTTCAAATCTTGTTACTGACTTCTTACATCAGGTATAACACTTTAACTTATCCCAATTCATAGCCCATCAGAATTCATACAGGGTACATTGTACTCTAATTTGAATAGTGAGGCAATTAACAGAGATGGTGATGATTCCTGCTGGAATAAGGCCTCAACAATGTTAGCCCACTCAATTCTGTCTTGAGCAAGATGTTGTGTCTGGGTCCAATTGTAACCTAGGTCTTTCAATTCTTTGGTTACTGTAATATAACTATGTCTTGATGTTGTTTTTGGTTGACCTCTGTTTCTTTTCCCAGATGGTGTCCAATAGCAATACAATGTTATCTTCAGATCTCTTTTTCTGAATCATTCTTATCATGTGTCCCAGCAATTTGAATGTTCTTTGTTCAATTTCTAGTGATTTATTAAGAGTTTCCTACTTCCTTAATTTTATTTTTGTAATTTTTTGTAATATCTTGGGGAATAACAAATATAGTCTCAATTAAGAAAACCAACACCTAAAACATGTAATTTGTCATATCAACATTTCACCAGAAAAATTATATCATTTGTACCTATTTCATTCAATATTGAGTGATAAATGGTTGATGTTATATTTATGCATAATTGTATATATTTTTAGATGACTGAACAATTTAAAACATTATATAAAGATAATGTAGTTGTTGAGATATTATTGATAAAATCACCAAGTTCTAAATTGATAAGAAAAGGTAGAAGCTTACAAGAAGCTGCAGAACCTAAGGTAAGATTATCTATTTGTGTGCATTATATGTATGTATGTATGTTATAGTTCTGTTATATCAACCTGTCACAACTTGAATAATTACACGGTCACTGAATGTGTTATTATGCAACTTCTTTTTAACCATTGAGTCGCTGATCCATATCAATTTTGATAATCTAACTTTATATGCAGAGATTTTGAATATCGGGGAAAAAACAAATTCGAAAGGAGTAAAAAATATCAGATTCAGTGACTGTGTAACTATTTAAGTTGTGACAGGTTAATATAATAGAACTATACTTATTGTTTATATAGAAACAGCAAGATCAAATGTAGTTTTAATTTTTAGCATTGGTACCTCACTGGGCTCAACATTAATTTGTAAAGTTTGTCCAGTTGGACAACCAGCTATGTGTTTCACTTGGCAAAACCAAATGTTAACTGGAAGTAAAATGTTGCCTGAACTCAAATATAGGTTGTCAGGGGTAATAGAACAACCTGTTATGTCAAGCCCTGCCTCAGACTTTTGGAAGATATACAAAATATTTCCCCATTAGAAATTGGTCTTCAACTGAATGATAGGATGGAATATTGATACAAATATTCCATAGAGACGTGACACAGGTCTAGAAGATTTCTAGTTTGTATTTAGTGGACCCTGCTTGGATAGGAATACAGGGGTCATTGGTTTGATCGTTATGTGGGACCCTTGTATGTAACCGTATAAAACTACACTGTGTTCAGCTGTTCTCCATACGCCACTCGACAAATTCTGGTTTTTAGGTTAAACTTCTACTTATCCACAGAAACAATAGTCATGTGTGCAAATTTGAAAATCTACATAAATTAGTTTATCGTCTTATGATTCAAGCTATTTTACATGAACCAGCTGTTCAAAAATCTTTAAAAGGGCACTGCATATTACATATAATTTACAATTTGTTTGTCTAATATCTCATAAATCTATTCTATTTCAAAACCCGGGTCGATAGCGCAATTGGTAGCACGCCAGGATTCGGAATCTCGTGTCCGAGGGGGTATGGGTTCGAATCCCACCCGGGGAGGTTATACCCTTCCATGAAAATTAGACTGGCAATTTTCCTCCATTGATTAGATAATATGGAGAAGTTTCCGGCCTTGTGGAAGGGTAGGTGAGTACTGGTTATAGACAAAGGTCCAGGAAAGCTAGGTTAGGAGCGTTGGATGCAGTGAAATGACCTAAAATGTGTTGATACGGCGTTAAATCAAATAAATAAATAAATAAATAAGCTAATCTATTTCAATGTTCATTTACTTTTGTTTGTGTTTCAGAAAAATTCAACAGGTCATAATTTAGCACCAGATTATAATGATATGTATCCAGTTATATTTAACATCTGTCTATGGTTAATGATACTGTTAGCTATAGCTCTATATGGTATATGTTATGGTATATGGAACATGGATCCTGGACGTGATAGTATTATATATAGAATGACAACTACAAGATTAAAGAAAGATTAATTATATTTATTATAAAAACATTATTTGAGATCTGTAGATCATGGGTGAAAGTTTTCTGTATTGATATTGATGGGGTCTACAAAATTAGGATTTGAAAGTGGTTGTCCGAAGAGATCATTTTAAGAGTAAGCTTTGTAGCTCATTTGCAGAATTTTGGTTGCCTGAACTTATAGGTAGTTGTCCCGGGACACTAACTTATTTTGTAGACTGTTGATGTACTTATTATGAATTCTTTTTCTTTTTTAATACAATGTACTGACTTTAATATTCTGAGAATGAATTATGCCATGTACCAGTAGTTGTTTGAAATTTGTCAACTTCAGTATTTTGAAAGTAGGTTTTCAGTATTTTCATACCTTTAAACTTCCACCCATGACAGATCTACTAGTAAGACAAGTTCTTTATATATTAATTACAAAGTGTTTATATACTGTTAATATCAAGATTTTGATTGGATCAGTGTAAGATTGTATTTTTTATGATTATCACAAATTACTGTGTAAGATAATTTTTTATCAACCTTTTTTATAGCAATACAAGTATTATTTTTTCTTGCATTGCCTTGAAATGCTATGTTTTTCAACATCCTATAAACTTTAGGAATAAAAGAGGTTGTCAAAACTGGTCATTTAGCTTTCCACACAACAAATTTTTTAATTTTCAGTTGCCTGAACAACATTTTTTATAGTCAGAACTATAGAATGGTTGTCCCAGACAACTGCTAGTTTCATTGATGATTCAATGTCAAATATATGGTGAAAATATGAAGCTATTAAATTTATAAGATTTATAAAGAAAGATTTTAGATACTTACAGAATTACATATACTAGATGTTTGATATTGCTAGTGTTTTTATACAATTTTTGTTCTGGCTATATAGTATGTAAGATGTATGTGTGTACTCAAGATCCACCAGTCCACGACTTGAGTTTAATAAATTAACATTCAAATCATGTATAGTTTGTGCGAATTGACCTGAGACTGAGTAAAACAATACAATACCATTTCTGTTAATATGTTAGTGGTAAATTCTATTCCCTGTCTCAGGTCAATCTTCACGAGCTGTTACTATATACTGATGGTTAGTATCAGTGATTGTTTTGTTAGCATACTAGTCTTTGTATATAATTATGATGATAATTGCGTTACAATTCCATGTACAGATAACAAATATTTGTTATTTTTTCCTCACAAATTATGAATGTTTTCCCACTTTTTGATTGTCTCAATTTGATAGATATTGTTTGTAGTATTGCATTGAAATATAAAAAAAATGCAGGCATAGTGCAAAACAGTCGTAACTCAATTTAAAAAAGAATGAGTTAAGACCGTTTTGTGCTGAGCCCACGAAATGTGTAATCCAGATACACACATATATTCATGAATTCTAATAAGTATGTGAGTGGTAATGTTGTAGTCTTTGTCTTAAATCTTAACTAGCACTTGTTGAACAAAGCTTTACATTAAAGATCATCCATTTGCCCCCCCCCCCCCAGTCGTATATTTGGGCTTTGGGCAACTTGTTACTACTGGTAAACATATGAATCTAAAAGTAATTATATAGCTGGTTGTTCACCAACCAGACAACCTTGGTACAAATTAATGTTGAGCCCTGTTGAATTTATTATGTCTAAACATTCCCGGTATTGGGCCAAGGTAATAGCTAGTCTGATTAAATGAAATAAGTCATTTTCACTTGGCTGATTCAGTTTTCACAAGTTCAAGACTAAGAGCTGGTTAGTAAGGATGAGAGTGTACATACATGTATATAAGAATAATGGGATAGATATTTGTATCATACATATGCTTACAAACTACAATCTTACATATTGTATGTAAGTTTGTAGTTGGTAAGTTACTGTATACCATATAGTTACTATAGAAATTGGGTGTGCATGTCTGTTTATTGGTTTTGAATATAAGTTGTTTAAGATGCATGGATGAAAATTTTCAGAACAGGTTCTGTATATGTATATTAGAAGTTTTGGGACCTGGGATTTTTCCTAGCTTCTAAAATCGTGAAAAAACAGTATTTTCAGGACTTTGAAAATTTTGAACTTGTAATTGTCACTGTGCTAGATTTACTGTTATGTATCATAATTTGTATTTAGAAATGTGATCTTCATTTTTTTATTAAAACTGTCCACTTGAAATCCATGCAGAGAAATTGTAACCATTTTGTCACTGAATTTTGTGTCTATGTGAGTTATGTAGTACTGTGTGCTTGGAATAATATGTTCATTTTTATTCCATGTTTTTTTATGAACTGTGGTGTTATTTTAAAAATAGGTGGGAATATGTACAAAACAAAAATACATACAAAATAACATCATATAATTAGTAAAGTATAGTTATTATGTACTTGTATTTGAACATACCAGAAATTCATTATTATGCCGGAAAAAATGAAAGAATAATATATATATGAATATGATCGTTTTGATTTCCACAAAGTGAGTCTAGAAAATGATAATTTCTCCAATGAATTTGTCTCTCTTTGTTCTGAGCTCATCAAATAGATTTAGATCTTACATCAAATATGATGATTATCTTACATTATAAATATAATATCACTCTGTATTTGTATATTTCCTTGCTAAAGTACATTCCATACGTTATTTCTGATTTACTCATAGTTTTCTATGTATATGATGTACACTACTTTGTGGTGTTTTATTTTCAAAACAATTTATGACTGTTTTGTATATATGTGGTTGCAAGATACATTAACTTATATTAAAAACTTGATAGCCTGCAGTTATTAGACAGTAGTAGAGCACAGGATTACAAATCTGACGGCCCTGAGGTCAAATCCCAACCATAATAGTTTAAACCTACCTTGAAAATTTGATTTGAAATTTATCCTTAAAATGAAGCAATTGGCTATAAATTTTGATTAAATTGTAATTTAATGTTGTATAATTCTGGGGTGCATATTATCAAGCATCTTACGATCTATTTTAATTGTATATCCTTATATAATGTATAATTAGATTATTGTAAGATTTTTGATAATATGCTGCAGGGCTTTTTTTTCCAGAAATTGGGAAGAGGCCTTAGCCTTCCATTTTGGGAAATTTAAGCACGATTTTTGGTCAAATTGGGAAAAAGTGGATAAACATTAAAACAACAAAAAAAACACTACATTTCATTAAAAAGAAAGTAGAACTAGCCAACAATTAGAGTCAAACTTAGAGATTTAACCATTAGAATCTACTAAATGTGGCACAGACTGGACTTGTTGCACTTTATTTTGGGAAATTCTTCCTCTGAATTGGGAGTTTTTTCCTCAGGATTGGGAATTTTATGCACTTTTTTGGATTGGGAAGCCACCTGTTATCGGCCTCTGTTAAAGAAGGAAAAAAAGCCCTGTGCTGCCCTGGTTTGTGCAAATAGAGTATGATAACAATATCAGGGTATATTATACATGTAATTATTGTTTCTATACAGCATACATACATGTATCTTCCCTCTCTCTCTGATAACTCACTGTTGACAATTGATCAAAACTTCATGTATAGTATAAGTGATTAATTGTACAAATTTTGTTGTCTGTGTTATAATATATACATGTATTGTAAACAAGAAATAAAATAGAAATATTACAGTGTATTATTGTTTATGTTAGAGTCATTTTTTTGTCTTCATGTTGAAACTTAAAGCAATCTGATTAAAACCAGATCTAAAATTTTCTGCTCGCCTACTCGCTGATCTAGATCTGGCCTTTTTCAAATGAGGGTCACATTCAAGTGACCTTTTCTCATCATAATATTAATGACGAAATTGTTATGATACGTAACTTGTTTACATCGTCTATGTCACGCAATTTGAAATGAGCAGTCCAGTCGCAGACTGTGAATAATACCGCTGTTAAATTAACTTGCTAACCTTATATTATAAAAATAGAAATTACGAAATCAAAATGTTATTTATAGTGTTTCGTCTAGATGAAAGTTACACATTGATTGGTCGACACAAAGTTTATCTCGATGTGACCTTCCACTGAGACAGTAGAGATCCTGTATGACAGCGGTCTACAGGATATCTGTTTACAGAGATTGAACTTAGAGGTACTAGTTCACTTATTTGGTTTATTTTTTCTATAATTTCAAAATACTGTTCAGTGTCTGTAGTTGTGTCAAAAAATCAATTCTTAACATTTTAAGACAAACTGACCTATATGTTGCAAGAAATCAATAAAAGTCACAAAAAATGCACTAAAAGTGTCTATACCGTGACATATGGGGTAGATATTTACTACATGAAACACCATCATTTGTAGTTGTATGTCAATTTGCACTAAAATTGTCAGTATCAGAACACTACTTGCCTGCTTCCAAAAGTATTTCCATACAATTATGATAGTTTTAGAAAAAGTTAATATTTCTGAATGAGTACCTTTAATAAGAAGGGTAAGTGTTAGCCCTAACCCAGTACTAACAATGTAATCATGAGATTATAATCTTTGTCTGTAGCAGTAACTAGGAAGTCTATTGTTCTATCTCCAGAAACCAACGTCTCCATTTGGAGCTTCTATGATAATTTTCTTCTTAGTACTTATTGTTGAAACGCACCTAAGTCAATCCTAGGATTGTCCTAAGACCAATCTTAGGAGCATGTCCTAGAAAATTTTAATGAAATGCGTCCCAGACCACTAAAGACTGTATGAATAATACTGTCAGAATTTACAAAAAAAACAAACATGTGTTGTGTGTAATATTTTAAGTATGGTTAAAGATGCCAGGGTTAAGTCACGTGGTTTTCCAATCATGTATGCAATGTCCACATTGTTGATAATTTTTTCCTACAAATATTTGATGAGTCAACTACGTGGTTCAGTCTGATACAGCCTGTATAGTCAAGAACACTGGCACCTGAGTCCTTTTATTGTTGAAGTACACATGTATGCTTTAATAATATAATGTCGACAAACACTTTAAGAAAATGGTTCTGTACACATTATTGTTCGTTTTTTCTCAACTGTCAAAGCATGAATAATTTCACGGCGAATGCGTTTATTAAAATCATTGTCATAATACACCCATGAGTTTCCGAAAGTGTGTATTATGATTGAGTAAAGCTTCTTATGCTATATGATATGTTATATTCAAGACATTTTTAAAAACAGTTAGGCCGCCAGTACAAAAACATTGCATTCAGTCACCGTGAAATTATTCAAGCTTCGACAGTTGAGAAAAAATGGACAATATCAAATATGATTTGTAACTATAATTTCATTATTATGAATGATAAGGTAGTGTAGATGTGTACAGGGGGGCTATTTATAAGGAAGCCTTATTTTATGGGCTCTGGTGCCAGTGGTCAAGAAGTATCAATTATGGTCTTTCACAAATAAAGCTCTTTGCCACAGAGCAACCAAGATCGTCATGTAACCATTGAGTGCCCCTTATCATCAAACAATGTTCATACATTCCGTTTGGCATTCCAGTTCTCCAAAATGTTGAAGTCATTGGTATGATACCACCATTGGACCATTTATAAACACCATCAATATTTAAATCATTGCCATCAACATAGTACATGTAATCTCCACCAAACCCTGTGAGCAATAAACGTAAACATACTTATATACATGTACATACATGGGTGAAAGTTTTCAGTACTTATACTGATTTCAGTATTTTTAAAATGAATTATTCTTTGTAATTTATATGAAATATAGTTGGTTTATTACATATAATTTTTAGGCTGATAAGCCCAAAAGAAAACAAGACATACACATATTTACATGTTACAAAACAAACATAAAAGACGTATGTAATATGAAACATGGGAAAGGAACATGTGTATGGTACCATATTTGAACTATGGACGCACACAAAATATAAGGAAAATATGTGTCCACGTTTCCATTATATGTCTATTCAGTATTATAAAAGGTTTTCAGTAATTTTCAAAACTTTTAAATCCCACCCATGTACATGTAACCAATTATATATAGTAGTTGTAAGAACATAGAGTTTTTGTCCTTTGTGTTGCCATGGCAACCAGAGTTCTGGAAATCGAATCTTTTACCAGCTTTCCTAGAGATACCTGGACGACTGAAACATTTCTGTAAAAATTTAATAACAAGCACGCTGTGGTATTCATAATTGGGGCCAAGGAGAGTTGACGTCAACGAACAGCCAAGTTTTAAAATAAGTTCAATGCATTCAAAGTGCAACAGATCATGCTATTCCATGTAAATACGACGATAATGTTGAGTTTTCCTCATGTAGGTAATACTTCTTTGGATAAAATTGGATTTTATATACTAGTATAATTTACCTATTTGGAAGGGTAAGCGAGTGAATCGACCTGCAAGTATTCTACAGAACTAGTAGGGTAAACCAAATGCCGTATCTTTTTTAGCAAAAACCAAATGCCGTATCTTTTTTAGCAAAAAAAGCATATTGCAAACGTTGTAAACTTCTAATAAAACACTCAAATACAACATAAGTCGTTGATTTTCTATCAAAACACTCACCAGGACAAGTTGTCATAAGTTGGTAGATAAGTTGAAGTCTTGAAATCGTTGACAATTTTGCCAGATCTCCACCAGACGATTTACATTCGGATTGGGCATCAGATGCTTTTAGTTGAGTATGTACAACTCTGTAATAGATGTGTATAATAATACTTTGTGCTATAAAATGGAAGCATTCACTCACAACCGATTGTTTGTCCCTGTCTGGCTTAGTTTTAGGGCTTCTGCAAACCCTTGTCTATACCGCTAAAGAACGTTAAATGCCGCATCAGATGATATACAAAATGTTAAAATGGCGGCATATAAGGTTTTAGAAGCCAGTACTAAGTATGACTGTGAATCAAGGGTTCGATGATATGATATACATTTAGATTTATTATTTTTCTGGTGGGACCTATATACATTGTACCTTCGTTTAGAAAACTGTCTTAAATAGACTGTGCAAATTCCTTCGAGTTTAAAAAGTTCACCTCTTTTTATTTTTAATTAACCTTTGCACATTAGATTCGAACTGTTGGCAATTTGGAAATGAAGCATTACTCGAGACGGTGCAATGCAGAGTTAGAAGAGACGGATGTGGGAAACAATTTTGAATACAAAAAAAATGTACACGTATTGTGAGACACTCTAAACAGGTCATTATCAATTAAAATAATCTAGAATATATATATTAGTGTTTCTTTCAATTTAAGTGAAGAAGCGATTATGTAATGTTCATTTCTAACGATTTTAAGACTACTATATGTTTCCTTGATTTATAAAACCCATGAAATGTCAGAAAAAAGTTTACCTGTAAGTGAATATGTCTCCATTAGATAGGTGAAAAGTTCTGTATAAACCATCGTCGGGATGACAGGAGAATACTGAATGTGAATAAGAAATACATTATATACAATTAATAACATAGAGGGAAAATGAATTATTATTCGGCCACAACAAGTTGATGCTATGTTCTACGGATTTTTCTGGGGGGAAATGAGATGAGCGAGCGAAGAAAAAAATCTTGATTCACTTGCTTTATATAGCGGTTTGGCCAAATTTTCATGAGCGAGCGAGGATTTTTCTTGTAAAACCCGTCAAAATTAAGGTGCGAGCGAATCCATAGAACGCTTGTTGTGGCCTTATGTAATCATCATGAACAGTAATGTAACATAAACCGTAAATCTACAAAAACATAGGATATAAACGTAATGGACACTTTTCTATAAACTTAAAATATATTAGTTTGTCAGTTTACATGAATATATATACTTACGATGTTTGATTTCTTTGAAGTATTGTGCATCATTCATTGGTTGGCATCCATTCAGAGAACTCAGCTCATGATCATTCAAGTAACAATTATCATCTGTCAGGTTTGATGTTGGGTAATAAATAAAGGACATACAGTCACTTATAACTGTACACAATCTTCCACATGCCATGATACTCGATTCTCTGGTTACAAAAGTCGCTTCATTTGGGCATACAAACTTGTTAAGAGAAACATCGCTCTTCCAGCGTGTTGTTACCCTGACACCTTAAAAATAATAAAGCAACATGTATTAAAATTAATTCTCGTTTCTAATTAAAATACCGAAAAACTAGTTATGATACATATTAATTTACGTAGTATTTAGAGTCAATTAACTTTTTTACAGTTAAGTCCCACATTATAAAGACCGTCTTAATTATTGCAAAATCATGTTATTTTTGACGATTTTTAGTCCGAAATGCCTTAGTTAAGAAGAAAAAAATGTCCAAATACTAAAAATATTGCGCTATTGAGACCAGTTATTTTGATGGTCCTAATATTGGAACTTTAATGTCCAAACAAAGTCAACTAAATGGTTACCTAAATAAATGCACATATATCATGATTATATGTATTCATTTCTTTAATAACCTTTTTAATGGTCGCATTTTTATTGGCCTTTGGCATCAGGACAACTTATGACCATCTTTGGCCAAATAACAGGTCTAAATGAAATAATTAATAACATAATTGTACTTACACGTGTATGACCTGGCACAAGCAAATACTATCAAAGCCCTCCAGATTATAAAATCCGAGATATAGTTTCTTGATTTCATCTTTTATCATTCCATTATAACTGAAATATTTTCTGTATGAAATAAAGTGATCTATCCACGATGTGCAGCAATAATCACATACAGCGACAGTGTCAACTTGAACATGTTAACACTACTTAAATATTTTGATAAATTGCCATTGTTTAAAAAATTACCGACTGTCTGCTAAACGTAGCTTTTTAATAATCAATACGTGATCTTTACTTTTTAAACATCCTAGAATTATTCAATACATCATATCCGCTGTTTTAAATCTGTGAGTTTTTCTTTTTGTTCTAGATCAAGTTTTAACGGAATATTAAAATGCCATTTGAAATGGCAATTGAAAAACCTATTTTTAAATAAAAGAAAAACTCAATAGTTTTTGTATACTCAAACGCAGCTCTAAAGTTCAATTGTGAAAAACACTTCATTTATATTTATTTTTCAGTGTCTTTTCAATGTGGAATTTGATTTTTAAACTCAGAAAACACATTAGTGTAAACAGTTCTGCAAATAAAAAACTGGAAGATCAGTTAGTGTCCTAAGTGTATATCTACATACTACTGTCAAAACTTGCATATCTTTTGTTTCAGATGCATTAACAGTATAATAGATGACCTATATCAGGGTGTTTCAAATTTGAAAGACCCTGTATATATGTTCAGCAAATATTTGTCATTTTTTGTAAATGTCCACACCAGCTTATGGCTGGTACAAATATTAAGCGAACAATTCCAAACTCCTCACTGTGCTCACAGCGGTTACGTCACGCGTTGCTACTTCAACTATTATTTAGCAATGAAGGGAAATAACCGCTGCGGGGAGTTTGGAACGATGCAAGTTCCGGGTACGGCTTGTCCCGTAATAACGGTTTTTAGTCAATACACAAAAACATGGCTGACGAAATGGAAGTTGACAGAGAGGTTTCTCAGAAACCCGACAAAATGTTCACTTTAAAGAAATGGAATCTTGTTGCTATGTGGAGCTGGGATGTAGAATGTGATACTTGTGCAATATGTAGAGTTCAAGTAATGGGTAAACTAACCTTTGTTTCATAAATCACTCATCAGTGTACTCTAGATGCTTGATCAATCAGTTATCATTCATTCATTGTAATTGAATATTGTAACAAACAAAAACAATGATGTCGGACTCACAGTTATCGACTTTGTTTTTTATCAGATCTATTGTCTTTTACCTTAATTAAATTAATTAATTAATAAACATCGTATTCAGAGCATTTCTTAATATGTGCGAAAAGGCCAGGGACTTTATATTGAACAATTGAATTGGGGAAAAGGAAATATTTTTGTCTGTGCTTAGAGCTACATGTACGGTCAGTCAAAAGCTATACAATGTCGGTCAAAAGCTATACATAGCTTATGTTTTTGTAATGTTGATTTATTTTACCAACAATAAAGAAGTATTTGACTTGAATTGGTATCATAACTCTACTAGACTCAGGGTCTAGAGTTACGGAAGTTCCGTAACTGTAGACAATCCCTGCAAAGGTATGTCATGGAAAAAAGCTATCAAAAAAGTAGTTGCGAATAGTGAAAAGCGTGTCACGAACAAATCTCCCTCATTGGGATTTGCAAAAGTTGGCAGGTCTGCATGCATATGTTTCAACTTTTAAACATCCGAAAACTTGTTTATATTCATTATTACATGTACTCAAAATAAACAAATATTTACCGATGTGACTTTGCTTATTATTATTACATGCGTTGTCTATTAAAAATTATATAAAATTATATCCAAATGATATATTCTGTTAGAAATATAATCCAACTCTGTAAATTATCACTTAAGTACTCTTGGTTTGTGACATTTTGAAGACAACAACGTCATATCGTCATATATTAAACATCTGGTAATTTTATCAGTAATATCCAAAATGGTGCGTGCAATAACAATAGGATAAGTCATGTTTGTAAATATTTGTTTATTTTGAGTAATAATGAATATAAACAAGTTTACAATGTTTAAAAGTTGAAATTAACATATGCATGTTATTTGACTTCCGTAACTCTAGCCTACCCTTGCAAGGGTTGTCTACAGTTACAGAACTTCAGTAACTCTAGACCCTGGGTCTAGGGTTACGATACCATAACTCTAGCCACTGCCAATATTTTTTTAGTCCTGGGGAATGTTGTTTTGACTATAGATATAATTTAATCCCTGATCTGTCAATTAAGAATGCATTTAATTTAATGTTTTTCTTTATTTTCTAGATGCTTGCTTAAGATGTCAGTCAGAGAATAAACAAGATGATTGTGTCGGTATGTATGATACTAATTTATTAACCGTATATGACTTTGTGGCTCTAAAGTTACAGTATATTTTCAAGGAGATATTTCCTCAAATAAGAGGTTTTTCAAAGTACAATAGATTACTTGCATATTAAGCAAATAACACCAAGTCTGTGAACTATTTAATAATAATAATAATACAGACTTTATTTATAGAGGCAACACAGTTGGGCAGGGCCCAATCTTCCCTGTGAGCCTCTTAATTCATTAGTATGAATTTGTTAGGTTTCAATTTGCACGAAAGTCTTTCTGTATTTCAATTCTTTGATTTAATATATTAGTGTTTGTTAGCATTAATGTAAATTTTTTCATATTTCAACATATAATAATAATGAATTTGTTAGGTTTCAATTTGCACGAAAGTCTTTCTGTATTTCAATTCTTTGATTTAATATATTGGTGTTTGTTAGCATTAATGTAAATGTTTTCATATTTCAACATGTAATAATTATAATAATAATATCATTTTTAGCCTAAATCACTCCAACAATGTTTACAAAAGTCTAACATGCTTGAACTGCAAGTTTTCAAAAAAAGTTCTGGTTTGACTTTACTGAAATATCTATATTAAATGCGTCTGTAATCTGTGGGAATTAAAATTTGTAAAGTATCACAAAAGGTAAGAGTTTTCTATTACAATTAAGAATATCACTGGTGATAGTTTTCAGAACTAGTCCTGAATTTCATGACCCAAGAAAGGGGTTGCTTCCTATGTAAAAGCTGTTGAACTCCTGAAATCTGGAACAATTTTGAGTGTTTACTTGTGTAATAAAATGATGAACTTTGATATAAAAAAGATTCTGTAACCTTATTTTAACTTGATTTTTCTGGATTTTTTTTTCAGTTGTATGGGGAGAGTGTAATCATTCATTCCATAATTGTTGTATGACTTTATGGGTTAAACAGAACAACAGATGTCCATTATGTCAGCAAGACTGGGTTGTACAGAGAATAGGAAAATAAACACAGATTTTGACATATCTGTAATGTGTGTGAACTTGTCAGTTAGTAAACATTGTTGGAGAATATGACAGAGTGATTTAGAATAAAAATGATAAAAGGTGCATAAGAATTTCAGTGGAATGTCAATGACTCTTGCATCACTTCAACAGTTATCATCCAGTTTTAATTATACAGACTTTAAATTACTTGTTTGACAAGGGTGAGGCCTGGTCATCCAGTCAAAAGTGAAGTCTTCCTCTCCATGCCTTGTGGTCTTTGTTATGACCTTTTGTATCTCCTATACCTCTTGATTCACAGTTTTACTTAGTCAACTGAGGAAAGTTGATCTGTTTGATGCCTACTGACAGGTGACATTTAGTCAATGAACTGTGTTTATCTTAGTGTACTTGTCTGAAGAATTATGATAACTGAATATCTATTATTTTGAAGTGAGACTGCAGAGTTTCAAATGGGCATTGCCTTCAAGCTTAATTGAGTAGATGTATCTTAGAATGACTCTTAACGCCGGTTATTATACAGTTATATTTGAGGCATTGATAAAGCATAAAATGAATGATATTTTTTTATTTACAAATGTTGCTTAATTAATTACAATGTATTTAAATGTTATTAAAGCTTATTTTTTCACTGTTTTAATCTTTGATGTAAACTTTCCACATAATCTCATAATTGTAAAGAAAAAAAATTGAAGCAGCTAAAGCTGTGTTTTGATAAGGACAAGTATAGATGAATTTAGTGCATTTTTGTGACTTTATTTTTTATTTCTCACAATCGACATACATGTATAATATATTAGGCCGTGAGCCAGATACACTTTTGATCCCCCCCCAGGGGGAATTTTCAAGACCCATATTTTTTTATTCCCCTATCTATCCTGAGTACAACAGTACAAAGTTTGCAAGTTTCCAGTGGGGCATTGCTGAGAAAATCAACTTTTAATTGTATAGGTATATAGCAATTTTTGTTCTATTTTTATCGATTTATTTTTGCAAAAACCATTAAATCATGTTTGCAACACCAAGTTCTCTTGATATTGTTTGTCAATTAAGAAGAAAATGTGTCTTTTGTGTTTTATAAAGGAAATTGTTGTTGATACTGAGCTCATAAGTACCTTAAAATGTAAGATACGTTACTGTGCCTTTGCGCGCAGACTATGAAACATAGCCACATAAAGTAGTCATAATACACTTGCTTTTTAAGATATAAAATCTTGTTGTATGTAAGAATATGATTTTTATCTTGTTCCTCAGAAATATTAACTTACACTAAGCTCATAAACTTTGTCGCCAAGAGTGTTGAAACATACATAACCATAAAAAAATCCATTTTTTTTCAAATTAGAAAAGATTTCATACTTGTAAAATATTTTAAAACATAAGATCAGATATGAATATATATGAAATAAAAACGATTGTCATTAAGTATTCAATGACATTTCATTAAATTTCAAACTTCAAATTTTCGGGTAGACATTTAAACATGAAACATACGTGACCATGGTTTTTCAACTAATGTGCAATATCTTAGTTGACTTCACGTTTACTAATTAGTCTCTCTAATGAACTCTTCATTTATGATTACTACTTTTGCCATTCCTCAGGATTGTCTAGAGATAATGCTGTCAAAAGTATCAAATATAACATACGTGATGTAACATACGTTACCGTTAAAATGATATACCGATCTTACAGTGCGGAGAAGGGTTAAACGATTACATATTAAAAATTGGTTTACACCAAAAATGTTATTCACAATGAATGAAGTCGTTATTATCTCATTGAAAAAATAAATGACATCTTCAACCAGACTAAAAAAAACATGAAACTGTGTGCATCCCAATGGCTTTGATAAATTAAACTATGAAGATTTTTAACCATTGCATGCAATATAAGCATAGAATCCTTCATAGCAATACTCAAATCGATATTTTTGCAATTCATTTGTTACTTCAGTTCTTACTAGATGTAACCAAATCTCAAATGTAACCAAAGCGTCCTTTGTTCGCTTCTTATTCAATAAAACATGGTTTTATGAATTGTAACATACGTTACGTTTGGTTAGGTATGCTTCATATGAAATGTATCATAGTTGATGCTTGTTTGTTTGCTTGTTTCCCAATGTTTCGCTTTTTTGGAAACTTGAAAGTTTAAGCTCTGAATGTTTCTTTTATACCATGTCTTTAGTGTAAAGGAACACAAATGTCTGTTGAATTTAACATCAGCGAAATAATGTAGTTGGACTTTTATAAACACACGTAACCACAAGTTGTTGTAATTCCTTACAACAAAAAACAGCACAATTTATGTCCGAATTTATTTTTTGTCGTAGATGAACTTTAATACATCATGGATGATTTTGTTGCAGAAATATTTAAGGGAACATGGTACATAAGCATGGTACAACAAATTGATAACGATAAGGAAGCAAACACATTGTTCATGCAACAACGCCGATCTCTTATCTAATGGCAAACCCTTGAGGATGTAATTTTGGGTGACAAATGACTTTTTATAAGAAATAAGTGTGCCAATACCTAATGGAATAATATAGGAGAACGTTTTGATTTTTTGCTTCAAAGTGATTACTGCATGAACTTTGAACACAATTGATCTGTTACGCTTTTCTGAGACTAATATGTAACCTTTTAAACTCTTAATTTTAACATGTTTCCCTTAATTTTGAAGGCAATCCTTATTGATGTAATTTACAGTATTTAGATATGACATAGTACATAGAAAATAGTTTGTGCTACAATTAAATTATTTAAACTGTTGTACTGGGAGTGACAGATAAAATTGGGATGCAATATTTTAAACAGTGTTGTTGTAACATACGTTACTACCTATTTCTTTCTTAAGGCATTCATAATTATGAACTTTTCGGTGAGTTAAGTATATAAACTTTTAAAATGTATTCATTGATTTTGACTGTTCACGGCTATGGTACTTGAGTTTCTTTCGATTTTTCCAAGTTTGAAAGTCATTGTTTCAAGGTTTATAAATGTATTTCTGTAATTTTCCTTAAGTTGATCTAAAATTTAAGTCATATTTGAGTGAAGGGGCGTCCTGAATTTATTATTTTGAGGTAAATGTATTTCCAGTATCAACCATTTGCCTTCCTAAAGTGCTAAAATCATAGACAAACATACAAATAAAGAAGAAAAAATAAAGTTTTATTAGTGTGGTCCGTATAGAAACATACGTTACCATAAAAAATAGGTGCTTTTATTCAAATATGTGTAAAATTTATTTAGTCTGACTAACGAATGACCCTTCCCGTAAATACTTTATTCATTTGTCCATCTTGTAAAACTTTTATTAATAACTGAAAGTTATCATTAAAATCAAGAAATACAAATATATAAAGTGGAGATTTCCTTTATGGCTGACATAAGAGAACAGAGAAACGATGCACTTGATTTGTTTCTATTTTTAGTCTTGCCAACACGAAAGTACTCTACCTGTCAAGTGGCTCTCTAGAAATAGCAAGAAATAAGGAACGCCAATCTGTCTGTTTTCTTTATTGTTTTAGAAAAAATGGCATGTTCAAAACTAAACTAAGAACGTAATAGGAAAAAGCACCATTTTTGTGTTGAAAAGAGGTATGAAAAGAGTCCCTCAACATCCCTGCCTCCTCACATATTGGTGTTAAGAAATCACCACACTGCTTAGTATCGGAAATGCACAGGAATGACGTTACAGGGTAACCCAAAATCCAAATCGTTGTCAAAAACAAAATGGCTTCGTAATTAAGATGTGTCGAAATAGAATACCGGAGGACAGTAATAAGAACATTTTGGCATAGAAAATGGCCATAGGGGGTCATGAAGTTCAAAGTCCCAGAACTCTGTAAAGCCCCTACAAAACTTTGCAAACTTTTATAAGTGAATTGCAACTACCATGTGGGTTAAATAATTATACCATAGATAATTACTTCCAGGAGGAGCGATGTCATATACTGGCTTTAAAAGCACTTATGGTTTTACCGGAAAATGAGAATGAGCGATATTTCAAAGTCCCATAAATCTGTAAAGCCCCAACAGAACTTTGCAAAGTTTTTATCAGTGAACTGTTACTTTCATGTGGGTTTAAAAAATATACAATAGATAATTATTCCCAGAAAGGAGCAATGTCTTAAACTTGCTTTAAAAGCACTTATGGTTTAAACCAAAAATGAGAATTGGCGATATTTCAAAGTCACATAACTCTGTAAGGCCTAAACAGAACTTAATAAACTTTTATCAATGAATGACTACCACGTTAATGGGTTAAGCAAATCATACATTTGAAAATTCCCCATGTGGGGAGCAATTTTATAAACTGGTCATGGTCAATTAATATTTGACTGGAAAATGAGAATGGGCGATATTCCAAAGTCCCATAACTCTGTAAAGCCCGAGCACAACTTTGTAAACTTACATCAGTGAATGCCTAACATTATATGGGTTAAGAAAATCATAACCTTAAAAATTCTCCATGTGGGGAGCAATGTCATATACTGGCTCATGGTCTATTATGGATTTGACTGGAAAATGAGAATGAGCGATATTTCAAAGTCCCATAACTCTGTATTGCCCCAACAGAACTTTGTTAACTTTTATCAGTGAATGCCTACCACTACATTGGTTAAGAAAATCATATCCTTAAAAATTCCCCATGCGGGAGCAATGTCATATACTGGCTCAAAAATATGATGAATTTGACCGGAAAATGAGAATGGGCGATATTTCAAAGTCCCATAACTCTGTAAAGCCCCAACAGATCTTTGTAAACTTTGATCAGTGAATGCCTACCACTATATGGGTTAAGAAAATCATACCCATGAAAATTCCCCGCGTGGGTATATACTGGCTCAAGGTCTGTTATGGATTTGACCAGAAAATGAGAATGGGTGATATTTCAAAGTCCCATAACTCTGTAAAGCCCCAACAGAACTTTGCAAACTTTCATCAGTGAATGCCTACCACCATATGGGTTAAGAAAATCATACCCTTGAAAATTCCCCCTGGGGGGGGGGAGCAATGTCATATACTGGCTCAAGGTCTATATATATATATTGGCTAGTTCGCATAAAATATTAAGAATTCATTTCGTCAATGCAATAACAAACTCTGACAGGTAATTCTAAAATATAAAAAACAGATTTGTGAACAAGTAGCTTATATTAACACATAAAAAATTGATTGTGTCATGTTTACTAAGAACTTATAGTACTTTACTTGTAAAAAACAAAATTTTATGATTTTCTTGCTCAGCGTAATGATGTAGACCTTAGTGGTATCACCATTAAATCTTTTATTCATAGGGACATCATTTGATGTCATTGTCCATATAAATTTGTAATGTTAAAAACGGACTAAGGTCTGACAATGAAATGTTTAATTAAGGATAATGAATAACATTACTCAATCTGATTGAAACCCGATCTAAAATTTTCTGCTCGCCTACTCGCTAATTTAGATCTGGCCTTTTCCAAACGAAGGTCACGTTCAGGTGACCTTTTCTCATCATAATATTCATGACAAAATAGTTATGATACGTAACTTGTTTACATACATTGTCTACGTCACGCAATTTAAAATGAGCTGTCCAATCGCAGACTGTAAATAAAACAGCTGTTAAATTAGCTTGCAAACCTTGGTCTAAAAATAGAAATTATGAAATCAAAATGTTATTAGTAGTGTTTTGTCTAGATGAAAGCTATGCATTGATTGGTCGACAAAGTTCATCTCGACGTGACCTTCCACAGAGACAGTAGAGATCCTGTACGACAAAGCTCTACAGGATATCTGTTTACGGAGATTGAACGTTACTTTATTGTACAATGTACAGTAAAGTTCCACTATTAGGAACATTAAAATCAATGGTCTTCATAACTGATCAGGGATGGGGTACTTATACTTGTACTTAGTGGTGGGACATCGGCTGAAAATCGTAATCGATCATCAGTTGGAATTGGTTTCTGTTGTCGATGCGATTCTTCTGATTATAATCGGTTCCTGACAAGTTTGCTTTTGCATGCATGTTTTGCTGTGAATCCTTATAAATTCATGTATTATGGTCTAGAAAATAATTTTTCTATAGTCAAATACAAAAATAATCAAAGATACCTCCAAAAATAACTGATCAAATGATTAGTTCTCTTGAATATTGTAGTAGCTGTACATTTGGCACTTCAACAAAATTAATCAGTGTCCAATGCAAGTCGGACACAATTGACATGTATTAAAGCATTATTCATATAACTGTTCAGAAACCTGAAAACATGTTATGATCGATGATCGATTATGATAAAGTTTAATCGATTATCAGAATCGGAAGGTTCCAACTAGTGATTAATCGATTATTCCCGATCATCGGTACAACACTACTTGTACTTGAGTAATATGAGTACAAATACCACTTTTTCAGTACTTGCCTGTACTCAGTACTCAAGAAAATAAATTGTACTCATACTTGTTCTTACTCAGGTACTGAACTAGCTGTACCCACTACTCATTAGTATTTCTGAGTACTGGCCATCTTATTTCTTGTTATTTTTTATCACATTCAATTAATGTTTATTGATTTAAATTCACTTAAAAACCTCTTTAGAAATGATAATTCATTTTAATTGGTTATCTAATGACAACTTTTATTTGATCAACAATAGATATTATTATGGGACTATCATTATGTGGTATTAAATGTATCATAGGCATATCAATGGGATGTCTGACACCTTTTTGCAAGTTATACCAATTCATAAATTGTGAAAATAATGTTTGTCACTGTTTTGTCCTTACATAGTTTATAAATTCTTAAAACCATTTGTTAGTTTTATTCATCAGTCTTAATGAAATTTTAAAAAGAATGATAACAGGGCTCGAATTTAACAAAAAATTCAACTTGCAAATTTTTGCTAGTGGATTTTATTTCTACTCGCAAAATGAAATATATCACTCGCACATTTTTCTCAAAGTTTTAAAAGCATGCATAGTTACTATTCATAGTTACTACACATTAAATTGTATATGAAATATAAAAACAAAATAGTACTATGTATTTAACTTTGGATAGAACAAGGCCGTTATTGTGGAATAGTAAAAGTATATCGAACCTGTTTTTACAGTGAATCTTAAACTGGTACTATTAATCTATGTGGACGTTCCAATGCTACTTTGAGCTTCTTTAGTTTAGACAATAATATTTTTCGCCAATTTCAACTCGCGAAAATTTGCGAGTTAGAATAAATGTTACTCGCAATTTTCAAAATCCACTCGCATTTTGCGAGTATGCGAGCTTAAATTCGAGCCCTGTATAAGATGTCACAATCTCTGAAACAAATACTTTAGTGATAAAAAAACTGCATAAAATGTTAACATTGACATTTTGACTGTCTTGTTTAAAATTGAATTTAAATTAATTAAATTAAATTACATGTAAATATAATAAGGCTATACTTTCTACTAAAAATCTTCAATATGCTCATGCAAAACAATCTGGTACTCAAAAATATTCACAAGTATTTAAGTACTACTCGAGTACTACTCAAGTTCTGAGAAAAATCAGTACTTTTTACTCATAAGTACGAGTACAAAATTAGAAATACTTAAGTACTACTCAAGTACAGAAATCCAGTACTCCGATCATCCCTGTAACTGATTGATTTTGATACGGGGAAATTTTTCTTCTCTAAGTCAGCATTTGGGACTTAAAAAAATTGTCAAACCTTACTTAATTTTGCAACAACCAATGTGTTCGTTATAGTGGAATTTTACTGTATATGTGTGCGATTTTTGTCCCTTGATTTGCATGTGATTTATGTAAAACTTAACTTATTTTATATTTTTTGATCGAATAAAATTGACTATTTTTTTTATTTATAACTCTGTTTTAAATTGGTCTTATATATTTGATGTATTAATTTTTACTACAACTGAATTGTATAATTGATTACATCAGAAAAAAAAATATTGTAAATAAAAATAATAATAATTTATTCTAGTTTGATTCATTGTTATTTCCCTGTTCTATAGCCAACCAAATTAGAGTTCTTAGTTTGACTATTCAGTGAATTGTGGGGCCATCCTACTCATTTTTTTTTTGGGTGTTGACTTTGGCATAACACTTCCAGGTTAAATTGTTAGGTGCAATATTTTAATATCTTAGCAACTATTGAAGTGATTCACTTGCAACTTCAACTATGATTACAGGGGTTACCATTGGTGATTGCATACCGAATTACATAACTTTATCATGAAATTTGCACACCAATAAGTTGAGCACTATGATGTCCATTTTATCACAGAGTATTTGTGTAAAAGTATAGCTTCTTACAGAACACAGAAAAAAGTATGAAAGAAACTGAGTTTTCATTGCACAAGCAAAACATTCATGATGCGTTTTTCTCATCTGGACAACCTGTACTCACAACTGTGCTTATAAATATTGTCAAAAGATACACTGGGATTCAAAAGTTTCTTTACACATCATGTGGCATGCATTTTTTCATATATTTTCTTATTTTTCATTGAAAAATTATTGCAGACATTGATTTTTGTTTAATATATAATATTTATATTATATGTATAATAAATAAGGAACATAATGGCTGGTCTGCATTAAACTGCATATTAGTTGGGAAACTAATAACTACATGTTAAGTATATCAAAGTTTTCTTCAAAACAGCAAGATTTAATTTGTGTAAAGAAACATTTGGGCCCCAGTGTACATTAAAACAATGCATCCAGAGACATAGATAACATGGTATCTAACAAAACATTTGCTCATTGAAACCATATGACACTCAATTTAGTAGATTTCTTAAATTTTACCCCGTTTTCTAAAATGTTACAAATTTAGGGGACATAACTCTTATCTAAAGATTTAGTGGTCATTAACCAACATTTAAAGCTATGAAATTAAAGCCGCTTTTACGCATTTGTAAAACTTTGGAAATAAATATAAAGACTTATATGTTTTCGATATTGTTTAAAAATACATTTTTAATAAGGACAACAAGAATCTCATTATATGTACGTTTCTAAAATTATTCGAAACTAAGACTTCAACTGAAACGAAAGTAGATAACTTCCTTGTTAGTCAACAACAAAGGGGAATGAAGATGGTAACTATTGTTCCTTGTTTGTCTTTGACAGATCTGTTACTCAGATTTTACCAACAATTTTACACCTTTCATTTTCTGTTTATTTGTTATGTTGATTTTTTCACAATGTCACGTGATTACAAGATACATTTCGACGAAAATCTAGAGTCTAGACTAGACGTCTCTAGAGAGTCAGAGAGAAACTCTCAGACATGTCAACCTGGGCTTTGTAGTATGACTGTGAGTCACTGGATGATTGGTGATACTATCTGTCAATCTCTTCTAGAGTTGTCTTTCTTTGTAACCCCGTTGAAACATATAATTGGCTGGATTTAAGGTAGTTACCATTTCTGGAATGGCTAATTTAAATATCTTGATTTAGCTGTTTACCAGAAAAGGTCTTTGATTACTTTAAAACTTGCACAGCTAGTTCAGTCGGTAGCTCAGTTGGTAGCATACATGTACACTTATTGAGGGGTCGTAGGTTTGATTCCCATGCAGGCCATACTTGAAAAAATGTATTAGGTTATCTGTCAGTCACTGACTGAAGCATGGCATAGTAACATCATCAACTGTCGTATGTGTCGCAGGGTCACTTGCCCATATTATATATATTGTCTATAAACTATTTCTTTCATTTTTCTTCACCCCATTTCATTTTTTATCATAATCATCCTCATAATTAATACACATCGCACCTATATACAGTTATTACATGTCATCAACACCTTACATTAGGGTGGAGTCAACCAGCTAGTAGACACTCAAAGTGGTGAGAACCATTGACATGTTGCATTCTTGTGAATTCAGTCCACACAATTCAGCATGTCTGTAACACTCTAGAATTTTGTAACATTTTCTGTACTTACCTGACCCTTTTCTTCTGGACCATTTTTGTTTGAAATGGTATTTCATATATTTTCTTTTTTGGGGTTTAATGTCATAGCAACACATTATAGGTTATATTATATCACGCCTGTCAGTCCATTTACTCCCAGTTCCTGGAAAGGCTAATCCTCTTGATTTAGCTGTTAACCAACTATTAGACACAAACTTCCATTATTGACTGACTAATGCCATACATGATTTAGAATAAGTGGTAGGAGGTAGAATGGCCATTAAAATTTTTTAATGACCAAGCTCCATAAAGTATGCCCCGCCCGGGAATCAAACCCACGACCCCTTAATCAGTAGACTTGTGCGCTATCGACTGAGCTCGATATTTCAATTTAGAATAAAATCTTGTATCTTGTTTCAGATGAATTTTTCACACAAATACAGATAGAAGAGTTGCTCTTTATTCTGGTAAGTTAAAAAAAAACAAAGTTCCTGATTAGTGTTTATTAAGTTGAACATTACATTAATGTTAGACCTTGGTCCACTCTCCGTAAACAGATATATCCTGTAGAGCGTTGTCGTACAGGCTCTCTACTTTCTCCGTGGAAGGTCACGTCGAGATGAACTTTGTGTCGACCAATCAATGCGTAGCTTTCATCTAGACGAAAACACTATTAAACACATTTTGATTTCGTAATTTTAATTTTTAGACAAAGGTTTGCATGCTTATTTAACAGCACTATTATTCACAGTCTGCGATTGGGCGGCTCATTTCTAATTGCGTGACATAGGCGATGTAAACAAGTTACGTATCATAACAATTTCGTCATGAATATTATGATGAGAAAAGGTCACCTGAACGTGACCCTCGTTTGGAAAAGGCCAGATCTAAATTAGCGAGTGTAAAATTTTAGATCGGGTTTTAATCAGATTGACCTTGGTCTGTGGCGCTGTAGGCTATGTGAAGGAATTCTAATCTAGTGTCTGGAAGGGTTTGCTTGTTTGAGCATCACCAGTGCTAGTTGATGCATGAAAATTTGACAATGAATAGATTTTCCTCTATAGCTCGTTTAGGATAACTTGAGAAAGACGACTAAGTTTGTTTACATATTTGGGACTCAGGTATTACATAAAACAGGGAGGCCAGCTGATTTTGTGTAATGAAGGTACTAAACATGTCTTAATGCGTGGAACGTGTGTTCTCATACTAAATTTAATACATCAAAAACACACTGATAATAGTCGATAATTACATGTACTAAACTTAAATCCACCTGTGTATAAAATGGTATAGTTGTATTTTGTCTCAAGTTATCCTAAACAAGGTATATAAGTTATATGGATAAGTTGTCGACCTTGTGGAAGGAGAGGTGAGTACTGACGTTGACAAAGGTCCAGGAAAGCTAGGTTAGGTGAGTTGGCTGCAAATGGTCATTGTTTGTGTTGACCCAATTGAAAAATAGGTCATTGCTTTCAATAATATCTATGATATCTTCCATCCAATGAAGATATGTTTATAATAAAGAACTGCAACTCAAGTAAAGAAATGAGAAATTTTAATGTAGTTGTCTCCCCTGATATTGGAATTATTAATTAGTTATGCTATAGTTGCAGAATTGTAAAACCTGCAAACTGAATATCATATTTCTTATACAATATTATGTATTGTGTTTACTAAATTCTCACCTTATTATAAAAGAACAACAATTGTAATGTTTTTGCCATTATTATGTATATGTATATGTTAATCAGTTTTTGTTGCTTATGGAGTCTAAATGATAGGCTCTTTCCCATGGAAAGAGTTGCATTTGCATAGGAAAATAATCTGCCACACTGGCAACCATTTTTACAATGAAAGCCAGACAGATGGATGAATGTACTGAATAATAAAAGGGTGTTTTTACCGTTCGTGTTTTGAATGACTTAAATGACAAGGAAGTTGTCCATTAGTAATTAAATATCTTTTTTTCACTACTATATACATAACATATACATGAACTAGGGTTAGGGTTAGGGCCGTCATCGGAAATCACGATATTGATGTTTCACCGATTTTTTACAGAGGATCCGATATCGATTCACAATGTGGAATATCGATACAATCTAGCATTTTATTAAACCATAAATTGAATAAAGGTGATGTTTAATTTTCATCCCTGTGTTGTATTTATCTGTTTTATATTTTCTGTTTTTCATGTTTACTGTTTGTTGTCATAACCATGGCAACTATGCACTTGAGGTCAGTTGGTTGAGGCTGAAGCCTGAATCCTTATATATATATTTAAATCTGACATAAAATATAAAAAAATGTAAAAGAAAGATAAAACTGTCTTTAGATTAGATCTTCCATAATGAATATTGATTCTTTAGAAAAACCCAAAAACTGTTGTATACCCACCTGGTAAGCACAGTTTGTTACTTAGTAGTGTGTAGCTGTTTTGAAACTTTGTTCCAATTCTGCCCATGTTGCCTTTTTTATTATCATCTTGTCTTTGAAATGCTGTCAGTGGCATACAAAGTAGTTCTCTGTGATCCAGATGTTAGTGTATGTAGCTATTAATACAAGATTTATTATATACAGATATCACTTTGAAGTATGAGGTCTATAAAAATGTTGTAGTTTATGTTTATGAGATATTTTTATAAGATTAATCTCTCATCTATTTATATATGTATCATCTGGGCATCTGTATTAATACATCAAAGCAAGTTGTGCTTATTGAGATTGGGATCTTTTAAGGGTTAGTGGTCCTCTTTAGAATTTTCTTAACCCGGGTCGATAGCGCAGTTGGTAGCACGCCGGGATTTGGAATCTTGTGGGGGGTACGGGTTCGAATCCCACCCGGGAGGTTATACCCTTCCATGAAAATTTGACTATAATGTCAATTTTCCTTCATTGATTATATAATATGGAGACGTTTCCAACCTTGAGGAAGAGTTGGTGAGTACTGGTTATAGAAAAGGGTCCAGGAAAGCTAGGTTAGGTGCGCTGGATGCTGTAAAATGACCTAAATTGTGTTGATACAGCAATAAATCCAGTTAAAATAGAAAAAGAATCTTCATAAATTGTTTACAATGTATAGGGACACATTGACACTCTCTAAGACATCATCTATGTTATTGTTAATGTTACTTTCTCTCCTGAAAATGTTTTGCCTCAGTAATTCAATCTTCTTATACAAACTCTCATTAGTCATTATCTTCTTACTGTCTAAGATGCATGAAATATTAATATAGTACCCAACAAAAGGTTGAAGTAGTTTGTTTTGAAGGCCTATGTAAGAGCCTTAATGGAAAGTCTTAATCCTTGTTTATGATGAAATGCTTTTTAGGTTTGCTTATTTTTTGTCATTTATTTATCTTTGTTTGGTGTGTATTTGTACATTTGGACTTTTAGAAGCTTGAATATAATGATATGGAAACAATTACATTTAACATTTTGGAAGCTTTAAGATGTCAGATGATCTTATAAATGTAATGCATTTATGAAATTTGTTTTATTTTATCAACTAGTCTACCATACAATATATACTGTAAATATTGATTCTACATTTATAATCATTGAACTTTTAGAATTTTAGTGAATTTTCCTTGTCTCCAAACTTTTGGTGGGCACTGTAGATTGAAACTGATAATGTCTAGATAAGTTAAGTGTGAATTCACTTATACTACAGGTACCAAAATATATATATTCATTAAGTTAGGCAGATTATTGTAAAACAAGAAACACAATGTATTAGAAACTTACAACAATATATGTTAGTAAATAACAAAATCTATAAAATCATATTATAAAGACTGAACCAGTCCATTTTGTTCTACCATACAATATGAGTAGTGTTCAGTGTTCTCAGAGACTGGTTTACTGATGTTATCATTTAACACAAGATCTGTATCAGTAGAAGCTTCTAGTTGATCTACCTGGTACCTGTTGGTTTTTGGTACTGATAATCATCTGGGTTAATCAGGTGCTTTCATCCCATCTAAGTTATTCAGGAGCTTGTTGTGCAGTTTTTATGGTGGCAGAAACACAGATTTGCTGTTTTTAAGTATTTCTTTTGCAAAAACACTTAAGAGCTTGAACCATACTGAGATTTTGATTGAGTGTGCAAATTTCATACTTTTTTGAAAACTTCCAGAAAATAAGGTCGGCTAATACATTAGCTGATCAGAAGTTTCAATAAGAGGGATTTAATCAGATCACTCAAATTTCTTAAAATTCTTAAGACTGATGGGTGTCCTGTTGCCCGGGGCAACCACTTTTTAGTTGGGGCAACGAACAATTTCTTTTGGGCAACCAAAATTCTGCAAAAGAGATATAGTGCTTACTCTTAAAATGATCTCTTAAAATGACTACCACTTTCAAATCCTAATTTTGTAGACTGTGTCGCAGTCTGAAACTTCTATTACAAATCTGGCTATTTGATTTGAATTACTATTTTTGACTGTATAGGGGGATCCTATCAGGTACAAGCAGAAGCCTATGTAACTATTGGTAAAAGGAAATAATCTAATTGTCAATAACGCAGGTTTGGTGAAATTACAAAAATGAAAAAGTTAATAAATGTAAAGTAAAATGTCATTGTAAATTAAAGAAACCTTTAAGAATCTTAATAAGATACAGTTAAAGTTCATTCTCTCGAACACCACCAGGTCGAATTAATTGACTGAGTCGAACACATTGTCTGGCACCCATCAATTTCCCTTCTATATCTATATAAGTCAACCTCTTTTGAGTCGAACCAATATCACAGTCCCGCGGTTTACAAATACACTATATAACCATTGTCTCTATCAAACAATAGATTTTCACACATCAGCGGAAAAGTCTTAATCGTAGTCATTGTTTGTGATGCGTGATAATAACACGGCGTGAAAATCGCTCAACATTAGATTTGTTAATTGATGTTAATTTGTCCAAATCATTTTGTTGTGTGATCACATTGTTGCACAAAAAATGCTTAACAATAGAATTGTTTTTTGATTGCACATTGTTGGCGGACACATGTTGTAAAGTGTCATGGTTTGATTAAAAATCAAGAATAAAACGAGTAACTAAGGCCTCGATAAAACAGTTGAATTAGCGCGTATACAGCTTGTATGTTTGCAATCTCCGTAAACAGAGACCCTGTACTACTCGCGTTGTCGTACTGGATCTCTACTTAGTCAATGCAAGGTCACGTCAAGATGAACTTTGTGTCGACCAATCAATGCGTCGCTTTCATCTAGACGAAAACACTATTAAACACATTTTGATTTCGTAATTTCTATTTTTAGACCAAGGTTTGCATGCAAATTTAACAGCGGTATTATTCACAGTCTGTGATTGGGTGGCTCATTTCAAATTGCGTGACGTAGACGATGTAAACAAGTTACGTATCATAACAATTTCGTCATGAATATTATCATGAGTTTGGAAAAGGCCAGATCTAAATTACCGAGTATGCGAGCGGTAAAATTTTAGATCGGGTTTTAATCAGATTGGTATGTTTGTTTTAATTGATAAAAATTGCAAACAAAAAGTTTGTGCCATTTTAGTTACAAAATTAACGAACAACAAATAAGTTATAAGCAAATTATTTTGCAGTTTGTACTGACTACGTTCACATGAATCTTGAACGAACGGTGTGTTCGGATTATATATTAAACCAAGGGAGATAACAAATAAAACCAATTACAAAACAAAGGGAAGTAATAACGTCGAACTCGGACAAATGTTGGCCAGGTCGAACACCTAGCTCACTCGAATTTTTTTTCACATCCCTTCGAGTTCGAGCCAGCAAACTTTTACTGTATATACATGTAGTTGAAAGTGTTAAATGTTCATGCATCATTGAGGAAGTGTAATGTAAAATTTTAAGTTTTTATACCCGGTTTTATAAATCAAATGTTAGTCTGCATGTATTTCTGCATTTTGATATTTAACCTATTTCATGCTGATAACAAATCTGGGTGTATAAAAAGTGTTAAGATATAGGTATATATGATATTATGTATGTTTGCATGCAGCGCTTTACTATGATAAATTAGTCTGTATTTTTGTATGGTTATTGCATATTATGCATGCATTTAAACTTGCAAAAGGGTTTAAATGATTTTGGGGTTTTCCCTATCGGGTATCTATTGCAGAGTTAAGTCACGATTTTTATAAAAGAGGAAGTATTTGTATTTTATGTTTAAGATGAAATATGATGGGTGAAATTTAAGTACAATTGTTTATGTGGTCATATAGTCCATGCATTGTGGTCATCTTGTGGTTCGATTAATGGAGGGAACATTTTTTATGACTGAATCGAAATCCTTTTATAATAGTTAGCTTGGTGAGTTGATTTTATTATCTTGATATTTACTGTAATACAGTTTAGTTTCATAATTTTTAGTTTCAACTTGGAAGAAATTTGATCTTTCTTTCAGCTTACTACAATGAGACAAATTGAAAATGCTCTTATTTTGTCTTATGTGCCAGGGATGTAACTTGGCCAGTTCCTTAGAAATTTTTATAGCCTAAAAGCAGGCAGCACATTGCACCGTTTGTAGGGGTGTAACAATATGGTAAAAACTGTATTGCAATATATTGCAATACACGAAACCCGTATTGCAATATATTGCAATATATTATTGCAATACATATTGTTCTTTGCTCATACATGCATAGCATGAATTAATGCATGTGGATCATCTTCATTTGATCAACATTGTACAGATATTTGCACTCAGGTGTGTAAGTGAAAAAATTTGCAAATTGTGATTAAAGCACCAAATTTGGCATGGTGGTACTTTGAGTCATGCTGATCAATATTAGCCCAGGAGACAATCATGAGGGCCCATGTCTCTTGCCAAAATGGGGCCTAAAAAGGGGGACATAACTTGGCACATTCCAAGTTTTAAAATGATCATCACTATAAAAGTTTAAGATAGTGATTAAAGATATTTGTATTTTCAAATGATCTACACGTATTATGCAAATGTTTGAATAAGTTAGAAAAAAAGGTTTTGAATGGACTTTTAAAGATAATTATTTTATCACTTAATGAAAAATATTTCAAGTTTCCGAACGCATTTTAGCATTCATTCAAACATTTGACTTTCAGACTCTGATAAAAACAATCAGTATGGAACATAACTAGAAAAACTGGTTCAGAGAAAAACGAACCGGTTAAAAACTGTCTGAAGTCGTATTGCAATATTAACCGGTATATCGGTTAACCGTTACACTCTTAACCATTTGTCTGTACCTGGTAACGTTTATTATTCTGGCTTGTCAGTTTAGGGGCAATTTTCCTTAAGCATCCACATACTATATTTGGTGTCTGGGATACCAGTTGGGTAGCCATCTTGTCTTGTACTTACTATTTATATTTATTGGAGTTAACGCCGTATCAACACAATTTAGGTCATTTCACAGCGTCCAGCGCACCTAACCTAGCTTTTCTGGACCATTGTCTATAACCAGTACTCACCTACCCTTTCACAAGGCCGGAAACTTCTCCATATTATCTAACCAATGGAGGAAAATCGACATTATTGTCAAATTTTCATGAAAGGGTATAACCACCCCGGGTGGGATTCGAACCCACACCCCCTTGGGCACGAGTATCCAAATCCCGGCGTGCTACCAACTGCGCTATCGACCCGAGTTGTACTTACTTCCAAATACCCGGTATACAAGTATTACATGTTTATAAAACAATGCTTTGATGAACTATTTGAACGGGAACTGTAATGGTCCTTGAACTGCCTTTGTTCTAGTTGTAACGTTAGTCACTTAAAGTCTTGACTTTACCACTACATGTAGTAATAGTTTTATCCTGTTCGCATTTTTCCTGCTACATGTACACTCATGTATGTTTATATATTATGTATGTGACTATGTGGGTGTATGGTACATAACAATATACATCATGTATACAACATGACATGTATACCATTGTTTAACTGTTGGATGAAAAAAAAGTTTACTAAATATATCTATTATATAAATAATTAATGAGACATTAATTACATTGTATTGTTACTAATTACTGTATACAGACTGATTAGTATTGTGGTGTACATGTATGATGTACTGTACAATCATGTTACCAATGGTGACTCACTGAGGCTCAGTAGTCGAGAGCTGAACTTTCATCCAGCAGTCCAGGGTTTGATCCCTGGCTGCAGGTTACATCCTTTTATTATATTATATATATTTGATATCCCTTTACTTCATAATGGGAGAAGTTGTTTATTCTTCTTGTAGACAGGTCAAGAAAAACTGGTTAGGTATTGCCTTGCCTGAATATAGTGTTGATAAAAAAACATAAAATCAGAAAAAAACCACAAAAAAAAACACTTGACATGTTTGTAGTGTAACCATAAATGTATACATGTACTATACAGGGTATAGTCTAACAATATTTTTCCTTAATTTAATAAATTCGTTACTGAATACATGTACATGTGCTAACATAGGGCAAGTTTCCTAAGCATATCACTAGCTGGCGCTTTATGCCCTGGTACCCTGACCTTACACTAAAAGGAATACATATATGATATCAAATTAAGGGTACCAGGGGGCAAACCGCTATCTAGCGATATGCTTAGGAAACTCACCCTTAAATTGTGTCTCTAATCGTGCCTTCCATCAGTACACTAACTATATTACATGTCAATCTGATTAAAACCCGATCTAAAATTTTCCGCTCGCATACTCGCTAATTTAGATCTGGCCTTTTTCAAACAAAGGTCACGTTCAGGAGACCTTTTCTCATCATAATATTCATGACGAAATTGTTATGATACGTAACTTGTTTACATCGTCTATGTCACGCAATTTAAAATGAGCTGCCCAATCGCAGACTGAATAATACCGCGGTTAAATTAGCAAGCAAAACTTGGTCTAAAAATAGAAATTACGAAATCAAAATGTGATTAATAGTGTTTTCGTCTAGATGAAAGCTACGCATTGATTAGTCGACACAAAGTTCATCTCGACGTGACCCTGCATTGAGAAAGTAGAGATCCTGTACGACAACGCTCTACAGGATATCTGTTTACGGAGATTGATTACATGTAGTATATCAATAATTAAAACTTAATTAAAACTCAAGTTACATAGTATTATGGTGTGATTATTATTTTTGCTGTTTTGCAACTCACTGTTTCATTTTGCTAAAAAAAAAAAACTTATTTTTTCCAATAAATCTGTTACAAATGGGTAACTTAAATCTGTTACAAATGGGTAACTTACATGTATTAGAAGGGGTTGACACACAACTTTGCTTCTTTTAGAATATTGAAATGTTAATTTTTTTTAAATTAAAAACCTATCTATAGTGCGTTTTTTCTAACATAATACCCCACACTGGTCACAAAATGTCACATAGTTTAGGCTAAGTGGTCTTGTGGTCAGCCTTTATGTGGTGTCATTGAGGTCTAATCTCTTATACCAGAAGAATTAAACCATTATTTTATTAACAACATACATGTACTTTGTATTGAAGTTCTGGTGAAAGTTATAAGCTTGGTATATTTGTCAATATTTTGATAGTGGTGTAAAATTTAACAACAATGTTGCGTGTCACGCTGTTATCCTTATTAATGTATAAGATTTTCTGTAGCATATAGACGTGATAAGTTTTGGTTCATGAAAGGAATAAAATAAGTATTGAAATTTGATTTTACGTCGTGAAATATTTATAAATAAATTAAATTATTCAAATTTTACTTTGTGATATGGTTTGGATGTCCTTTGACTTTATTATGAAAGGTCATTTAGTGCATATACATTATAGGGTAATGGTATTGAATTCACGGATTTTGTAAAAGTACCAGGAACTTAGTTTGGAGTGAGTTTTTATCAGTTTTTGGTACAAACTATTACATAAAAACAAGGATTTGGAGTAGGATGGCCAGTATTAACTGACCGGTCAAAGTGTATTGATATTGATTATTTAATTGTGGTCAGTTTTATAGTTTGTCCTATTGGAAAAAAAATGGTCAGAAAACAATGTGAAATCAGCAGTGATACTTTGTCACTTATAGCCGGCAGTGTTGTGACTAATGTACATGTATAGATTGTTGTTGTTGTTGTTGTTGTTGTTTACTTGTGCCTTATGTTGACATTATAAGTATAATGTTTACATGTACATGAGTATAAACAAAGAGTGGATATGGATAGTTCAAGGTATTGTTTATTTTATGTTATAATTATGATATTATACAATGTATGCTTCGATTATTTTGTTTGATATTCCGTTTTATTTTGATTTACTTACAGTTTCTTACATTTGACCCTCTGGTAGGAAGTTTCTTCATAAACTTTCTACATCATGTCTGAGGATGTGCCCCCTTTGTCACTGGGGTTTGAAGGGGGCACAGTGCTCCTTGTTGCCAGATAAAAAATCTGGGTCATTGAGTGCAGAAAAGTGGTGCAAAATCGTCTGGCATTTTAGACCTCATTTTGGAAAAATATTACCAAAATGAAATGCAAAGTTTGGGTTGTAAAAAGAAGGAAAATTGTATTATTGCACTTTTTGCTCTGTCCCAGTATTGCCATGGTAACAGGGGGTCAGGGCTAAACGAGCATTTTCTGAAATACTGTCACCCAGGGAATAACTTGACAAAGTTGCTTATTTGTCAGTCAGTTAGCAATGAAATAAGAGTATCTTGAAATAGCCCTAGCATGTTAACTTGTTAAGGTGAAAAGATGGTCACTTTTCACCCATGTTGCAACCAGTAAAGAGTTAACAGGGCTTTTTCAGTCTATCTCATGGGGCCGAATATGGGCGCCAATTTTCCAATGCCAAATAACTACCATTTTTCCCAATTTCAAGAAAAAAAATCCCAATCTTATTAAATAATTCCCTTTGAACAGGATGTCTTTTGCCTTCACAAAAGATTTACCACGAGATTTCATGTAAAAAGAATAAATACATGAGAATTTACACTTTCAGAGACACCAAAGCAAAGCATATAAAGATTTAATGCAGAAATTTCCCGATTGGTTTGATTTGTTGATATTTTTCTCCAAATCAGACTATTTACAGCTTTAAAAATGCCCAATTTGAGCAGGGGCCTTTTTCCCAAAACCCCCTTAAAAAGCCCTGGTTAAATGATAAGTAAGGATAGTCGTGCATCCATACTTTTTTATCAGGATCTACCAGGTTTAGATTGTTCTGATTTATTTTAGCTGGAGGGTGAAACAAGTTCTTACAACGTAGATAATCATTTATGAGTCTGCTTCCTGGTTCCTAGTACTGAGCTAGTAGGATAAAGTTATTTGCTCAAGAAAATATTGGGGTAGGTTTTGGATGGGATTCGAACCAACGAGGAGCTTGCTATCTAATGATTACCAGTCCAACCTCATTTGACCCCTCAGCCATGGCTGCACCTACCATGTAGCATTTATCTATGAAAAAAGAACAAACTAACAACAAAGCATGTAATACTTATAGTTGTTAAATTATGATATCATTTTATGAATAGGGAAGTTGTAATTAAATGCTATTATCAATAATTATCATTTATTTTGATTAGAACAGGAAGTATAATGATTGATTTTAATTTCATAATTGATCAACATCCTTAACTATCAATGTGCAGTAAGCAATGCAGGTATCAGCTCCTTTTAGTTCATTGGTTTGTAAGCTAGTCTTTATAGCTGCTTGGTCACAGACTTCAATTTTAATATCAACCATAGGCGGATCTAGTGGAGGGGGTCAGGGGGTCTGCCCCCCCCCCCAGGAATTTCCAAAATGTACCTGTCCATTAGTGGATTTCTTGACTGTAAGTCATTTTTAAGTAGCATGAGGTAATTTTCTTGATGCTTAACATAGATTTTATGGTTATGTTGTTTTAATTATTAAAATTTTGCATTATTATGCAAAATGTGTGTAATGTGGTTGTGGTTCAAAAGTTTGGACCCCCCCAGAAAAAGTTCGGACCCCCCTAGAAAAAAATCCTCGATCTGCCCCTGTCAACTTTTCTTAAACTCTCAAGATTATATAGAAACAATTTGGAAGCAGTTAAGCTGATGTTCTGATAATTAAAATATTAGCACAAGTTAAAATACAACTCGAGGGTTGCCCGACAAAACTGTAATAAATGCATTGCCTTATAGAGCAAGTTACTACAGTCTTTTGGGCAACCCTTGAACTGTAAAACATGATTTAGCCCTGGATTTAGCTTCCCATGGTGAGAAGGTTGACTGACTGCCATGATATATCCTATTCTAATTGATGCTACAGCATTAACCCCTTAAAAACAAATCAAAGCTCTGGAGTGCTGGAGGAACGATGTCCTGAACTTATTTTTTGATTGTTTATTACTATCGAATGATGTTATTAAGCTACGCATATAACATGCATTGTCAAAAACATCGTAGGCCCTTTTTACTCCAACAAGTAATCATTGCAGTTGTCACGGGTTGAGTTGTCTACGGGTTGAGTTGTCCCGACTCCATTGCAAGAGTTGTATGTCCTAAGAGTAACCTCCCTTTTCCTGAAGAGTTTCAAGAATGACAACACAAGCCAGCATTGTATTACATTTAAATGAGATGTTAATGAGTTTCACGCTTGAACTACGCCTCTTTGTCTATGTTGAAAATTGTTGAAGCGTGAAAAGAGTAATCTTATACTTTCTTGTTACCATTGGAACGATGTTAAATAACATCGTTCCAAAAACCCAAACTTTCTGTTTTCATAAAACTATAATAAAATGGTCTGACTTCTAGAGTTATACTAGTCATAGTCCTAGTCCTTGACAATTTCCGTAAACAGATATCCTGTAGAGCGTTGTCGTTCTGGATCTCTACTTTCTCCATGGAAGGTCACGTCGAGATGAACTTTGGGTAAACCAATCAATGTGTAGCTTTCATCTAGACAAAAACACTATTAATCACATTTCGATTTCGTAATTTTTATTTTTAGACCAAGGTTTGCATGCTAATTTAACAGCGGTATTATTCAGTCTGCGATTGGGTGACTCATTTCAAATTGCGTGACGTAGACGATGTAAACAAGTTACGTATCATAACAATTTCGTCATGAATATTATGATGAGAAAAGGTCACCTGAACATGACCTTCGTTTGGAAAAGGCCAGATCTAAATTAGCGAGTATGCGAGCGGAAAATTTTTGATCGGGTTTTAATCAGATTGAGTCCTAGACTAATGACTCTGTAACAGAAAGTTCATTATAGTTACATTTTACAACTTGAACTGTTGGTTTGTGGCAGTTAATATCAACTTTCTCCTGGGAACTTAAGAGAGTTGAGTGTGCACAGCTCATGATTGAGCACTAATATAATGATAAATGAATTAATGGTTTGGTTTTTATGAGGGTCTGTCTGGTGATTATTTTCCATAAGTTTGCATTAGACAATAGTACAAATATTCCCTGATTCTCATTCCTGCTAGTTTGTCAGCAAGCAAAAATTGGCTTAATATTTTTTCTTTCTAAAATGCTCTAAAAATCTCAATGTTTACTATTCATGAATGCCATTTAAGTACACAATGGCACAGTAAAAAATATCCATGTAATTAACAATTGATTAAACAAAAAAGCAATTGTTAAATTGATTTTGTTTGTATTCTTTATCATTATCTGTTGAGTTTAAGCACAAACCAAAAAAAAGAAATAAATTGATAAAAATGTTGACCTATCATTTTCCATTAAAAAAGATGACAACTTGTCTCTAAGGGAATAGTTTTCCATGGTGTTAGCAAAAAGTATAATACTGGCGTTGTGATGCGCAGCAAATAGTAAACTATCCTTTGCCTAGCCTCGGGTAGGTATAATCATTGAAATCTGACTAGAGTTAAAAGACTTAAATCTTTAAAACTCTGAATTGACGCAGATTTTTCACTGTTTTTCCTTCAAATCACAGGAGCTTGACATTTTATTATAATCATACTACGAAAATTCCCCTTCTACATATAATTTTATGTAGGAGGGGAATTTTCGTAGTATGATATAAAATGTCAAGCTCCTGTGTTCAAACGTGGCATTTATAATGTCCTGGTCATGTGGAATAGTCACCGTGAATATTGACTAGGTGCTAAAATCTCCATACATATATAATATAACTTATGATATACTTTAAAGTCTGTTGACATTTAAGATTTTATGTAATCCAAACTTCTACTGTACATTGTGTGGTTTACTAATAAAGGAAGGAAAAAAAGTAAAGAAAGAAAACATTGTTTAGAAAGGTCATTGCAATTTACAAGTGTATTATGTTTCTATATGAGAACTTGTTCAGAAGATGTTAGAAATGGAAACAAGCGTCTAAATCTGAGGAGTTAATGTCCTTGATGAACTACAATGGTTGTTGGTAGCACTTTGATTTAATGTTTACTGTAGCCACAGGTGACTGTATTGTTAGTTTTTTCTCAACTGTCAAAGCATGAATAATTTTTTACGGTGAATGATTACACACTATCTCAATATCACGAGTGTTAGACAAAGAGCACGAAGTCACCGTGAAATTATTCATGCTTTGACTGTTGAGAAAAAACGAACTATAACAAAATTTTCTGTCCTCCAGTCTTAAAAAATCTGTACAAAAAATTAAAAAGCTTAGAAATTTTTACAGACTTTAACTTAAATTGAGCTGCCAGTTTTGTACATTGTTGCAGTCACTTTCAGCCGCCTGACTAGCATAGTCAGCAGCACCAAAGTCTACTGATTGAGGGTTTGTGTGTTCTATTCCCAGGCGGGGTATGATTTCGTAGAACTTGGTCATGAAAAATACCTACGACCATTCTTCCTCCTACTACCAATTCTAAATCATGTAGGACAGTTGTCAGTCATTGAAGGAACTATGTGCCTTTAAGTAACTGGTTAATAGCTAAATCCAGAGATTTACCCTTTTCAAGAACATTAAGTTGCTTGACAGACCACTATTATATAACCTATACAATGTGTTGCTACAGTGTTAAACCAAAAAAAGTAATCATAACTGCCACCTGAGACTAATAGCTTCAACATTTTTCATTTTAATGGTACAGGATTAAACTGGTAATAGAGTAATTACTGGACACTTAATTGCTACTTTATGTGTGGTCACCAAGAATTCTGTATTGAGATGTGAACTTATATAAACTCTTATATAAAACATTTCTATTTGAAACCTTGTTTTCACCATCCATTGAAAGCACTAATTGGTATTATAAAATTGTTACCTGGTCATTTACCTTAAAGTCTGACCTTGTAGTTGATGAAAACATTGAGACGGTTTATAAAACATGACCACTTTGATAATTATATACTGTATGGCATATGATGTATATCGCTGGTTTTACGCAAAACAGTAGTAACTCAATATAAGAAAAGAGTGAGTTACGACTGTTTGGGGCTAAACCTGGGATATAGACTTTTAGTGCTAATAGAAGTGTTAGTGACTGTACGCTGAACCTTTTCATATTTTAACATTTACTTGTTGATTCTGAGGCTGTTTTGGTATACAATGTATACATGTATAATGTATAATATAAATGTTTGATTTAAGTTAACTAGCTTTATTCATACAGTGCTGTTTTCATTTAAAGTTCTGATGTTAATTCTGAATTAATGTTTCACAGAAGAATGAACTTAAACAAGGAAATATGTGATGAATTGTATTTTTTACTGCATATATTTACAAAATGTGATGATGCATTTTGAACTATTTAGCAGAAAAATGCAATTACATGGATGAATTAAAGTTTTTAGGACTGTTTCTGCATGTAAAATTCAGGATTTTTGACAGAGTAAATGGTTCTTTTCCTATAAGTAAAAATCATAAAATTCAGGATGTGGAAAATTTTTGAATTTTTAACCACAAGATTTTAATTTCTTTTGTTTCAATACTTTTCTTTGAAATGTCAAAATTTCAATTTAATGAAATAGCTTTACAAATCAAGTGATATTTTTTGCATGGTTGTCTTAAGCTGCTGTATTGTATTGAATGTTTTAGTCTGTTTCTTCAAATATTAATACCTGAGTTTTAAAGGCAGATAATTTTGAAACAGTTTCTGTGTTCTTAAGTGTTTGATAAATCTTAGAGTTAGCTTATTGTAAAAACTGGAGATTTTGTCTTCCTGTAATAAACATGCATCCAGTAAATATATACAGTGATAATATACATGCAGACTTTGTGATAGGATGTAATGTAGTGCTAGTTATTGTACAAGATTTAACCAGCCTTGATTAATAAATTGTAACTTGTATGTGAAAATTAGTATTTTACGATATAAAAAATAATTTGTATTATAAAAGAAAGTAAAATAGACTGTATCTGGGATTTAAATATTTTGAGTTTCCAAAGCGGTATAAACTTTCACTGTTACAATGAATATATGTGTATAAAGAACAAAAGGATTTTATCAGAGTTGCATGCTTTTCAGCAATAGTGTGTTACAGACTTACTTTGTTTGTAATGCCTGTACACGGACGGAAAGCCCAATAAAATTGAATTTCAAAATTGGGCCTCATCATTCTTGCAGTTGGACTAATAATACTGCCCTGTTCAGTTCTGATCTGATGAAAGTATGAATAGTGTATTATGTTACCTTTGTGAAATTGACAATCAATTAAAAATTGATTAATTAATGCGCTAAAACATCACTTTAGTTTGGATAATAAACTTATTGTTGATATTATTATATTTCCTATAAAAATCAATATTAAAGTAGATATTTTACACTGATTTCATTATGGGGAAAGTTTTAATGGTTGATGTCTAAAGATTTTTATATGATGAACACCTTAGTGAAATGATTTTTGTTGTCTGTGAAGTTTATGTGATGAACAATGAACACCTGAATGAAATCTGTTAATGATAACTTTAGTTTGGATTGTTAATAAACTGGCGATGTATATTTATGAAATTATTGTAAATATTTAACTAATCTGTGCTAATATTATATTATATAAATCTAACTATGTGATGTTTTTATTAGTGAGGAAAATTATGTTTTGTGTGAAATAATTTCTTGGAATAATTAAATATTTAAAAGCTCTGCATACTCGTGCGGTAGATCTAAATTGGTTATTGTTCCAGATAATTTAGTATTCTGTATTGAAAATTGTTTTAATATATAAATCATGTTGTTCTGTGGAATGGTTGATCAATTTCCAAGATGGCCCTGGGAAACTAAAAGGTTGGTTAATTTATGTTTTAATATTTTGTATTTTAGTAAGGGTATAGTTCCATTTTAAAGACAACATTGGTTTTAATGAAAAATTATGCAATTTCTTTTGTTGAGATGATTTTTAAGTTTCAAATGCTTAATTTAAGATGATAAAGGTTCCAATATTAAGACTAATCCATTATCAAGACCAATCTATTTTTATGGTCCTAATAGTGGATTTAGTTTACTGTACAGTTGGGCGGGTGTCCGGTGTTGTTAACAATTGCGTTAAAGTTTTCCTTTTCCATATATTTCTGCCATTTATTGTCAGATCGTTATGAAATTTCATACAATGATTACATACCATGTGATGAACAGAAATAGAAAGTAACCCCAACTCCTACCTGCCTTTATTATGGATTATTTCCCTTTGTAATTTTTGCATTTAAGTTTTTAAATCCGGCTTTAATGTGGTTTCCACGTTACATTTCTTGTTAAATCCTGTAAATGTTTAAAATCCATATCTTGGTAATTGTAAATTAGTGAAGGGGCAAAAGGGAACTTTCTACAATTTCAAATAGAATTAATTGAGTGCTTAGTACAGTACTTATCAACAATAATCAGTTGATAATCATAAACATTGTAGCATTGTTTTATGTATTATTTATACATTAATTATAATTGGTTGTTTGAGTGGATATTATACCCTGCAGTTCATATAATATATACAAACAAGTATGTTGATGTCTCGGTGCAAAACTAGTATAACTTCATGTAAGTAAAGAATGACATAGACTAGTTTTGCATTGACCCATTGATAGTGTATGTCGCCGACTTAATGCAAAATGGTCATAACTCAATATAGAATAAATAGTGAGTTATGACCGTTTTGCGCTAAGTCTGCGATATATAATAACGTAAGTATAGGCTGTGAGAAATGCAGAACTGTGCAGCTGATAGTTCCATTAATCAAAATATACTACTACTCGTTTTATGATTATAAATAAGAGAACCTGTCAGTTTTTTGTTAAAGCCCCATTATCAAAAGTAACAGTGTTTTTTGACTGCTAAGAGAATAGGCATTTATCTATTTCAAACTCCTCTAATGAACAAGATTTTTTAATAAAATGCAAATATTGCTTAAGTTTATGAGACATTGTTTATGTTATTAACTTATTACAGTATTTCAAAGTGAAAGTAGATTGAAACCGAAAGTAGCATTTCGTTTTCAATACTTTAAACAATAGTTTTGATCAAAGTAGTTTTAAGAAGAAGTCTTGTTAAAGAAAAGGATGCTCCAAATTACATAATTTAGCTCTTAAACTATTTTGGTTCAGGTATTGACCATAAGCGTAAAAATGAATGTAGTGTGCTCTTATAAAAGTACCCCACTTTTTTAAGAAATAGAGACTTTGTCAAATTCAAATTTAGAAAGCACAGTGGTTTGAACAGTTTATTGTGTCTCTAATACATGTTATATTTTGATAGCTTCATGTTTGTAAAGCATATTGAAGTCTACTGTCGATGAATATATCTTCATATAGTGGCTTTAAGAGAATTTGTATGCACCATTACAATGGTTAACATTAACTTTAATACTCTCGTTTTTTTTGGTTGAATTATAATTCTTACTGGCTTGTTTTCTCATGTGAATAAAATATTTTAAGTCATTTTGTTAATAAAAACGTTAAGCTTAAATGAGGTGTTTTTGCTGGCTTTTGGGGATTTTATTATTTAAAAAAAAGTTGCCTCCAAAAATGACTTTTTCATATGCCATTTACATGGCCAGAAAAAAACTGGGGTCATTGTGTGAAAACAAATGGCACAATATAGTGATAAGACAGGCTTTTAAAAGGTTGAGACTATAATTATTAACTTCATTGTGGGGAAAATGCAATAGTCTGAAGTGGAAATTGAAGGCTAAAAATGCAAAAATTTCATTTTCACCTACCAGTATGTTGACCACCGACATTCTGAAAGTCATTTGTCTGACAGAGATTTCTGTGGAATTCATCTTCTGGCGAAATGCGAAGACTCACAATGCCCGTGGTGGGATTTGAAGTTTTGAGCCCACCCCAAACAGATATCCTGTAGAGCATTGTTGTACAGGATCTCTACTGTCTCTGTGGAAGGTCACGTCGAGATAAACTTTGTGTCGACCAATCAATGCGTAGCTTTCATCTAGACGAAAACACTATTAATCACATTTTGATTTCGTAATTTCTATTTTTAGACCAAGGTTTGCATGCTAATTTAACAGCGGTATTATTCACAGTCTGAGATTGGGCGGCTCATTTCAAATTGTGTGACGTAGATGATGTAAACAAGTTACGTATCATAACAATTTGTTATGAATATTATGATGAGAAAAGGTCACCTGAACGTGACCCTCGTTTGAAAAAGGTCTTATCTAAATTAGCGAGTCCGTGAGCGGAAAATTTTAGATCGGGTTTTAATCAGATTGAAAGTTCTGTTGTTGTCAAGTTTCTCAGGGCTTATCTCTGGTACAATTTATTGGTCATAAATGACTGTTTTAATTAATAGATTTATAAATATCTAGAGAGAGTTGATGACTCAGCAGTTACATGTGTATATATTGTCAGCTGCTTGTATAGGGAAACATTTATTGTTTGTATGACATCTGTAATTTTGCATATGTTTGTTATTATACTCAATTATAAATGCTAAATAGTTTAGACAAGTGTATTTTGTTGGTATTTCTTACAGTTAATAGATTTCTCTAGGATACAGTCTGGAGACCCTTTTATCTTTGTAGAAATTCACTTCCTGGTGTATTCATCAAATGTTTAAACTGTTTGTATATACATGTAGGTAAATCATATGTATAATGATTTACATTGCATTTTAACAAATTTTCAGGGGAGAATTTCATAAACATATGCATGAAAAAGTTTGTATGTAGTGGTCCCATATCCCTCAAGGGTCCTGTTAAATTCCTGGTGCAAGAAATTTACTTACAACGTACTGTTCCCCTCCATCCAGGTGTAAATGGGTACTGTGAGAGATCTACTGCCGGAAGATGATTTCAACTATCAGGGGCAATTGTACAAAATTGCATAGTAAACTGAATTTGTATTATGGAAGCAGACAATCTCTGTAAACAGATATCCTGTCGTACAGGATCTCTACTGTCTCCGTGGAAGGTCATGTTGAGATGAATTTTGTGTCGACCAATCAATGCGTAGCTTTCATCTAGACGAAAAAACTATTAATCACATTTTGATTTCGTAATTTCTATTTTTAGACCAAGGTTTGCATGCTAATTTAACAGCCGTATTTTTCACAGTCTGCGATTGGGCGGCTCATTTCAAATTGCGCAACATAGACGATGTCAACAAGTTACGTATCATAACAGTTTCATCATGAATATTATGATGAGAAAAGGTCACCTGAATGTGACCTTCTTTCGAAAAAAGGCCAGATCGATTAGCGAGTAGGCAAGCGGAAAATTTTAGATTGGGTTTTAATCAGATTGGGAAGCAGACTTAGAGCAGCACTTTGACTTAAACTTTAACAAATGTGCATGAACAATAAATGAGACATTTTTTATGGACAATTCATGAATGAAAGCAAATCATATACATGTTAATGAATATAATTGTGTTCATGAATCATGAATGATTATAATTCAAGATATTTATGAACATGTTTATGACTGACAATGAAACTTTCAGTATCTGTGATAAATAGATAAAAATTCTTTAATACAGCTGGGTTATATAATGAAGATTTATTTTCATTCTTGTATGATGTTTTGATATATTTTAATCATATGGTATATTTCATGTATAAACATTTATGTATACTAATGAGTTGTTTATGATCAACATTGATGACTGATATTTAGATTACAGCTGGAATCTCAGTGTAGATAAACCTTGTACTCTAAAGCTACAGTCCCATAAACATAAAAATAGCCGTGCGGGCACCGTAAGGGCGCCGTGCGATCAAGCTCCGCAAGGACCCGTACGAACTCTTGCGTACCTGTACGGACTGGTACGTTTTTACTAGGGCTTGTGAGATGAGCCCTGGATACACGTATCAGTTATAGAGTCAAATCGTGAACAAAATCGTGGCTAAGTATGGATTAAACATGCATATCTTCCAGCTACGGATCCGTACGGGTGTGTTGTTTTGTATCATGTGCGTACTGTCACCTTGACACGCAAGGCTTCCCACGACCTACGGCTGTCTGCACGTACGGGTCTGCAACAAGCCACGATTTTATGGGACTGAGGCATTAGCCAGTACAACAATGTGAACTATACCTTGGCTTATTTTCCTAATTATATAATTATTGTCTCAATCTCCATTAACAGATAATACTATAGACTGCTGTTGTACAGGATTTCTTGTCATTGCTCAGTGGTCATGTTGAGATGACCTTTGTGTCGACCAATCAATGTGATAATTTTATCTACATAAAACAATATTAGTAGCATTTTGAGTTCACTATTCGATGCAGTTATGACATTGGATGGGTAATTATCGGATAGCATTGGTTTGAATCCCATCCAAAACCTACCCTTTGTTTCCATGAGCAAGAAAGTTAATCCTACTAGCTCAGTACTGTGGGACCAGGAAGCAGACTGGAAAGTGATAAGTATAAGTTGTAAGAACTTAATGTTTCACAATCAAGCAAAAATGAATTAGCATACCATATTGCATACTCAAAGTTACAGCTCATTTGCTGTTTATTCTAAATTCACAGCTCGAGATATGTTATTTGTCTGTACTCACTAAACTGATGTGGTATTTAAATGTTGCTTTCATTCTTTGATTATATTATAACACCTGTTTGTTGGTCAATTATTAGGGTTAAGTATTAATCCATTAACATATCCCAGTACATTCATTTCCTGTAATATTTAGTTGAAGGCATTCTTATTTGCATTGCTGTAGTTCATAATTATGAGGTCATAGTTATACCTGTTACAGTCGCATGTGAGTCACAGTGGCCAAGAAGGAGCAACATTGGACTGCTAATCTTTGTATATATATAGCAAGTTTGGCATTGTTTTACTCCCCAAACCCCTTCTTGTTTCCTTAAACTTAATCATATGCTAGATCTGTAGCCTTTTCAATTACCCTAAACGTTCCAAAACGTTCCGTAACGATACATTCGGAACTCCTTGGCCATTCGCTGTGAATAATCCGGGCTAATCTAATAAACAAATATATGATCGTATATTTGTTTACTTTAACACCAGTATTTCAAAATAGCGTCCGAGATTATTCGCAGCAAATGGCCGAGGAGTTCCGAATGTATCGTTACGGAACGTTTTGGAACGTTTAGGTTAATTGAACAGGCTACTGTACTAGGAGACCAGCAAGTGGACTTGATAGTAATTAATCTAAGTTGTAAGAACTTGTTTCACAATGGGGCTAAACCTAATTTGTGAAAAACTAAGCTCTTAAACAGTAACTATCTTGTGTTACATAATAAGTGGTAAATTATAAATTCAAAATCCAATCAATGTTATATTTTTGTACTAATAGAGTTCATTATTACATGTATGTACGGTACTACAGATGTTGTTTCTTATCAATGTTTGACATTACATTAAACAACATAATGATTGCTGATAGATTATATAGTACATTATGTACAAGTTTTACTTCATTCAAAAATGCTACTGTGGTGGTCTTAGAATAAATAGCAAGTGTTGCATGGATGTAGCACCCTCTTTATTTTCACCTTGAACTCTTTACCTAGTTGAGCTGGAGGGGGGGGGGTGGGCTGGGGTAATAGGCTGATATATCCTGGGTTTAGTGCAAAACAGTCATAACTCGATATAAGAAAAGAGCAAGTTACAACAGTTTTGCACTAAACCTGCAATATTAATTATTAGCCAGCTGTAAGAAGTTTGTCTTATTGGGGAGTCTAGGGAGTGTAATGCTTTCGAGACTTGGTTTTACATAGTCTGTGATTGAGAACTGGGATCCCAGGTTATGGAGACTGGCATTCGGAACACCTTGACCTTTCATGAATAAACAATCTTGGAAGGATTTGTGGGGGGTCTCCCCTGGATTTTTGGGATTTTACTACCTACGCAAGGCGAAGCATGTAACGGTTATGCAAAATAGTTCTTATAGTATACACACAGATCTTTGTCTTAATTAATTTATTTGTTTTAAATTGAACCAAATATTGTTCATCGATATCATTGAACTGTGTAATTTTAAATTCACGGACTAAGAACGAAACTTCAGTCATCGCCTAAGGGATCATGTATTTGTTTACTTCAACACCGGTTTTTCCAAAATGGCGTCTAAATATGTCCGAGGTTATTCGTAGCGAATGGCCGAGGAGTTCCAAATGGGAGACTGGCTGGTCACTTGTCAATGGTACTAAAATCCTTTGATAAATTTCTTTTTAGAAGTTGACCTTTCTTTGGCTGGTCACTTGTCAATGGTACTAAAATCCTTTGATAAATTTCTTTTTAGAAGTTGACCTTTCTTAACAGAGTACTCAAATGACCCTGCATTCTGTTCAGGTAAATTTTAGCAGATATTTTGTTGAAAGTCTAAAATGGGAGCCCAAAATTTTTTGGATGTTTAAGTGACAAGAAAAGAAGTTGTCAGAAACTTCCCTCAATGTAGTAAGTTCTAGAGTCAGTGAATGTTTATATTATAGAATGTACTGATAATCTAGATCAGCATAGTAAATTAATGTTATAAATTATCTTAATCTTGTATGATGTCAAATTGTTAATAAATAATGATAGCCAAGATAAAATATAATGAGGATAAAAAACTTGTAAATTATAAAATATATACCAAGCAATCTAAGATTAAGATCTTTAGTCTTAAATTGGTAGCTGTGGGCAGTATGAATCTACAATGTATTCTGTATTTATTATAGAATGATTTGAGTTCAAGGTTTTTCCAGAGTGGGTCATAAAAGATTAAAAACATTGATTATAAACCTGATTTAATTGATGTTTTGTACATACAATCAATTGGGTCTTCAGACCTTAAGCGACAGTCCCATAAACATAAAAATAGCTGTGAGGGCATCGTACGGGCGCCGTACGATCAAGCTCCTTAAGGACCCGTACAAACTCATTTTTACCAGGGTCCGTGAGATGAGCTCAGGAAACACGTATCAGTTTCAGAGTCAGATAGTGAACAAAATGGTGGCTGAGTATGGATTAAACATGCATATCTTCCAGCTACGGCTACATACGGGTGTATTGTTTTGTACCATGTGCGTAACATCACCTTGATATGCAAGGCTTCTCACGGCCTACGACTGTCTGCACGTACGGGTCCGTAACAAGCCACGATTTTATGGGACTTAGACATTTAAGTGAGCCTTAGCAATCTGTCCTCTACATCTACTTCTTCATCTATATGAAAGAATACTGTTGCCTTTTATTACTACTCTGTCTTGATGTAGGTATTTGAATTAGGGTTAGTTCCACTCATGATGATCATGGACTGCTTATCAATAGGAAAGTGACAGTTCCCATTGATATTATCAAGTCAAATCCTTTATTACTTAAAAGTTAATGAAAGTTTTTCTTTGAAAATCAAGTTATAAAAGTATCCTCCTGGAATTCACTCATCCTATTGAGTTTCAAGCATGTCTATATTGTGTTTGTTTGCAAGAGCACCCGAAGTAGGGTCCTGGGTACTGCTTGTGGTCTGTTATTTTGGTTTATTTGGAACTTAATCCTACAGACAAATGGGAGATGATTGCATGATTAACCTGAAAAAAATACTGAAAGAAATAACATGTTTTATGAACATTTTTTGAGACATTTATGATTGAAACAATTATTGTTTAGAAGATCATGTGCTTAATTGTTTGTAATGTTCATTGTATAAATATTCCTGGGTGGTCCTGGGTAATTATGTATAACATTTATCCAGAAAATTATATGAATACAGTAATAATTGTTTCTTTCAAGTCTTAGCCCATGAAAGTAAATAGTAATAATCTGATATATTTAATTAAACTAAAATTGTTTGAATGAATTGCGAGATATAGAGAATCAAACTATTTAACTTCTGAGATATTATTATTATACCCCAGCTTCGAAGAAGAGGGGGGTATACTGTTTTACCCTTGTCCGTCCGTGCGTCCGTCCATCCGTCCGTTACAAAATTTCCGTCACAGTTTTCTCAGCAACTATATCATGCAGCAGCCTAATACTTTGCATATTGCTTCATCCCATAGTCCCATGTGGTGTAAAGCGATTTCATGCTCCTTGCTCATCTACTTCCTGTTTGTCGCATATTTTTAGATTTTGGCGGGGGTATCACTAGTGAGCATTTAGCTCACAGATTTACTTGTTTATATAGTTTTGTTCAGGAAAAAACCTATCAAGAAAGCCGAATTGTGCCTGGTTCTCCAAAACAAAAATCAAAGTATTGAACTCAATATCTAGCCTTAGTTATGCTCATGGGAATGTTAAACACAAATCTTAAATTTGAGGCTATGATTCAGTCTGGTTATATTGAAAATTGCTTGAGTTTGAGCCGAACATGCTAGATTCGATTCCTTACCTATATATTACAGATCATGTACCTTCTATACAAATTGCAATAACTAAGTAGCAAGAAGATGTGGGCTCCTTGTGGGAGGGTTAGCCACAATCTGATTAAAATGTGATCTAAAACTATCTGCTTTGGCACTCGCTTATTTTGGATCAGGCTACTTCAAATTACGAGTCATGTTTGGCTGACCTTTGCTTTTATAATATCTTTCTACTCAGTGACTTGTTTACATCGTCTATGTGACGTAATATGCAATGAACTGTCCAATTACAGCTTGTGAAAGTGGCCTGGCTAACTCAGTTGGTAGCATGCAAGTTGACTGAACGAGGGGTCGTGGGTTCGATTCCCAGGCGGGGCATACTTTCGTGGAGCTTGGTCATGAAATTATTCTCCTTCCTACCAATGATTCTAAATTAAGTAAGGCCTTTGCAGGTGAAGTGAGTAGGTTAACTGACCGCCGTTATATGACCTATACAATGTGTTGCTACCACGTTAAACCCAACAAACAAACAAACAGCTTGTGAATAACACTTCTGTCAAATTAGTTCACAAAATTCGGTCTAAAAATTCCTAAATCACGATGCTATCAATAGTGTTTTGTCTTGATGAAAGCTAAACATTGATTGGTCGACACAAAGGTTATCTCATAAGGTCCCCCTGTGTGATGTCAAGAGATCCTATATGTCATTACTCACAGTGGTCTATATGATATCTGTTTACAGAGATTGGGTTAGCTAGAATTGGATACAGAAAAATGTCCAAGAAAGCTAGATATTTCAGTCAATAGCAATAGACAGCATATTGTTTCAAATATAAATTTTGTCTGTTTAAATCATAAAGGCAGTTACCATATAATAGACTTGACAGAAGTTTCTTATCAAATCTTATCATGTTGTTATCTAGTTTGTTATAGATTAATGGCCTACTATGATATATGAGATCCAAAATTTATCTTTATAATTTACTGAGTATAGGTGAAAACATTTAATTATCATAAGATCTTTTACGAATAGATTATTAAATTTACCAGGTTTTATTTCACAAAATGTATGAATAGAATTTCCTGTGAAGTCCAAATTGTAAGTGTTCATCTGAAAATCAGACATCTTTTAATTTTGGCAGACTAATTGTCTGTAAGCTTAGCAGATTTGTATTTCTGTACCCATCATCTTCATTATTATTATCAACATTATCACCATCATAATCAACATCATCATTATAATCATCATTATCATCATCATTATCTGATTATATAACATGGGCAATATCATTATCATTATAACCATCATTTTTATCATCACCATTATCATCATCCTCACAAAATTATCATCATCAGCATAATCTTTATCACCATTGTCACCACCACCAGCACCATAACCACCATCATCATCATCATTATCACCAGCACCGTTACCATTATCATCATGGTCACCATCATCATCATCATCATAATCATCATCATCATCACCAACATCACCATCATCATCATCACCAGCACTGTTTTCATCATCATCATGGTCACCATCATCATCACCAGCACCGTTACCATTATCATCATGGTCACCATCATCATCATCATCATAATCATCATCATCATCACCAACATCACCATCATCATCATCACCAGCACTGTTTTCATCATCATCATGGTCACCATCATCATCACCAGCACTGTTACCATCATCATCATGGTCATCATCATCATCATCATTATCAATATTATTATCACTATCATTGTCATCATCTGATTATTATTATCATCATCATCACTATCAATGATTACCTCACAGTGTTGGTATATTTACTTGCAATGTCAGAGAACAGTGTTAGTATTATCAAAGTTATTTCAAGTTACTTCAGATGTTTATAGCGATGATAAAATGTTCAATAAGAAAGATGAAAGACAAGAGAAATGTTTTCATCAATGTGAAATGTTCCTTGATAATATTTTGACAACACTAGCTGGGTGCTCTCATCAAAGGGTTTAACCAGAGTGTTGTAATTCCTGCTGGGAATTTAAATCTTTTTTACAGATATATTTTATATACACTGAACAAGTCATGTATATTTTTGTATCTGATGTACTTGGTTTAACATTGCATTGATTGTAGTTTTTGGCTTTGCTTATTATCCTGATCTATTTAGATATGTTTATGATATTTCTTGAGTATTAGATGAAGAAATTTTGTATTTTGTATATGGTATGCAATGGGCTTTGTAATACTTGATAAATTTGATCTTCAACAACAGAGGCTTAGGCTCTCTTGATATCATCCAGGGGGGGGGGGGGGGGTCACATTCAGATGACCTTTTAGTTGATCAATTATTACATAGATTTTATCCAGGTGAAACACTTTTAATAGCCTTGGAAATTTTGGACATTTTTTTTTAGATAGTGTTTTATGAGCTATTTAATGCTGCATGTAATTCATGGGTTGTGATTGGACAATTTGTTGCAAGTTGCTTCATGAATATATAAAAGCAAAGCTCAGCTGGACATGGCTCTTCCATGCAAGTCTGTCTGACGTAAAATAAGCACCTATGGGAGTGTATAATTTTAAGTTTTTCCGGTTAAAATAATCAGATTGTATAATTGTTATTTATATTTTGTTTATTTCAGGTACGTTAAGCCACCAAGATTACGTCAGGTTCATACAAGAATGTCTGGTTCATTCTTTCATAAAGGAATATCAAGATTTCAAGCTGAATTATTTCTTACAAATGCTAAAGAAGATGGAAGTTTTTTGGTTCGGGACAGTGAATCACTTCCTGGTGCCTATGTCCTATGTCTCTTGTAAGTACTTTATAGTATTAATATTATGATTAGATGCTTGGAATTATTTGAATGGGCATGGTCGAGCGGTTGCTATGTTGGACTAGTAATTGTTGAATAGCCAGCTCCCCCTTGGTTCGAATCCCATCCAAAACCTACCCCATTGTTTCCTTGAGCAAGAAATTTAATTCTACTAGCTCATTATTCGGGGACCAGGAAGCAAACTCGAACATGATTAATCTAAGTTTTAAGAACTTGTTTTATAATCAAGCTAAAATAAATTAGTATAAAAAAAATATTTGAATATTTTACATACTGAAAGAGCTGCGGTCTTGGTGTTGTGGTAGTGCGGGGCTGGATTTTGATATTTAAGGTCCTTGTGTCTGCAGGTTATACTGGGTTCTTAAATGGAACAAGACATTAATTTTCCTTAATAGAGAAAGAAGTTTTAGCTCCTTGTGGAAGGGTAAGTCAAGTGAGTGCTGAAAATAAATGGTGTTCTGAAAAACTGGTGAAGTAAGTCTGCTATGGTGTGTAAAATAAGACAAACTTATCATAAATGGTGTAAAATCAAATTAAAAAAAATCTCCAGATCTTTCAGAGATTTGGAAACAAGTTTCATCTATAGGACTAGGAGTTACCACAGCAGGGCTCCGCATTAAGGGTTGTCCTATTGCCCCTGATGACCTATATTTTGGTTCGGACAACCTGTTTCTGCTATTAAAGGTATGGTTCGGCCAAGTTAAATATATAGCTGGCAGTCCATTCTGGCACCCTAGTTTGAAAATTATTGTTGAGTCCTTCACAGTTATGCTGATGCAGCAGTATGGCCATTATTATAACATTACTCTGAATATCTTCATTCTTTGATGCATCATAGATGTTTACAATTCAAAATCTTAACCTTCTGTTTGTGAAGAACAGAGGAGCTCCAGGAAGCAGACATGGCATACATACAATAAAAGCAATAAAGTTTCACGACTGAAGTGAAATAAATTTGTATGAAAATAAACCATGTGAATAAACAAAATAATGAAATATTAAGTTGCTGTAGGTATGAATCATTTGAAATAATTCATATAACAGTAACTGGTGTACCTGAAGAGATTAAAAATATTTCCCTGGAATATGTTCTTCAATTTTTACCAAAAAAGTGACAATGTTTTTGTTGGCTGCACAGGTGTGCTGTATGTTTGTAGAATGTTGGCGAATGTTATGTAGAGATACTCTGGTATTAAATCTATTCCACAGATCAGTTTTCTCCAGGGGAATTTTCAAGTTCATTGAATGGAAAGTGATTTGTTTGTCTCTGCCAGAGATAGCTTTGATTCTCATGGAATCATCGGGGAGTGGGGATGATTGATTGAAATCAGGGGATTTGTTTTATACAGAAATGTTTTATAAATAGAGGCATATTGCCAACAAGATGTTTTATGAATTAAACAATAATATTTTACTGGCTACATTTAGCTAGAGATATTAAATCCTTGGATGAATGTAACACTGCTGTAACATAATGTTTGTAAAAGCATTTGACATTTTAAAAATTAAATCCATGGTAAACGTATAAAAATGAAAGAGCTTGACAAGATTTTGATGCTTAAGGGACAATAGGGCCTGGCGTGATTTGGCATTTTGCTTCAAGTTAAAGATATAAACAGGTTAGGTTTGTTTTTCAAGTCTTCTGACTAATTCAGTAGAATAGAGTTGGAGCAGTCTTTCATTCACCTGACAAAATATTCCATCATGATGTGTATCAATGATCAAATAACAGTATAATTTTAGAAAAATTGAAATATTTTACATTTAATTTGAAAACAGATTTTACCTTGGGGGGTTTGTTAGTGCTATGATATTAAACATAATCAAGTTATTCCAAGTTTGCCTGAAGGAATAAATTGAGAATTTATTTCTCCTCATTTGTCAAACTACTCATATAATTCTCATGTGTCTGTCCTTCTGATTTATCGCAATCTCTGTAAACAGATATCCTGTAGAGTGTTGTCGGACAGGATCTCTACTGTCTCCGTGGAAGGTCACGTCGATTTGAACTTTGTGTCGACCAATCAATGCGTAGCTTTCATCTAGACCAAAACACTATTAATCACATTTTGATTTCGTAATTTCTATTTTTAGACCAAGGTTTGCATGCTAATTTAACAGCGGTATTATTCACAGTCTGCGATTGTGCGGCTCATTTCAAATGTGACGTAGACGATGTAAACAAGTTACGAATCATAACAATTTCGTCATGAATATTATGATGAGAAAAGGTCACATGAACGTGACCTTCATTTGAAAAAGGCCAGATCTAAATTAGCGAGTAGGCGAGCGGAAAATTTCAGATCGTGTTTTAATCAGATTGGATTTATCGAGGCACTATATTCTGTCTTGTTAGCAAGAAAGTCTAAAAGATAAGTTTGCTTGTTTTATGAGACATACAAAATAAAGTTATTCATCGTTCTCATTAAAATAAATTTTAACACTTATATCTCACCACACTTATATCTCTACAGTGCCTCTGTAGGGTTTCTTCTTGAACCTTTAAGTGGAGTCACGAGCTTTGGATGTGTATTGACACTTTGTGGTCACAGAATTATGTATTACTGAATATAGGAAGTTATTACTTAAGCTAATCATCGAGAAATAATTTAAGTATCATGACTTCTGGTAAATGTTACATAAATGGATGCAGGGGTGAGCATAATATGCTCTCCCAGGTGTCTGAATCTTACGTTTGTCTGTGGGCAAGTAAATGTTTCCAGCCCACTGTCCATGGACAAGTAAATATACCTTTTAGCTGTTGATATATTTACAAAGCAATACTTGATAATGTAGATGTCTTATGCCTCAGTCCCATAAAATCGTGGCTTGTTGCAGACCCGTACGTGCAGACAGCCGTAGGTTGTGGAAAGCCTTGTGTATTAAGGTGACTGTACGCACATGGCACAAAACAACACACCCGTATGGAGCCATAGCTGGAAGATATGCGAGTTTAGTCCATACTCGGCCACGTTTGTGTTCACATACATGTATCCTGGGCTCATCTCACGGACCCTGGTAAAACCTAAAACAGTCCGTACAGGTACGCAAGAGTTTGTACGGGTCCTTGCGGAGCTTGATCGCACGGCGCCTATACGGTGCCCTCATGGCTATTTTTATGTTTATGGGACTGTAGCTTTAGTGTTCAAATCATATTTTAACAGTGTACTTCATCTTAATGACTTATTTTTTATTATTTATAATATTATTTTATATAATCAGTCATTAGGTTTTTATATTTATCTTTGAGTAAGGAAGAACTTAAGGAAAAGTGCATTTTGATCACGGGCAAATTGATTTTTAGATTTCACTTGTTCATAGAGAGGTGGGAATTATTATATTTTTATTATTCGAAGAAGAGGGGGGTATACTGTTTTACCCTTGTCCGTGCGTGCGTCCGTCCGTTACAAAATTTCCGTCGCAGTTTTCTCAGCAACTATAACATGCAGCAGCCTAATACTTTGCATATTGCTTCATCCCATAGTCCCATGTGGTGTAAAGCGATTTCATGCTCCTTGCTCATCTACTTCCTGTTTGTCGCATATTTTTAGATTTTGTTAAATGAAAGTTACATTATGATAGTCATATTTCTCACAGCGGGGGTATCACTAGTGAGCATTAGCTCACAGATTTACTTGTTATTATTATTATATTATTATTATATACCGCATTTGTATAGGGTTCTTTTCATATTGAATAATTATATGTTCAAAAGAGCTTCACAGTCATATGCATAATAAGAAGTATGAGCTTAAATAAAAACGAAAATGAAAAATAAAAAGATTAAGAAATGATAAAATATAAAAACATAAACTGAAGACTAATATAACACTAAGAATCAGTGATCAATAAAGTGCTCATAGAAGTTTAAAAACAACAACAACAACGTAACAAGTAGATTTTTAACTGTAAAAGATAGTGAATTAGTGATAATGGATTGTTGGTAGAACGGCAGCCAAATGGTCGATGGGGAATCAGGCCAGATACCACGAAAATCCATGATTGCAAGGTGCAAAGTTGGATTCTAATCCAGGGCTCCCACCCGACATCCATCATTATCAGTGTAATGGAATAAACTTCCAATTCTACACCCCTGAGGCTGAGTAATATTATTATAATACTTCAATATTTCTTGTTTATAACAAATCTGTATGGGCTATGAAACAAAGAATATACTAGGTAAAATTACGAAGGTTGCAGATAATTATCAAAATACATGGTCCAAAAAAACACAGCTGTTATAAATACTAGTGCAAGAACAACAGTGCAAAAACAACAGTACAAAAAAACATTAGAAAAAAAAAGTGACTGCTTTTAAGAGTAATAAAAAACTAAATGTAAGTAGCATGTTTTATGTAATGTGTTGTATGATAACACATGATAACAACATGATAACAGTGTAACATTATCTCTGGTGTTATCTTGAGAAAAAAACTATGTTACAACAATATAAACTGGGTATATTGGCTGATTAATGCAACATTGTTCTTACTTGATACTTTTCTAAATTTACTTTTTAGCCGGATTTTTCAAGGAAAAAATTCAGCTTAAAGTATGGCGAAACCCTTGCTGGTGGGTGTCCGGTGTCGTCAACAATTGTGTTTAAGTTTTTTCTTTACCACATATTTCTGCCATTTATTGTCGGATCTTTATGAAACTTCATACAATGATGACTTTCCATGTGATGCACAGAATTAGAAAGTAACCACAACTCAACCCGGCTTCATTATGGATTATTTCCTAACTGAAACATGCAAACAACAAGTGGTTACAGATTCCTAATGATTTCAATCATATACACATTTTATACTTGAATATTTATGTAATTATATGCATTATATAACAAGTGTTTTTTTTTATTATTATTTATAATCAACCCTCATTAAAAGTAACATCTGGTTTAAGGTTGTGACTGGCTTGATAATTGGTATTTAATTGACTGGCATTCATAGAAACATATGGAATCAACTGAAGGCAGACATACATATTATATCAGTCTTACTGGTTACAGAGTTTTTTGCAAGATTGCTCCCCTGTTCTCAACTTCAGTCTGATATTTTGTGGTTTTTAAAACTTCATTTTTTATCTTTGAACTATAAATTATTGCATTTTTTGTACCAATCTGATTAAAACCCGATCTAAAATTTTCCACTCACATACTCGCTAATTTAGATCTGGCTTTTTTCAAATGAAGGTCACGTTCAGGCGACCTTTTCTCATCATAATATTCATGACAAAATTGTTATGATACGTAACTTGTTTACATGGTCTACGTCACGCAATTTGAAATGAGCCGCCCAATCGCAGACTGTGAAATATACCGCTGTTAAATTAGCATGCAAAACTTGGTCTAAAAATTGAAATTACGAAATCAAAATGTGATTAATAGTGTTTTCGTCTAGATGAAAGCTACGCATTAACTGGTCGAAACAAAGTTCATCTCGACGTGACCTTCTACGGAGAAAGTAGAGATCCTGACAACGCTCTACAGGATAGATGTTTACCGAGATTGTTTTTGTACTGAAGTGTTTGACATATACTGGTTTACTATACACAGGAAACTCTCCGGCTCTCTCTCTAAAATTAAAAATGTTTATAAAAACTCAGTTGAATAATAACCCAGTATTCTCTTGACTCTACATGAGTGCAACTTTTTAGATGAAGTGAAACTTCTTGTAGAAAAGTAAAGAAATCATGGTGTTTCACTTCACAAAAAAGTATTGACTTTTTCCAATGTGGGTTACTTATTCAGTAAAGTAGGCATTTCATGTTAGCCAATGAAAAATTGTTAATAGAAAAGAGCCATTGCAGAAAATTGGAGGTTATTTGTTTAGATTCTGATCACTTAGTCCTATATATAAGCCACTATAGCACTTGGTTTTATAATGCATTAGTGTTATATATATTATGTTTTTCAAAGGGACATAACTCACTATCTTAATACTGTTGTGTGATTTACCTCCCTTTATATTAGACTATTGTTCTTATATTCCAGACATCAGAATAAAGTACATCAATATCGTATATTACCTGGTCCTGATGGTAAACTACATGTACAGGTATGTATATTTTATACAATATGGAAGGATTTACAGCTGAAATTGGTCTTACAGCCATTTAAATATGGGCTGATGTCAGAGACATTGATCTAATTCTCTGGCTTATGTAGAAATGCTGTTTGTTAAACCCATCTGTAAAGCTCCATTGCATGCAGCAAATTTTCCATGGGTTTCCTTGGAATTTGGAGCATGGAGTATTCGAACTATGCTAGAGCATGGAAAATCTTGCAAAACATGGAAAAAAGGGAGGTATGCTAAAAATATAGAATTTTCCAGCATACCCTCGAAAATTTGCCATGCCTCATTTATACAGGTGCACAGTTTGATATTATGTATTTAGATACCAAGTAGTACAGTGCTTGAATTTAACAAAAAAATTGACTTGCAAATTTTTGCGCGTTGATTTTATTTCAACTCGCAAATTGAAAACTTCACTGGTATTTTTTCTTTTAATTTTGATAGCATACATAATAACTATTCATACATGCATAATTATGTGATATAAAAACTATATAAATATAGATATAAAAAGTACTATTTTTAACTGTTGATAGAATAAAGATTAATACTATTGATATATCTGGCCGTTTCAATGCTGATTTGTGCCTCATTAGTTTAGACAGTAATGTTTTTCATTGATTTCAACTCGCAAAAAGTGAGTTAAAATAAGAGATACTCGCAATTTTCAAAATCTACTCGCATTTTGCTAGTATGCGAGTTTAAATTCCAGCCCTGCAGTAATACATTGAGTAATATATTGGAGTTCTGCTATATAGACTACAATGGTTATTGCAAAATCCTGTAATTCTTGACAATTTTCAAACTGAAATTGATTTTAAATTTAAGAAAAAGAAATGTCCCTTTATGAAGACTATTCTATTATTAAGCTCATTGGTTTTGATGATACTGATAGTAGAATGTTACTGTATATTTAAATCTTATACATTATAACATCTCCAGGTTTCTAAGACATCAAATTTCATCATTTATTTGTCAGTAATAGCTAGGAACCAGTCACTTGTTTGTCTGTGTATTATTTTACTTTCCCCGGGTACCAGAATGTAAATTATGAACATATTCATTTCAAACTTGGCAGGGAAATAGAGAGTATTTCATACAGCTTGCAGCAATGATTGGTTTTAATTGTTTCTGCTGGAAGTTAAATGTGAAATCAAAGCCTGGTTTTTATCACCACTGTGTTTTATTATCTGGGTTATTATTTACCCTTAGGATGTTCGTGCTAACATATTACATGCATTGAAATTTTAATTGCTTTTTAAACTATGCAAGGTCATAGCTGCCAGATCATTTATATGAGTTTAGTTTCTGTGAGAGCATTATACTTTAAGTGAGCTTTTATACCTAGTGTGTCTGGTCTTTCTCAGAAATACCTGCATCTGTGTCTGCCTGGTTGTACATTGATTACAGGTCTTACAAGGTTACATTTTTGTCCCAGATCTTTCAAGAGTTGGTGAAAATCTTAAAATTGTTTACTTGTTCATTATGGCTCACTGGTATAAGCTACTTGTTTGTATAAACATTATAGAATAAAATTATTGAAAAATCCACTTGTCCGTACTTGCCTTAGGACAAAATGGACAATACAGACGATTGATTTTGCCAGCCAGGCCTGTCTTCTATATTACAATGCATAATTAGGCCATGCCAAATTAGAATTCTGTTAAGCGTCAACTCAAATTTGACAAACCTAGGTACCTATTCACAAAAAAACACAAACCGATAACGAAAACACAAATATTTTTACGACAAAAAACAATGAATTATGTATATATTTTTAAATGGAATAACATCCTCATAATATGAAACAATGGTCTGAATTTAATATAAAATGACTAGTATTTATTTCACGTAAACTATACATTGTATTAATGACATGGTAATGGAAAATTGCTTACGATGAATAACGTCGTTGCCAAACACAATTTTCCCTGAATTGAAATGTCGTGTCGAATCCCAGAACATCGGAATTATTTAAGAAAACATTACCAACAGTTTTGTTTTTTATTTTGGTTGATGGCTCTAAAACCTACGCGTATCCGGACGCTTTACAAAATTCCAATATGGCTTGGCCTTATTGTAAAATCTTTGATAATAAGGCCTCCAGTATTACAGTACATTTCTAGAAACTATTTCTTACCATATTGATGGGTGAGTGCAAAAACTAGTCTACATCCTTCATTATTTATATGATGTTAGACTAGTCTAGTACTGAACCATTTATATAATTATATTATACCACGGCTGAAATTTGACCAAAAAAATGGATTTGCATTTTTTTGGAGTTAATTTTATTTCAAAAATTAAATAGTCATTAAATTTTGTATATTTTTCTCTAAATTGAAATTTGACCAAAAAATGGATTTGCATTTTTTTGGAGTTAATCATACCCCCGCTTCGAAGAAGAGGGGGGTATACTGTTTTTACCCTTGTCTGTGCGTGTGTGCGTCCGTTACAAAATTTCCGTCGCAGTTTTCTCAGCAACTATATCATGCAGCAGCCTAATACTTTGCATATTGCTTCATCCCATAGTCCCATGTGGTGTAAAGCGATTTCATGCTCCTTGCTCATCTACTTCCTGTTTTTCGCATATTTTTAGATTTTTGCGGGGGTATCACTAGTGAGCATTAGCTCACAGATTTACTTGTTGTTTTGTTTTTTTTAAATGAAATAGTCATTAAATTTTGTATATTTTTCTCTAAATTTTGATAGCATACACAGTAACTATTCATATATGCAATAAAAAACAACATAGTACTATATTTATTTAATTATTGTTAGAACAATGGCATTATTGTAGGATAGACAAAGAATATTGAACATGTCTTATATAAATAAAATATTTTTGAAAAAACATGTGAGTTAAAATTAAAGTTACTGGCAATTTCAAAATCCACTCCCATTTTGTGAGGATGCAAGCTTATATTTAAGCCCTGTTTATACTTTCAGTCTGAGACTGGGACAATACAGAAAGGATATCGTGATCTTACAGAATTAGTTATTGATTATATCAATAAAAAAGAACAGAATGGACTAACATGTGCTTTAATGTATCCAGTACCATCTGAGAGATCCTCTGATGATTTAGAAGCATCAGGTAACACTTTGATTATGTCTTGACTTGTCTTATCATTAAATGATAAACACAAGATAGGGCTTTTTATAAGTACCTGGTATTTGATAGGGTTTGTACTTGTTTTGAATAGTACTTGAAAATGGGCGTAGCTTTGAAAAGCACTTGAGGTGAACAGAGCCTTGTAAAATTGCCTTCATTTTCTATTTCTTATAAAAATGTTAAAACTCAGCATGTTGAAACTGTAATAATCAAGCCATTTTACTTTTAATTTACTAAAAAATACTGATTTATTTTGCTAACATGCCTTCTTACATATGTGTAACTTGAATAAAAGAAGGAGCCACACTGTGTGTTTTCTTATTATAAATGATGAAATAATAAAAAAGTCTGGAATAAAACCCTACCTTGATTTTGCAATTTTTACATTTTATCTCTTGATGACAAAAACAATGTCAAATGCATGGCATAGTCTGACATTATATAGTTTATAGGGAGGAGACTCGTAAGTCGGCAATATTGTTGCACAGTTTCAAAGTATTCATTCTTATACAAACAAAAAGCATCCAATAAAGTGACTTAGTGTGCTTTACAATTTATGAAGAAAAAAAAGAGTTCAATATATTGTTGCTCAAAGGTCAAGCTCAAGTTAATATTGTCGGACTAAATATGGCACTCTAATTATTGTAAAGATATTATATTGTAGATGATGAAGATGACGATGATGATGATGAACAAGACTTTGAAGTACCACCACCAGCCATCAGTCCACCAGCTACACCTAATGAAAGAAAATCTAATGGTGCATCGGATGCTGATAAAGTTGATTTACATAAAAACTTTGCTAAACTTGATCTCAAAGGGTAAGATGATAATGTAGATTTACATAAAAACTTTGCTAAACTTGATCTCAAAGGGTAAGATGATAATGTAGATTTACATAAAAACTTTGCTAAACTTGATCTCAAAGGGTAAGGTTATCTACAAGATTGACATTGCTAAGATGTCGTCAGATTAACAAAGTTGTTTTTTTTGCTTAACACTGTCGCAGCACTTTGTATAGGTCATATCTACTTGCCATTTGTAGTTATGCTGTATTTCTAGATTTAACTGTTAACAAGTTACTAGGTGCATGCTTATGTCAGTGACAATTGCTCTCCATGATTTAGAATCTGTGGTAGGAGATATAGATATGGCCATAGAACTAATTTCATGACTTAACTCCATGGAAGTATGCCCTGTCTGGGAATCAAAATTACAAACCCTTGATCAGTAGACTACAGTGTGCTACAGACTGAGCAAGATATCAAGTTACATTTGACTCCATTTAAAGGCCGGACTTCATTTCTTCAATTTACCGGGTGGTAAGCAAATAAGCCGTTACGGAGAAAGGGGGAGGGTTTGACCTGTGTAAGCAGAGGTCACCAATGGCTAAATTCTCTTTGATTGTAAACAAATTCTCACTACATTGTTTATGTTATAAATTCCAATGCATTCTGAGATAGTTAAAATACTGCAAGTATATAATCCTTGAATCAACAGTCATGGGAACTTTCTATGAGAGGCAGCCAGAAGATATTATTACAGGCTCTGTGAAGTTCATGAACTCTCTTTTGATTGGCTTATTGAAGGTTGTGAATCCCTTAGCATATGTCTGTCAAATTTGAAATTTTTGAATTTGTTTTCAAATTATTCTTTGAAAGTACCATTTCTAGGTAGTGTAGAAAAATGAAAATTTCAAAAAATATTGAAAACATGTCAAAGAAACAGTATATCAAATTTCATTGAAATCTGAACTGTTAATTTGTAACAGTTCAAGATTTTCTCTCTCTGGTTTTACATGTTCACTGCTCAGAGAGTCAGAGAGAAGTAGCCATTTTCAAGATTCCCTCTCTTTTATAGTTGAAGCCCGGCCTTTAATGCCACTGTGATGTAACACCCATTGGTTGCAGAAAGACTTTCTGTTCATGCTTTTGTTTTCTTGATTTAGTAAACTTTTTTGTTTGAGAATTAGATTCCAGGTATTTCTGGATCATCCCACATGTATTTAAGTCACAAGGTAATTAGACGTCATATATATAAAAATCTCTTGATGAGCATAGACTCTAAACTAACGATATTTGTTAATTTACATGAAATAACATGATATTTCACAATAAATCATGACAGTAATGGTTCTGTCTACTTTTTAATTGTTTATTGATTAGTATTGCAGTAATTACCTTGTGATTTATACAAAAACAAGTCCATTAATATTGAGCAAACATATACATGTATAGCAGTATATTCAATTGCTTTTCACTAAGATTTTTAGATTAAGCAAGTGAGAAAATTTTATCATATTCTATATTCTATTAAGTTTTAACTAGGTCTGTCTGCTTCAAAGGATGCAATATTTGCTGGCCATGGCCTTGAAAATTGCACTGTGACATTTCATTTTAACATTTTTTCTTCTGCTAATCTTATTATTATATGTTTGCCCTCACCACTTCTCAACTAGGCTTATGAATCATATTCAATAAAATTCACCTTCATTTATATGATTATGTAACAAATTATAATGTAAAGGTCATGTTTACATTTAGGTCACATAGGGCAGGGATTTTTTATAACAGGGATTTGTAACGAAGTGCTTTTTTCATTTTCTTGGTCGTCACTGTCTATAACTGGCTGAAGCAGGCTGTACAAACTATTTCAGACTTTAAAAACTTGATTTATGTTTTTGTACATGTCTTCCATGCAACTTGTGAATGTTTCTGAAGTTTTTGACAAAAAAATGTTGCAATTATGACCAAAAATATGACTTTAGGTGATGTAAAATGGGGCTAAAAATGGAAGATCAGCGGGAAAATGCATTATTTTATGAAACAGTCTGTGAGCGTAATTTACCTCAAAATCATCTAGAAACACATTTTTCCTAACATTTATGTCAATTTAAATGGTACTGGTACAAACTTTCATGTGAATATCTTTATTTAAACTTTTTATACTTGTTTTCCGTACTGGTCGAAATAATAGCGACGACAGTGAAATTTGATGAAAATCTATTACATTTACTTATCGTTACAAATCCCTGTTATATAAAATCCCTGCATAGGGTAAAAAACCCTAGGTCACCTCAGTAAAGTAATCGTGAGAATATATCACTCACCTTCAATGTCTTGTTATTATAATATTTTGAAATATTTGTTATTTCAGATGTGATGCTGAGTTTACTAAAGCATTAAAAGATTATTTAGATCAGGGATATAAAAAAGATTCAGTATCTATGAATGTAGGGGATTCTGAATTACATGAATTTACTAAACTGTTAGAGGTGGCTTCTTCTGGTTTGAGAAGGTAAGATAATACTGGTGATGATGCTGATAATGATGGTGGTGATTAGGGATTAAACATTGATCGATTATAATCGATAATCAATCATTTCAGTAAAAGTGGGAGACAATCGATTTTGAAGTTTAATAATCGATTATCGCCTGTGTCGATAATTTATTTTATTGACAATGAGACATTCTAGTTTTAATTAATTAGCATTTCTAAAGAAAAAACATTTCATGGGAATAAAACTCTTCTTAATTAAACCATGATGGGTACATTTTTACTACTACTTTTTTATTGTAAATTATTGAGATTGGTGTTGATATTTTTGGTCGGCGACATGAAATTTGCTATTATTGGACAAAATATAGCCCCTTTTTCAATACTGTATAGGTACTGAATATGTCGGAAAATTTATTTCATTATTAAACACTAATTATTGGTTGATTATGCCTGATTATTGAATAAAATAGACAAGTTTCATGAAAATAAGTTAAATACATGTAGCTACATGTCTTTACAAAATGAAGAAAAAAGAATAAATAAAATCATGTAGTCCCAAAACAATATGGCATATTTCTCAAAAAAGTGTATTTGAATGCTTTTTTAAATGCAGCAGTATTGCCGTTGTATTTTTTTTGTATTTTCCTACTATATATTTTTTCTGTGTTTGAAGTGAATTATCTTTGAAAATATTGACAGTTTAAAATGTATCTTATGTATATGCTTACAGGGAACTTGATGGATTCATGCAGAAAATGAATATATTAAATGATTTCTTAAAAATAAGTGGTAGAAGGCAGAGTGTGGCTCATGATACTAAAACAAGGGTATGTTTATTTTACGTCTTCTTCTGTTGGGTGTTTAGTTTTTACCAAGGTACGTACACTCCATATAGATGCATTATGTGCAAACCCCAGCCTGCAGTTTAACTATAAACTTTAAGTTTAATGTCTAAAATGAACACTTCATTGGAAGAACTTTCATGCTCTGCTGTGGTGTTTTTCACAAAACTTCTTACGAAAAAAATCTTAGTAAGTCAGTTTCATATAATTAGCACTTCAAAGTCAGACTGATAATAAGCATAACTATGATATGATATTCAAAAAGTATACACAATTCTACACATTTTGTATAATATTTAGAATTGATAAGCCAAAAAATGAGCGTATAATTAATCTTTCTTGCATTTGACTTACGAAGATTTTTTTCGTAAGAATTTTTGTGAAAAGAACCACAGGTCAATAAACTACATTGTATATGAATTTAAGAGTGGGCATGGCCAAGTGGTTATGAAGTTGGACTAGTAATCATTGGAGAGCTGGCGCCATGTTGTTTCGAATCACATTCAAAATCTATGTTGTTTCTTTAAGCAAGAAACTTTATGCTACTAGCGCTGTTCTTCAGTACTGAGGAACCAGGAAGTGGACTTGAAAGTAACTAATCTATATTGTAATTACTTGTTTAACAAACCAACTGAAATGAGTTTGTATATAAAAGACTATATGGTGATGCATAGTTAATCGAAATTGTAAATCTTTGTTTCACAATCAAACTGAAATGAATTATTATATGAAAATAACTATATGATAATGTAGTCTGTATTGCAGACATTTTATTACAATATATTTGATTGAGAGAGTGTTAGATATTGTATGAATGATTCTCCTACGTGATAATAACCAGGTATTCATTAAGCCTGATATTATAGATATTTTATTGTAATAGAAGACTTTGACTCTGTCTAGATTGTCTAAGGTTATAATGTACCTGTTACCATAGCAACACAATGTTATTTATATACTCTATAGACTTTACAGTCTGGTGACATTTTCTTCATTTTCTTATCATTAAGTGTATGATTAAATTTCCTGTTTTTTATATAAAAGAGTATTAAATTCCATGGTTTTGTTGCTATAGTGATTGTATAGCATATTTATATGATGTGCCTATTGAATTGTGCCATTGTTCACTTGAATATGATATTATCAGTATATTACTTTCCTGGAAATATCATGTTTTAGTGAATATTTCCTATATTGGCTATTCGCTATCAGGAAGCATGTTACGAGTGATTTTATCAAACGTGTTAGATTGTATGATATAGGATTTAAAATTAAGTTTTATATACATGTATTAAATATACAATCATTAGAGTAGAGGGTCATCTCCCATGTTTTAGAGGGATAATTAATTCTGGTTAATTTTGGATAACAATGAAAAAGTTATTTAGTGGACAGAGATCCTATCAGGTAAATCACATTGTGATAACACATGTACTTTGACCTATTATTCTGAAAATTCATTTGTCTGCTTTTGTATGTCACCAGTTATAGAAAAGTCCATGGAAATAGTAGATTTAATAAATGAAGGAAATATTATAGATGAACTGAAATTTGAATACTTTTCTTCAATAGTTGTGTAGATGAAAGTGTTGAAGTTTAGTCTATCAGTTATGCTCACATGATTATTTTAATAATTTCCTGTTATATATTGATTGAAGCATCATTATCTAAGATCTTAACATCTTGTCTCAGGGTGTGGCTAAAGGTGATGATCTATAGATAAGTTTGTTAGCAGCATACAATTCACATACTTGATGATGCTTTCTTGTTACTTTTGTTTGGGTTTGAAGCAAGCTGTTTCAACTCAAATAATTGTCTTTTTGCAGCCAGCTTGTCTAACATTGATTATCTGGACCATTGTCTTTAGCCAGTACTTTCCTACCCTTCCACAAGACAGCAAGCTTGGCTTGTCCATATACCTTATTGATGGAGGAAAAATCAACATACTTGTAATTGTCAATTTTTAACAGAAGCTTTAACTAGCCCGGGTAGGTTTCAAACAAGCAACCCCTTCTGGACACTAGCTTTGAAAAATCCTGCATGTAGCCTACTTCTCAGGAACTCCGATCTTGATGACGTCATAATGTACGTACTTACATTAAAGACTTAATGTTTTGTACATATATAATTACAGGTGACTGGACCAGGATTACCTAACTTATTAGAACAATTAACAAGAGTTAGAACTGAAGTATTAACTGTACAAACAAAGGTATGATGACTCTTATTGAATTTCTTGTCATGCTTAGAGCTTAGGTCAGTTATGTTTTATTTGTATATGATTGAAACATCTTTATACTGCGATATAACCTTCCTGTGTTGATGCGCTGTAAAACCCAAATGAACAAACAAACATCTTTATACCGCGATATAACCTTTCTGTGTTGATGCGCCGTAAAAACCCCAAATGAACAAACAAACATCTTTATACTAAGATGCTCAACTCATTGCAGTTTTAATCAATTTAGCTCCATCCAAAAATAGTTCTGCTAACAAAAATAGTACAGTGGTATTGTTTTTGTATGCCCAACTATTTTCTGCTTGGAGCCAAATCACTTACAATTGCAAAACTGTTGTATTACTGTTTGTTTTTATTAATATTATTTTTAAACTTAAGAATTAATGATGGATTAAACTACAGGAATATTTTATCCATATCTATGGAAACAAAGTTATAACCTCAGTAGGAATGTATTCATATACCTTACAGTTCGTTTTTTCTCAGCTGTCAAAGCTTGAATAATTTCACAGTTACTGAATACATTATTTCTATACTAGTGGCTTCATTGTTATTGAAATATCTTGACTATAAGCCTATCATACAGCATAAGCAGCTCTTCTCGATCATTAAACACACTTTCGGAAAATCACGAATGTATCACGACGATAAGTTTAGCATATGAAGTCACTGTGAAATTATTCATGTTTTGACTGTTGAGAAAAAAAGAACTATACCTGTTGAGCAACACCTAACAGTATCAAAACAAGACAATCACTTAAGGAAATATTTTTAAACTTATCATGTGCAATTATATCTACATGGTGTGAAATATTCATAATGGCCCTTGAAATATGGCAGGTTTCTGATAAGCTTAATGCCATGAAATCTAAGGTGTAAGATTGACCAGTGCTTAAAAGATTTAAAGTCAATGACTTTGTACTCAACATTTATTTATTTAGATAGGTCACCTGGTTGGACAACCAGCTAGACTTTGTAATTGCTTGAACTAAATATTTACTAGCAGTAACAGTTTAACCAAATCTAAATATAGATTTTTAGGGGCAATTGGATGACCTTTAATGTCAAGCCCTAGGACTGTAACTCTCTATTATAATAAATGAGTATCACATCCTACCGAGGGTGATAGAATGGAATGTTCACCGCAGACAAGTAATGTCAACCAAAGCTTTAATTTTATCTGTTTTATTTGTTTATGAACTTGAAGACATTTTCATACCGTTAAAGTTAAACATTTGGTAAAAAGCAAGCGTTTTGGCAAAGGAGGTAAATTTTAATTGATTGACTTAAACTCGGGTCCCGGCTTTTAGCAAACTTCAATGCTGTGGTCTCCCATTGTTTTCAGTGGGTCGATAGGCGATGCCAAGTGAGCTGATAGGTAATGTGAAGAGGGTGACATTACAGATTGTCACCTGGTGACGTCACATGAGGCTATATAGTAAACAAATAGCATGAGGTATAATAAAATTAAATGTACAATATTTTAGGCACAAGAGACAATACAATTAGCTTCATTACCATCAGATTATGAGTATCTAGATCCAAGTGATGGTGTATATTGTGAGAATGGTTTAACTAGTGGACCTTTCTTAGCTTCTACATATAGACCATACATTCCACAGAGTAAATTTGAGGTAATATATTGAGGATATTTGTCAACTTAAGTGTAAGATCGATTTTTATTTCACCGAGTGAACTCAGAAAAACATATTTCCATGAGGGGCATAGCCACAAGTGAAAATGTAATTTTCTGAGTTCACGAGTTGAAATAAAAAAGATCTTACACCAACGTTGACGAATATTCTGTTTCTTTCATGCTTAATTTTGTGTTTTAATAGATGTATTTTACACAAATTATAAGGTGACGTTTATTCATCTCCAATATGATGTCATTTATCTTTAAAGATGACGTAATTAACAATAAAAATATAACTTTAAAATTTATATTTTCATTGTTTATTTTCACCGAATAAAATTTCACCATAAAAGGTGAAAGAAATGCTGATTTTCTCCTTTTTACATAGGTGGAAGTTGAAAGCTTTGAAAATACTAAAAAACTATTTTCAAAATACTGAAATAGACAGATTTTATATCAATTACATAGAGTCATGTATGCTGAAAATACTGAACTGAGTATGAATTTGCATCATATTTATAGTAACGTGCCAACCAAACCATCAAAAGTTTAGAGACATTTTTCAATCTGCCTGCCTGCTAAATTGCTTTTATAAAAAATTGATCACCATTTATATTGAATATCTTTTTTAGTTTTGCATTTTTTGTTCTTATTGGTTAAATCATAGTGGAGACTAATATGCAGCTTACCAGCTGTGTTATAGAAAAGAATTACATTGATTATGGTTTTGGAGGCTGTAGCATGTCAGATGCTTAACTTTGTAAATGTGATGTTTTTATTAAATCTCCAAAAATCACTCTAACATGGATTTATCATGCCAGCTAACATGTTTAATACATCATCCTATTTCTATCATTTTGTGATCATGTAATTGCTTTAAAAGATAGAGTAACCCAAAAATAATGTTTGATTTTAAACTTTATCATAATAACTTTAAACATTCTAATTAAACTAATTTTCAGGTAAAGAAAATCAAGAAACATGGAATGTCTAATAAACTAACATTAACAGTAGACTTACAGAATGGTAAATATTCAGTATTAAAACAAACAGGAAAAGAAAGTTTAGGTCAGAAAACCATATCACATGATAAGAGTAAGTTTGTATTAGTTAATAGTAAAAAAGTTAATGTGCGGTTCAAAGTCTGCTACCATTTACATGTTCAGCTGACTTTACAGTCTTGTATGATGACCCCTGATCATTGAAATCCCCTTCAAGCAGGTGATCCCTCCCAGTTCCCATTTACACCTGGGGTTAATTTCAAAGGTGTTAGCAGTGTCTCATATTTGGGATTGAACCCAGAATTGCTTGATCCCTTAGCATGTGCCCTATCTCTGGACCCCTGCTTCTACATGTTGCTATAGTTTGGAATGTAATCACTGAAGACTGATAAAAAAATTTGAAGGTTAGATCATTCCTGTACACCACATATTTGTTATCAATTAATACACAGACATATACAGCATAAAAAGGTCATGAATTATCAAGGCATACTTTATTTAGTGATCAGATATAAAAAAAACTATTTACTGAATATATTAATTGAAATTGATTTCTCACTAAAAAAGGAAGCAGAGTCAATTAAAGTTCAGTTCCCATGAACAAGAATGGACCATTCCGATTGTGACCTTTTTATTTGAATCACAATACATTTACCCACAAATATAAGCATGTTCTCTTTTGTTAACACCTTGCTTGTGGGACAAAAAGTAACTGTAAACCTTTGTTAAATATGCTAATAACTAAGGTCATGGAAAAGTTCATTAACACAAGAATCTTGACAGTCTTAGTTATTGTGTCATTTCAGTTCTACATCTAATCAAGAGCACAAAGGAGAAATGTTTGTTAGATGTGGTATTAGATGGAAAGAAGAAACAGACATATATATTTGCTGATCCACATGTGAGAGAGAATTTCTGTCTACAAATACGACAGATGAAGAACATGCATTCTACAGAGACAGACATTGATCAAATAACTATGTTTGTTGGTACATGGAACATGGGTTAGTATCTTTGTTAGATTGTCTATAGATCTAATAACTATGTTGGTACATAGAACATGGGTTAGTATCTTTGTCAGATTGTCAATAGATCAAATAACTATGTTGGTACATGGAACATGGGTTAGTATCTTTGTTAGATTGTCTATAGATCAAATAACTATGTTTGTTGGTACATGGAACATGGGTTAGTATCTTTGTTAGATTGTTTGTTGGTACATGGAACATGTGTTAGTATCTTTGTCAGATTGTCTATAGATCAAATAACTAGGTTTGTTGGTACATGGAACATGGGTTAGTATCTTTGTTAGATTGTCTATAGATCAAATAACTATGTTTGTTGGTACATGGAACATGGGTTAGTATCTTTGTCAGATTGTCTACATGAGATGTTGTGAAACTACTTGCTCTATTCATTGTTGAAATAAAGAGAAATTCACAATGCAATCTCTGAAGAGCATCATCTTACTTAGTTTAATTAGTGTCACTTTGCAGAGGTAGAACCAAGAGCAAATTTGAGAAAGGTATTCTTATATACCACTCTTAAGTATTAGGGCCTCATGTCGTTACTAGATGAAACTTTGTGTCCCTTTATTATTTCAAACAAAAATGCTTCATTGAATTATATGTGTACGTACAACTATACCATTAATTTTGGGTTGTGTGGTTTTTGCAATAATTGGATGAAAACAGTTATTAAATCCTGGAAGATCCTTATATTTATAGTTCAAGATTATTTCTACAGTTCCCACCAAAAGTTTGGAGACAAACGAAATTTAGAACAATTCTTGAATTTTGATGATTATTTATGTAGAGTTATCATTTCTAATATGTTAAAAAAAGCTGGTTTGTGATAAAATGAAAACAAATTTCATGAATGCAACATATCTATAACATTCAGCGTCTGACATCAGGAAACCTCTAAATCCATGTTTATTGTTTTATTTTCCTTAACAAAGCTTTTATGCTATGTTTAATGATATTTTTTTTACAAAAAGAGAAAAAGTAAAAAGAATTTCAAAATAAATGATAATCAATTTTTTGTAAAAACCTATGTAGTAGGCTTACCAAATGAAAATGTCTCCAAACTTTTGGTGAGTACAGTATTAAATCTAGACTGTACCATTTATTATTGTATTTAAAATCATTATATATTATATTTCAAGGTGATGCAGCATTAAATCAGAGTTTAAGTACATGGTTGAAATGTACTGGTAGTGGTAAATGTCGTGATAGAGTACTGGGTGTGATACCACATGATTTATATGTTATTGGTACACAAGAGTCTTCTATGACTGAAAAAGATTGGGTTAACACATTGAAAGCTGGACTTAAAGGTAGGTTAACACTTTGGAAGTTTGTCTTAAAGAGTATTAATATTCCCAAAAAAGCAGAAAAAATATGCTTATGACATGACATAAGAGCACAAATGACCGCCCGGCTAGCTCAGTTGGTAGCACGCAAGTCTACTGATCGAGGGGTCGTGGGTTCGATTGCCGGGCGGGGCATGCTTTCGTGGAGTTTGGTCATGAAGTGATTTCTACAGCCATTCTCTCTCCTACCAATGATTTTTAATTATGTAGGGCAGTTGTCAGTTACTGACGAAAGTATGTGCTTAGTAGTTGATTAATAGCTAAATCCAGAGATTTAGCCTTTCCAAGAGAAGTGAGTAGGTTGACTGACTGCCGTTATATGACCTATGAAATGTGTTGCTACGGCTTTAAACCCAACAAAACAAACAAGAACACAGATCATATATGCTTATATACTACTAATATAGGTGTAATGTGAAACACATGAAATAAGCACCTGTTTCCCAGTTCTTGGGATACCAAGAGCAGATGACAAATAAACCCAGATTTGATTGATAGATTGATAAAAAATACAGAAAAAAGTAGTATTACAAGAGAAGCAGGAAAAATGCATTTTATGTATTGTATTTTGGTGAAAGTGTATTCCAAAAGAATTAAAATGAATATCTGAGTCAAGTCAGTGTATATAGCTCATTTATGATAACATGAGACATTGGTGACTTAGGATATTGACTGTTTAGCTTTGTCTCAAGTTATCCTAAATGATCTATGCCAGTTACGTATGTTTTTATAAAGTATATTACTGTAATTTTCTATAAGCTATTAGGGCTGTCACGATACGCTTCTGCGTATCGCGATATATTGCAATACGCTGGCATCATATTGTGATACGTACCACAATATATTGTAGGCTTTAGATTCGTTATGCCTCCGCTGTATTTAACAGAAACATTGCAAATCTTACATGCAGCTACTGATAGAATCTAACCTCTTAAAGTATTTACGGCCATTTAGGACAGTGAAGCCCCCGAATCGGTTTAATTCTTGTAACTTAAGCTTAGATGGACTGAACAATGGAAAAACTGATGTTTCGCTACTTTTATTTCGTGAAGGGAAGAATTTTCCAGTGAAATTAAAAATATCGCAAAATACCGGTGTGTTAAAATCGTACCGTGGTACATATTGCTGCAGCTGCATACATGTATTGCAATATACCGGTTTACCGGTATATCGTGGCGGCCCTATAAGCTATATACATTAAATAATACTATTATCATATAATTTCAGCATGTGTTTTGGTAGATATGGAACTAGTAGAAGTATGTACATTATGGGATATAAGACTTGCCATCTTAATTAAACCAGAATATAAACATTTTATAAGTAGAATACAGAGATCATCTGTGAGAACTGGTATTGCTAATGCTTTAGGTAACATATCTATATGTATTCTATAAGATTTGTTTGTTTTTGGTGGATATAGAAATTGTGGGGCAATTCTCCAAAATTTGAAAAAAATCTTAGGCCATACCATACCGGAATTTTGTTAAGCATCTGCGTGCGCATAGGTTTTAGAGTCCTCAATTCAAAACAAAACAAAATTGTTAGTGATATTTTCTTAAATAATTCTGTTGTTCGGGGATTCGATAACTATTTTATCCCAGGAATTACTGATAGTTCCTTGTTTCTGTGTATTTGATTAATGAAAATGTACATGTGTATGTTATATATACTTTTTTATAGAATTACATGTGTTTTTGTTTTCGGTTTGTGTGTTTTTGTGAATAGGTTCTTAAGTTTGTCAAACTTGAGTTGATGCTTAACAAAATTCCTATTTGGCATGGCCTTATTTTGAGACTTAATTGTTAAAAAGTACTCTAAGAAGCATTCTGATATTGCTACAAACAGAAGAAACAGACAGTGAATAGCCACTGTTACACTTCGTGTACCTCAGAAAATATTGCTTTTTGTGAAATTTTGGCATTGTTTTTGTGAATTTTCATGATAGGTTCCATTGTGAAAAGGCAAATTTCAGTCCCAGTTTGAGGCCAAAATTTATTGAATGTAAGTTATGCTTTAAATTGTAATCAGCCAACATTATACTTATATGAGGTGTAACTGATGTGAGTTTGTAAGTAAGAAAATTTCTGAAACTATAATTTATACGCAATAAAGATTTCTATCTGGATCATCAAAGCCTGGTCTTAATAAAGGAGCTATTCTTAATACGAGGAAATTTTTTCTCTTAAACTCAACATTTTTTAGTTTCAAATTGTCAATAATTGCTTGATTATGCTATAACCAAGTTGGTTTTCTAGTGGAACTTTACTTACAATACAATGTATGTTGTTTATTTTTTACTAGGTAACAAAGGTGCAGTAGCTATATCCTTCTATTTCAATGGTACATCATTTTGTTTTATCAATGCTCATTTAACATCTGGTGATGAAAGATGTGCCAGGTTTGTAGAATATGCTTTTTGGTTTTTTTTGTTGGGTTAAAAGCTGTAGCAACACATTCCATTGTTAAAAATAGCATTAGTCAACCTACCTACTGTTCTTCGAATGGCTAAATCTCTGTGAGCGTAATTTAGCTCAAAATCATCTAGAAACACATTTTTCCTAACCTTTATGTCAATTCAAATGGTACTGGTGCACAATTTCATGTGAATATCTTAATTTAAACTTGTTATACTTGTTTTCCGTATCAGCCAAAATAATAGCGAAGACAGTTAAATTTGATGAAAATCTATGTTTTATAAAATCCCTGGTTTGGACAAGCAAAATTAAGTTTGTGGTTCTATTAGACAAACTTTGTTGTCTAGCCCTGTATAGGTAATTTTAAGTAAATGATATTTAAAAGTTCTTATTTAGCCCTGTTCAGGAATACAGTCCAACCCCTCTTAAGCAGCCAGCCAAGGGAAACAACCAAATTGGCTGCAAAAGCGAAGTGAACACTTAAGAGGGGGTTTGGCATTGAGAGGGGGGGGGTCTGGAGGTAAAGTTTTAATGACATAGTGTGGTTTTAATTTTATTTGTATGCTTGTTTTAAGCTTTACAAGACAAGAACACACAATAGACAGTAAATTATTTTCATTCTGTGTAATATTCTTATAAATATATTATACATAATATATAATGATGTTATATTGTTTCTTATATTTCCAGGAGGAATCAAAATTATCATGATATATTAAAGAATTTAACAATAAACTTGGGTCAGAAACATCTAAATCTATTTGATCTAACAAGTCAGTTTACACACGTATTCTGGTTAGGAGATCTCAACTATAGAGTGGAAGAAGAAATACAGGTTGGTGATTGAATTTATTTTACAATTATTAAATCACTTGTACCAGACCAATCTGATTAAAACCCAATCTAAAATTTCCTGCTCGCCTACTCGCTAATTTAGATCTGGCCTTTTTCAAACAAGGGTCACTTTCAGGTGACCTTTTTTCATTACAATATTCATGACGAAATCAATATGATACGTAACTTGTTTACATCGTCTACGTCACGCAATTTGAAATGAGCCGTCCAATCGCAGACTGTGAATAATACCGCTGTTAAATTAGCTTGCAAACATTGGTCTAAAAATAGAAATTACGAAATCAAAATGTTATTAATAGTGTTTCGTCTAGATGAAAGCTACACATTGATTAGTCGACATAAAGGTCAACCTCGACGTGACCCTCCATTGAGATAGTAGAGATCCTGTAAGACAATGCTCTACAAGATATCTGTTTATGGAGATTGGTACCAGACATTCCGAAAGTGTTTTGACATCCCTGGACATTCCGTCCAATGATCTTTGAAGAATCACTCGATCAGATGAAATCATCAAAATGACAGATTTTTACATCTTTATTAACTACAATTTGTTATTATTTATTGTAATACTAAGGGAAGTCAAAACATCATGACTTATCATTGATTTACTGTTTTCTAGTTGCTACTTAGTCATTATTTTAACGTTTAAAGGTAGACAAACATCATAAGTAGTTCAATACTAACTGAGGAATATGATAAAATAGCTGATAGTTGTCCTCATTTTAATTTAAAAAAAATTTTTACAGGGCATTTGGACCAGCTACGACAGACTTTTTACTGGACTGACTAGAATTTTACCAGTCAGGTCCGTTGGACGGGCACTTTTCGGAATGTCTGGACTTGTACTGAAATGAACTTTTTTTCATGATAAACGTATAACGGAAGTAAAAAATGGGAGAATCAATGCATAATAATTAATGCATAATAATAAATTGATTGATCTAGTTTTACATTAGGATTTATTATACAAGTAGACTGATCAGTATGCTTGAATATTAGGGGTGTAACAGTTTTCTGATATACCGGTAAATATTGCAATACGACTTCTTACGGTTTTTAACCGGTTCGTTTTTTTCTAAACCGGTTTTTCTAGTTATGTTCCATATTGACTGTTTTTAGCAGAGTCTGAAATTTAAATGTTTGATAAGATGTTATAATGTGTTTGGAAACTTGAAATATTTTCGTAAAGTGAGAGAATAATTATCTGTAAAAGTCCATTCAAAACCTTTTTTTTCCAATTTATTCAAACATTTGCATAATACGTGTAGATCATTTGAAAATACAAATATCTATGTACAATGTTGATCAAATTAAGATGATGCACATGCATTAATTCATGCTATGCATGTATGCGCAAAGAACAATATGCATTGCAATATATTGCAATACGGGTTTCGTGTATCGCAATACATTGCAATACGGTTTTTACCGTATTGTTACACCCCTATTGAATATACTATTTGCTGCAATGTTCATGATACCTCAAGCCCTGTGATCATTAAATAAACCACAGGTGCCACACTCAATTTTTCTTCTTATTGTTTATTTTTTATATACCAGTACAATAAGAAGGAACATTGCGTCTGGCACCTGTGAAATAAACTATGTTTGTTAATTAACTTTAATATTTTCAGTTTATTCTAATGTCTTACTTGTTTAGATACAGTAATTAGCAATAATGCCAGGTTAAATTGTTAATTTTAAAAGTGAAACTGAAAGTTGTTATTCCGAAAACAGATATACTGCATAATTTATGATTTGCATATTTCAGAGTTTATTACTGAAAGTACAAGAGAAAGACATATCCTATTTGATAGAAAGAGATCAGTTAAAAAGGTTACAAAGACAAAAAGTTGCATTCTGTGGCTTTGGTAAGATTATAACTTTGTTAATTACGAGGCTTGTCCGGAAAATTCGTAGACAACCATTATGTCTTTGTTAAATCTATTTTTTCGAACTATGGGTGCGTTGCTTAAGCATTTCGCTAGGTATCGCTTCGTAGCGAAATCCTAGGAAACGACTTGCTACAAGATATCGCTTCATTTCACTACGTAGCGAAAGCTAGCGAAAAAATTCTTTGCTACCCTAGAGCGCTTTCACAAATCAAAATGGCTGCCTCCGCCGAAATGTAACTTCCTGTTTGCCGACGATTTATGTTTTTATGTTTGACTGACTAATCATGAATTGAAATCAATAAATATTTGTAATTGTTCATTTAAACATATGTTTTTGCAGTGATTTTGTACTTGTTAAAGCCTTATTTAGTTTGAAATCGCCCCGAAAACATGCGATTGCAATGAGCGCAAAAGTTTTACTCGGCAAAAGCCGCCATCTTGGTTTGTGACGTAAATAGCCATTTGGAACCACCTGGGCGATGATCGCCGAGTTGTTCCGAATGGTAAATAGCTAGCCGTTTCCTAAGACGAATCGCTACAAGAAAGCGCTTTTTCATAGCGAAACGTAGCGATTTTCGTTAGGCAACGCGCCCTATTTTTTTATGTTGAGCGCACCCTTGATCATAATTGCATAGCTTTATTAAGATAAAAACATGAAATTGAAATCGGCACTTATGTGATCGTTTCTGTGGCAACCTTGTATAAGGGTACATGGAGCACGTCACAACTAGTGATATTTACCGGTCTCCTGCGTCTTCTTTCTTTGTGTATTTTACCACTTAAAATCTTGTAGATTCTGTATATTTTACAGCTTTAAAATAAAATCATTTTAGATCATAGTAAATTTATTTAGTTAAAAAAAGTTTGTGAAACAAGTTCTTACAACTGGTATTGATCACTCTTGAGTCTGCTTCCTTGTCTAACTGTTTGATGCTACATGTATAGGGCGACAGTATTAACCTGAGCTTGAACTACATGTACCTTATTATAATAATTACACACTTCACTTACATTAAATCAAGAGTTTCCGTATGCGTCTATACGGCTATACACATGTTTATAACAACCTGTGTGACTATATATCAATTTTGTAAAGATGGCATGTTATTGTGCTTTAAATTTTGGACACATTAGTTTTGGGAGAAACACAATTTTGCGGCACAATTGTTAAGTATTTATTCTTAGTATAAAAGTAGAATAAATTCAATATGTGTATTTTGCTGAAAGTTTCTAATAAAATGGAATGTACAAATGAAGACATAAATAGACTGTAAATACTGAGTTTAATATATTCTTGCAAAATGGTCAAGCTCAGATTAAAATTGTCGGACTATACCATTTACTAATGGGGTTGGTATTGATTCATTAAATCATCTAGAATGTCTGTTAGAAATAAAACGGACATCATCAGAACACTGCGTCTCTGCTGCCAGAATGTTTTCATACAATTTTAAGAGTTTTAGAAAAGGTGATACGTAAGTTGAAATCTGTGAACAAGTAACTTAGGAAGTTGGCATACTTTTAATATGAACAAATATGATTGTAAGTAAAATGTTAAATATTACATTATTATTGTTGTTATTAATATTGATGTTGTTATTGTTGTTGTTGTTGTTCTTATTATTATTATTATTATTATTATTATTATTATTATCATCATCATCACCATCATCATCACCATCATCATCATTATTATTATTGTTATTTTTATCATTATCTTAGCATCATCATCATTGTCGTCATCATCATCATCATCGTCGTCCTTGGCGGCGGCGGCGTCGTCGTCGTCATCATCATCATCATCATCATTATCATTATCATTATAATTATAATTATCATCATTATTATTGTTATTATTATTATTATTATAGATGAGGCAGAGATTACATTCCTACCAACATATAGACTAGAAAGAAATACTCCTGGTTATAGATATGCTTGGAAAAAAATCAAGAGAACTGGGGTATTACATCTTTGTTATTTGTAGTATTATTTTTATATTTGGGGTTGTTGTATAGTTTTCATTTCTAACATCCTTTAAATATTGACTTGATATAAAGAAGATGAATTTTAGATTGAACTTGAAGTTGTTAAGGCCAATCAAACTTCAGTTTATTTAATTGCATGCACAGGTTGTCGGTAAAGATTTTTGTAAAAATATGTGATTTAATAGACATAGTATAATATTAGAAAATAATAAATCATTGACCAAAAACATGTGGACGGCAGAAATTTTGTCTGCTTTTTAAAAAGAATAGAATTGCAGAATTTGGACCCTACTTAAATACAGTATAATACAGAATGACCCTCTACAGAACAAAGCCTCTGTTCAACAACAGCTTTTGATATTTCCCTTTGGTGAAATTTTAATTGAATTTAACCTTTGCCGAGCAACAACCTCTGAACAGCGACATACTTTAGTCCCTCCCAGTGGGTGTTGTTCGGGAGAGGTTGTACTGTATGTTACAAAATATAGAACTCTAGACCTAGATGTATATGTAGGTGTGTCAACTAACAACCATCTATTTTATTATTTAAAGGAAAGAATCAATGCCCCATCATGGTGTGATAGAGTATTATGGAAATCTTATCCTGGGGTTTTCATTGAAAATGTAGCTTATGGTAAGTACATTATACAAAAGTATAAGTTTGAAATACTTTACATAGATTTGTTTAATAGACATGAATTGTACATGTAAGTATGGTAGGAGCTGTAGTCCAGTGGTTGAACATGCACTTACAGATTAAGAATCAAATCCGGATGGTTTATTTGTCAACTGCTGCCGGTGTCTTAGCGACTGGGTTAGACAGCTGGCGGCTAGATTTTCTTACATCTGACCTCCATGTAACACTGTCTAGGGGATCACTATTATGCAGGTTGCATGTCTTCAAATCTGCTTTCACACATTCTAACGAGGACTTTCATGGTCATTCAGGTTTACCATAGGATGGGATGCTCAAGTTTGTAATTAAGTTGATGCACCCTGTAGAGATCACATGACCATACCACCTGAATGTTTGTTTGTTTGTTTTGGTTTTACGGAGCACCAACACAGAAAGGTCATATTGTGCCGAAAGCAATTAATGATACTATTAATTCAAACGAAAATAATGATTAAAGCTCTATATCTTATTATAAGCATTGATTTCTTTCAAAAAGTTAAGTATAGCATATGATGGCACAGATTCGAAAAGTTCTTTAAGTGAGTTTACTTTAAAATGTTTGTCACGAATGTATTTAAGATCCTGACAGTCAAGGAGAATGTGTTTTACATTGAAATGCTCGTCACATGGTATACACTTAGGTGCTTCCTCTCTTTTGAGAAGGTATGAATGTGTTAATCTGGTATCCCCCTATGGTATCCACCTGAATGTAATGTTATATTATTCTTACAGGCTGTTCTGAAGCTATACTCAGTAGTGATCATAGACCAGTATTCTCATCATTTAATGTTGGAATCTCATCAGAGTTTGCTCATCAAACTAGAGGATCACTTGCTGAAATGGCTCCTGTGAAAATTATATTTCATTCCGTTGAGGCTCAGGTAAATAAATTTTAAAAATCATCCCATAGGGTCCGTATTGCCAAAGATCTTACAACTGATTTTAGTTGTAAAACTCTATATTGTAATTTAATATATGACATTATGGTAAGATATTTAAAAATATGCTGCCCTTGTCGGTAGCTCAGTTGGTAGCATGCTTGGTACATGTTTAAATCCAAAATGCCTTGTGAAAGGGTAAGGCGAGTTCTGGTTGTAGTCGAAGGTCCAGAAAAGCTAAGCTAGATTGGCTGGTCATTGTAAAATGGCCTTTATTGTGTTGGCTCGGCATGAAACCCATTAAATAAATTTAAATTTTGGTATCTAATATTTTATAGAAAAAAAATATTGTTTACATTCTAAGCTTTTCATTTACAGATATTTATGAAAATGTTAAAAATTATTTATCCTGGCATTCACAAAGTATGATGTCATTAACCTTAACACTATACACTACCTTTAATGCAGATACAGTTTTTGTACCTCTGTGGGATTTGTTGTTAGTTTATATAGAGAGAAATATTGTTTATGTTAAAATGTTTATCATCACCTACAGGTTGTCCACTTAAACATTGCATATGTAAACATAGCCTGTTTCATTACACAACAATATTTAGGGGTGATTTAATTTTACAGTTTCGTAGTTTCCTAAGTCAAACTTAAATTTTATAAACATAGAATCTACCACTATAAAAAATTTAAATTGTGCATATACAGTATTTATAATAAATGTTAAATGTCAGAGTTGTATGTTTTAATCCGTAAAATGCTGTTCATGGATCAGCTTATTCACCTATTCAGTGGACAAGTCCATTGTTTAAAGTACATAAACAGGCATGACCTAGAATACGACCTGTAGATGTCATATATCTGTATTTTCAGGTTAAAACTTGTTGTAAACAGTATTTCCAGTTAGTTTTCCATTCCATTTGTTTACAAGGTTGGTAATCTTTTATGTATTATATGTTTGTATAACTTATCATAATATTGTATTGTCTGGTTCCCAGTTGTACTTTGACAGGTAAAAGTACGTCAGGCAAACCATGATCATGGCCGCGCCCTATGTAATGAATTAGATATTGGATAATTATGTTTTCGAATGAGCATTTCTCACTACACAGGCTTAAATTAAAGAATCATTGTGCAAGAATTGCAGGGGATACCTTTTTTAGTTGTTCGGTTTCATTAATTTATGCAAAATAAAATATCCGAAATTCTTACAAGACTATTCCACGTCCGAAATGTGAGACATGTTTTTGCTAATTGTCGGCTAAATATACGTGTAATCTGAAAAATCGAAATTGAATGTCCTATACGGTATCGAACTCCTACTTAAGTAACTATCGTCAGCAAATGATCATGCAAGATTAAGAAAACATTATACCTGTATAATAACTGAGGAGGCCGCCATGATTCCCATTTGCCTGGCCCAATAACGATAGTGGTAAGGGGCAGGTAATCCAGGCTAAATTTTGTAAATTAAATGTGCTCATGTAATATAGCATCATGTTTATTAAGAAGTGCATTAGTATTCCATATGTAGCTATGTTCATCAATTTTGTTGATTTCTTCAGCCTAGTTATAAAGTCTGCCAGAAAATATCTTATACAAAGTATTTGTAAAAAGAAATTTCTTTTCTCACTAAGTAGACCTAGCATAAATTTTGACTATAAAGACAGCTTTGCTTATTTGCAATAGCATGTGATTTTTTTATGATTTTTAAGTCCAATTGATTTTGAATGTCCCAGTAGTTAAGCTTTACTTATAATATAAAATACTCCTCAAACAATGCTTGAAAACCAAGGTTGCATATTTATGAAGAATGTGTCAATTTTTCATTTCAGACGTGTATAAAAGCCAGTCCAACACTTCATTCCAGGAAAACAGAACTGGATTTTATACAGTACCCATTTGGCATGCATGTAACTTACCGGAGGTTGGTATATAAAATAATCCTAAAAAACTTTGTATGTTATGCCTCAGTCCCATAAAGTTGTGGCTTGTTGCGGACATGTATGCGCAGACAGCCGTAAGCCATGGGAAGCCTTGCGTATAAAGGTGACGGTACGCACATGGCACAAAACAACACACTCATGCGGAGCCCTAGCTGGAAGATATGCAAGTTTAATCCATACTCGGCCACGATGGTGTTCATGATTTGACTTTAAACATGATATGTGTATCCATGGCTCACCTCACAAACCCTGGTAAAACGTAACAGTCCGTACGTGTATGCAAGAGTTCGTACGAGTCCTTGCAGAGCTTGATCACATGGCGCCCGTACGGTGCCCTCACGGCTATTTTTATGTTTATGGGACTGCAGCTTTAGATATTTATACACTATGTTTTAGGGCTGAATAAGAGTAAGACTATTGGTTAGTCGGTCAGTAGCTTTTACTTGTCTGCTCATTTTATCAGCATCTATTGTATAGATTTCATTCAAACTTCCTTCATAGATTGGGTATCAAGCAGGTTCATATCCCATTTTGGTTATAGTCCATTGATTTTGCAGAGTTATGGCCCTTTGAAAAAAATAATATTTGTCTCATTTTCTCAGCACCTATTGTACGGATCACATTCAGTGATAGGCATAGTTTGGAAAAGTAGTAGTTATAAAGGCTTTTTATTTGAAATAGTGGAATTTTAATTAATTATGATAAATTATTAGTCAGGATTTCAAATGAAAATTAATTGGGTGCTTGTTTAATTGTTTTGTAATTTTTGTTTAGATGAAACCATTGTTTGGAGATCAAGATTTCTTAGAAGAACAACATATATTGATAGCTGTTATACCTAAAGATGGTGACAATGAATCATATGGTGAGTTTATTCTATATCTATACTTTGTGCAAATTTACCTTGAGATGAATACAGTACAGCTCATCAAACATCACTTTAACTTGTCAACACTTTTTTGTTTATTGAAGGCACTTAGTCAATTTTCACTGTAAGATTTTTCCAAAATAGTTGGTAATTTTTACCAAAAATATTTGTCTGTACAATATTGCACCCAGTTGGAATTGATAACTTCTTTTATTGCTTATTCTATTGTGTGATTGATAAAAAATGTTAGTTGGGTGGGAAAACTGCTACAAGTAGTATCTAGATAAGAAAAAACACACCACTGAGGGCCTCCTGGTCTAATTTTGACCAACCAGTGAGCACTATGACATAATAGTGGAACAAAGCCTAAGCCTGAGGTTTACTATATGTTAGTGGGCTGACTGGGAAGTCACTATTAGCCCAGCAGGCTATCAGTGGTGTTTACTAATTCTTATTTTATACTGCATATTTTTAACACTTGATTTTTTGCTAAAGCAGAAAAATAAACATACTTAAACATTTAGTGGGTCAAAACTAATAGTATAAACTTTGTTTACACAGTACCAAAATTTTTTTGCTCCTTGAAAATTACAACGTGGGTAAAACGCCTCTAAACAAGCCTTTAATGATATCCACTGGATATGACGTCAACGGTCCACTATCATATCAGCAGCAGCTGTCACATTATACCGGCCCACTGCCGAAATATGGTAAAATAACGCCCGCTCTGTAAATGAAAAGCAATTTTATGCAAGGTATAATATAATAATATAATTCAATTGTAATGATATTTGATGCCAATGTATCCACATGTTATATATTCTAGAAGCATGAATGTTTTATTAATTATATTATTTTACAGGTGAATGTGTGATGTCATTGAAAGGAATGTTTTCCAGTCAACCTAAAGATTTTGAGTATACATTATTACATCAAGGAGAAGAAGCTGGAAAAATCAAGTATGTACATTTGTATTATATTGTGTTTAAAAGGTGTTTTGTGACCTTTTTGAAAAAATATCATCAAAATGACAGCCGTTCTTAATAGAATCTGTCTTTTGATTAGTACATGTACCATATGGTTGAATATACTTGTATAGGAAGAATAAAAATGATGTCTATAAAATAATATTTCCTAGGTTTTTTGTTGGTTACAGTTTTTATATTATTTTTTGCTAAGTTTGACTGTACAGACTACCTTGGTTATTACAAAACTATGCAAGTTTTATGAATTTTAAGTCCCAAATGCTTAATTTGAGAATATTAAGTCCATCTTGCTAGAATCTGATTAAAACCCGATCTAAAATTTTACCGCTCGCATACTCGCTAATTTAGATGTGGCCTTTTCCAAATGAAGGTCACATTCAGGTGACTTTTTCTCATCATAATATTCATGACTAAACTGTTATAATACGTAACTTGTTTACATCGTCTACGTCACGCAATTTGAAATGAGCCACCCAATCGCAGACTGTGAATAATGCCGCTGTTAAATTTGCATGCAAACCTTGGTCTAAAAATAGAAATTAAGAAAATCAAAATGTGATTAATAGTGTTTTCGTCTAGATGAAAGCTACGCATTGATTGATCGACACAAAGTTCATCTTGACGTAACCTTGCATTGACTAAGTAGAGATCCAGTACGACAACGCGAGTAGAACAGGATCTCTGTTTACGGAGATTGATCTTGCTAATAAGAATAATGATTTGATGGTCCCAATAGTTGACCTTTACTGTTTATGTATATATTTACTTGTTTTTTTTATCAGAGGAAAGATGCATCTTGTTACCAAGGGAACAAGATTTTCAACCAGGAAATCACCATACAGTAAGTTAAATGAATTCGGCCTTACTTTATAATATGCAACTTTTACTATGGTTGGTTTAAAATATACATGTAGGTTGATGTACAAAGCTTTCATTGGAAACATGCCTTTATGATATACTTGTAATTAAATACTGTAAATGTAAAATGCTGTATTCATGTATAGGCACTAGAGCATGTGAAAAATACTTTATTAATGATTTTTAATTCAAAACTCTGACACTGAATTGCTTTGAAAATTGTTCTTATCATAAAATTATATGTAAATACTGAGCATAAATCCATGCAGAAATTTGACATATTTTTTCAAATTCATCTACTGCATATCGATTTCACTACTTGTAGGATTGGGTTAGTGAGTTAAGGGGATGAGTGTAATAATTTTACCATTAAAAATAGAAAAAAATAACTGAATTTTCTATTCTGTACTTTGTATAAATTACAACCACCAAATATATTTGACATATTTTTTCAAATTCATCTACTGCATATCGATTTCACTACTTGTAGGATTGGGTTAGTGAGTTAAGGGGATGAGTGTAATAATTTTACCATTAAAAATTGAAAAAATTAACTGAATTTTCTATTCTGTACTTTTTATAAATTACAACAAACTTTATTTCAGGTCTGATTGCCTTTGATACTGAGTACCAGGATCCAGAAATGTTTATATCTGGTACCCCTAAAGTTGAACCACGGCCTGTATTCAATCCAGGAACCAAAGCTGGTTCTTTTGTTGTCAAGCAACCAAGTGTTAATTCTAAACCTCCATTAAGAATGACACAAAGTACCATTGGTGAAATCTCAACTCAAGAGGTATGATATACCCCGGTACTGTTCTTCTTTTACCAAGAATAAATACAGTGGAACCTCTTAATGTCAAACACTGTATGGACAGAACTTACAGGTTGTCCAAGGTTTCCGGAATTCTTAGGTTTTCAACTTTTATTGAATATTTGAAATGACTAGACTAAGATGTTTTATTCATGTATTAAGACAATCATGGTAAAGTATTTTGAGTGTTCCACTTACATTTTTACTTATAAGATCATGGCTTGCAGAAAATTATTAATTGAGTATTATTATTCTGAGCATAATTATATGTACATTGTTTGTATTTGCAAGAGTTAATTACACCTACAAACATGTATATTTAAAAGCCAATGCCTAATAAATTGGCTATTTGTTTGATTGCCTATTTTATCCAAATGTTTGATGTCTTTATTGTTTACTTGAGGGATGATATGTTTAAAATATGTCCTAATATAGAAAAGCAATCACTTTAAAACCTGGGTCGATAGCACAGTTGGTAGCGTGCCGGGATTTGGAATCTCGTGCCCGAGGGGGTGCGGGTTCGAATCCCACCCGGGGAGGTTATACCCCTCCATGAAAATTTGACAATAATGTCAATTTTCCTTCATTGATTAGATAATATGGAGAAGTTTCCGGCCTTGTGGAAGGGTAGATGAGTACTGGTTATAGACAATGGTCCAGGAAAGCTAGGTTAGGTGCGCTGGACGCCGTAAAATGACCTAAATTGTGTTGACACAGTGTTAACTCCAATAAATAAATACTTATAATTTGAGCCCATTTTGACCTGTACAGCTAATTCCATACCACATTTCTAGAAATTACAATTTTTAATGGTCTGATGCCACTAAAAAAAACATAGCTCATTTGTCAGTGGCATGTACAGTAACCCAGCTAATTTTAGAATTTGATATATGTTCAACAATGACGTACATGAATATTTAAATCAGCAGGGTTAATGCATGTGCCACTGACAGTTGAATAAAATTTACCAATCTTTCTATAGATAAACTTTATTTTTTCAGATTGTAAAAGCTTCCAAGGTTGAAGGTCGTGCTCCTCAACCCTTACCTACAAGTCCCAGCAGCCCTCCTGTACCTGCTCCACGTAAACCATATATGGGTCAGACAGGTTTACTACAAGGGTCACAAAGACTACCATCCAGACAGGGTCCAGAAAGGGCCCCACCTATACCCCCAAAATATAGACCATCTGTAACAGTATGTATGACTTAAGTAACAATATTATATATAACATTTAGAGCTATTGTGGCTTATAGTCCAACAGAATTAACCTGAGCTTGAGCTTTATGCAAGAATATATTTAACTCAGTCTAGTTTTGTATTCGTTTGTAAATCGCGCTATATCGGAAGCTTTCGGCAAAATACACGTACTGAACAATTATTGTTCTTTTCATAAGAATAAATACTTAGAAACTGTGCCAACTTGTAAACCCCAAATCTAATGTGTCCAAAATTAAAAGTACAATAACATGCCACTTTTAATAAATTGATTTATACTTACATCGGTTGGTATAAACACATGTATAACCTTATACACCCATACGGAAACTCACGATTTTATGTAAGTGAAGTGTGTAATTATTATAATTAGGTAGTTCAAGCTCAGGTTAATTCTGTTGGACTATACCATTTAAATCTTTAGTTATTAAGCTTATGTTATGCCATTGTCATATGTTCAAGAATGATCGTCCCAGACCATGGTAGATTTGATATGCTAGTGTATAAATGAGTGGAGAACACTGATTAATTGGTGGGTATTGTTTTACTCAATACTGCTTTTTTAGCTCGACTTTACGTAGTAAATGTAGAGCTCTCCTTCTCGCCACGGCGTCCGTGTCCGCGTCCACATTTCTGATTTAAGATTTTGTGCACAGATTAGTTTTTGTGCAGTAAAATACTTTCTTCTATATCTTTGTTATTTCTTAAGATATTTACTTCAAACTTGAAATATAATTATGTTCCTTATTATCAACCACATCTCATGTGACAAGGTTCATAACTCCAAATACATTTTTTTTTCAGAATTATCCCCCCTTGAACTTAGAGTTTTCTTTTAAAAATGCTTGCTTTTACTGCAACTGTTTTGTTTCTTTAGGTATTGACTTCAAACTTTAAATATATGTTCCTTATTATCAACCACATCTCATGTGACAAGGTTCGTAACTCCAAATACATTTTTTTTTCAAAATTGTCTCTGGTGAACTTAAAAGATTCTTTTTAAAAAAAAATATTTATTTTTTTACTTTAAATTTGTTAAGGTATCATTTTCAGATTTTAAAATATATATGTTTCTTATCATCAGCCACATCTCATGTGACAAATACTTACTTAGTCGAGCATGCTGTCTCCTCTGACAGCTCTTGTTTAAACATGTTGAAAAGATCAATGAGGAAAAATTAAAAAGTTAGAGTAAGGTTTAAAGTCTGCTTCTATGTACATGTTCAGCAGACAACAATTTTATAAAATATGGATCACCTCACACTTGAAACATTTTGTCCCTACCGAACTGACACCATCATTCCTGAATGTGTGACAATTGCATAACTTATCCTTTCTGCTTGTCCTCTGTGTTTAGGAACCTTCTATTCTAACGAAGCCATGTTAATAGAATATACCATTATGTTTGTTTCCAAGATTTAGATAATATGAAATTTTTAGTTTCTGGACAGATAGAACTTGAATATCTGATAGGTGGTTCAAATTGGCAATATTTATAGGTATATGCAGTCAAATGTAGACAAATTGTCCAAATATAGAAAAGTGATTGAATTTTGAACCCATTTAGAGCATCTCAAGTTTTGGAGACCTTCAAAACTATATGGAAATTAAGGGTTTTCACTTGAACCCCACCCCAAACCTTTAGTTAAAATTGTTAATATTAAATCTATCGGTTTGCTCAATTATTTAGCTGTAAACTAAACTCATGCTAAATAGTATAACTCTGTCATGTCAAGAAAAAGTCACTATTCCTACATAATGTGATGTCTGGTAAAAACCAGCTAAAATAACTGACCAAATATTGTCAAAGATATGTACTTGCAATAAAATTCCTGAAATTTCTACCAAAATTGAATCTACAATTACTGCAGCATGTGAAAAAATGTGAGTTATTTCTGATAATACAAGTGGATAGAGTGTGGTTGTGGATGTGTGTTTTCTTTTGTTTATAGGATATCATGGGTGTAGTGCAAAAGAGTAGTAACTCAATTTAAATAGAGTGAGTTATGACCTTTTTGCACTTTGTCCACGATATTTACTGGTTATCGCTTAATTATATTTGTATATTTAATAGTAATATGAATTGTAAAATAGATCGTTGTACCCCTTTAACAAAAGAGCGAGTTTGTCAAGTGACAATCTGATAAAAACCAAATCTAAAGCTTGCCTACTCACTAACTTTTGACAGCAATCTAGTATATACCCGGTATGTTGACGGAGATTGGTTCATGTGAGCAAGTCTGTCAAAGGGTCAGTTGATATATCCTTGCCATGTCATAGCTTCCCAACGATTATATGCTAGACAAGCCCTGGATATTAGTGAATTTAGTTGATTGATGTAATGTTCTGATACACATGTTTGAATTTGTGTAGATCTAATGGTATAAATAGCAATATCACTAGAGCACATAATTTATTTGGGCTAACATATTGAGTGATAGACAGGGACCAGGAAATTCGCCGAAGTCAATCGGTCCAAAGCCGTCCGAGTACCGGATACGGGTTTTAACGTGTACCGTACGGACCCGACCGTTTACTGTACTTTATTCACGACCATGTTAGTACTTATTTTTTTCTCCCTTTTATTAGGAAGGCATACGATACATTGGCATTGTTTGTTTAATTTTTTACAAAACTTAACTTCTATCTAACATAAAAGCGTGGTTTCCGAAATTACTCCCCGCAATCGTCGGTCGTTCAATAAACAGAACTTGAAAAAAGGCTGTTTCATCTAGTTCTAATGTTGTTGGAAAACTCCGTCATGTGGGGAAATTATTTTAACTGCGCATGCGCAGAAAAATGGGTCCAAAGTAAATGTCTCGCATTTAAGCGTCGTCCGCTAAATTAAGAAAGAAAACGTGAAATAATGATAAGCTTTTTTAATTACACACGTATATTAAAACGTTTCTCATACGAAGTGACGATCTAGCGTGGGTCTCGTAAATGTATAACATCTCATCACAATGTTTCAAGCGGTTTCTTTTAACACAAAAGATTATCAAATCGTGCATAGTACACCATTTATAGATAGTTTAATGACAAAACTGTTCGTTTTGAAAATTATTTTCGTTGAATTTGGAATTTAATAGTAATCATTAATTTTGTTTACCAAAGAAGGGAGAAGAGAGGGTTGAATAGAAGAGAGGGTTGAATTTTGATCACCAACAACTGTACCTTCGATTAATAAGAATTTGCGTAGATGCATGTCCTAAGATAATTTCTTATTATTCACACCTCACTTTAAGACGTAAAAATAAATCATGAATCAAGTCAAACAAATTAAAGATTAAACGAATACATCAATCAGGAATTGACACCAAAAGCAGTTAAATTGTTTTCTTTAATTATTCATAAAACATTCTTTATAAAAGATTATTGTTTTTTACAAGTTTACAGGTTTCTAACAGACCGATTGAAAAACGTAATCGGTTCGATGGACACGATTAAGTAAGAACATATTCTTCTGCTGTTCTTCAAATTAATCGAGTGCAAATCAAGCGTACCTTGCTGTGCTCGATCAAAAAAAAATATCACTGCCTCAACCCCACATGATACCTGTAACCATGGATACGTTATACAGGGTCCTTGATGTGTAACCTGTGGACAATTAAGCAGGATATTACATCAGTAAACAGTGGGTTTTAGCAACTGATAGTTGTTTGATAATATTTTATCGATACGTTTTCTTGAAAATTATGGAAATTAATGGTTTGAGGTCAAAATTAGCGAATTTTTCCCGGACCGATTTTTTTAAGGATTTTGAAATCTCAATCGGTCCAAACTGAAAAAATCGGTCCGAAAACCGAAAAACCGGCGATTTCCTGGTCCCTGGTGATAGATCTATTTAGATGCTAATATAAGCATAGATGCTTATTTCTGCAATTTAACCATAAGCCACGCTTATTCTGCTTACCTTCGCTTTCCTTCAGGGTTGTGGAAATATTGTGCCCAACTTGTTCAACTTGTACATTTGTGTTAGCAAATGACTACAAATACTCATAGCACTTATCTGTTGACAAATTATATCATTTAATGTGCTTTAATATTAAAATTCATTTACATAGGTCTTCATTTGGTGACAGCAACTTTTAAATACAATGTGTATTATGTATTTAAGTCTGAAATGTTATTTTAAATAGAAATTTATATCCGGCCTGAAAATGGTATAAAAAAATCGTATGATCATTTAGATATACAATATTGTGCAGTTTACATGGAAAATTGATTGTAAGACTTTTGATAGTAAAATTAACTATAGAAAAGATTTTTTTCTGATATTTATGTGAATTTTTATGTTAAGATGTGCTAAAATTGACTGTGAATATGTTTTTCTAACATTAATTTAAAATCTGTATGTAAAGTTGACTCAAAAAATTGTCTATGGACAAATGAGACAATGCAATTCTAATAAATATCCTAGTAAAGTTGAAACAAGAAATTTGTTTATGGAGAAATGGTGCAATACATTATTAATAACTATCCTCATTTCCACACCCCTGCTTTCCTTTCCTATGTATTAATATAATATTTTAACATATATATATTTTCAACAGGAATCCAGCACCAACACAACATATGATGGTCTGAGACGACCAGCTAATATAGAAGAATGGCTAGCACAGTTAAATCTGTCATGTTATGAGCAAAACTTTCTAGCTAACGGATGGAACGATCTTTTATACCTAAATAAAATCACCGTCTTGGATTTATCTAAAATTGGAATAGAAATACCAGTGCATCAACAGAAGATTCTACGAAGTGTAAAAGAACTTAATAAAGTGTGATATATGCATGTATTATATATATTTACACAAAACAAAAATCTTATGTTAACAAAATTGATTATAGTTCATACATGTCTAGTAACCAGCCATGAAAAAATACATTGAATTTTAACATATCAATAATGAATATGTTAGCACTATCAACAAATCAATGTTTATAAATTGCTGTTTTACATTTTATCAATTATCTGGGAAACATTTTTTTATTATTGCACTAAGGCTTAATTGATGTATATTGCTGGAATTGGTAACTAAGCATGTACTATTACTGAAACAAAGTCTACCCTGTATTTATATACATACTACATTTACAGCCTTGTACAGAAAAGTATACTCTAAACCAACCAACCAATTAATTTCGCAATTTTTAAGTTTGCAACTTAAGCTTTTGTAGAAATTCTGCGAAGTTTTATTTGGCTAATTGGCTTTTTTCTTTACAATTGCAAAACATTCTATTTTTTTGTTTCAAATTGTCAGGTATATATTTATTGTTAAATAAACAGGTGAGCCTATTCAGTAGCAGAATTGACATTAAGCTCCACCTCCCATTTCTAAATATTCATAATCTATTTACCAATGAAAGGATAAGCGTAAACTCGGACAAACATAGTTGCATGTCTTTAGACACAAAGGATTACTTTATTAAACATATTAGCCACTTGTCTAAGGGGATGGTAATAGTAACCTCAGCATAATGTCAATAATTGGTTTGATTCTGCATTAGGGTTAAAATAAAAACAAGACTTGGATCAATTATTGTCTGTAGTATTTGGTATTTATTATAATACATCGGTAGACTATATCAGGGATTTTATATAACAGGGATTTTAACAATAAGTAAATGTAATAGATTTTCATCAAATTTCACTGTCGTCGCTATTATTTCGGCCCATGTGGAAAACAAGTATAAAAAGTTTAAATAAAGATATTCACATGAAATTTTGTACCAATACCATTCAAATTGACATAAATGTTAGGAAAAATGTGTTTCTAGGTGATTTTGAGGTAAATTACGATCACAGACTGCTTCGCAAAATAATGCATTTTCCTGCCGATCTGCAACAATTTTTGTCAAAAACTTCAGAAACATTCACAAGTTGCAAAGAAGACATGTACAAAATCATAAATCAAGTTTTTAAACTCTGGAATAGTTTGCATAGCCTGCTTCAGTCAGTTATAGACAGTGACGACCGTGAAAATTAAAAAAAACACTTCGTTACAAATCCCTGTTATATAGAATCCCTGACTATATGTAATCAGAAATATTGTCATAGATACTTTAATATACCATATAATAATAATAATAAATTTGGGCTAATCAGTTTTATATAAAACACGACTTAAGTAACCTAAATGCGTCAATTTATATGTAATATTCAATTAGTTATGAAAACTTACCTCTTAGCCTGCTTAATTTTCATAATGTAATTGTCTTTTCTTAACTTTGGAGTAGTCCTTTGTTAACTTTAGGGAAATATAGGTTATTAATGCCGCTAAGCTGTCATCTGAACAGAACCATGTCAAGCTTATACTATGTTCAAGCTTATCTGGATATGTTCTGACAGTGAAGGTTTTGTAATCTAATCTTAGGTATAGTAAAGGGATAAAAGATAATGCAAGTATAAAACAGTATTTGTGCTATTTATGTTAAATTGTACATGCTTATCTGACTCCATTCTGAGTGTAATTATTTCTTTATTTAATTGTTAAAGTATTTGATTTAATCACTCTGAAGTCTTCTCTTCAAAATGTCTTCTCTACAAATGTTAATTATTTTTATTTTTAATGATTTCCATACATATTTTTACAAATTTTCACTGATAATATTAAAACTCTGTGTAGATTTTTTCAATTTTGTGTTAAGAAATTCACACTTTCAGGGTCTTTAGACTATAAAACTTGTTTGTGATTTGTAAAAAAGTTATACTTTACTACTAAAAAACTTAAGTTTTTTAATTAGATTTCAATGCTTTTTTTCTACTGCTAACTTGCATGCTATGTATTCTTATTTCTCTGTTCTTATATAATATGTAAACAATATTTAGTGCAATATGTATATAATACTATCTATAATATATCTAAAGAAAGGACCTCAATTTCTCTTACATAGATATATATCTACTGTGACGTAATATTGCTCATCTATTAATATTCCATGACATTTTTAACTTATTTTTTATTATTAGCAATATGATTTTGCATAATATATTACTATACTATCAGGCTGATCTGTTTTACTGTAGGAAATATTAGTTAATTTCTTTACAGTCTACAAACTTAGTGTCTGGTTGCCCTGGACAACCACTTTTTAGTTCAGACAACCACTTTCATACACACATATTGTACACTATCTAGATAACGTCAGTAGTATAACTAGGCTTTCTCTTGTTTATTATTAACATGGAGCTGTATGTCACATTACTAACCTGTTCACATTATTTTGGAAAGGATATGTAAGCTGCCAAATAGCTCATTCTGGAAAGCACTCACCTTGTATCCCAGTTACTCATCCCAGGATTGAGTCTCGGTCAGGCTGCATATTTTCACTGATTGTTATTTCTATTGATCTATCTTTATCTTGAACTACATGTAGATATTTGTTATTTCTGCAGTCTTCAATGTTACTACCTATATTATCAATATTTTTGTTGTTTTAGATACTAAGGGCTTTTTTACTATAATTATTTATATTTTTACATGAGATATTTTAACACAAATATTCCTGTCTCAAGGTATAACCAATTAGACATAGAGACTTTTTATACAATTTTATTATAGGGTTACACAAGTCCCATATATAACCATTACAGTATTACGTGTTTTTTTAATTCTATTTGTCACAGTTGATCCTTTCTGCTATTTTCTATGCTTTGAGTTCTATTCTGCTGGATTAGTTTAATATTTGTATTCCTATATATGAGAAAAAGTGTCTCAATTTTCTGAAATGTAGAATCTATTTTGGTACCTATACTATGTATACTGTTTTTTATAATTGCCATGATTTATGTTTGCTCATAGCTTGTTTTGAATACTAATGCATGGAGTATTGGTTTCCTATTTTAAAAAAAGTATTGTAAAGTCCCATACATTTAAATTGATACTCAATATTGATTTATCCAAATGTGTAGAGTCATTAAACAAAGTAAATATTATTATTATAAAAAAATAGCTCCTCAGTGGTGTAGCCAAACTATTATTATCATTATGGCACAGTATCACAATATCTGTCGTCATCTTAACCTATAAGCCATAAGCCTGGACGATCGAAAATTGATATTGGGCAAGTGCTTAAGAGCATTTTGGGTAATGACTATAATATCTTACCCTTGTTATATAACATTAACTGCTTCTAATAGTTGAGTAGTTTTTATTGAGTTTTAATGAAATTGGCCTGTATCAGGTCAGTGTTTTAGACTATATATGTTTTTATGGGTGATTGTTAGATTTATTTATATATGACTTTCTCTTAACATATTGTTTTTATTGTCAAATATAAATGTCATATTTAAGTTGAAATTGGTATTAACACTGATTGGACATTTGGTTATAAGATTATTTAAAAGTTTTTTTTATCTTCTGGGATATTTCAGGGTTGCACATTTTTACTTATTGCATAATTTTACACTCTTAAATGACTGAATGTAGTTATTCTTTAGTAAGCCATTTAGTTAAGCATTGCCATGACTATTTATATTGACTTCAACAATAAAGCTCCACTTTATTGACCATCTCATTTGTTGCAAAAAACCATGCCAATTTTGACAATTGTTTAGTCCAAATTGCTCATAATGAGAAGATCAATGTCCTTATTTGTCAACCATTCTGTTTTAAGACCATGAAGTTAGATGACCATAAAAGATGGAAGTTTACTGTAGTTGATGTATTCAAATTACATATTAAATGAGGAATGTCTTTATAATCCTACTAGAACTAGAGTCCTTATGATGTTTGAAAGTACACTAAATTCACTTGAACACAAAATATTGTATTTTTACCTTATTATAGTGTATCTTGCCTGATTTTTCTTTGACATCCTCTTTACTATTCAGTTTTTTTGTAGAACTATTAGTACATGTATCAATGTCTATCTACAAAGCTTGTATTTATTTTATGTATTATTTGATTTTATGTTTTGTGTCTCAAACTCTTCAAATTATTTTACATTGATTATTATACATATTGACTTTATTAGTTATATTAACTACCAGTATTTATCATATATTTATATCATGGGTTTAGCCCAAAACGGTCTTAACTTAAGTTAAAAAAGAGTGAGTTTTGTGCTAAGCCCACGCAATGCTACTTGTAATATTTTAACTGATATATAGTCATTTTTTCAACTGTTAAAGTTTCATTGTGACTGAATATGTTCTTTTATACAAACTGTGGTGATCGTAGGCGACTATATTGTCACTTCCAACAGCCTTGCTGTTTGGTTAACCCTTTAGCGACGCGGTTGAGTGTCTCGCCTACCACCTGGGAGAACCAGGTACGATTCCCAGTCTGGGCATGTATGGTTTTCATTCCCCCAATTTACTTTAATGGCGACGAGGATAATTCGGTGTGCGGGTATATGGCCACCGGGTAGCGTAAATGGCTAGAAATTGCAAGTATGTGCAGTTGATGCCAGCTCCAAAAAGTAAAGAGGGGAAGAGTGTGGTGATCGTAGGTGACTATATAGTTACTTCCAACAGCCATGCTGTTGGGTTAACCCTTTAGCGATGTGTTTGAGTGTCTCGCCTACCACCCGGGAGAACCAGGTTCGATTCCCAGTCTGGGCATGTATGGTTTTTATTCCCCCAATTTACTTTAAAACTTGAAGGTTACATATACTCAGGAAATAAGAATTAAAATGCTATGCTATTTATTTTTGCTACTAAATTTAAAACATACGATTGGAATCTATTCGAATATCCAAAAAGTCAATGGCCAGGTTGTTCTAACTCAGAAAATTCTTGTCCTTCGTTAATATCCTTTACATATGTTATAAAAGTTTTCAATGTTTACCATTGCTAAAAGACAAATTCTGTTTTCTGTAATATTTTCGTGTGCATAAAAGTTTTTGACTCACAATGACAGCAAGTTTATATGTAATAGAATTTTTATGTAGTATTTGTGGTGGAAACACAGAAGGGTTACACTTGTCTTAAATGTACATAATGGTTTCATTTGTCGTAATGTTATATGCCAGCTTTTGTTGTTGTTGAGTCTTCCATTTTTTATATTACTTGCTTAATTATCTTTTTTTAGCTCACCTGCGTGCGAAATTCAAATGGTGAGTTTTTGTGATGGGTGGGGTGTCCCAAGTCTTTTGTGGGTCATCATGTTTTCAGTGTTAATAATCAAGGGCCCATATTTTATGCTCCAATTTTCATCACACATGGCAAAGCTTTATATCAATAAAATTGTGGATGAAAATAATTATTGATTAGGTTGGGTCTAAAACTGAGTCACTTGGTCAAATCAAAGGTAAACACTTTAGAGGCCATCTTTAGTTTACACCAAACCTTCACTCAAGTGTTTAAAGATATCTTGACTTTTTCACTCAGTTAAGTGAGTGAAATATGGCTTTCATGGCTTTGTTGTTATTTTGTGTGATTTATGTTGAATCACTCATAATGTAATTGTATATATGTTTACACTCCATAAAAAATTATACAAAATGCTCATAATAATCAGATCTGTCTCTAGTAAGTATTATTAATAAACTATACGATGTTGGATTTCAAATTCAGCGCTGATATGGGGTTCACTACAGCATTATGACCAAATGCTTGGCCACTATGGGAAAAACACAGCCTCTATGAAATACCTTGGCTATTACGAGATTCAGGCATTTTGATTGTTTCTGAATTTCCGAGTTTTCTCATAAAGACTGAAAAAATGCGGCCATTTTGAATGTTGGTAAAATTTTATAAATTTTCATAATGGCCTTGTTATTTGGCTGAAGACAGTCATATTAGCCTGAGCTTTACATTTTAAAGAAGCGAGATTATTTTTTGATCTTGTTAATTGTTGATCTATAAACTTGACATATTTTTTGTCTTCCATTTTTATCATATATTCTTGTTATAATCTGACTGTTCAAGTATGACTACATGATCTATACTTTCTGAGCATGCCAGAACCTTTAAATGAGATTATGTTTTTTTGTTATTTTTTTCTAAAAAAAAAAGAATCAAAAGTGTGACCTGTGAATGACTCAGGTCTTTCTAAAGTACTGATTACTTTTCGTGTGTTTAACAAATCATTCTTAAAATTGTTAAAATATAAATTACTATTACATATGATAATGATGGTGGGGTTTACTTTGGGTTTTTAGTAAAGTCTTCTCCCCCTTCAGAAACTTACAGCATGAATGTACACTCATTTGTAAATTCTCTTACTACACATTTTCTTGAGTGATATAGTGCCCATAATACAGCAATGGGTTGTTAGTGTGTAGGAATAAAACAATTGCCCACCATTGCATATTTGACAGTATTCTACGAAAGAATATGGATTTTGAGGGTTGTCCGCAAGACTGTAGTAACAAGCTCCTTAAAGCAGTGCACTAACTACAGTCTTTTGGGCAACCCTTGATTTGTTTTGATGTGCTTGTTAAATAACTCATGCTAAAGCACTTGCTATTTAATGTTGGCACATCAAGGCTCATTCCAATGCTTTATTCTACAGAACGTTGACAAATGTATACTAATGGACAAAAGTCTTGTCCGGTCTACAAAAACCATAATATGTTTTTGTTTGTTATTGCACACTCATACATTTGGTATCGTTAGAAAGAGAATGTTATTATGCATTGAATAAGAAAAGATTTGTGAAATTTGAGCCAGTTCTGTCGGTACAGTAATGTGTTGAAAATTGACATTGAGAATTTGCAAGTAAAAATGATTGCATTGAGTCAGTTTTAAATGAAACATTTTTTTCAATAGTGTATGTGACCCCCGTTTACCCGAATGAGTTCGGTGCTCCTTTTACGCATCGATGCTACAAGTTTGCGAAGGAATCTAGCCGGAAGACCAGAAAACTCATTTGTGTGCAATAAACAAAAAAGATATTATGGTTTTTGTAGACCGGACAAGACTTTTGTCCATTAGTATATGTCATAAGACTCATAATATAATTAATATTTGTTATAGAATTTGCTTACGTAATAAAAAATCCTAATTTAACTAAATGTCATTTCAAAGAATGTTTTGATTGTATATTATTTCATGACAATATTATATTCATTGCTTGACATAAAACTTGTAATAAAAAGGGATGTAAAGTATATTGGTTGAACAAGAGTTAAGATTTGTATTCACATACTGGTACATTACATGCGATATTTTATACTTTGAAATGCTTGTTATTGATCTATATTGTCTGATTTTTGTTTAATTGATTTTGTTTGTTATTGATATGCTAAAGGGTATAAATCTTTATCTGAACGATTATGGTTTTAGCTGTACAATAGGTCTATGTTTTTGACTTTTGCTGCTCCTGATATGTTTTCAAACTCCATTTTTTCACAAATTTTCAAAATGTATAAATCTGTATTAGTCTTACATACTATTGATAAATATGTCTCTGTGATTTAAAAGACACTGTTGAATATTACAAATTATGAAATCATTAGCAAGAAGAAATTTAGCTATGCATTAAAAGATGGAAAATTATCTACGACTTCAAATGCTTTTGTTGTTTACTGGAAGTGAATGGTGTGTATTAATTTGTGTTTGTCACAAATAAGGTCTTTTAAAATGATTCTTTATATATGAATAATAATACAATTATATATTATATATGATTATAAATATTTCATTTATGATTTTGTCAATCTTTATATCTTCAGATATAGATTTTTACTCTTAATGCCATGGCAACCATATCATCGAAAATGTTACATTCTATACACTACTCACCGATAGGGAGTTAACTGGCTGTGCAAGTTGGCATATGTTTAAGTCAGCTTTGTTTTCATCTGTTTTTGACTAAACATGTGGCCAGTTTCCTTAGCCTATCACTACCTAGCCCTTAGTCCCTCTGGTACTCTCAATTTGATACCGCATATGTATTCCTTTAGGTGTATAAAGGGTTCTCAGGGACAAAGCACTAGGTAGTGATATCCTTAGGAAACTGACCAATGGTCTGAACATGTATGTATGTACATGTAGCAGGGATAAATGATATAAGATTACAAGGCTATTGTCTCAGTGGATTCAAGAGTTATGGGCTTTGAATCATACGCTGGGTGAATTTAGTGACATTTAGTCACCCTGCTTATTTATTATTATACTTTTTGTAACTTAATTTTGTCTGCTTGGTACACTTTTACACAAATTATTGTATTATGTCTTATCTACAAACTTTTTTACTTTGTAAATATAAGCTTTTTAATTTCTGTACTGAATAAAATTATTTTGTTTTAAAATTTTGATTTTTTTTATATTTGATATACATATATCTGGGATATTTTTCCAGTAATTAAGGAAAAGGATCTGGAGTACTTACTTTATATCGTTCCAGAACACAGCTTCCTGTGTGTTCTTTTACAATTTTTTTGTTTTTGAAAAGTTGAAATTGAAGTTGAAATCTGTTAATCATGGCAGCATATGATCAACAATTTTATGATAATTCAACAATATACCGGTAACAAGAGTTTACAATTAAAGTTGGTCGTAAGACACTTGACGATACGGTCCTAGTAGCTTCAAAGTAGAACATTTCAAATGAAAGAAGATAGGTTGAAGACTATGGCTAGATGTATTACACTTGCCGTAAGAAGACTATGTAATGGCATACATGCTTCTTAATACAGGAACCAGCTTATGACTGTGTTATAGACCTAATTCGGAACTCCAATTTCTGAGTTTTTCCGCCATGGCAGTAGGAACAGAGTTTTTTTTTGTTACACAATATTGCTGAAAAGCACAAAACACGAATAGAACCCTATTGTTCTTTGAACCCATATTTTCAATATTACAGAGAAAGTTTGTTTGTTTTGCCCGGGAAAACACCAGTATTTGAGTTCTGGATTTAGTTTGCAAAAGTTTGTATTGCAAGGGAAAACACAAATATTTGGAATTCTGGATATACTGCGTAGTTTATACTGTATATATTGTTTCTCAATACAGGGGCCAACCTATGACAATGCTGTTCCATCACATAATACACCTAAATATGTTGAATGTAGATTGGTAAGTTAACTATATATTTACAACAATCATTCACTTTAATGATTTGTGTTCACCACTCACCGGTAGTTTTTCATACAAGGTATGTTTCAAACATAGTCATACTGGACAGATCATTCCTACCTTTGTATTTTATATAAAATTCAAAACATGATATATAGTTTATTCTCGATCATAGATCTTACATCAAGAATTTTGATAACGTCTGGTACAACATGGACCCTAAATACATGGGGTCCTTTGCCTCAATGGTGATATTTTTGAAGGATTCAGTAATTATGTTCCTTTTTCTGAAACATCTTGACTGAATTGATGTTAAATGGTTTCCATGACAACCAAAATCATATTGCACTTTTTATTTTCAACTTTGATGGTTTTGGTGTGGTTATGCAATTTCTACAATGCTCATACATTTAGCAAAGCATACAAAAATTATATTGTTTAATGAAGTAAAAATTTTCATGGTGAAACTTGTCCACTGCTGTCAGTATAATTGGCATGGTATTTTATCATTGTGTTATAAAGTTTTTTTTACAAGTTTGTATTGATTCCGATATAACCCTGTCAATTTATATATTTATATGAACATTTATATCATACATACATGCACTATTAACCATATTCCATGTTTGATTAGTCGTCTTTATCTGTTTTTTGTGTCAGCTTTCAGTGTTTCGCATATCTCTATCACTTTTAGTACATCATAGAACATATCATGGGCTTAGCGCAAAATGGTCATAACTCAAGTTAAAAAAAGAGAGAGTTACGACTGTTTTGGGAAAAGCTTGCGACATGACAGTACTATAATGTTTTCTGTGGTCAAACTTCTGTGTCTATATATTTATTAACACTGTGGTACCAGGGTTCCTGTTATACAGTAAAGTTCTGCTATTAGGATTTGGATCATCGGAAATGAAAGTAGTAATAACAGAATAGGCTTATTTCTTCTCAAATTAAGCATTTCTGACGTAAAAAACGTAAAAAATTGCAAGCTCTCTACAATAACTGCAGTAGTCTTTATTGCAGAACTTTACTGTATTAGCATAATATTAACCATTCCATATTCCATTTTCGTAACCAGAGGTTATCAAGATTCTCGATGTAACGTTAGTTGGAGAATCTTGATAACCTCTGGGTACAAGAATGATTGTATTCATGATCACTAACAATGAATACATTCACAAATAACACTAAATCCTTTCCTTACATATACATATTATATCATATCATTCAGTCACTAACTTTAAACTAACACTATAATAGTTGATAAATATGTAATGGTGTGTGACATGCTACCTTACCGAAGAGATTAATTGCCTCTTCAGTACAGGACATATCTGCTACCTTTTTACCCGGATTTTTCTGAGAATATTTTCTGCATTAAATTTAACTCATCTTCAAATGATTTTAGTTGTTAACAGTTTATCATAATACTGAGTACCGGTAGATACAATACTTTTGTTTTTGATTTTATGGATTGACATATTAAGTTATGTTCTTTGCTGCAAGCATCAGTCTTAAACAATGTTAAAGTAAGGACAATATATATTATTATTTAAGTAGGATTCCTTTATAAGTTTGACCGTAGTCGAAGCTCAGTAATATACTGTATGCAATATACTTGTATTTGAACAGACTGATCGTTATTCTCTGAAATACAAAATGGATTCAATTTTACATAAGTTAATTCTCAGTGGTGCAAATCCTAAATTAACAATACATTCATAATGTTAATTATTAGCTACTGTTTAGTTAACATATGAAATATATATATATATATATATATATATATATATATATATATATATATTTATATATATAATGTTTATTTACCATGTGCAGGTTGAAAGAGATAATTTATACATGACATTAAAGTCCACTAGTAGAGAACAACCGACATACTCATCAGGAACACCATCATCTCAGGTAATTGTAGAAATATCTATAGTAGAATCAAAGTTGATATATACTTTGGCTTCTTTCTTTTGCAATAAAATAGTGTATCTATAACACATTATTTAAGTATGTAATCTTATGCTTACGCCTTGAGGGTTTTTCTAGTATGACCATATTAATTATGATATCATGATTATGAAAAAGTTAGGTAAAAACGACTTAGTGATCTCAACCATCCTTGGTACATTCTTCCATCAGTGACTGACAACTGCCCTAAATGATTTATTATATTTATTGGAGGGAGAATAGTCATATATAGTGTTTCATGATCAAGCTTCCTGAAAGTATGCCCTGCTCCGGAATCGAACCCACAAGTGTTTGATCAGTAGATTTGTGAGTTACCAACTGTGCTAGCTACTGTCACTTGTATCATTGATAATAGTTGTTCCTAACGTGAAGTTTGATCTCAATTTGAATTTGCTCAGGTTTGTTCAATGACATTCAAGTGATGGAAATTGTCAAAATGTTACTCTTATTTTGACCACAGTTACAGTTTATTAAGAAATTCTATCTTTTTAACTTGGATCTAATATCGTTGAAATCCCAAAATTCCTAAATTTCATCATTCCAGTTACTTTTACATAGAACACCCCTTTTTCAAGTCATAACAATTTTGAACTTCAGGGCCAGTCTTGAAAACTTTTATCCATGCAGCAGTATCACTAATGATGTATTTCTTTATCTTATAAAGGGTGTTAGTGAACCATCTACACCAGTAGAATATCATGTTCTAGAAAGAAGTGTATCTTATCCTGAATTTACAACTAGTAGTATGAATTATGAGGTAAATATGATTTTACTTAAAATTAAAGGTACTCATTCACAGATTTCAACTTTAATATCAACTTTTTCTAAAACTATCAAAACTGTATGGAAACATTTTTGGAAGCAGGAAAGTAGTGTTCTGATAATGACAATTGTAGTGCAAATTGACATACAACAACAAATGATGGTTTTTCATGTAGTAAATATCTACCCCGTATGTCACGGTATTGACACTTTTAATGCATTTTTTGTGACTTTTATTGTGTATTTCTTGCAACATATAGGTAAATTTGTCTTAAAATAATAAGAATTAATTTTTTGACACAATAACAGACACTGAATGGAATTTTGAAATTATAGAAAAATAAACCAAATCTGTGAACTAGTACCTTTAATATAAACTTTAATAAAAATGTAATATGATGGGTCAGGTCTAAAGTAGTTTAACTTCTTGTAAATAAAAACTATGTAGATTATTATTGCATTGACCTATCACTTTTTATATTGCTTTTAACAAATATATTATATTTTATGATGTCAATGATGTCATTAGGGAAACCACTTGACCTTCCCTTGACCTGTCAAGATAATTGAACAATGAGAGACAAAACTAACCTTATTTTGATTGTTTTTAAGTCCAGAATATGCTTAATTTGAGAGAATGGTCCTTATTATAAGACTAAGTGCTCTGTTCTTAGACTATCAGTTTTAACAGATCTAATAGCAGAACTTTATGCATATGATATAAGTATTAATCTCTTTAGAAATCCTGCCATTAACAAATTTCATGCAATTCTGGATCATCCCTCATATTTTATTTACTGCTGACCTGAAGTATATTGGAATGCTACAAGTTTGATGACATTGAGCCATGTGGATTACCATGGCAATCATCCATTACTAATTTATTATACTTTTTATCTAATGTAGGAGCAGTGGTCCAGCGGTAGGACACACGCTAAGTGATCCAGAGGTCCTGGGTGTAAATCCCACTGCTAATTTCCTTGATCAAGAAATTTACCTGCAATTGCTTCACTCTACCCAGGTATAAATGGGTACCTGTGAGCATGGTATAATTCTGTAGGGCCAATTTGTCGGTTGCACTAATAAGGCTGGTATAAGACTCCCCAGGAAGATTGATAGATAGATACAAGTAGCCCAATGACCAGGGGTAATAGCTGTAAAGTTGGTGAATGTGCATAAGCATGAAACTTAGACTATAAAATGCCATTACATTTTTTTACATAAATTTACAAAAAATGTATATCTATGTACATGTATTTCAGATCACAGATGAGGATATCTATAATGCATTAGAAGAAGAGTCTGTGTATCATGACATTGAAATCAACACTGTAGATGATTGGTTAGATAGTCTAGGTTTAGCTTGTTACAAGGAAGCATTTAAAAGAGAGGGATGGAATGATTTAAGTTTGTTATCTGAGATGAGGAACAGTGATCTTACCACAATGGGGATTGTTAACAGCAATGACAGAGCCTTGATTTTTGCCTCCATACAAGATCTTAAACAATGCTAGATTATTAAAGCTGGTTTTGACACTAACAGTGTCTCGGGAATTCATGGATCATAAACAAATTAGGAGGAATCCCAGTGATTCTCAGCTGAGGATTCTGTCAGGATCTCTGAAAATTGACATGAATTGTTTATTGCAATTAGTGACTACAAGTCTGTACCCAAAGGTTTTGCCTTTTATTGGAGGAATCCCTTAAGTTAAGGAGGAACCCCTGCATAACTGAGTAGGGATCACTTTGGGATCCCCCAAAAAACAGTAAGGCCACAACAAATTGATCATATGTTCTATGGATTCGCTCGCACCTTAATTTTGACGGATTTTACAAAAAAAATATTTTTATTTCCTCGCTCGCTCATAAATATTTGGTCAAACGGCTATATAAAGCGAGTGAATAAAGCCTTTTTTTAAATTTTTTTTCTTCGCTCGCTCGCCCCATTTTTTTTCCATAGAATATATAATCAACTTGTTGTGGCCTAAACGGCGAACTGAGGAATGTATACTTAGTTTAGTGTTATTGTTAATTTCATTTCACTCTCAGTGGCCCATCCATTGACCCTCTAATTAAAATTACCATACATAGAAGTGGATTAGTAGGGATTATTCTATGAATATTCAGTTCAGTATTGTTATTATACTGTAGTAAGTATTTAAATTGATGGGGTTAATTTATGCGCCTCTGACAGTTGAATAAAATTTTAATAATACATGACATTGTATTAATGAAAGTTGTAATCCTGTATAAAAAATGATAATAAAGACTTGTATTTTTATAGGACCACACAGCTAGGCAGAGCCTAATCTTTCTTGTGAGCCTTTTATATGTTGTGCATTTTGTACTGTGTTCTAAGAACACAATTTTGTGTCGATGATAACTTTTGTTTTAATGTACTTTGTTGATATTGTTTGTTTTTTTCTCAACTGTCAAAACATGAATAATTTCACGGTGAATGCGTTTGTTCAAATTATTGTCGTAATACATCCATGAGTTTCCGAAAGTGTGTATAATGGTTGAGTAAAGCTGCTTATGCCGTATGACAAGTTTTAGTCAAGATACTTTTAATAAAAATTAGGCCGCCAGTACTAAAACAGTGCATTCAGTCACCATGAAATTATTCAAGCTTTGAAAGTTGAGAAAAAACGGACAATATGAATTTATCATTTATTTTATCTTTATGCACTGCATAATTTGTAAATAGTTATAAGCAATGGGTTGATAAACCAAGGATAATTTTGTGATGTAGTTTTACATATCAAATTACTGATCATATCACATTCATATAATTTAACATTTTAAATAGTTGCCTTTTCTTGACTTAGAATTTTCTATATCATTTTGAGAGTATATTTTTGTGTCCACTAAACAGTTCTGTGTTGATTATTGTGTTTTAATCAGGCTATGAATTTATTTTTTGGCTAATGCAAAAGATGTTAGTATCATTGTAAAGAACAAAACCTTAGCTATGCTATCTGTGAAAAATGTATAATGATGAAACAAACCATTAATTGAACTTGGATAAAAAATCTACCATCCACTAGTTATAGGCTAATGCTACAGTCCCATAAACATACAAATAGCCGTGAGGGCCCGTATGGGCACTGTGCGATCAAGCCCCACAAAGACTCGTAAGGACTCTTGCGTACCCGTACCGACTGTTACGTTTTTGCCAGGGTCCTTGTGATGAGCCGTGGATACATGTATCAGTTTCATAGTCAAATCATGAACAAATGGTGGCCGACGATGGATTATTCTTGCATATCTTCCATCTACGGCTCCGAGAGAGTGTGTTGTTTTGTGCCATAAGTGTACCGTCACCTTAATACGCAAGGCTTCCCCCGGCCTATGGCTGTCTGAACGTACTGGTCCGCAACAAGCCACAATTTTATGGGACTGAGGCATTATTCCTTATACATATACAAATACTGAAACTTGTTTTGTAACTGTGCCCGCCACTTATGGTTTATCCAGTCTGCTTTTTATTCAAATGTTTTTTTCTCACTAGCTGTTACCTCTTGTAAATACACTCTAATTTTGCTTTTATCCTTTTTGATGTTTTTACATACAAATTGACATTTTGACTCCTAGCCATATTAATCTTGACAGGGGCAGATCCATTTTTTTCTAAGGGAGTCCGAACTTTTCTAGGGGGGGTCCGAACTTTTCTAGGGGGGGGGTCCGAACCTCGAACCACAACCACATTATACACATTTTGCAGAAAAAATGCAACATATTGATAATAAAAACTACATAACCATTAAATCTATGTTAAGCACCGAAAAAAAATTGCTTTATGCTACTTAAAAATGACTTACAGGCAAGAAATACACAAATGAAATGGACGTGTACATTTTCCAAATTCTAGGCGGGGTTCGTACTTCCTGACCCCCCATCCGCTGGATCCGCCTATGCTTGAAACTCATTTTGACTTTTTTCTTCGTTCAGTACTATATCTTGATTTTGTGTTACTAATTAACATTATAAACAGAAAAGCTGCTCAGTGTGAATAAACAATCATTAACATTTATAATGAGTTTTTTGTCTTTATATTCACAATACCAAAATACATATACATAACTGTTCACATTTTGAGCATAGACAAAACACAGGCTGCCCGCATGAAACAGTCCCATCAAAAATATTGTATACACACACACACACCCACCCACCCACACACTCATATATATACTATATATAAGGGGGGGGGTGCGTGTGTGTGTATACAATATTTTTGATGGGACTGTTTCATGCCGGCAGCCTGTGAGACACAATAGTCTAAATCAAAGCGCTTATAGCACTGTTGGATATGTAGTTTTGATGGAGACTATACATAATCACGAGATGATACAAAGTAAATCAGAAGGAAGCTTGTCAAGGGACATTCCCTTCCATATGATGGAACAGCATAATTTATCATCTACTTACCAGTTGCTGGATCACCAGGGATTACTGCTGCAAAGTCGGTGAACATGCACCAGCATAAATCTTTGACTATAAAATATGATTAAATTTTTAACTATAGCCAAATGAGGATCATACAATAATCAATGTGATACGGGTTTGATTACGGATGAGACTATAAAATAAAGTTTATTTATAGTCGCATCCGTAATCAAACCCTTATCACATTGATTATTGTCAATTGGAGTGGGCTCATCAAAGGCCCATGACCTCAATTACAATGCACTTTAACTATCATCCACCCTAGTTCAACAGCTCCGTCACAGACTTAATAAAACAATCACTCTTCAAGGTAAGTGTTCAGTTTACATGGTATAAACATACACCAGAAAATATGTCCCTGGACAGGCTAGATCTCTCGGCCCAAGATTTCACTTAGTACTAAGCACATAAAGTCCCACGTGACTGATGTGTTCTATTTTATACAGAAGGTTAAATTGGAGAATTGCCATTGAATATTTTATGACCAAATTCTACAACAATATTTTCTGCCAAGGAATCGAACCTACAACAGCTGTCTACAGAAAATAATGAAAGTCACGTCGATCAGCGACAAATGAATAACAGCAATTTTCAGAGAAGAATTTCAATTTTAAATTCTACCAGTCATCGTTTTGTTACAGAAGTTAACCATACTATTGATAAATTTATCTAAATTTTCCTCGCAAGGAAAGTAATAAAGCCTTGATCTGCATTAGATACAAAAATGTAAAATGAATCTGTGTTTCAGCTTCAATCTACTAGCTCTACATTGTTTATAAACAATAGTACTAACACGAGTGAGCCACATGGTCATGTTCATATATTGCATTGTCATGTTCTCATAGACACTTTATGATTGGAGTAATTCTAAGTACAATGCACTTCATAAACATGGAAAACGTTATATGGTTTTATTTTTTCTAATAATATATAATAACTAAATACTTTGCTATGCAGTGCTCTTTATTTGCATTTGTTAAAACAAAACCAGAAATTAAAGTCATTTTTGAAGAAAAGAATGTTATGATTAAAACAATGAGTGAGCTGAGTGCTTTGATTCATAAAATGATAAAAAACATTCTGATTTTTAAAGAAATGATAAAACAAAAATATATAACATCTAAATACAAGAATGATCATAAGTCCATAGGCAGGCGGTAGTTGGCGTTAATCAATTGGCTTGGCTGAGAACCTACTATTATTCAAGAAGTTCCTGTTTACTTTGAGTACTGTAAAATAAACTTTAATGATATTTTTTACCAAAATAATGATATCATAGAACATATATTTAAGTTATCAGAAATATTCAATATGGTTATAACAAAATTGATTATAATAACTTATTTTCACTATGAAGATATTTCTACAAGACTGGCAATGACATATAAATCTTGTGGCTTATGTATAAAGATGATTTTGTAAAATTGGTAATTTCTTTTATTTGTTCAAGCTTCTTGGCCACAAATTTGGTTATTTTTTAAGTTACCTGTCGGTGTTTGGAATTGAGTTAAGAAATAAAAGTCTTAATATCTTAAGGCAACATTACCTATATGTTGTGAGAAATATAACATAAAAGTCACAAAAATGCACTAATTATATCTATACAATGTATATAATGTATATACAAACAAGGTGGGGTTTTGTTCATTATATCACCATTTTTACTGATGTCAGTCAATTTGCAATAAAATCTCATTATCCAAAATGTTTCTAGTCTATTTTTGGAGTTTTAGAAAAGTATATATTGAAGTTGAAATTAGTGAGCAAGCAGCATTTTGATGCAGTACAGGACATTATCATAACAGTTATGCTTCAGCCAATCAAGCCATTGTTTGATGTCATCATCTCTTTAAGTCAAGGTCATGCTATTGGCATTGACATAGATCCATTCAATTTGTTGAAGATTTCAGTTTTTTCTTGTAGTTTGCGGTATATAATGACTGCAGCAATAGAAGTAGCAATCAGACCTCCAGCTAACAATAATACCAGGACAATGAACAGACCTTGGTTCATGCAGAGTTCACTGGTGTCTCCTGGACCTCCTGAAATAATAATATATATTTGTTGTAAGGTTCATTTTTTATTATATATTGATTCTTTGGGTCTAAACCCTGTGTCAACACAAATTATGGTCATTTTACAATGACCAGCCCATCTAACTAGATTTCCTAGTCTTTTCCAGTACTCACCTACTCTTCCACAAGACTCAAAGCTTCATTTACTTTATACATTAATGGAAGGAAATCAACACTATATTGTAAAATTTTAAGGAAAGGGTACAACCAGGCCAGGCGGGTTTGAAACCAATGAGTCCTTTGAGACACTGGTTTGGATATCTTGTGCATATCTTTCTTGGCCATGGAACACATCGGTTTTTTTTTAACAAACACTTGTTACATTTATAAGCTCTTCCTAGAATTTATTCATAGGTTCCATCATGGAATCAAACCCTGTCTTTTGAATTTGTCGTGAGTTGTGCTACTTATTGAGCTAATCAGGCATGGCATAATCAGGGCTCGAATTTTAGCTCGCATACTCGCAAAATGCGAGTGGATTTTGAAAATTGCGAGTAACTTTAATTTTAACTCGCAAATTTTTAGCGAGTTTAAATCGCCACAAACTGATTGCTGTCTAAACTAATGAGGCTCAAATCAGCACTTAAACAGCCAGATAGATCGATAGTATTTCTAGTAATTAATGATTCGCTGTAAAGACATGTTTGATTTTCGTTGTCTATCCCAAAATAAAGCCTTTGTTGATTCTATGTTTAAATAGTGTACTATGTTGTTTTTATATTGCGTAATACTATATGAACAGTTACTATGTACATTGTATGCTATTAAAGTTTGGAATGCGAGTGATTTTTCATTTTGCGAGTTAAAATAAAATAAACTCGCAAAAATGCGAAGTCCAATTTTTTGTTAAATTCGAGCCCTGGCATAATGTAAGTAAATAATGTGATTAGAAGTTTATTTGTTACAATTACCTTCAATGATAATTTCATCAGTTGCTATCCTAAGAGATGATCCTAATGTGATATCTTCTACAGCATTGTCGTCTGCTGGTGCTTGTCTTTTGGTCAAGCTTCTCCTCTTTCTACCATAACTAGTACTGCCATCCAAACAGGTGGTCTGAAAATATAAGTAAAAATAATTTTTACTGCATATAGATTGATTAACAACAAATATACTGAAATTGTATAGCATAGCCTCACATTTTGGTACAAGTGTATATTAGCATAGCCTCACATTTTGGTACAAGTATATTTAGCATAGTCCCACACTTTGGTACAAGTATATATAAGCATAGTCATACACTTTGGTACAAGTATATATCAGCATAGTTACACACTTTGGTACAGGTATATATTAGCATAGTTACACACTTTGGTACAAGTGTATATTAGCATAGTCTTACACTTTGGTACATGTATATATTAGCATAGTCACACACTTTGGTACAAGTATATATTAGCATAGTTACACACTTTGGTACAAGTATATATTAGCATAGTCACACACTTTGGTACAAGTATATATTAGCATAGTCACACACTTTGGTACAAGTATATATTAGCATAGTCACACACTTTGGTACGTACAAGTATATATAAGCATAGTCACACACTTTGGTACAAGTATATATTAGCATAGTTACACACTTTGGTACAAGTATATATAAGCATAGTCACACACTTTGGTACAAGTATATATAAGCATAGTCACACACTTTGGTACAAGTATATATAAGCATAGTCACACACTTTGGTACGTACAAGTATATATAAGCATAGTCACACACTTTGGTACGTACAAGTATATATAAGCATAGTCACACACTTTGGTACAAGTATATATTAGCATAGTCACACACTTTGGTACAAGTATATATTAGCATAGTCACACACTTTGGTACAAGTAAATATTAGCATAGTCACACACTTTGGTACAAGTATATATAAGCATAGTCACACACTTTGGTACAAGTATATATAAGCATAGTCACACACTTTGGTACAAGTATATATTAGCATAGTTACACACTTTGGTACAAGTATATATTAGCATAGTCACACACTTTGGTACAAGTGTATATTAGCATAGTCTTACACTTTGGTACATGTATATATTAGCATAGTCACACACTTTGGTACAAGTATATATTAGCATAGTTACACACTTTGGTACAAGTATATATTAGCATAGTCACACACTTTGGTACAAGTATATATAAGCATAGTCACACACTTTGGTACAAGTATATATTAGCATAGTTACACACTTTGGTACAAGTATATATTAGCATAGTCACACACTTTGGTACAAGTAAATATTAGCATAGTCACACACTTTGGTACAAGTATATATTAGCATAGTCACACACTTTGGTACAAGTATATATGAGAATAGTCACACACTTTGGTACAAGTATATATAAGCATAGTCACACACTTTGGTACAAGTATATATTAGCATAGTCACACACTTTGGTTGGAGAGTGGATATGTTTTCAGAAAATCATGCGCAATGCTCATACGCATGATAGCCACTATAACAACTTAAAGTTCTACGCCATACTTCAAGTATGTCAATTCTTGGCTGAATTGGTATTAGACAAGATATATCAATGACACATACATATTAGAGCATTTAGTAACCTCATGCCCGAAATACAGACATCCAATATAAAAAGGTAAAAGACATATATTGCAGCATATGATAAATATATTAAAAACTTGGCAAATTGCCATTTTAGTAAAACAAGTAAACTTCAGTCACAATGAAACAAATTATTTCAAGAATTAACATATTTAAACTTCTAATTTCAAACTGTTTAACTTACTGCAGCACAAGCTCCAAGACAGACTTGTAGTGTACAGGTAAAGACCATTGATACTGGTGCTCCAGATAGACTTGTAGTTCTAAATGCACCAAACTGTGCTTGTAATACACCTTGGGTTGTTCTGTCAATTACTGGAAATAATTCTATATCAGCTGGGCAACTGTGAAAATATTTATACAATGGATATAAATACAGATGTAATATACATGTATGGAGACGAACATAAAACAAATACAAAACAAAATAATTTAAAACTGATCTCCTTCTGCAAATTGTCTAGGTACAATAGTTTTGAAAATGGTTGCTGGTTCAAATTATCATGTTTGTTTATGCTATATATATACAGTATCCACCAAAAGGTTAGAGAAATTTTCACTTTGTAGGCATACTAAACAGCTTTCATCATAAATTTGGTAACTGTTTATTTTGAAATGTTTTTTAGTTTTGATTTATTTTTTGTTTTCATTCTATTTAAAGTTGATACTATTAAATTAACTTAAAAAATATGTTTTAGAAAAGAATTACATTGATCATGATTTTAAAGGCTTTGGGATATAAAATGCTAAATCTATTTATTGTGATGCATTCATTAAAATGTGCTTTCATTTTATCACTAACCAAAATAGTTTTTAAAAAATCACTGGAATTTAAACATGTACTTACTAGTCAGTTATAAGATCAAGAGTGTCAGCTACACATGATTTAGCTTTGATATCAAAATCCACTGTAAAAAAGAACAAAATCATGTATGATAATTTAAACAATTCTGCATGGATTACTGTCGATTTTTTTTATATTATAATTGTGCAACAATGGTCTCGAAATATTCTAAGAATTCTTAACGTTTAGGTCCATATTTTTCTGCATAAAATTGCAAATGACCAAACAAAGCAAAGAAACTTCTGTAGAAACTGAAATTTTAACAACAATTTAAGAACTTATCCCTCTATGCTTTGATGATATAGCGTTGCATCAAAACCCCTTCAACTCTGAATTAGGGACCAGGATAGGGGTCATGTTTCTGGTACGGTTATAATGATGTTAAGTTGACAATAGAGGAAGAGATTTAAACTGCTTACCTTTTGACACATTTGCAATGAACTCCGAGCAATGAAACAACGAAAATCAACATCCTTCATAGATTCCACAACATTTCACTTTCGCTTATTTTTGTTCATGGAGTTTGACATTTTTAGGGTTAATGTATTTACCGAAAAACCCGAATATTCATGAAAAATAACCGAAAGACACTCATTGGAGTTGTATCTTGAGCTAATAAATCACGTTTTACTTTAAAAATATGTGTTTAAATGTTTTAAAATACTTGTTGCCAATGACATTTGAACATTTTGATGTGTAAGTATCAATATTAAGTAAAAATGCAATTATTAAGATGCGCCAAACAATCGTTGTAAGTACAATAGAAAGATTTCTTTTATTAATAAATGTCTTCATAAAACTGTTTCAAACAAATGTCAGTAATAATTATTAATCTAACTATTTTTCCTGTATACACATAAGTTTAAGTCATCATTAATACGAGGGGTAATTGTTTCTCCGATAACGAACAGTAATCGACCAGGTTTTTTTTTTCAGAATATGAATTTTCCGGATGTGTATTTTTTTATCTTATATCATCATATATAATTATGATTGTATTGAGAGATTTAGATGACTTTTGATTGTAATATAAAAGCAAATCCAGATTGCTCGCTGAATACACACCATGTGTGAACTATGATTATGCTTGTGTATGTACTGCGTGTGTTAAAAAAAGTTGCCTATTTGTTAAACAACAACGCTCTTTGGACCTAGACTAAATTAAAATCAGGCTATTTTTCATAAACTGATATGATTCATACGACTGTTAAAAAACACCTGTGTAGATTTGTCATGTCCCAATAATGATTATGTTCAATCATTACAATTTACAGCATTTCTTGATTCTCTATGTTTACTTAACCAGTTTTCAGATATCAAATTGGTGTGCATCGTAAACGTGTTATGTAATTAAACCTCTATATTAAAAAGTTTTACCCATAGATAAATGTTTATTTGTAGAAACTATGATAAGAGGCGTTACCGCCTGTAGGCCTATGAAAATATTTAAAAAAAACACCGACTAACATTTCAACTCTTCATAATTGTCTTTCGAGTGAGTTGTTATGTCAACATTCTTTGATATTTTGAAGGGAATGTTAACGAACTCCCTATTACGTTACGTTCTTACCTTATGCTGAACTTAATTTTATCGATTTTTTCTCCTAGAATATGCAAATAATGTGTAATAAGCATCGTGAAATATGTTGGACATAATAAGTATTATGATAACATTGCTCACAACTCTGCTGTGTTTAGAAAAGCTTTTAACGCGAGTTTTAATGTGAAATACATTTATAAGTTAAACGTCTGACCTTGGATGTTACTTAACTAGATTTTATTTTATTGGTTTTAAACCGCTCATACATGTAACATGTTACATGTCATTTTAGAGTCCTGCTTGCACAATTTTATTTATACCAATTTACACATGTTAGTGCTTTAGATACATAAAAAGTACTTGAACAGTGTAAAAATAGCCTAGAAAAATTTTAGAATAGTCATTGAATTTGTTCTTTTATGGTCTTTAAGAATCATGGACCTTTTTTGGCTCATGTAAGGGGTTCGTTTGGTTCTAATATATAAACATTATATCAGCTTTAATATGAGTAACCCATGGATAAAGTCAAGACAAGTTGTGAATATATATAAATGAGAAAAAAACTCAAAGGATGAATTTCAAAGGCGAAAAACCTTAATTGATATGTCCCAAAACATTCATATAGCATATAGCTTTTTCATATTCTAGAAAACCCTAGTCGGGTTCTGTTCGCTATCGGAGAAACAATAACCCCTCGTAATAATTATGACTTATACTTTCGTGTATACAGGAAAAATAGTTAGATTAATTATTATTACTGACATTTGTTTGAAACAGTTTTGTGAAGAAATTTATTTACAAATGAAATCATTCTATTGTACTTACAACGATTGTTTGTCGCATCTTAATAATTGCATTTTTACTTAATATTGATACTTACACATCAAAATGTTCAAATGTCATTGGCAACAAGTATTTTAAAACATTTAAACACATATTTTTAAAGTAAAACGTGATTTATTAGCTCAAGATACAACTCCAATGAGTGTCTTTCGGTTATTTTTCATGAATATTCGGGTTTTTCGGTAAATACATTAACCCTAAAAATGTCAAACTCCATGAACAAAAATAAGCGAAAGTGAAATGTTGTGGAATCTATGAAGGATGTTGATTTTCGTTGTTTCATTGCTCGGAGTTCATTGCAAATGTGTCAAAAGGTAAGCAGTTTAAATCTCTTCCTCTATTGTCAACTTAACATCATTATAACCGTACCAGAAACATGACCCCTATCCTGGTCCCTAATTCAGAGTTGAAGGGGTTTTGATGCAACGCTATATCATCAAAGCATAGAGGGATAAGTTCTTAAATTGCTGTTAAAATTTCAGTTTCTACAGAAGTTTCTTTGCTTTGTTTGGTCATTTGCAATTTTATGCAGAAAAATATGGACCTAAACCTTAAGTTAATTTCAACAAGCACATTCTTTTAGAAAATTGCAATATACAACAATAATAGTAATGACCTACTGTTCTGTAAGCATTAAGCCAAAGCAAGAAACGCATACATGGATATAGAAGTTTACTCGGCCATAAAAGAAACAATCCAATCATAATTTAATTCTAAAAAAACAGTGTGAACTTCCAAATAGTACTTAATAAAGACTCCACATTATTTGAGAAATTATTGGTAGGCCTATCTTCTGTTTTCTTCATAAAAAGGAACAAAATATAAAAAATTAATTTCAAATCATACGAAATAAATATGTTTTCAAAACATAAAAAGTAGTTCTCAATTAAAAAAGTAGTTCCAAAACAGAGTAAAAAGTTTAGAAATAAAAGCTACATACAGATAAATTCGTTGTCAAGTTGCATCACCATAGTGATCTGATCAGTAAGTTTGACTGTTGAACCATCTACAAGATTACCTCCAGAATACAGGGACATTGTAGCCGTTGGTTTAACGGTCTTGTTTTGTCCTGCATCATCATCTTTGTTCCTGGAGTAGAGAAACACAGGTTAGGCCCTGCCATACCGGAATTTTGATAAGCGTCCGCGTGCGCGTAGGGTTTAAGAGTCCTCAATCCAAATAAAAAACAAAACTGTTGGTAAAATTTTCTTCTGTCGTATATACTTTTTATAAAATTACTTTAATCTCACATTAATGTCATAAACATTCATGTACTACCAAATATGTGAATACTAGCTAAAATGGACATGTGTTTTTGTTTTGTTTTCGGTTCGTGTGTTTTTTTTTTGTGAATAGGTATCTAGGTTTGTCAAACAAAATTCCAATTTGGCATGACCTTACTGTGAGTCGTTAAAAAAATATTTTTTACACGGCAAAGACGATCAGGTTTAGCTTGTTAACACTGACCTGAGACTAGGAATACAATTTATGACTAATTTACAGAACATAAAATCGTTTAATGATAGTGAAGTCATAGAAGCCTGTAATTTAATATTCTCAGGTCTAATTTTCATACAGACCATCTTTGCTTTTGCAAAATCATGCGATTATTGACTTTTTTCAAGTACCAAATGATTGCTTTAGGAAACAGTGCCCCAATATTAGGACATGCATTTCGTTTTAAGGACTGGTCTCATGCTTGCTTGCTATGTCAACGTCGTATTCATATTTTATAAACGAGAATGTATTCAGTCTCTGTAAAATTATTTAACCTTGATAGGAAGTTAGGAAGGAAGTAAAGTATACGTAATACTTACGAGGCATTAAAGCCGCTGGTCACACTGAGGTCAGCTAAATCTGCTATACACATAACTGGTATTTGTTTATCAGCCCCAGTCTGATAATATTGGTTCTTTTGTACAACTATTTTAAATGTTTCTTCCTGTAACAAAAACATATGATAGAACGTCGAAATATATGGTTAGTTGATGGATATTAAGTAATATTTCGGAACCCATTATTTCAAGTACATACACAATATACTCACACGTTTAGCTCAGTTGGAAGCACGCCTGATAACAAATCCAGGGAACGTGAGTTTTATTCCTAGACGGAATCTACATAACTTCATAAGGTTTGGTCATGAACTATTTTTAAGATGTCATTTTCCGCCTACATTTATATAACACCGGTCAGTATTATGCCATTTCCGAGCGTATAGCACTTGATACTAGGTTATTAGATCCAGAGACTAAAGCCTATCTGGTGACAGTGGGTTTGAAGACTGATTACTACGAAACAATTGTTGTTCCATTATCATTTGTCCATTACCTTATAAAGCCGAATTATTCATGCCTTTCATTCTCTAAATGACCATCTAAAACTTTAAGTACTTAAACATACAGTTTGTACAATGGTCTTTGTTCTCGCGTCTACATTTAATGATACCTCATTGAGTCCACCAGTTTGAGTTCACCCCTTTGTTGCTGGGGTTTGCAAGGACGCATCGCCCCTCACTAATAGCAAGCTATTGGCCTCTTGGAGTACTTACCCATTTTATGTTACAAGCATTAAAGTCTATACTATGTGTTGAGACACCAGAGGTTGTAAATTGTCTACAAGCCGTATCTTGTCCTTGTATATAAACAATACCATTGTCTGCTGCGTCGGTTAACGTGATCTCTAATAAACTCTTCGTGCAACTGTCTACTGTCACTATAGAAACATAACATTATATCATTTTACTGGCTGTAAAGTCGGTGAATAAGATTTAGACGTTGAATGCCATTATATTTACTTTTATAAGATTTAGCACCCACTGCCGACATGAGCATAAAATTTATACCATAAATTGCCATTAATTATACTATTATTAGATTTGGCACCCAAGTCCGGTTGAGAAATGGTGAGGCTGTCAACTGCAGTCGAATCACAATGCACCATGCATCTTCTCAAGATCTTCTCAAGATATGTCACTACTACTGTGCTAAAATATGCTTGAGTTATAGCTAGTGTCTTCACATAATGCATCCGTATGGGGTTAAGTGGACCAATCCTGGTAAAAGAACTGGTAATTGACAACCTGCATTTCCAGGACCATTTCAAAACAAAACAGATAATTTTTTTCTATATAATTGCTTAATTTCATAGCTACTTAAGACAAATAAATATTATACATACATGTATATGAAACTGTTAGAAAAACAAAAAAATTTTTTTATGACATTTCGCCCAACTTTATGTTCCGTGAAATTGCTACTTGAGTATGACCCAGAGCTAATCACCAATTAAACAATAAAAGACAGAAAACTAACTTACATGTTGGATTAAATTGTGCCAATGATCCAAGAACCAATGTGGCTAGTATACACAGTTGTTGAACAAACATGATTGTAGATGCTGAAACATATGGTATAAAATACATAGGACCTGTTTCAGTTCCTCGCGAAAATACAACTGTTTAACAGACATACGCTTTGTTGTTCTAAAAGCGTTTACAAAGTATAAATGATAGGAATGTGAACGAATTTGAATTTATGATGAAACCAGTCATTATCTATTAGGGGTGTAACAATACGGTAAAAACCGTATTGCAATATATTGCAATATGCAGAACCCGTATTGCAATATATTGCAATACGTACCGATTTTTCGCTTAGATATGCAAAGCTTTAATTAATGCATGTACCTCGTCCTAATTGGATCAGCATAGCACGCATATGGGAATTTTCAAATGGTCTCTTCTCCAAATGCTTGAATTACAATTGTAACTCGTATTGCAATATTAACCGGTATATCGGTTAACCGTTACATCCCTATTATCTATATAAATTATAAAAGCAAATGCCTGTTCATAGTTAAACAAACTTTTTATATGCAAACTCTTAGTTGTCATCTACTTTGAGTTTTAAAAATAACAAAAACATGTTTATAAAAATCGTACACACTGCATTCAAAGAAAATTTAGATAGATGTAGTGTCTTACCTGATGGGCGGCCAAATATTAGAGAGTCCGTCCACACTCACCTTTACAAACTGTTGTCTTGTTTCTGGTAGGTCTTGAAGTGTGTTCACATTTATATAGGTATTGATAGGGACAATAAAATAAATCTGTGTTAATTAGAGTCACACCTTATGTTTTTTAGTAATAAACTAGTTATCACTTTGTAGGAATTGTTACTGATATTTTATTTCACCTAGAGGTCACCTGAGATCTATAAACATATTTGTAAGTCTTACAAAACAGTATTTTATTAGAGGGTGACCATAAATGGGGTGAACTTTATTTGTAGAAATGACCATAGCACATGTGAATATTGATTATTTTTTCAATCGGGGCTACAGGTTGTTTTATAGGTCGCGCGTGTTTATGTACATAAAACAATAGATTTACCCACTCAATAGGTGAATGGAATCTCGTGTCCCGATGGGGGGGGGGGGGGGGTTCGGGTTCGAATCCCACCTGGGGAAGGTATACCTTACCATGAAAATTAGGCAATGTCAATTTTCCTCCATTGATTAGATAATATGGAGAAATGTTCGGCCTTGTGGAAGGGTAAGTGAGTATTGGTTATAGACAAAGGTCCAGGAAAGCTAGGTTAGGTGCGCTGGACGCCGTGAAATTACCTAAAATGTGTTGATATGGCGTTAAATCCAATAATAAATAAATAAAGTGCAAATGTGCATTGTAAATTTCCTGTGTTGATATGTCAATAAAACATGTGTTTAAACTGACTAAACTATTAAATGGTCATAATTTTTCACCAAATGGTCGAGTGGTTTCGACGTTGGACTGGTAATCATTGAATAGCCAGCTCTGTGTTAGTTCAAATCTCATCCAAAACCTACATTTGTGAATCTTTTAGAGAAAGAAACTTATTAGCAGAGTACTGAAGGACCTGGAAGCAGACTTTATTGGTTAATAAGTTAAAGTTAAATTTAAAAAGTGCGTTTTAAAGTCTGCTTCCATATACATGTTCAGGCAACTTTACAATCTTGTACGATAGTCACGATAACTTAAATCACCCTCAGGCAGGCGAACTCTCACAGTACCCATTTACACCTGGGTGGAGTGGAACAATTGTAGGTTAATTTTTTGCTCAAGGAAATTAGCAGTGCCCTTAGTGAGGATCAAACCAGGGACCTCTTGATCCCAAAGCGCGCGTCCTACCACTGGACTACTGCATCTACTAATAAGAAAGTAATATAATTATATACAACGATTGATCGTTTGAATCCTAGTTATATTATACAAAAACCTAGGCCCAAACACCCACTGAACACTATTCAACAGCAGATATTGTAGTGTATATAACGATTAAACTATATTATATTAATTGTTTTAGCTCGACTATGCTCACAACCTTTTTCAAATCACTCATGAATCTGTATCAAGACCTCAAAGCATTAAGCAAGGAGGATAAAGTTTCTTGCTCCATCAAACAACGAGAGAGGTTTCGATGAAATTTGAACCAATGCGGAGCTGGCTACCTTATGATTACCAGTCCAACGTCGTAACCTCTCGACCACGATCTCTCCTATGTAATATGCAAGTTAAAGAAGGCGCACGTGTATGTACGTGTGACACGAATATAAATATAGCACATTTACTTATATAACACAAAAAGTCAATAAAATTGTTAAATGAATTATGTTCAGTGACTACAGTTAAGCAATAATATAATTATATCAATACTGTTTCTAGATTATATATCTTATTTAATTATACGATCATAAATAGATAATAACAAAACGACATGTACTAAATTACAATAAAACAATCGTAATTAACCTACATAAATCACTAAGAGGTGAAAGAGACTTTCAAAACATCAGATATTATATGATATCTGAAAACATAACAGCGTTGGGTGATGAGCAATCTCAAGCCCTGTTACATGTTCCGTATTTCACTTACAAACAAGTTTCGCTTTAAATACCACCTTGGTTATTGCATAATCATACCATTGATTAAAAGCTTAATTTGAATAGAAACAGACACTTAATTCTGACTTATTCGCTATTAAAGATTAGCGATTTGTTTAAATGTGTGTAAAAAGTTTGCACTCTATATACTAGTTACTAGTAATAACTTTACTGAATTCATATTTGTCAAACACTGAAAATGTGTCTTAAAACAGTGATCACACAAAATGCTTAATGGTATTGTATCTTAATGATATGTTCTGTTCTATTCTATTCTTTACTATTCTGTGTTATTCTTATGTTTCAATCATATTATGCTCTATTCTGCTCTGTTCTATTCACCTTTATTCTATTTTACTTTGTTCTGTTCTGTTCTGCTCTGTGACTGTTTTATTCTGTTGTATTCTATTTAATTCAAGTTTTATTCTATTCTGTTTTATTCTGTTCTATTCTTTTACAATATACCTTAACATAAATGTCTTAAACACTAACACTGTAAGTCAATATCAGTTATATAATACAATTGACTATAAAAGGTTTTTAGATTAATTAACATTTTTGTACAGGGTAAAACTAAAACGTTAACATACATGTATAATTAGTTTTGTTAAGAAATCAATTATTCACATTTGACAGCGGATAGAAAACTGAATGCAAAAGATTGAGATTTAAATAAAACTGATATTCTTGTTTTTGTTGTTCATAGACATTCACATTTCAACAGTTTGTAATGAGAAGTATTATACAACTGTCCATATTTTGTCGTACAATAAAACATAGGCACGAGTTTTGACGTGCCAACTCGAAATTTATTTAAGGGAAGTAATCCACTTGTATAATGTATCACTTTTCATGATGAGTAGTCTCTCCTGCTCTAGGAACCCCATTAAGAGGCTCTCCGATTTGTAACTCGTTAAAATACAAAATCTAAGGAATGTTTTGTTAGAATGCTCGAAGTTATTATTTGTTATTATATTTGTTGTATAATTTGCTTAAAAATTCGTTATCATGTTTGTTTTAATTTTTGCAATTATGCCAAGTTTTCTCAGACTCGGTTAGAGCCACATCTCTGGTTATTAAATTGTTTATCATAGAATGCACTAATAAAGACATCAAGTGTGGTTTCATCGCATTTAGAATACCAAAATGTACCATATAAAGTCCGATTTTTGCGTAAAGCAACAAAGCAACTAAGCAACTAACAAATATTTTATTTATGTACAAGTCATTGTGTTTTCTTCATTGCATCTTGGCACAGCGTTATGTAATGTCCTTTGATTTATAACTCGATTTCCAACTCGACCCTACAAATTATTTCATTTCTAACGTTTCCTTGCAGTAGTAACATAACCAGTTAACCACATAATTTGTATGATGATTATGAAGTTATCTGGTGGCAGAAATTTGCCATACTTTCTAGCTATGATGCGGAAGATATATAGAACAGCAAAAATGGCCGCCTCATCCTGGTGTCGCAAGGTTTGCACGCGTTTTTTGCTACCTTAATGTAGTTAGTTTCTTGTTTAAACACATTTTCATGATGCCCTACGTAGTTAGCAACCCATTTGCACAAAAATCATACCTGCGCACTGAGATGCGCAGTGGCTACAGGGCCCCAAAGTCGCCCCGCATCCTGGTGTCGCAAAATTTGCACGGGTTTTCTCGGTACCTGAACGTGGTGGGTTTGGTGTTTAAACACGTTTTTCAGGTGCCCTAGATGGTTAGCAACCTAACTGCAAAAAATCACAGGCGCACACCGAGTTCGCCATGGCAACAGAGCCGCAAAGTATACCGTGCAATATGGCTATATAGGGCTATAGAACAGCAAAAATGGCCGCATCATCCTGGTGTCGCAGGGTTTGCACGCGTTTTTTGCTACCTTAATGTAGTTAGTTACTTGTTTAAACACATTTTCCTGATGCCCTACGTAGTTAGCAACCCATTTGCACAAAAATCATACCTGCGCACTGAGATGCGCAGTGGCTACAGGGCCCCAAAGTCGCCCCTCATCCTGGTGTCGCAAAATTTGCACGGGTTTTCTCAGTACCTGACCGTGGTGGGTTTAGTGTTTAAACACGTTTTTCAGGTGCCCTAGATGGTTAGCAACCTAACTGCAAAAACCCACAGTAGCACACCGAGTTTCACCATGGCAACAGAGCCGCAAAGTATACCGTGCAATATGGCTATATAGGGCTATAGAACAGCAAAAATGGCCGCCTCATCCCGGTGTCGCAAGTTTTGCACGCGTTTTTGCAACCTTAATGTAGTTAGTTACTTGTTTAAACACATTTTCCTGATGCCCTATGTAGTTAGCAACCCATTTGCACAAACATCATACCTGCGCATTGAGATGCGCAGTGGCTACAGGGCCCCAAATTCGCCCCTCATCCTGGTGTCGCAAAATTTGCACGGGTTTTCTCGGTACCTGAACGTGGTGGGTTTGGTGTTTAAACACGTTTTTCGGGTGCCCTAGATGGTTAGCAACCTAACTGCAAAAAATCACAGTCGCGCACCGAGTTTCTTCATGGCAACAGAGCCGCAAAGTATACCGTGCAATATGGCTATATAGGGCTATAGAACAGCAAAAATGGCCGCCTCATCCTGGTGTCGCAAGGTTTGCACGCGTTTTTTGCTACCTTAATGTAGTTAGTTACTTGTTTAAACACATTTTCCTGATGCCCTACGTAGTTAGCAACCCATTTGCACAAAAATCATACCTGCGCACTGAGATGCGCAGTGGCTACAGGGCCCCAAATTCGCCCCTCATCCTGGTGTCGCAAAATTTGCACGGGTTTTCTCGGTACCTGAACGTGGTGGGTTTGGTGTTTAAACACGTTTTCAGGTGCCCTAGATGGTTAGCAACCTAACTGCAAAAAATCACAGTCGCACACCGAGTTTCGCCATTGCAACAGAGCCGCAAAGTATACCGTGCAATATTGCTATATAGGGCTATAGAACAGCAAAAATGGCCGCCTCATCCTGGTGTCGCAAGGTTTGCACGCGTTTTTTGCTACCTAAATGTAGTTAGTTACTTGTTTAAACACATTTTCCTGATGCCCTACGTAGTTAGCAACCCATTTGCACAAAAATCATACCTGCGCACTGAGATGCGCAGTGGCTACAGGGCCCCAAAGTCGCCCCTCATCCTGGTGTCGCAAAATTTGCACGGGTTTTCTCGGTACCTGAACGTGGTGGGTTTGGTGTTTAAACACGTTTTTCAGGTGCCCTAGATGGTTAGCAACCAAACTGCAAAAACTCACAGTCGCACATCAAGATTCGCCATGGCAACAGAGCCGCAAAGTATACCGTGCAATATGGCTATATAGGGCTATAGAACAGCAAAAATGGCCGCCTCATCCTGGTGTCGCAAGGTTTGCACGCGTTTTTTGCTACCTTAATGTAGTTAGTTACTTGTTTAAACACATTTTCCTGATGCCCTACGTAGTTAGCAACCCATTTGCACAAAAATCATACCTGCACACTGAGATGCGCAGTGGCTACAGGGCCCCAAAGTCGCCCCACATCCTGGTGTCGCAAAATTTGCACGGGTTTTCTCGGTGTCTGAACGTGGTGGGTTTGGTGTTTAAACACGTTTTTCAGATGCCCTAGATGGTTAGCAACCTAACTGCAAAAAATCACAGTCGCGCACCAAGTTTCGCCATGGCAACAGAGCCGCAAAGTATACCGTGCAATATGGCTATATAGGGCTATAGAACAGCAAAAATGGCCGCCTCATCCTGGTGTCGCAAGGTTTGCACGCGTTCTTTGCTACCTTAATGTAGTTAGTTACTTGTTTAAAAACTCATTTTCCTGATGCCCTACGTAGTAAGCAACCCATTTGTACCAATTTCATACCTGCGCACTGAGATGCGCAGTGGCTACAGGGCCCCAAATTCGCCCCTCATCCTGGTGTCGCAAAATTTGCACGGGTTTTCTCAGTACCTGACCGTGGTGGGTTTAGTGTTTAAACACGTTTTTCAGGTGCCCTAGATGGTTAGCAACCTAACTGCAAAAAACCACAGTAGCACACCGAGTTTCACCATGGCAACAGAGCCGCAAAGTATACCGTGCAATATGGCTATATAGGGCTATAGAACAGCAAAAATGGCCGCCTCATCCCGGTGTCGCAAGTTTTGCACGCGTTTTTGCAACCTTAATGTAGTTAGTTACTTGTTTAAACACATTTTCCTGATGCCCTATGTAGTTAGCAACCCATTTGCACAAACATCATACCTGCGCACTGAGATGCGCAGTGGCTACAGGGCCCCAAATTCGCCCCTCATCCTGGTGTCGCAAAATTTGCACGGGTTTTCTCGGTACCTGAACGTGGTGGGTTTGGTGTTTAAACACGTTTTTAGGGTGACCTAGATGGTTAGCAACCTAACTGCAAAAAATCACAGTCGCGCACCGAGTTTCGCCATGACAACAGAGCCGCAAAGTATACCGTGCAATATGGCTATATAGGGCTATAGAACAGCAAAAATGGCCGCCTCATCCTGGTGTCGCAAGGTTTGCACGCGTTTTTTGCCACCTTAATGTAGTTAGTTACTTGTTTAAACACATTTTCCTGATGCTCTATGTAGTTAGCAACCCATTTGCACAAAAATCATACCTGCGCACTGAGATGCGCAGTGGCTACAGGGCCCCAAATTCGCCCCTCATCCTGGTGTCGCAAAATTTGCACGGGTTTTCTCCGTACCTGAACGTGGTGGGTTTGGTGTTTAAACACGTTTTTCGGGTGCCCTAGATGGTTAGCAACCTTACTGCAAAAAATCACAGTCGCACACCGAGTTTCTTCATGGCAACAGAGCCGCAAAGTATACCGTGCAATATGGCTATATAGGGCTATTGAACAGCAAAAATGGCCGCCTCATCCTGGTGTCGCAAGGTTTGCACGCGTTTTTTGCTACCTTAATGTAGTTAGTTACTTGTTTAAACACATTTTCCTGATGCCCTACGTAGTTAGCAACCCATTTGCACAAAAATCATACCTGCGCACTGAGATGCGCAGTGGCTACAGGGCCCCAAATTCGCCCCTCATCCTGGTGTCGCAAAATTTGCACGGGTTTTCTCGGTACCTGAACGTGGTGGGTTTGGTGTTTAAACACGTTTTCAGGTGCCCTAGATGGTTAGCAACCTAACTGCAAAAAATCACAGTCGCACACCGAGTTTCGCCATTGCAACAGAGCCGCAAAGTATACCGTGCAATATTGCTATATAGGGCTATAGAACAGCAAAAATGGCCGCCTCATCCTGGTGTCGCAAGGTTTGCACGCGTTTTTTGCTACCTAAATGTAGTTAGTTACTTGTTTAAACACATTTTCCTGATGCCCTACGTAGTTAGCAACCCATTTGCACAAAAATCATACCTGCGCACTGAGATGCGCAGTGGCTACAGGGCCCCAAAGTCGCCCCTCATCCTGGTGTCGCAAAATTTGCACGGGTTTTCTCGGTACCTGAACGTGGTGGGTTTGGTGTTTAAACACGTTTTTCAGGTGCCCTAGATGGTTAGCAACCAAACTGCAAAAACTCACAGTCGCACATCAAGATTCGCCATGGCAACAGAGCCGCAAAGTATACCGTGCAATATGGCTATATAGGGCTATAGAACAGCAAAAATGGCCGCCTCATCCTGGTGTCGCAAGGTTTGCACGCGTTTTTTGCTACCTTAATGTAGTTAGTTACTTGTTTAAACACATTTTCCTGATGCCCTACGTAGTTAGCAACCCATTTGCACAAAAATCATACCTGCACACTGAGATGCGCAGTGGCTACAGGGCCCCAAAGTCGCCCCGCATCCTGGTGTCGCAAAATTTGCACGGGTTTTCTCGGTGTCTGAACGTGGTGGGTTTGGTGTTTAAACACGTTTTTCAGATGCCCTAGATGGTTAGCAACCTAACTGCAAAAAATCACAGTCGCGCACCAAGTTTCGCCATGGCAACAGAGCCGCAAAGTATACCGTGCAATATGGCTATATAGGGCTATAGAACAGCAAAAATGGCCGCCTCATCCTGGTGTCGCAAGGTTTGCACGCGTTCTTTGCTACCTTAATGTAGTTAGTTACTTGTTTAAAAACTCATTTTCCTGATGCCCTACGTAGTAAGCAACCCATTTGTACCAATTTCATACCTGCGCACTGAGATGCGCAGTGGCTACAGGGCCCCAAATTCGCCCCTCATCCTGGTGTCGCAAAATTTGCACGGGTTTTTTCAGTACCTGAACGTGATGGGTATGGTGTTTAAACACGTTTTTCAGGTGCCCTAGATGGTTAGCAACCTAACTGCAAAAAATCACAGTCGCACACCGAATTTCGCAATGGCAACAGAGCCGCAAAGTATACCGTGCAATATGGCTATATAGTGCTATAGAACAGCAAAAATGGCCGCCTCATCCTGGTGTCGCAAGGTTTGCACGCGTTTTTTGCTACCTTAATGTAGTTAGTTACTTGTTTAAACACATTTTCCAGATGCCCTACGTAATTAGCAACCCATTTGCACAAAAATCATACCTGCGCACTGAGATGCGCAGTGGCTACAGGGCCCCACAGTCGCCCCTCATCCTGGTGTCGCAAAATTTGCACGGGTTTTCTCGGTACCTGAACGTGGTGGGTTTGGTGTTTAAACACGTTTTTCAGGTGCCCTAGATGGTTAGCAACCTCATTGCAAAAAATCACAGTCGCACACCGAGTTTCGCAATGGCAACAGAGCCGCAAAGTATACCGTGCAATATGGCTATATAGGGCTATAGAACAGCAAAAATGGCCGCCTCATCCTGGTGTCGCAAGGTTTGCACGCGTTTTTAGCCACCTAAATGTAGTTAGTTACTTGTTTAAACACATTTTCCTGATGCCCTACGTAGTTAACAACCCATTTGCACAAAAGTCATACCTGCACACTGAGATGCGCAGTGGCTACAGGGCCCCAAAGTCGCCCCTCATCCTGGTGTCGCAAAATTTGCACGGGTTTTCTCGGTACCTGAACGTGGTGGGTTTGGTGTTTAAACACGTTTTTCAGGTGCCCTAGATGGTTAGCAACCTCACTGCAAAAAATCACAGTCGCACACCGAGTTTCGCTATGGCAACAGAGCCGCAAAGTATACCGTGCAATATGGCTATATAGGGCTATAGAACAGCTAAAATATCCGCCTCATCCTGGTGTCGCAAGGTTTGCACGCGTTTTTTGCTACCTTAATGTAGTTAGTTACTTGTTTAAACACATTTTCCTGATGCTCTACGTAGTTAGCAACCCATTTGCACAAAAATCATACCTGCGCACTGAGATGCGCAGTGGCTACAGGGTTCCAATATCGCCCCTCAACCTGGTGTCGCAAAATTTGCACGGGTTTTCTCGGTACCTGAACGTGGTGGGTTTGGTGTTCAAACACGTTTTTTAGGTGCCCTAGATGGTTAGCAACCTAACTGCAAAAACGCACAGTTGCACACCGAGTTTCGCCATGGCAACAGAGCCGCAAAGTATACCGTGCAATATGGCTATATAGGGCTATAGAACAGCAAAAATGGCCGCCTCATCCTGGTGCGCAAGGTTTGCACGCGTTTTTTGCTACCTTAATGTAGTTAGTTACTTGTTTAAGCACATTTTCCTGATGCCCTACGTAGTTAGCAATCCATTTGCACAAAAAGCATACCTGCGCACTGAGATGCGCAGTGGCTACAGGGCCCCAAAGTCGCCCCTCATCCTGGTGTCGCAAAATTTGCACGGGTTTTCTCGGTACCTGAACGTGGTGGGTTTGGTGTTTAAAAACCTTTTTCAGGTGCCCTAGATGGTTAGCAACCTAACTGCAAAAATTCACAGTCGCACACCGAGTTTCGCCATGGCAACAGAGCCGCAAAGTATACCGTGCAATATGACTATATAGGGCTATAGAACAGCCAAAACGGCCGACTCATCCTGGTGTCGCAAGGTTTGCACGCGTTTTTTGCTACCTTAATGTAGTTAGTTACTTGTTTAAACACATTTTCCTGATGCCCTACGTAGTTAACAACCCATTTGCACAAAAGTCATACCTGCGCACTGGGATGCGCAGTGGCTACAGGGCCCCAAAGTCGCCCCTCATCCTGGTGTCGCAAAATTTGCACGGGTTTTCTCGGTACCTGAACGTGGTGGGTTTGGTGTTTAAACACGTTTTTCAGGTGCCCTAGATGGTTAGCAACCTAACTGCAAAAAATCACAGTCTCACACCGAGTTTCCCTATGGCAACAGAGCCGCAAAGTATACCGTGCAATATGGCTATATAGGGCTAAAGAACAGCTAAAATATCCGCCTCATCCTGGTGTCGCAAGGTTTGCACGCGTTTTGTGCTACCTTAATGTAGTTAGTTACTTGTTTAAACACATTTTCCTGATGCCCTACGTAGTTAACAACCCATTTGCACAAAAATCATACCTGCGCACTGAGATGCGCAGTGGCTACAGGGCCCCAAATTCGCCCCTCATCCTGGTGTCGCAAAATTTGCACGGGTTTTCTCGGTACCTGAACGTGATGGGTTTGGTGTTTAAACACGATTTTCAGATGCCCTAGATGTTTAGCAACCTAACTGCAAAAAATCACATTCGCACACCGAGTTTCGCCATGGCAACAGAGCCGCAAATTATACCGTGCAATATGGCTATATAGGGCTATAGAACAGTAAAAATGGCCGCCTCATCCTGGTTTCGCAAGGTTTGCACGCGTTTTTTGCTACCTTAATGTAGTTAGTTACTTGTTTAAACACATTTTCCTGATGCCCTACGTAGTTAGCAACCCATTTGCACAAAAATCATACCTGCGCACTGAGATGCGCAGTGGCTACAGGGCCCCAAAGTCACCCCTCATCCTGGTGTCGCAAAATTTGCACGGGTTTCGTCGGTACCTGAACGTGGTGGGTTTGGTGTTTAAACGCGTTTTTCAGGTGCCCTAGATGGTTAGCAACCTCACTGCAAAAAATCACAGTCGCACACCGAGTTTCGCCATGGCAACAGAGCCGCAAATTATACCATGCAATATGGCTTTATAGAGCTATAGAACATCAAAAATGGCTGCTCATCCTGGTGTCGCAAGGTTTGCACGCGTTTTTTGCTACCTTAATGTAGTTAGTTACTTGTTTAAACACATTTTCCTGATGCCCTACGTAGTTAGCAACCCATTTGCACAAAAATCATACCTGCGCACTGAGATGCGCAGTGGCTACAGGGCCCCAAAGTCGCCCCTCATCCTGGTGTCGCTAAATTTGCACGGGTTTTCTCGGTACCTGAACGTGGTGGGTTTGGAGTTTAAACACGTTTTTCAGGTGCCCTAGATGGTTAGCAACCTAACTGCAAAAAATCACAGTCGCACACCGAGTTTCGCCATGGCAACAGAGCCGCAAATTATACCGTGCAATATGGCTATATAGGGCTATGTATTGAATGAACAGAGATACAATTATCATATTACTTTTCAGTCTGGAAAAGTTGAACTTTAACTCTAACTTTGATTCCACCAACTTAGAATTATAGTATATACTAGAACACTGAATGGTTGCTTTTAGTGAATTAGTCTGTGTAGATATATATGATGAACAAAATGGAATGAAAACTTAGCACACAGATTAATCAGAAAATACACTTTTCAATACAAACTTCATAAATACAGTAGACTTTGTCTAGTTTCTAAACAATTCTGTAAAGGATTTTTGTTAGACTTTGTCCTATGATTTTTGTTTGTTGTTTTCATAACAAAACGAGACTATAACTTTCATTACAATAACTCGCATGTACATTGAGAAAGGTGTAAGGTAACATCATTCGGAACGACCTCGGCGTTCATCTACGAAGTGTATTTGCGTGGAAAATCGCCGAAGTAGTTCCGAACGAGGTAACATATCTGGAACAGCAACAGTCAAAATACACAGACCTACAACACAGACTAAAGCAGAAACTTCAAACACCCAACGGTTCCAGTAGTTACTTGCAACCCCGGAGATACACACAGCAATAAAATTACTGGGAAATCAGTTCTTCAAGCTTTCATACCTGATCTGTAAACTAATAACATTCATTATATAATTATATACCTATGAAAAAAGACTACAAATCAACTTATTTAGTAGATAGCTTTCAATGACTTGTGCAGGGATCCAATCATATGTATATGTAATTTATGAATAATTGTTTTGTTAAACAACGTGTACGAATATGTAAAATAAAAGCCAGCACAAAAGTGAAACTTTTAACATCATTTATAAAGGAAGCTACGCTACACTATTACTTATCCTATAAAAGTCAAATAAGCACACTTTTTCAAATCATAAATGCACATAATAGGCGTTAGAACTTTGTTTATAATGTCATTACTCAATACGGTTCTTACACCAAATACATGTTTAATGTATCACTTAATAATGTACTATTATTGATGTCATTTAGACAAACATCATATTAGATGAATTTCAAACTTCCTTCAGTGAGACATTGTTATATTTCTTACATCAAAGGTATATACCACTTGATATGGTACGATAAATGAAGTCAGTAGAAAAACATCACTTACTTTCTACTAAGAGACATCGTTATTTTTATAGCACCAAATAGAAAGTAAATTTTACTTGAAAATGTACGAAAATGTAGTCAGTAGACATACAGCACATACAATGAATTCCAAACTTCCTTATGTGAGACATCGTTATATTTCTTACACCGAATAGAAGATTTGTAATAACGTAAACATACTGTTGTCTAGACCTTAATTATTTGATAGTTGATAAATGGTGTAGTTTGATTATACAAGATTGATATACAGTTGGTATAATGTCTAATAATTGACAGAATTATTGTACTAGATGTTTGATTTAACATTTGTAGGTCTTCTCTAGTTAGCAAAATTTCTACTTGAACATCACACTGTTGTAATTTTCTATAATCTTAGTGTCAGTTTAGATCTGGTAGAAATAACAATGTAACATTTATAAGAGTAAGATTTAGAACATTTTACATCATTCAGAGAGAGCTTTGATATGTATGGAAGAAAGTGAACATTATCAATGCATTTTAAATACACTGATGTTCTACTCTTCTATTAGGACATCAAATTGATGGTCTTGGTAGCGGAATGTTCTTAAAACATGTGTAGTGACTTTTTCTCAAATATCCCATATGAGATTAACAATTGTCAAAATCGCATGGTTTTGCAAGAATCAAGATGGCCCTTATATCGCATATTTTGTGTATATGAGAAACAGAGAGTCATCTGAGCAAAGTCCAAAATCAGTATTTTTTTAGTTTATCAGCATATGAATCATACTATGTTGCATGCAGAAACCTCCATTGTAGCAAATTTACTTGTGGAATGCAAGATCAGTTGTTCTTCAAATCCCATTTGTCCTTGCAGAGACGGTATTGTTATGAATTCAATGATAAACTTGTAAGTTTAAACTGGACATACATATGTATCAATAATACAAATGAAAATTTGATACAACCAAACAATGTTTTAGATAATTGTATCCTAGACTATTCAGACTAGCAGACACATTATATAGATATAAGATTATGGTAATATACTGTTATAAATACTTATTACTTTGTGGTAGTTATATGTTGAAGAAATATTGTTATATAAATGAAATATAGATTAAATTATATATTAGTTTTTCAGTCTGGAATTGTTGAACTCATGACTCTTTGATTCTACGGTTCTGGATTATGATAAATGAGTATACCAAAAACCATCGAATTATTTTAATAAAAGGTGTCTACAGAGTCAAAGTGTTCTGCTCTGTCTTTTATACTGTTTCTAAATGAATAGTTTAAAAATGACAGACTTCTAGAAGTATTATATTATAATGATGCGGTGATACCATCGGAATATCATCGACAAATTCATCCCACTGTAATACAAATCTATTTTATTGGATAATAAAATAGCTATCATAAAACAAATTAAATACATGCTCTTGGTTAGAGATCAGATATTTTCACTGTATAACAATGTACATAAAACATTATGCATGGTTGATTCAGTTTTACACATTCACGTTAATGCAACATGAGTTTTTACAACTTACCAATTACAAAAATCACAATTTAATTGATCCTTTCAGAACTATCTACAATTCCTAATCGTCTCACTTTTAAAGTTTGATTAACCTCACTTTCATTTATATTAAATAGAATTTAATGAACAAAAATTATGTTTCTTGGAAGTCGATACGACATGGGAAATTACTCATACCTTTGCATGAAAACGTAACTGGACATTGTTACCATATTTTTATATCATTATTTGAGGTGTGTGATTCAATAATTTTGTACCCTGAAAATGGTAGAATTTTAAACAAAAATAGGGAAGTTTTAATAGTGTCTTTTACCATAGAAATATAATGATTTCGTTAAGGCATGCTTTCAAATTAAACAGACAGTTTTGCAGTTAAAATTTTCAAACTATCAAAATCAATGGTCTTGATAGTAGAGCGATCTTAAAGGTACTTGTTCACAGATTTGGTTAAGATGTTACTATATTTTCAAAATACTAATTAGTATCTGCAATTGTGTATACCGTAATAACAAAAAGAACGACAATCGAAAGAATGCCATGATTAAACCGGACGAGAGAATACTGGCCCATCATACACAAAGCAATAAAATTACTGGGAAACCAATTCTTCAAGCTTTCATAACCGATCTGTAAACTAATTATATTCATTATATAATTATATACCCATGAAAGAAGACTACAAATCTACTTATTTAGTAGATAGCTTTCAATAACTTGTGCAGGGATCCAATCATATGTATTTGTAATTTATGAATAAATTGTTTTGTTAAACAACGTGTACGAATATGTAAAATAAAAGCCAGCACAAAAGTGAAACTTTTAACATCATTTGTAAAGAAAGCTACGCTACACTATTACTTATCCTATAAAAGTCAAATAAGTACACTTTTTCAAATCATAAATGCACATAATAGGTGTAAGAACATTGTTAAAAATGTCATTTCTCAATACAGTTCTTACACCAAATACATGTTTAAGGTATCACTTGATAATGTACTATTATTGATGTCATTTAGACAAACATCATATTAGATGAATTTCAAACTTCCTTATGTGTGACATCGTTATATTTCTTACACCAAATAGAAGATTTGTAATAACGTAAACATACTGTTGTCTAGACCTTAATTATTTGATAGTAAATAAATGGTGCAGTTTGATTATACAAGATTGATATACAGTTGGTATAATGTCTAATAATTGACAAAATTATTGTAGTAGATGTTTAATTTAACGTTTGTAGGTCTTCTACAAGTCAGCAAAACTTCTACTTGAACATCAGAGTGTTGTAATTTTTTATAATCTTAGTGTCACTTCAGATCTGGTAGAAAATAACAATGTAACAATTATAAGAGTAAGATTAAAAACCTTTTACATATATGTATGGAAGAAAGTGAACATTATCAATGCATTTCAAATACAACGATGTTCTACTCTTCTATTAGGACATCTAATTGATGGTCTCGATAACGGAATATTCCCAGTGCATGTAGAGGGACTTTTATTCTCAAATTAAGCATTTGGGGCTTTCATATTTGTCAAAAATGGCATGACTCAATACACCAAATACATGTACAAGGTATCACTTGATAATGTACTATTATTGTAGTCATTTAGACAAACATCATAATAGATGAATTTCAAACTTCCTTCACTGAGACAACATTATATTTCTTACATCAAAGGTATATACCACTTGATATGGTACGATAAATGAAGTCAGTAGAAAAACATCACTTACTTTCTACTGAGAGACATCGTTATACTTCTAACACCAAATAGAAAGTAAATTTTACTTGAAAATGTACGAAAATGAAGTCAGTAGACATACAACACATACAATGAATTCCAAACTTGCTTATGTGTGACATCGTTATATTTCTTACACCAAATAGAAGATTTGTAATAACGTAGACATACTGTAGTCTAGACCATTATTATTTGATAGTAAATAAATGGTGTAGTTTGATTATACAAGATTGATATACAGTTGGTATAATGTCTAATAATTGACAGAATTATTGTAGTAGATGTTTGATTTAACGTTTGTAGGTCTTCTCTAGTTAGCAAAACTTCTACTTGAACATCAGAGTGTTGTAAGTTTCTATAATCTTAGTGTCACTTCAGATCTGGTAGAAATAACAATGTAACATTCATAAGAGTAAGATTGAGAACATTTTACATCATTCAGAGAGAGCTTTGATATGTATGGAAGAAAGTGAACATTATCAATGCATTTCAAATACACTGATGTTCTACTCTTCTATTAGGACATCTAATCGATGGTCTCGAGAGCGGAATGTTCTTAATGTTCTTAATTTCTCAAATATCCCATATGAGATTAACAATTGTCAAAATCGCATGGTTTTTGCAAGAATCAAGATGGCTCTAATAGCGCATATTTTGTGTTTATGAGAAACAGAGAGTCATCTGAGCAAAGTAAAAAATCAGTACTTTTTTAGTTTATCAACATATGATTCAAACTATGTTGCATGCAGAAACCTCCATTGTAGCAAATTTACTTGTGGAATGCAAGATCAGTTGTTCTTCAAATCCCATTTGTCCTTGGGCTTTTAAGGACACTAGCTGTATGCCGGTATCTATTCACATTTTAACTATGAAGATTTTTACTCTGACTGTTGTTTTCTAGGACATAGGCATTCATATTTGCAGAGACGGTATTGTTATGAATTCAATGATAAACTTGTAAGTTTAAACTGGACATATGTATCAATAATACAAATGAAAAATTGATACAACCAAACAATGTTTTAGATAATTTTATCCTAGAATATTCAGACTAGCAGACAAATATATAGATATAAGATTATGGTAATATACTGTTATAAATACTTATTACTTTGTGGTAGTTATTTGTTGAAGAATTATTGTTATATAAATGAAATAAATATTATATTATATATTAGTTTTTCAGTCTGGAAATGTTGAACTCATGACTCTTTGATTCTACGGTTCCGGATTCACGATAAATGAGTATACCAAAAATTATCGAATTACTTTAATAAATGGTGTCTGTAGAAATACACTAATTGATAAGCGATGTATGAAATAGCACATAAAATGCGTTTAGGGTTAAACAGTTCAACTAACAAGGGCATCTGTTTTGTCTAAGGGTTGTATCTGAATTTAGTAAGCATAAAAATGAAAGACTTCTAATCGTATTCACTATTGTATTAAAATGACTGATGCGGTGATACAACCGGAATATCATCGACAAATTCACACCACTGGAATACAAAGCAGTTTTATTGGATTATTAAATAGCCATCATAAAACAAATTAAATACTTGCTCTTGGGTTAGAGATCGAATGTTTTCACTGTATAACAATGTACATAAAACATGATGCATGATTGATTAAGTTTTACACATTCACGTTAATGCAACATGAGTTTTTACAACTTACCAATTACAAAAATCACAATTTAATTGATCCTTACAGAATTATCTACAGTTCCCAAACGTCTCAATTTTAAAACTTGATTAACCTAAATTTCATTAATACTAAATAGAATTTAATGAACAAAAATGATGTTTCTTGGAAGTCGATACGACATGGGGAATTACTCATATCTTTGCATGAAAACATAACTGGACATTGTTACCATATTTTATATCATTATTTTAGACGTGTGATTCAATAACTTTGTTCTCTGCAAATGGTAGAATTTTATACAAAAAGGGGAAATTTCAATAAAGTCTTTTATCATAGAAATATCATGATTTCGTTTAGGCGTGCTTTCAAATTAATCAGACATTATTGCAGTTAAAGTTTTCAAACTATCAAAATCAATGGTCTTGATAGTAGAGCGATATTAAAGATACTTGTTCACAGATTTGGTTAAGATTTTCTATATTTTTAAAATAACAATTAGTGTCTGCAATTGTGTCAAAAATGATTCATAATATTTTTAGACAAACTGACCTATAGATTGCTAGAAATATACTATGAAAGTCACAAAAATGCGCTAAAATTGTCTATACCGTGACATACAGGGTAGATTTTAACTACATGAAACGCTATCATTTGTAGATGTATGTCAATTTGCTCTAAAATTGCCTTTATCAAAACACTACTTTCCTGCTTCCAACATTGTTTTCATATAATTTAGATAGTTTCAGAAAAAAAATTAAGTTGATAACTGTGAACGAGTACATTTAATATTGGGGACCATGGGCATATATGACTTTTAAAAAAAGTCTAAACAAATCGCTTAATTTTGCAATAAATAATTTTGTCTTTTTGGCGAAACTTTACTGCAACTCTGTCTCCAGTTTTTATTTGTTCGGGACTTCAGTCCTGAACAAATACATTTACCGTATTTCAGACCCTTTCCCACTTTGAAAATTTACCGAATCCAGAAGTAGTCCCTCAGTAAACATGTATGGAGCAATTTTAAAAGATCGTCTGCTACGACGGGCGCACTAATGCACTAGTAATCCGTACTCAAGCGTAAGAATATTCGCTGCCATGTTGTGCGTCTCAGTAGGGATGATTATGTCATTTATCAACGATTCAGTCACGACCCGTCGTTTGTGCCAGTTTTCAGTAGAAATGTTACATCGTCTTATGTAATTGAATGGTTCTATAGGAAAAGTTTGAAGATCATAGTTGATGGCATTGAATGATCTCTGAATAATAGGCTTTATCTATTTTACATACAGATGTAGTAGAATAAATGTGCATGAATGATAACTTTTAAGCGGCAGTTATTGAATTGTTTTAAGAATGACCCCTTTGACTTGTTTTTTTTTATGAGAAAAAAGATAAAAAAATGTGTTTGTCTGTCCGGTTTACCTGCAGTATTTATAGTTCGATTGTGTGAAGTGTTTTGAATCGAAACTGTGCTGCTCTACCTATCAAACTAATATCACTGAACTGTTCCTTGTGTACAAATGTTGATGGAGCCTGAAATCTAATTTCACTTTTCAAGCCCGAACAAATTCAGTGTCTTCAGCGCTTTGATTCAACAATGCTTTCAATACATCTACATCGAGTATTTGGCTGAGATTCTTTTAATCTACAATCATTTCATCATTTCTTTCTTAATTAAATAAAGAAAACTTTGATGTTCTTATAAACTAGGTTAGATTATGTAATCTATTTTGTATGAATGTTTCAAAACAATCTAACAAAATCTATCAGAACATTGTTGTTTTTACAAAAGTAATTTAGTTATCAAAAGTAATTATATCCAGGAAAGCTTGTTTTACTTTTACAATACAAAACCAAGCATCCGTTTCATTTCATGAAAAGAAAACATTTTCTAAACAATTTAAATGAATATTGATATCTCAATAATTATTCTAGGGAGAATTTATTGTTCATAAAGAACAAATCAAATCGGAATGATTCAATTTTAAATCATCTAAAATTGAATAAAATTATGTTTCTTTAAGTTTGATGAGAGAGATATTTAAAATGAAATTTAACATGTTTTTTTGGACAATGATATTTATAAGATTAGCTAATGTATGTACCAAGATTGGATAGAGAGATCATGTTGTTTGCTGTGGAACTTTAGCAAATGAAAGTCTAAAAAAGAGCATTGCTTTCTGATTATAGAGACACATACTAGGTGTACAAACATTGTTAAGGGTTTTAGTATTATATATGTTCCTTACACCAAAAAGAAGGTATGATAACGTATAATACTGTTAAATTTGTTTCATACATAAACGTTATTCTTTCGAATGAATTTAACTTTGTAACATATATAAAAGTAAGTATGTCGAATGCGTTTAAATGGTAGCATGTATAAACGAAAGTATGTCGAATAAGTTTAAATGGTAGCATATATAAACGTAAGTATGTCGAATGTGTTTAACTTTGTCGCATATATAAATGTAATTTTGAGAACTCATTGTCGTATGGAAAGCTTGCTTTACGTTGAAACTAAAACAAATCCAATGTAAGTATAGTGTATAGTGCTTTTACTTACTTGCCTTAAGCTTTAGGGAACATAGGTATACTATCACAATACTCATTAGAATCTGTTGTAGCAAAGCTTCTGCAACATTTTCAATATTATTTCACATTTTTTCACTTTGTTTTTTTAATACTTCTTACTTATGTTTGTTTCGAACAACCCACTTTATTGTAGCTTTGGGGATTCCTGGACCGGACCGGTCTGATGATATTTGTAATCGGTTTACTGAGTGTGTGGCCGAATAATGTATGTCCTTTGGTAGAATTGCAAGAGTATACAAAGCTGACTGTCCAACTGTATACCGTAATGACAAAAAAGAACGACAATCGAAAGAATGCCATGATCAAACCTGACGAGAGTACACTGGCCCATTATACACACAGCAATAAAATTACTGGGAAATCAGTTCTTCAAGCTTTCATACCCGATCTGTAAACTAATCATATTCATTATATAAATATATACCCATAAAAGAAGACTACAAATCTACTTATTTAGTTGATAGCTTTCAATGACTTGTGCAAGGGTCCAATCATATGTATATGTAATTTATGAATAAATTGTTTTGTTAAACTAACGTGTACGAATATGTTAAATAAAAGCCAGCACAAAAGTGAAACCTTTAACATCATTTGTAAAGGAAGCTATGCTACACTATTACTTATCCTACAAAAGTCAAATAAGCACACTTTTTCAAATCATAGATGCACATGATAGGCGTCAGAACATTGTTAAAAATGCCATTACTCAATACAGTTCTTACACCAAATACATGTTTAAGGTTTCACTTGATAATGTACTATTATGGATGTCATTTAGACAAACATCATATTTAGGGCTGCAACGATTCGATTCGATACATCGAAACTCGATTGCAAGGGTGCCGATTCGATTTCGATTCGGGACCCGCGAGTTTCGATTCGATACTGACTTTTAAAAGTGTCTACATAAGTTAAAACGATAAAAATTAAGGCGCGCCTAAAAGTCAAAGTATACGTTGACAGTGAAACTGGGTTTCATTTTGTTACATTTCTGTTAAACTTCTATTACGATTTTATGTAGCATGAATAGAAACTCCGATAGTTCGATATTACATTAATAATACATTTTCGCGACCTTTACATTCGTACCCAACCCATTTCGTACTTGAAAAAAGCAAATATAAAAAAATATCAGATTTTCGAGTTTCGTGTTATCCAATTTTAGCAACACTTTAATTTAAATAATATTATTTAGTTTTAAGCTCAAATATGTGTATAAATGCATATTTGTAGTAAATTATATTTATAAAAGAATCGAATCGAAAAAATCGAATCGAAAAAAAAAGTATCGAATCGCATCGAATCGACTTTCCGGTGAATCGTTGCAGCACTAATCATATTAGATGAATTCAAATTTCCTTCAGTGACACATTGTTATATTTCTAACACCCAAGGTATGTAGCACTTGATATGGTACGATAAATGAAGTCAGTAGAAAAACATCACTTACTTTCTTCTGAGAGACATCATTATATTTCTTACATCAAAGGTAAATACCACTTGATATGGTACGATAAATGAAGTCAGTAGAAAAACATCACTTACTTTCTACAGAGAGACATCGTTATTTTTCTAATACCAAATAGAAAGTAAATTTTACTTGAAAATGTACGAAAATGTAGTCAGTAGATATACAGCACATACAATGAATTCCAAACTTCCTTATGTGAGACATCGTTATATTTCTTACACCAAATAGAATATTTGTAACAAAGTAAACACACTGTAGTCTAGACCTTAATTATTTGATAGTAAATAAATGGTGTAGTTTGATTATACAAGATTGATATACAGTTGGTATAATGTCTAATAATTGACAGAATTATTGTAGTAGATGTTTGATTTAACATTTGTAGGTCTTCTCAAAGTCAGCAAAACTTCTACTTGAACATCAGTATTGAATTTTTCTATAATCTTAGTGTCACTTCAGATCTGGTAGAAATAACAATGTAACATTTATAAGAGTAAGATTGAGAACATTTTACATCATTCAGAGAGAGCTTTGATATGTATGGAAGAAAGTGAACATTATCAATGCATTTCAAATACACTGATGTTCTACTCTTCTATTAGGACATCAAATCGATGGTCTTGGTAGCGGAATGTTCTTAAAACATGTTTAGTGACTTTTTCTCAAATATCCCATATGAGATTAACAATTGTCAAAATGGCATGGTTTTGCAAGAATCAAGATGGCTCTTATAGCGCATATTTTGTGTTTATGAGAAACAGAGAGTCATCTGAGCAAAGTAAAAAATCAGTACTTTTTTTAGTTTATCAGCATATGATTCATACTATGTTGCATGCAGAGGCCTCCATTGCAGCAAATTTACTTGTGGAATGCAAGATCAGTTGTTCTTCAAATCCCATTTGTCCTTGAGCTTTTTAAGGACACCAGCTGTATGCCTGTATCTATTCACATCTTGACTATGAAGATTTTTACTCTGACTGTTGTATTCTAGGACATAGGCATTCATATTTGCAGAGACGGTATTGTTATGAATTCAATGATAAACTTGTAAGTTTAAACTGGACATATGTATCAATAATACAAATGAAAAATTGATACAACCAAACAATGTTTTAGATAATTTGTCCTAGACTATTCAGACTAGCAGACAAATATATAGATATAAGATTATGGTAATATACTGTTATAAATACTTATTACTTTGCGGTAGTTATTTGTTGAAGAAATATGGTTATATAAATGAAATATAGATTATATTATATATTAGTTTTCAGTCTGGAAATGTTGAACTCATGACTCTTTGATTCTACGGTTCCGGATTCACGATAAAGGAGTATACCAAAAATTATCGAATTACGTTAACAAATGGTGTCTCTTGAGATACACTAATTGATGAGCGATGTATGAAATAGCACATAAAATGCGTTTAGGGTTAAACAGTTCAACTAACAAGGGCTTCTGTTTTGTCTAAGGGTTGTATCTGAATTTAGTAAGCATAAAAATGAAAGACTTCTAATCGTATTCACTATTGTATGAAATGACTAAAATGACTGATGCGGTGATACAACCGGAATATCATCGACAAATTCACACCACTGGAATACAAAGCAGTTTTATTGGATTATTAAATAGCCATCATAAAACAAATTAAATACTTGCTCTTGGGTTAGAGATCGAATGTTTTCACTGTATAACAATGTACATAAAACATGATGCATGATTGATTAAGTTTTACACATTCACGTTAATGCAACATGAGTTTTTACAACTTACCAATTACAAAAATCACAATTTAATTGATCCTTACAGAATTATCTACAGTTCCCAACCGTCTCAATTTTAAAACTTGCTTAACCTAAATTTCATTAATACTAAATAGAATTTAATAAACAAAAATGATGTTTCTTGGAAGTCGATACGACATGGGGAATTACTCATATCTTTGCATGAAAACATAACTGGACATTGTTACCATATTTTATATCATTATTTTAGACATGTGATTCAATAACTTTGTTCTCTGCAAATGGTAGAATTTTATACAAAAAGGGGAAATTTCAATAAAGTCTTTTATCATAGAAATATCATGATTTCGTTTAGGCGTGCTTTCAAATTAAACAGACATTATTGCAGTTAAAGTTTTCAAACTATCAAAATCAATGGTCTTGATAGTAGAGCGATATTAAAGATACTTGTTCACAGATTTGGTTAAGATTTTCTATATTTTTAAAATACCAATTAGTGTCTGCAATTGTGTCAAAAATGATTCATAATATTTTTAGACAAACTGACCTATAGATTGCTAGAAATATACTATGAAAGTCACAAAAATGCGCTAAAATTGTCTATACCGTGACATACTGGGTAGATTTTTACTACATGAAACGCTATCATTTGTAGATGTATGTCAATTTGCTCTAAAATTGCCTTTATCAAAACACTACTTTCCTGCTTCCAACATTGTTTTCATATAATTTAGATAGTTTCAGAAAAAAAATTAAGTTGATAACTGTGAACGAGTACATTTAATATTGGGGACCATGGGCATATATGACTTTTAAAAAAAGTCTAAACAAATCGCTTAATTTTGCAATAAATAATTTTGTCTTTTTGGCGAAACTTTACTGCAACTCTGTCTCCAGTTTTTATTTGTTCGGGACTTCAGTCCTGAACAAATACATTTACCGTATTTCAGACCCTTTCCCACTTTGAAAATTTACCGAATCCAGAAGTAGTCCCTCAGTAAACATGTATGGAGCAATTTTAAAAGATCGTCTGCTACGACGGGCGCACTAATGCACTAGTAATCCGTACTCAAGCGTAAGAATATTCGCTGCCATGTTGTGCGTCTCAGTAGGGATGATTATGTCATTTATCAACGATTCAGTCACGAACCGTCGTTTGTGCCAGTTTTCAGTAGAAATGTTACATCGTCTTATGTAATTGAATGGTTCTATAGGAAAAGTTTGAAGATCATAGTTGATGGCATTGAATGATCTCTGAATAATAGGCTTTATCTATTTTACATACATATGTAGTAGAATAAATGTGCATGAATGATAACTTTTAAGCGGCAGTTATTGAATTGTTTTAAGAATGACCCCCTTTGACTTGGTTTTTTTTGTGAGAAAAAAAATGTGTTTGTCTGTCCGGTTTACCTGCTGTATTTATAGTTAGATTGTGTGAAGTGTTTTGAATCGAAACTGTGCTGCTCTACCTATCAAACTAATATCACTGAACTGTTCCTTGTGTACAAATGTTGATGGAGCCTGAAATCTAATTTTTGAATCTTTTCAAGCCCGAACAAATTCAGTGCCTTCAGCGCTTTTATTCAACAATGCTTTCAATACATCTACATCGAGTATTTGGCTGAGATTCTTTTAATCTATAATCGTTTCATCATTTCTTTCTTGATTAAATAAAGAAAACGTTGATGTTCTTATATACTAGGTTAGATAATGTAATATATTTTGTATGAATGTTGAACAAGACAATCTAACAAAATCTATCAGAATAATGTTGGTTTTACAAAAGTAATTTAGTAATCAAAAATAATTATATCCAGGAAAGCTTGTTTTACTTTTACAATACAAAACCAAGCGTCTGTTTCATTTCATGAAAAAACAACATTTTACAAACAATGTAAATGAATATTAATATCTCAATGATTATTCTAGGGAGAATTTATTGTACATAAAGAACAAATCAAATCGGTATGATTCAATTTTAAATCATCTAAAATTGAATAAAATTATGTTTCTTTAAGTTTGATGAGAGAGATATTTAAAATGAAATTTAACGTGTTTTTGTTGGACAATGATATTTATAAGATTAGCTAATGTATGTACCAAGATTGGATAGAGATATTATTTTGTTTACTTTGGAACTTTAGCATTAAACGTCTAAATATGAGCATTGCTTTTTTGATTATAAAGACACATACTAGGAGTACAAACATTGTTAATGGTTCTAATATTATATATCCTCCTTACACCAAAAAGAAGGTATGAAAACGTATAATACTATTGTCTAGTTAGCTTTGTATCATACATAAATGTTATTCTGTCGAATAAATTTGAACCTTGTAGCATATATAAAAGTACGTCGAATGAATTTAAATGGTAGCATATATAAAGTAATTATGTCCAATGAATTTAAATGGTAGCATACATAAACGTAATTATGTACAATGAATTTAAATGGTAGCATATATAAACGTAATTATGTACAATGAATTTAAATGGTAGCTTATATAAACGTAATTATGTACATTGAATATGAATGGTAGCATATATAAACGTAATTATGTACAATGAATTTAAATGGTAGCATATATAAACGTAATTATGTACAATGAATTTAAATGGTAGCATATATAAACGTAATTATGTACAATGAATTTAAATGGTAGCATATATAAACGTATGTCCAATGAATTTAAATGGTAGCATATATAAACGTAAGTATGTCGAATGTATTTAACTTCATCGCATATATAAATGTAATTTTGAGATCTAATTGTCGTATTGAAAGCTTGCTTTACATTGAAACTAAAACAAATCCAATGTAAGTTTGCATAGTGCTTTTACTTACTAGCCTCAAGCTTTACGGAACATAGGTCTACAACCACACTCCTCAACAAACTCTGTTGTAGCAAGTCTTCTGCATTATATCAAATATCATTTTACCTTTTTCCACTTTGTTTTTCCATACTTCTTACCTATGTTTGTTTTAGACAACCCACTTTACTGTTACATTGTGGATTTAAACAGAACCAGAGTGATGATATTTGTAATCGATTTCCAGAGTGTGTGGCCGAATAATATATGCCCTTTGGTAGGATTGCAAGAGTATACAAAGCTGACTGTCCAAATGTATATCGTAATAACAAAAAGAACTACAATCGAAATGATGCCATGATCAAACCGGACGAGAGTATACTGGCCTATCTGATTATCAATCCAACGATCTCTGGGTAGACAGTCGACAATACCAGAGTAATTAATTTATGCAAGATTGTATTGTCTCAAGAAAACAGTTTAAATTTCAATATTTAGATTCTCTTGAAGTAGATAAGTTTTCATTTGCAAGTTCATGGTCTGTAGTTACGTGATCTACAAAAACCACTTATAAGGAAAACTTACACTTCCCATCAGATGTTTTCTATGTAGACACATAATTAAATGGCATTATAAAGCGCAATAATAATTCCTATTTTTCCTTCCTAGAAAATCATTAATTGTCATCAAACTTTTGATCGCTAACTCTAAATCAACTACACAAATATGGAATCGGATGGTTAGCAAAGTCATTTGCAAAATTATTTTGTTAATCACTCCCAGGCTAATGGGTGCATTTTCTGAGAGGAAAGGTAAGTTTTTTTATGTGATTCTACATTATGTAATGGCTGATGTTGAACAAAAAGTGCCTGTTTACCTTATGAAGACTACATGACTATGATTTATACACTAAATAAATAATATTGGTGCAAATATTTTGGTTTGTCTCGAAGTAAATTATTTTTTACTAGATTTAACGCCGTGTCAACACAATTTAGGTTATTTTACGGCGTCCAGCGCACCTAAGCTAGCTTTCCTGGACCATTGTCTATAACCAGTACTCACCTACCCTTCCACAAGGCCGGAAACTTCTCCATATTATCTAATCAATGAATGAAAATCGACATTATTGTCAAATTTTCATAGAATATAACCTCCTCGGGTGGGATTCGAACCCGCACCTCCTCGGGCACGAGATTCCAAATTTCGGCGCGCTACCAACTGCGCTATCGACCCGGATTCGAAGTAAATTCAATATCTGGTTTGTTTGTCATGACAACCTGTTCCTTTTTTATTATTACCGGGTTACTTAAATACAAACATTGCAAACATCGAATGTTTGGCTGAGATTCTTTTTAATCTATAATCGTATCAATATTTCTTTCTTGATTAAATAAAGTAAACTTTGATGTTCATATATATGTACTAGGTTAGGTTATGTTATCTATTTTGTATGAATGTTTTAAAACAATCTAACAAAATCTGTCAGAATAATGTTGTTTTACAAAAATAATTTAGTAATCATAAATTATCATATCCAGGAAAACTTGTTTTACTTTAAAACAAGGTGACTGTTTCATTTCACACAGAAATTTTTTCCAAACAACTTAAATGAATATTAATAGCTCAATGATCATTTCTCAGCATTTAAATGAGAAATTATTGATAAAAATAAATCGAATCAGGGTATGTATTTTTTAAATCATCTAAAACTTGAATAAGATTATCTCTTAAAAGTTTGATTGAAGATATATTTTAGATGAAATTTAATAGTTTTGATGAACAAGAATATTTGTAAGATTAACTAATACAGCAGGTATTGTGATAAGATGTTGTTTATTTTGGAACTCCATGATATGAAAACGAGAAAGAACTAAATTTTCCTTCGGTTCGATATGCTAATACATAAGTTAGGTAATGTATTAGGCGATATATATATTTGAAGGCTGGCTGGTGGCTACATCTGTTAAAGCTAAAGTGTGTGGTTTAAAATATGTTTCCATATACATGTTCAGTTGACTTTTCAATATTGTATGATAACATCTGATCACTGAAATCGACTTCAGACGAGTGATCACTTATCGTACCCATTTCCAACTGGGTGTAGTGAAACAAATGAAGGTTTATTTCTTGCTCATGAAAATTACCAATGCCTCTAGTGCGGATCGAACCCAGGACCTCTTGATCCCGAATCTTGTATGCTTATTATCACAATGTTTATATGAAAGACAAGTACAGCTCGTTTAGAAAAGCATGAGGTATTGCTTACCAATTTAGTAGTTTAGATTTATCTCAAGTTATCATCAAATACTTACACCCAATTCATCAAAATGTTAACAAAGAACATGTAAATATTTTAGAAGTTTTATTTTCTAATTTATCTATCTCAAATTAGTAATAATGATTATAACAACGACAAGTTATATAACAATCATAGAACAAGCTATTGAGAAATAGTAAAATGATTATAACTATATAGTCTAAATCTATTAACAGTAGAACACTATACTAGCATATACTATATTATATATATATATATATATATAATGGTCCCAAAGACTATAAAAAGGCGCACATTCATATACTAACTTTTCCAAAAACGGAAAACAAATCTGAAACATTCGAAATTTGACAAAAAATCCCTTGTCTATAACGTTGTGTAGTATAAGTATTGAAATACAAAACAAGTTTTGTGAATATATACACAAACACGAGTAGTTAGAAAAAAATGAGTAATTACATAATGTTAAATATGACAATAAAGAGAAGATTCAGCCGCAAAAACAACTTTAACTTAAATTAATAGACATTAATGTAAAATGTCCAGAAGACAAAATTTCAAATTTGCTTGATATTTGTGAAAATTGAAAGCATTTTAATGTTGATATTACTAGACTATTACGTCATAAGAAGCTCATTTAAATTTACAATTGCTCATGTTCAATTGTTTTGTGTTGTTAGAACGATTTATTACAAATTAAACTTGTAATTCAATGATTCAATTTACAGGTTTTTATTAGCTGAGAAAAATTCATATGGAAATTATTACAACTATATAAATTTTTAATAAGTGCTCATTTATCATAAATATCTGAATTTTATGCCGCCAATTTGAAACATAAATTTAGTGAACATGAATATTCGTCAATTTAGGAATAATATTGTTTAATTTTAACTCATTAGCCCAATGAATGGCATTTTACAGAAACTTTTCTGATCTCCCTCGGTGAAATAAAATTGTTACCATATCAAAATTTGTGAATATCCGTTTTTTCACGTTTGATGCTGTCTTCATAACATCTTTCATTTAAGTTAATATCGTTTTGGCACTGGGTCTTTTCTTTAAATGCTAACAATTTAAGTAATAACAAAATGGTTATAAATTTACATAATGCAGCGTACAAACAGTGTAGATTATAACAATGTGATATTGAAGTAATTACAACTTTCAATAAAAACACACTAGAACATGATATATTGAGACAAGTGCTAAAACGGTGCCAATACCACGTGACATTTTGAAATCAGAGAAGGCCATGACATCAAAAGCACATGACATGTTTACTTTTCAACACGCCATCTACATTAAACCATCTATTATATAGAATACCTACTAAAAGGATTGGGTGACACTCTCATTAACCAATATAAATGGTGAGATATTAAAGAAGTTATGGAAAAAATCAACTACCTTTAGGGGGCGTATATTGTATAATCGCCACTGATCACAAAATACTACGTGGAAAATGCACCGTGATAACAATTGGTTAAATTAATTATCAGTACGTGTACGATCAGAGATCTTTTCTCACATGCTTTCAAGTTCAAAGGTCCAAATCCATATTTTTACAAGTGGCTGCAATTGCATTACTTGATACAAAAGTATGCGGGAGAATGGCCGTAAAACATTTCATGACATGTAGGTCTCGCTCGTGAATCAAAACTATATTATTCGTAATCAGACGGGCTTCCAACTGAGCAAACAGCACTGACTACAAACACTATGATATTATACACAATACATACATTTGTAGTATAATAAGTTTTTTTTATAATTGTTATTTATAAGTAAATATGCTGAATAAAAAACAACATGATATATAGATGTATGGAATGTTCATTGACAAAAATGGTATATCAGTCGGATCATCTCAGCATTTTTGGATATTAACCGAAAATGCCTGAGTACCACCGACCGACTTTTTACAAGTAAATTGGTTATACATAGAAATTGTATATGAGTATATATAAATATGCATTATCAAAATACAATAAAAACAACGGTTCAACAAGAACTTAAATATTAAGGAAAAACTTGAGTCAACCTTTAACAATACCAGAATAACAATACAGTAAATGCCATGTTAACACATTTACGTAGGATGATCCCGGACCGCAATAGATTCAATCTGGCAGCGCACGCAGCACATCCAAATGTTTATCTGTGATCATGCAAAACGTTGGTTTTACTCCTTTCCGTTTTTTATTTAGAAAGATCACGACTTTAAAACGCACGTCTGGCACTATTTCATTCATTACGATTTCAAAATCATCATGCATGAATATGTAACCATTGCATGTAGTATATATGTTCAAATAACCTATATAATAGAACTATGAAAGTTTTACAGCAAATCTTTTAGTACAAAATTCTATCAAGATTCAATTAAGAGGTATTATTCTATCGACAATATTGAAAACTTTTCATTTTTGTCAGAATTATTATACAGTATTTCTACAGTCTGGAGTGTACAAAATGAATCTAGCAATAAAGTTGTCTATTACTGAAGTAAATTGTGGTAAAGAGCGCACATTATAATCATACTAAATGTATGACTAGTGATTTCATATGTCCATTTTGAAGCATACAGACACATCTATTAGGCCTTTATAAATACACAGTGTTTGCTGTTTGTATAAAATGAATGTAATATAGAGATCACTCTGACAGGAATATATGATAAATCAAAGAACTGGGTGCTGGAGGTTCGATGTTGTAAACTTATTTTGTAACATATATTCAGTACAACTGGTAAACTTACATCGAAGTCTTATAAAAACCATGACATTTTCGTTTTTTGAATAACACCGAAACATTTAATTGCGTTCATGCAGTGAACATTTCCAGCGTAGTGGTAATGTTTATACATGTAATTGTGAATAACAAAATATAAATGTGTTGTCTTAAACTTCATGGAGCGGCCTATGGAGTCTTAGTCAATCCAACAAAGCCTTAGATACGAGTACACATTGCACCCGTACAACACACAGGAGATACGTGCATACTTCCACCAGACTTAATCTACGCTTGTAAGAGCATTACAAAGCACCACGCTGTCGTAAGTCAACGGAAACAAAGTGCTCGGACTTGCGTCCGATTTAAGCTCGTAAAGGCTAAAAACAATGCCTTCATATTCCGTTCTCAAACAGAACTCTCGGGCTGAAACTTGCGTCTGAATATAACACAAACTCATTGAATCTTTAAACAATATATAAATTACTTGCTTTTTGTTTTACTCATATCGTTATGCATACTTTATTAGTGTGTCAAATAAATCTTAAATGACATTGATTTACTTGAACTTTACAGTTTTTTACAAATCATAACTTTATTGCTTTTTAATTTGATACTGTAATTTACTCGTATTTAATAATAACTCACAACAATTAGAATTCGTTTTCCAAAATTATCTTCCCCTGATATAATTGTCCTCTTTCCAATATTTAACTATTCGTACATGTAATGTACTTTAGGACCCAAAATTGCGCAGTAGGGTAAGTGGAAGAAGTGAATAAAAACATGAAAATTCAAGCAAGGAGTTCGCTTGTTCGAAACCTAGCAGTGGTAATTTTTTATTTTCTAAAATTATGTTTTATATGTTTATATAATATATTATTGTAAATTATATGTATGTTATATGTAAATTTGACTTATTGAGATATATAAATTAATGAATATTGAAAGTGAATAGTGTTATTTTTACGTATACATTGTAATTTGGTTTGTTACGTCACTTAAGGTTCTAGTAGAAAGAACTCGAAAGAATTATTAAAATTCTTGAAATTGTTAAAAATAAAAAAGCATACTAATGATAACACATATTTTTTTTAAAACTTGGATGCCAGTTACTAACAACACACACGTGCAATGTCTGCTTATACATAGTATGCATGAGTAAAATATTGTTATGCAGTAACACACGCATGTTTGAATGACCTGAGTTTACACTCGTTTATAAACAATGTATATAATGATAATGAAATGTAAAATAATGGTAAAAAATCTAAGAAAATGAGATATTGTTAATACATTGTATATGCATGTATAGATAGTGTGCAACAATAAAACATTTGCCTTAAAGCACTCGACACATTCGCTGCACGTTCAAACAATGCTCATAGACTCATGTTACCCTATATGATGAAATGAAATGAAGTTTTTAAAAATCAATGATTATTCGAAGGAACGCTGCATACATGTATCTCGTTGTGGTCATAAAACACTTAAAGTTAATACATCTTAACAATCAATATACAAACTATTCATCAATCATCATAACTTAGATAATAGGCCTAAATCGGAACAAATATGTTTTTTTCATCCTTGCATTGGCGGTACTAATAAAGTGTTTAGTTATGTAAGTAACGCTAGGAAAAAAACAAATATTTGAATGCCGTATAAAGTCTATCATCAAATCTATGCTACATCATAAATTGTGCATTGTAACATTGAAAGTTTGTTCGTACCGCAGAAAAAAACAAATTTTTGAATTCCGTAAAAAGTCTATCATCAAATGTCTGCTACATCATAAATTGTGCATTGTAACATTGAAAGTTTGTTCGTACCGCAGGAAAAAAAACCCAAATATTTGAATTCCGTATAAAGTCTATCATCAAATCTTTGCTACATCATACATGTACGTTGTATGTAGAACAAACCCTCTTCCAGATTTCTGTAGGTCTATAACATAACATATTCGTATATCTCTTAATCTTGTCGTATTTCCTATACCTCTCTATCGTATACTATTATAATTGCCATTGCTACAAAACAAGGTATGAAGTGACCACTAACAGCAGTATAAACATGACATGTTGATGAGACTGAGCATCTTGACTTGAACCACTGACTGACTGAACAATTTCATAAGTTGTTCCACATTTCATTTCTGAAAATAAACAACATGCAACATAAGTACAAGTAATTTTTTAACTTGGCACGTCGACTTAACAAAAGAAAAGTTCAACTGTTACAGATATGTCATATGTATGAATGAAAATATTCGGAAATATTATTTTATTATCTATATATAAAAACAAGTGAGCAATATCTACCCTCTCATTCACTAGGCCACACGTTCTTTTAATAGTTATTTTTGTTTTAAAAAATAATTACTTTGAAACTGCTGCATAATAGTGTGGACTTATGTGTTTCCCCCATAAACGGATAAATCCAACATTAAAAGTACAATAACATGCCGTATTTTGAAAACTTATTTACAGTTTTAGCGTTTTGGCTCTTATAAACAAACCGATCCAGTCCAGTCCGATACAAAATACAACAAAATATCATGTGGATTACTTGGATGAAATACAATGCACCACGATTCCGTAAGTTGACGGAAACTATGTGATCGGGCGCTAAATTCTTAAGAGTCGAAAACAATGCATCGTGAATACACAGAAATCTTACACTGGGACTTACGTCTGACAGCATCATGAAATTCCTTGAATGTATGCACAATATAAATAACTAGCTTTTTTGGTTCAGCATTCCGTTGTCAACAATTCATTAGTATGTCTAGAGTTGAATCTCATTATTAATAAACCGGTACGGGTACTAATTAAATGATATGGTATTTCAAACGATACTTATATCGGTATCATTAGACAATTGTGGTACTATTTTTAATCCTTAAAAGCAAAGAATCTAAAAACCATATTTAATATTTCGTAGTAAACATTATTTTAAGGTATCTTTGTTAGACAGTGAACATAACAATGATATGTTACAAAACAAGACTTGTCTCTCAAAAAGACAAGCGTCCCTAAATAGTTGCCCAAGAGAAGCATAATATATCAGAGTGAATGAACGAAAAATATACATGGGAATTCATCATGTACTCATGTACTCATTATGATGAACAGTTCAAGCAAAGAGGTCGCTGGTTCGAAACCTAGCAAAGGCATATATTTTTATTTTTATATTCCATTTTTATTATATATTTATATATATTATATTGTATATATTTATGTACTAACAGGTAACATTGACATATTGAGGTATATAAATTAATATTTTAAAGTGAATAGTGTTATTTGTACGTATATTATGGTTATGTCACTTTTTGCTGTACGTGTATTAGAACGTACTTCACTTTTTAAGGGAATCTTTATATGGAGACATAATTTTAAACTATCTGTACTTTGATTTTACCAATGGCTGACGTATGCCCTACTTGATGCTGCGGTAGGCGGAATAAAGACCGTATAAAATATAAGTTCATATGACATTAAAGGTACATAATTACATTAAAGCATATCATACAACAAAATAATATTCCTACAATCATACTGATAAAGAGGACATTTTGATGATACAAATCCGATTAAAACCCGATCTAAAATTTTACCGCTCGCATACTCGCTAATTTAGATCTGGCCTTTTCCAAACGAAGGTCACGTTCAGGTGACCTTTTCTCATCATAATATTAATGACGAAATTGTTATGATACGTAACTTGTTTACATCATCTACGTCACGCAATTTGAAATCAGCCACCCAATCGCAGACTGTGAATAATACCGCTGTTAAATTTGCATGCAAACCTTGGTCTAAAAATAGAAATTACGAAATCAAAATGTGATTAATAGTGTTTTCGTCTAGATGAAAGCTACGCATTGATTGGTCGACACAAAGTCCATCTCGACGTGACCTTGCATTGACTAAGTAGAGATCCAGTACCACAACGCGAGTAGAACAGGATCTCTGTTTACGGAGATTGTGATGATACCTCTTTATACCATTGTGTGTTATAAATATAATGATAAAGACAATAATGATAAAAAAACATTACATTTCATGTAAAATATTCCACATTTCTACAGAATATAATTTAACTAATTTTCTCACAATTCGTAGGAACTCAAGTAAAAAACATTATCTTTCTAAGAATGAATACATAAGATGATAAAATCAATGTTTCGGATTGATGTTTATGCCATTCCAAAAGTCAAGTCCAATATTCTGGTAAATATATTATAGTTTAGACAGGTATACCAACAATGAGAGGAGTATAATTATTCTACTATACTGAATGCTTAGTTTCTAGATAGGTAAAAATCAACTAACAATTGTGCTGTATTGATGTTTGACTTACTGGAAGAAATTGAATAGACAAGGCAAGGTTTTAGACACTAATAGGCGGTATGTACGGTTCCGAGTCAAAACTAGCTTGGGTGCAGATAGGTTTTTACGATAAAAAATGAACGACTGTAGAAAAACCGCTCCTTTGTGTCTACCATTAACACAGAATTCACATTTAATACACAACTATATATGTATTATTGGTGTTTTTGGTTTGTAACCGTGCCGGTCGCCTATGCTTAAGTTCTTATAAGTACTGGACTCTATATAATGTACATAATTCGGAAATGAATACTTAAAGTAGGTTGGCTGGACATGTTGTTCGTTTGTAAGACGATAAATTGGCTAAACAACTTCTGTATAATGTCTGTATACATGTGATGTTTTAAGACAACTACAAAACCTCTCTGTAATGGACTTAGGCATTGACCCTACACCTAGGGAAGAACTGATACTGACAGATTTAATTTGTCCAACTTTCGTAACCTCACGACAACGTCCGCTCATGTTTGTTCAAACTTTATCGATGCTATCTAATTGATTTTGAGTTTAGAAACATTTGACAATATATCGGATGCGGCCTATATAGACCAAAATTATATCAGCCAGAGGAAACTGGTGTCCCTTCTTCAAACATGCAATGATAATGTTAAATGTTGCAACGTATTACATGTATGTATAATTGTATGAAACAAGATACTTTTATTGGTTAATAAATAGATAATGAGACTTGATTAAACAGTCTCTGTAATTCTGATTGGTAAAATGACGCCATGAATGATATATTCCGTCAATAAAAGATATATCCATCGTTCTACTTAGTTCTAATTTCATGAATATACCATTCTCGTACCCAGTGGTTATCAAGGGTACGAGATTGATATTATACGTACATACCTATGTTTTGTACTTATTTTTACATATGGGTTACCCATGTTTAGTAGCGGACTGTAGCATATCCTAATGTTATGTTATTTGTGCGTTTGTTTAAGTAATTATCTCCACAAAGAAATTTTTTGATGATTTTTGAGTCCAAAATGCTTCATATGAGACGAAAATGCCCCTATATTAAACTGGGGAGTTTTCTCAGGAAGGAGAGCGCTGGAATATGAGAGGACCGGATACCCGAATACTACACTAAAGTCTAATGTTTTCTAGGGCGTCAATGGAAGTAAAAGTTTATTTTGTACTTTTTTGTATGTCATCTTTGATGTATATATAGTTAGTGATGTCTTTTCAGTAATTCTCACTCGTTGTTTCTGTTTTGTTAACTATTCACAGTACCCACCAAAAGTTTGGAGACAATATCTGATTGTATGCCTACTATACCTTTCTATATTTTGGCAACTGTTTATTTTGAAACAATTTGTGGTTTTGCTTTATTTTTGGTACGTATCATAATTATAACTGAGACTACAAAAATAGCATAAAAGCTATGTTATGGAACATAATTAAAAGTAAACATGGTTATGGAGGCTTTATGATATCAGATGCTGAAACTTATAAATGTACTGCATTCATAAAATTTGTTTTCATTTTATTACAAACCATACTTAAATATATTAAAAATAATGATTTGATAAAAATAATCATCAAAATTCAAAAATTGAAGTAAATTTCTTTTTGCTCCAAACTTTTGGTGGATACTGTATAATGATTTATAAGGACCATCGATTTTGATGGTTCTAATAATGAAACTACTGCATCAGGAAGGACGTACAGTAAAATTATAGTAATTCTATCACACCTGCTTTCAATAAATTATTCATATATTATATTGTACGAGTATAATGATATCTGCAATTTATATTAGTTTTTCTTTGATGTTGTGAAAAAAACATGAGGCACATCTAGGAAAATGAGTAAAATATCATTGCATGTATGATTTGATTATTTGAGCATCATCTGTAAAAAATAAGGTTTTAGGAATGACTGAATGAAAATGTAAAAGGAAAGATGGATTATGAAGATGTACACCACATTAGTATGATTTATTCATATTTATCTAATTTTGTTGATAGATTTAAATCATTGAATTAACTTGTACTTTATACTATCAAATGTCAAATCAAAGTACTGACAACACTGTTAGTTTTGATTGTATAGAATTACTGATTTCATTGTGTACTGTAACATTTTTGTTGAACCTCTCCCACACTATAAAACAACTATGTATATTGATACAGTCAGTTTCTTTGCGACATTTTTCTGTAAATGTGTTTTATACCATGAACACGCATTTACAGATCATTATCCGGTCTGCCTATGCGTTCAATACGGCAACGTTCGTAGCAATCCGAATAAATCCTTTCTATATAAACAGGTTATATAATTGTGCTTTATATAAAATTTCATCTGAACATCGATGCTAAGCTAAATAGGTCACACCTCTTCAAAGACATGATAAAAAGTCCAAACAACAAAAGTACATGATTTAGTGTTTAATAGAAATAAACATTTACAAATCTGTATTGCAACAGGACGTAGCTGTCCGCCATTTTATGAACAAGTTAGGCAACACGTGTTTCAATTGTCACGCGGCCATGTGGTCACGTGAACAAATAAATTCATTTGAAGTTATAATGCCACATAGCATACTGGATAATATAGATAATATAAATTGACAAAACACTGAAATAATGACTGAACTTAAAACTTCCAAATTTACATTAGATGTTATATGGTTCAATTACACAGACGCATTATTTTTGTCAACTGTCAGTAGCACATCCAATATTTCCGCTGATTTAAATACTCGATATTTGCTCAATAATCATTGTGCATTAATATGGATTTCTACTTAAACAAGCTTGAGTACAAGAGTACTAAAGCAAGTATTTAAATCAGTGGGTTAATATATGTGTCACTGATAGTTGAATACAATTATACAATGAGTGAGACAAATTGAACACACATGTGTACTAAGATTTTTCCACATTCACATTTAAACAGCATAGTTTCTAAGCAAAGACAATCAAGGGGACACACTTTTTGTTTTGATAAAAGTATTTAATTTTCATTTAAGCATATACTGTTTTATTAAAACATAACAGTAAATTGCGTGTATATAATTGCACAAACATAATCAATAAAATCAGCTCTTGACAGCACAGGCGGTCGGCATGGTTCCGAATAAAAACACCATAATTTAGAGTGTTTGATTCGGGACCATGCCGGTGGCCATTGCTAGAGGGTGTGTGTCAGCCCAATGTGTTTATTATATGATGGCGAACAACTACGTCTAATTGCCAAGAAATTAAAATCTAAACATATTATGATATTAAAATACAAAAAAAATGAATGAAAACAAATGTACAATGGTCAGTAGGAATGTCTTTGACTTTTTCTTAGAAAGTCAGAAAACACCCGAAGACTTTCGATTGATTCTATGATGCGTGTACATTATGATTACATGATTAAATAATTGAACAATATAATGTTACATTTAGACGTGATTTCTTATGTAATAATGTCTGTTTGTTGTTTTCATTAGTGCTAATATACAGAAGTAATGTATTTCGTTTGTTCCTGTTTCATGTACCCTCAGAACAATCAGGGTCAGGTGAGGCAGTGAGTTTTACACTAACACTGTTCCAGGGATACACCCGTACTAGGCACCTATCCGCTGTAATATACAGCCTTCTATCTCAGTGCCTCTCATGAAGAGCCTCTGTCAGTAATGCCTCAGTCCCATAAAATAGTGGCTTGTTACGGACCCGTACGTGCAGACAATCGTAGGCCGTGGGAAGTCTTGCGTATCAAGGTGACGGTACCCACACGGTACAAAACAACACACCCGCACTGAGCCGTAGCAGGAAGATATGCATGTTTAATCCATACTCGGCCACAATTTTGTTCACGATTTGGCTCTGAAACTGATACGAGTAACCTGGGCTCATCTCACGGACCCTGGTAAAAACGTAACAGTCCGTACGGGTACGCAAGACTTCGTACGGGTCATTGAGGAGCTTGATCGCACGGTGCCCGTACGGTGCCCTCACGGCTATTTTTATGTTTATGGGACTGTAGCTTAAATAGGCTTTAACCATCAAACCGCGACCATTGAGAGAAATCAGTGACTTGAGTTCATTATGCTATGTATACAATATGCCAAATAAATATTATTATTATTATGTATTTGCCTTTTACTATTCACTCCTTCATGGAAATGAGTTACATATATAGTTATATATGTGTATAACATGTAGCGATTAGGAAAATAAGTTACATTCATTTAAAAATCTTTGTCACAGTTCGGGACATCGCTTGTCCTATTACAATCTCATTATTGTTTAACAGTATCCAAAGTTTTCAAAGTCGTAGCCTTTTACTTTTAAATCTCGACGTTGTTGAACACTATCAAACAATTTATATGTTGTGTTTTAAAAGCATGTCAATTTGTGTCGGGATGAAACTGGTACACTGATACATATTTGTAAATTAATAGACAAAAACAACATAAAAACAGACTTTCAATAAAATTAAACTGCGCGATTATACAATTACGATCAAAACAAAAATTAATGTAACAAATTTAAAAATGGCTGTCAGAAAAACTAACAGAACGGCACATGGACCTGTCAATGATCTGGTAAGAATTATTGTACACTGTTTTAATATATCTGTAAAACATGGCTGGTAATCAAGCGAAACTTACCCGTATTAAAACAACCAGCTTGTTGTAGCAAATACAGAGAGAAACCTGTATCTGATAAACAATGATACGTGTACTAGACATATAGGGCCCGTTCCGTAAGGCGAGCGCTTTGTAGAGCTACCGCTACCTAGCGATTTCATACGGAACTGTGTGCTACGAACGAGCAAATTTAATAGCTAGCAAGCGGTACGTAGCATTTTGTTTGATCGTCGAAACATTCGGAACACCCTTGCTTTTTCAAATGACTGCCCCCATTGGTAACAGGTTTCTTTTCAATAATACTGACTTACTTTTTTATTTAATGCACATATTTAGCCAAAGCAGTTGAAGGAAATAATCGTGGTGATAATAGATTTGAGTATTTTTCATTTGTTACAATTTTGAGTTTTTGTTTGTCGAAGTAGAATTCTGAATTTTTGTTTGTCAAAGTCGCCATTTTGGCTTTTGCTAGCTTGAAGCAAACCGTCTCGTAGAGCTCATATGCTACAAAGAATCGCTATCAAAAAGCGCTAGCAAGCGATCTCCTTACAGAGCAAGCCCATACTTTAGTAATCTACGTGTAGTTTAGATGTAAAATTATTGTATGAAAGTGTTTCTTGTCATAATGCAATATACACTACAGTTATGTTTTTCTGTGACATTTTCAGGTATAAGTAATCAGAAACAGAAAAATTCTATTGTTGCGGTTCCAAAGTGAACGCCAACTTTCCACACAAACTGTTTCAATTTAAATGTAGCTTTTGTTTTTGCAGAAAACTCGTCTATTATATCACTACACTCGCATATATCATTTGATCAAATTTATTTGTTTGCTATCATTCCATCCAATTTTCAGAAAAATATAATAACGTTCTAACGTTCCGTGGCATAAACAATTATTTGTTATCCTAAACCTGCCGGCATGTTAAAGTAGATCATTGAGTAATGCAATCATTGTCAACAAAAAAAAGTTTCACAAAATGTTTAAAATAGATAGACATTTCAAAGAATGAATTTCATAGGAGGTAAAAGGTTTTTTCAAACTACATGTACATTGTATGCTTAATATATTTACATTGTATTAGGCCATGCCATATCGGAATTTTGTTAAGCGTCCACGTGCGCGTAGGTTTTAGAGTCCTCAATAAAAAAAAACAAATTTGCTGGTGAATTTTTCTTAAATAATTCCGATGTTCCGGGATTCAAAAACGACAATTTCGTTAAAACACTAGTCATTTTATATGTTTTAAGTCTGTGCTTAAACTAGTCATTTCATAAGTGACTCAGACCATTGTTTCATATTAAAATGATGTTTTCCATTAAAACAAGTATACATATAATGTATTGATTTTGTTGAAAAATATTTGTGATTTCGTTTTCGGTTTGTGTGTTTTTTGTGAAATGGTACCTAGGTTTGTCAAACTTGAGTTGACACTTAACAAAATTCAAATTTGGCATGGCCTTATCTATGAAAAAACAGTATTTTTAGATTTTAGATTATTTTTAAATGGGTGTGTGTGACATTATTAAATATCATTTAACAATTTATGTACAATGTACCTGTATAGTCCAGAGGAATCAAACATGAGCGCTTCGTGCAAGAATGGTATTTGTTCCAGTTAAATACTGTGCTAGCATTCGGAACTTCTCGGCCACTCACTAGTGATTGAAAAACCATTCCAAAGTGCATAGCCGAGGAGTTATAAATTCATTCGTTTGTGAAGGTCTCTTTGTTTGGATTGCATAACCCTAAACAGTTGCATAGGAGTTCACTAATGTGAAAAATGTTTAATGCACTGCACAGCGACTTCCATGTAGCGCTTCACAGCGACTTCCATGTAGCGCTTCACAGTGACTTCCATGTAGCGCTTCACAGCGACTTCCATGTAGCGCTACACAGCGACTTCCATGTAGCGCTTCACAGTGACTTCCATGTTTGGCGCTTCACAGTGACTTCCTTGCACAACGGGCTCAATGTCTATAGTATCATGTGTGAATAGTCTTTTTAGAAAAATATAGAAACAATAAAGACAATATAAATATTGTAAGATTATGCATATAATATACATTTATAAAAAAAAACCCAAAACATATCATGATATATGTGTATGAAAAAAAAGTGCTGACTTTGCAAGAACATGTTCCGACGTTGATATTGACCGCACGAATGTTTCAAAAATTGATATTATGATCGATTAAGGATTAGGACATTTCTGACTCTGTTTTAATCCATTATCCAACAAGAAACTGTCAAATTGTGACTTCCATTCTACAATATACTTGGTACTCCATTCGTTAAATTGTAACTTCCATTCTACTTCCATCTCCGACATGTCGGCTTTAAGAAAAGATAAAAAGACAAGATAAATAAATAGATTGTATTGTAAGTATGACATAAAATGTATTAAACTGTACACTCATACAACTTACAGCTTAATATATTAAATATACATATTTTGTGTTTAGGAATGTACTCAATATAGTTTAAAATGCAATACGTCAATTTAAATGACATTATAAGAAAATGTTAAAACCTAAAACGATTTTCATCTCTGACTCAACGTAAAATCAGTATTTAAGAAATATAAACTCACGAAGGTTCCACACGTGTTTCTGTTTGTACAGAAAATATGCAATAACACAATGCGTTATTGTTTCTGTATTAACAAATATAAAGCTCTAATTTGAAAAGTTAAATATACAATGACCTCCAAAAATTCTTGGACAAATGTTTCTTTTTCTTGAGAAACAAATATCATGCATACTGCCTGTTATTTAGCAAGAATTAAAGCTTATCCATTTAAAATAGTTTTGACTCGTATGGTGCAAAACTAAAATATTGTGAAATTTTGCAATATGCTCATATCACACGATGGTTATTTTCTTCATAAGTAAATGAGTATATGTTTACCAAGGATATCGTTAAATGACTTTTGGAGTGCACTGTATAGATCACATTTTTTACTTATCCATTTAACTACTTATATGTTTGTAACAGAACATGCTGTTTATCCCCCTTCTGTACGTTTTAACAATTTTTCAAGTTAATACAAACCAAACTCTTCATTCAGTCATGCATTTTGTTAGTAAAAAACAATCAAATATTATTACAAACAAAATCATTAAATGTAAACTTACTCACCAAAGTTTCAACATGCATATTATCACCATACTATCTTCATCGTCTTTGAAACAAGTCTACAAATCTCTACGTTCTAAAAAAATTGTCTTTAGCCAATGTTAAGAGTTGGTGCAAAACGTTACAATTTCAAGCAAAGTTCTTGTTAACGGTAGAAATATCGTGCGGTTAGTATCAATACGGTATCACATCAGGGTGATATATAACCGCATGCGATTAATGGCAACAACAAGGTTTTTAACACTATTTGTTTCAAACGAAAACAGCAAAGCTCACACAGTAAATTACTCTTAAGGTTATATAATTTGTAATGTTATGATATAACAGCAAAGTTTACATAATGTTATATTCTTATAAAACAGCGAAGTTTACATATTGTTAAGTTTCGGTCTGATATGTCAGCAAAGTTTATATATTGTATTTTTGATAAATCAGCAAAGTTTATATATTATATTTTTGATAAATCAGCAAAATGCATACATGTATATTGTATTACTGATAAATCAGCAAAGTTTATACACTATATTTTTGATAAATCAGCTAAGTTTATACACTATAATTTTTGATAAATCAGCAAAGTTTATATACTATATTTTTGATAAATCAGCTAAGTTTATATACTATTATTTTTGATAAATCAGCAAAGATTATATACTACATGTATAATTTTTGATAAATCAGCAAAGTTTATATACTATATTTTTGATAAATCAGCTAAGTTTATATACCATATTTTTGATAGATCTACATGTACTAATTTTTTATACCGAAATTATTAGAAGTACTAAATATAAATCTGCAGTAGAATATAGTAAAAGTAATTATAACTACGAAGTAGTTTTCTATTGCATAACATTTAGTTTTTTAGTTAATAAACATGCACGTTATTTAGTAAAACATTGTCGTGCACAAATCATTACCCCCAAACATACAGCAATAACAGACCGTTTAATGTCCATCTTAAGACAGTATACGTTCCACTATAAAGACAACCAATTTAAAAATCATGCGATCATTGCCAATATCTAAGTCCAACCATTGCTTATTTTAAAAATAAAAAGGCTTCTATATTTAAACATTTCCGCAATCAAAACCATACACAGTGCGGGGAATCACGTGACATTTATGGTTCCTAACACGGCAAAAATGACGACCAGATCAACAAATTTGGATGAAAAAGACAACGTAAATGACATTTATACGTAACCGATTTCTATCAGACCCAGTGCAGTCTAAGCAGTACAAAATTCTCTTTTTAGCGGTAGTACTGCCAACTCAACAACGGTTCTAAATTTCTAGATTACCTCGAGGTTCTTCCAAAAATCTCTCGACTCGTTCAAAACCTCGAGGTAATCTAGAAAACTTTAACCGTTGTGTGGTCAGGAATCATATAGGTCACGTGTTCCCCACACACTGATACAGTTCAAAATGAAAACACTCGTACCTGTTCTCACTATAAGATTGGGTAGGTAATCCTTCCAGAAGGAACATTCCTTAGCCCGTGATCCCTCACCAATAAACTTGGTTTTATCATCACCTGGGAATAGTTTCTGTGGATCCAATATTAAATGTTGTCTAGTAACATTGTTGAACAATGGCCATTCATCTCGATTTATTACCCCATCCCTATTTGGATCTCTGAAATAAAAAATCTGCAAGATCATAAGTGCTAAACAGGAATCGCCCCTTTTCATCTTTTTCTTAAAGTTCCTAGTGTTCCTTGTTTATCAATAAGGGACAGAATGAAGTATTAAACCCATTAAATTTTCTATCTGTACAAAATATAAACAAAAAGAATGCTATTTTATTTTGAAGAAAAAAAATTGAAAAATGGCGTATCGTGTCCGCTTTTTGGTCACTAGTACTATAACCTAGTAAGATAAAGTTTCTGGCTCAAAGACACAACGAGATTGGTGTTTGAATGAAATTTGTTCTAACGCGGAGCTGGCTACCCATTTGATGCATAAAGGCTGTAAAAATCTCATTTTTCCATGGTAGTGCAAGGATAAAATCTAATTATTTCACCGTAGTGAAAGAACAAAATATTGCGTTTTTACTTTAGTGAAAATATAAGCACAATAATGACAGCACAAATCGTAAAAGTAAACATAAGGCAACACAATATTCGACAATTGTGCAATGAGATCGACAAGTATTTTAAATCGAGAGCAAATATGATCGTACTTTTGCCACAGGTAACCGTACGTCCACACGACAAACCGTTCATAACATTTTCAAGTACTATATAGTAAGATCATATAATAAAACGGTAGCAGGTTATTTTTGGATACAGTTACCTGTAATTCTCACTCGTGGCTTTTCAAAATATGTTTCCTAAACTCATTTGGTTACAATATCGATCTACACAAAATTTATGACTTTTATTAATATATTTTGCGATAAAAATGACATTTTCTAATATTTATAAACGTTCATTTTGACAGTTTGATACACATATAGTTTATTCTCTGGCATTTTCATTTATTTTTCGATTTATTTTTACTCCATTACGGATCAATTTTTGCAGTCGAAGCTAAGTCGACGCGACGTACGATTATTATTAGTGAAATTCTTGTTGGGCGATAATTTCAACGATAGGATGAATAGATCTTTATGCGTCGTTGTCTATGCGTGTTATTCAAATACCACTCTCAATAAAGTTGCTTAAGCACCGGACAGTCTTCACGACAAACTATGATCATCACTGGACATTCGTTCCAGCAAAATGGATTTTTATTAAACCAAATGAAAGTTTATAGAGCAAAATTAAAATTAGTGATATGTCAAAATTGGCATTGCATTTCTATGATTTAGCATTGAATATCATAAAAATTGAATAAAAAATGTAACAACGATTATGATTTTTATTGAATATAGAAAAAAGGGTTGTAAAAAGACCCTCAAACCACTCACATTCTAAAGGTCGCTGTACCGACGGCGATTTCGGCGGACTCGGCCAACTGTTCACTGGCTTAATTCGAAGACTGTCACCGCGTGCTTAAAGTCACTTAGAAAACAATTAATTAATACATGTATAAATATGTATACATAGTTATGATCAATAGCTACATATATTACCATTCGGTTCAAATAGTTGACTTTAAAATGTCGATTCTGATTTTTGAACGGACAGTTAACCAAGAGATAAATCAACAAAGTAAATTCATAGATAAGTTCTTCTAAATCACTTAAATACATTTAAAGATGATATCTTAGGAAATCTAATAGACTTAGTCAAGAAAACAATTTAGTGGAATCGCACTAAGAGAGATTAACGAATGAAAAATCAATGGCTGATGATAGCATAAAGTGGTAAAATTTCAGATAATACGTTTGATTAATTGGGAGAGTTGGTAAATGACTTTACTTAATGGTTCCTTCATAGAGAATGAAGAATTGTTTTCTGAAAGATATCTCCATATTTAAATGGTTATTTTACCACAGTGTATGTAAGCGTTATTCACAGTTGTACGATTGTAGAGTTTCGCAATATAGACCTTGGCTCTTGCTAAAGTGTGTGATAAAAACGACATTGTGTGATTTTTGACGATTTGTAAGTCCCAGTGCTTAAATTGAGAAGACAAAAAGTCCTAGCGGGGGAAGGTTCACGGGGTCCGGACCGCTCCCTGGAATTTCCAAAATGTACCCGTCCGTTAGTGTATTTTTTGACTGTAAGTCATATTTAATTAGCATGAAGCAAATTTTCTCGGTGCTTAACGTAGATTTAATGGTTATTTAATTCTTATCATTAATATGTTGCATTATTCTGCAAAATGTGTATAATGAGGTTGTGGTTCGAAAGTTTGGACCCTCCCTAGAAAAAGTTCGGACCACCCTAGCCCCTGCTAACAGTTAAAACCTTATTGTAAGATTGAGCAACTTACATGATTGGAGCCTAGCTGTATTGCAAATACATATTACGGAAATTGTTAAGATAAATAAAACTCAATTTAATGTTTTTAAAGTAGACAGCACTTATATTGCAATTTATTTTGTGTACACCGAATATTTACATTTTAGTCAGTGAGTCAGTCCAAATATCTACGGATCCTGGACATACTTCAATCTCTAGACCATAGCTTTTAACAAAGTACTAAGTACAAACTATCTCCAGTGACTGGCAACTGTCCTATACTTGATGCCGAGGTACGTGTACGTAGAAAAACGGTCGTAGAGATTATTTTATACCAAACGCAACGAATGTATTTAAAGCACTTTGAATCGACTCTATATTCAACGTTTTAAACAAATTCTCATGAATTCAAAATGTCAGTTGAATTATTAATTTGAACACCAACCAAACGTGTTATAATCAACAGTATACCACGAAAAGGCATATAACATTAATTTCGTTCAGATGTCTAGGAAAAAACAGACTTAGTCGTGACTGAAACACAATACGACCTATATATAGTTTTATCGTTGAATTAGTATAGGTTATTAAACAGGGCAAGTGTGCCTTAAGGAAGATATCGGCACACTTGCTTAGGTATTGGCCAGAGGGCTTTAGCCCGAGGGCCAATGCCGGTGAAAGTGTGCCGATATCGACTTAAGGCACACTTGCCCTGTTTCATAACCTTTTTATTGCATATGTTGACCAATGCATGAAACGATGACTTTTCTACAACAAAAATACATTTTTCTCGATGTACCGCGCTATTTTGCACGTTGACGTTACGTCACATGTATTGTTTTGTTTATTCAACGTCGAAACGTCGGAATCTTATGAACGCGTGTTATAAAACGTAAGTCTTGATAAATTGTTGATTATCTTATTTATTTTCACTATGAAAAAAACACACGTCGTAAAATTGAATATTATAGCTTCTTGTTGCTAATTACGTACGAATTTCACGTGCGGAAAGTCTGCGGTTGTTGGACTGCAGGTGCGTAATGACCGGAAGTTGCCTCAATATCGATTTTTGGCACACTAGGAAGTGGGCCAAATATCGATATTTTGGCACACTTGCTCAATACCGGAATGTATTGCCCACATTGAGGCTTTATTGGCGCACTTCCACGTCGATTTTGTTACTATTTATAGTAACATATGCAATAAATACTAATATACAACGGTCACAGTGATTCTCATTCTCATGCCCATAGTTTATCAAGATTTTCGAACAACTATGCTATTATCGAGAATCCTGATAGTCTTTGGGTACGAGAGTCAGTAAGTCTTTGCATATCGAGGGTTTAGCGCAAAACGGTCGTAACTCAATTGCAGAAAAGAGTGAGTTACGACTGTTGTGCGCTTAACCCGCGATATATTGAGAAAACTCCTCCACCTTGTTTGAATTAACAGAATGCCGCTATACCAAACTACTTACCCAGTTTTAGCAAAATTGGTCCAATATCTCATCATCTTTCTGGCAAACTTCTTTTCCTCTTCAGTGTATCCAAACTTGGAATCCACTGGTTCACCGAACACAAAATTTATCTCATCGGCGTGTAAAACTCCCATCCATTTAGGCCAAGGATGTATGGAAGATCTATGTTCAAATGTATAATAATACACTGGATTTCCCACTGCCGCGGCATATAAAGCTAAATCCACACATGGACAAATGAAATTAAAATCTCCTACCGCCATATCTATTTGCCAAGCGTTCATTTTTTGGTTATCTGGATTTACCCAGTTTCTATATTGAAACTTTATCGCCTCTATTCCGAAAGAGTTCAGTTGTTTCGGATAATACGGATGATATTGAAATAAATCATCTATTAATAAGTCAAAATTGGATTGACTAATTTGAGGATCCGAATACAGAGTAAATATATCGGCATAACGATACAATAGCCAATAATTAGCTTCATTCAAATTATGACCTATTAACATTGGACAGCGTTTGAAGTCCCCTTTTCTTATTGATTTTTCGGGGTCTTCTGTCAAAAACGCACCGTCCACTGTAGGCACAAAGGGGAACCTTACAACTCCAAACACAATTGTTTCCCATTCCTTATCTGAAAAATCACTAGCGTTCTTCTCACGTAAACAGTTTATAATATCCACAGTTTCCATCGATGGTTGACAACCCATCTCATGGGCTAGCACTAATGATCTATTTTTAGCTTCTTTGTCAGACAATGTGGCCCAAGCCGCCTGAGGTGCTCCGCTTTGCATTATAACTCTATGAAATTTCCCACGACTTAATGGTGATAACAAATGCATACCGACACTAACTCCACCGGCACTTTCTCCGAATAATGTCACAGAATGAGCATTCCCATTAAAATAGTGAATGTTTTGTTGAACCCAGTCTAAAGCCATAACTTGGTCAAACATACCAGCGTTTGAAGGGTTCTCTGGATGTTGTAAGGCCAAGAAGCCTAAAGGGCCAAGTCTGTATTGCATCGACACAACAACAACGTCATTTATAGCAGCTAAGTATTTAGCATCATATATAAGTAAAGCTGATGATCCTGAATAAAACCCCCCTCCAAATATCCACACCATGACAGCTTTGTTTTCAACGCCTGAGGTTGGCACCCAAACATTTAGGTACAGACAGTCTTCGCTTCTAGGAGTGTTAGCGTTCCACACTCTAGCCCCGTCATGGTCCATCATATCTAATCCCTGTACACACGCATTTGGTCGCTCTGTTGCATTATACAAACCTGTCCATGGATCAGTTGGCACAGGATGTTTAAATCTTAACTCACCAACGGGAGGTTTAGCGAATGGGATTCCCCAAAACACTTCCACCGCTTTACCATGTACGGTATCAATTTTTCCTAAAACACGACCCTTAGTTGTATTCCTAATAGGACCATTTCCAACACTTATACTCAACGGTAGAAGAGTAAGAAGGACGGTGGTCACCAAAACAATGCTTTGAACGATGATGTCTGCTGTGATCTGCATTGTTCATGTACTGTACTGTCACGATGAGGTAAAATCTAAACTCTGAAATAAGATTAAATAAATTATGTAGTTGAAAAATTGAAATGATACAGTAAAAAGTAGACCATCATTGTTATTGCAAATCATACTATCTTTGACTTCCAAGTTCGCCTCTCAAATGCTAAATTTAGATCTGGCCGTTTTCTTACGAGGGTCACGTTCAGGTGACCTTTTCTCGTTATAATATTCATGACGAAATCGTTACGTTTAGTAACTTGTTTACATCGTCTACGCCACGCAATTTGAATTGAGCCGTTCAATCGCAGAATCAAAATGCTATTGATAGTGTTTCGACCTGACGAAAGCTACGCATTGATTGGTCGACATAAAGGTCATATCGACGTGACCCTCCATTGGTACCTTAGAGATTCTGTACGACAACGCTCTACAGAATATCTGTTTACGGAGAATGGTACCTATATGAAGACTACTACATTATGCAGAGCATCGAATTTGATGGTCCTTGGGATGAAACTGTATTGTGTAAGGCATAGGGAAACATAAATTTGTTCCATTCAAATATCTAAAACAAGTTAAAATATTGTAAACAATGAAAGTGATCCATGTTGTACAAACCAGAACAGAACGTATGTTTTTTTTGTAACGTATACATATAATTATCTTATTACACAAAAATCGAAGTATATACAGTAATTTACAGACTATGAGTGTTCCTTCATGCTCCATAATGAAATGAAATGTTAACCAATGAAAATACCGGTATAAAATATAAAATCTGACATTTCTACCATTGTAAATTAGTTTTTGGTTGTTTTAGTTTAAAATGGTTATTTTTAGAAGAAAAATTCCCTATATTAATACTAGGGCTGTCACGATATACCGGTATATCGGTATATTGCGACTGAATATGCAGCTGCGGTAATACGTACCGGGATACGAATTTATTGTACCGGTTTTTAGCGATATTTTTTATTTCATTGAACAATTCTTCCCTCCGCCTAATGAAAGTAGCGAAACGTCAGTTTTCCATGGTTCATTCGATTTAAGCTTAAGTTCAAAGAATTTAACCGATCTGGGTGCGTTTGGAAAGTTCCAATAACTCGAAAAAAATGCCCAGTTTTCTCCAGTCTGTTACAGGCACTCGCCCTACAAAATTCTATAACATACTTCAATACAGAACAGCTGAATAAGTTCTTAAAGACGGAAGTATTATGCAGCTGTGTCTTTTGTTTGCAAAGCAATATATCGTGGTACGTATTGCAATACTGTTCTAGCGCATTGTAATATATCGCGATACACTTCAGGCGTATCGTGACAGCCCTAATTAATACATGTTTACAATTCCGCTATTAAAATGGTCTTCAAAGCGGAACAGTTCTGAAATTTATGTAAAAGTGTTTTTAGTTGTTTTCCATTGTACATGTAATATGAAAAATAATTAACAAATGAAATACCCCCAGCAAAGTGAATTATATCTTTGCTATCATTGGCAACAAAACATGTGTACTAGTATCCATTTCTACAATATCGTTATGTATCATTTCCTAGCGTTAAAAGTAAATCAGTAGAAAGAATGTGCTTAGTTGAAAACCTATTTGTACCGATACCATTTACCTCCCAAATAATTAGACCTCACACGCTTAAAATAAATAGTATAATAACGTTCACAATTCTGTGACGTTAAATGAAACGGACGAAGTATTTACAAGAACGGATGACGTCTATAGCTATGACTGTTTTTTACATCAAACCTAATTTTAACACAAAGGTTACCAATACGTGTTGTACGCGTCTTTTAACACTTAATTTTGATTGGTTGATTAGACAAAACCAAACCACCTCAACGCTGAAAGGTTAATGACATAAAGGTCAAAGAACATCCACGGGATAATCAACAAACTTTTGTCCTGTGGAGGAACAAATTTACTGAAGGTAAGAATGATTAATGTCTTTATACTACATGTAACACAAGCCACCCAGCTAGCTCAGTTGGTAGCAAGCAAGTCTACTGATCGAGGGGTCTTGGGTACGATTCTCGGGCGGTGCATACTTTCGGGGAGCTTGGTCATGAAATTATTTCTACGGCCATTCTACCTCCTACAAATGATTTTAATTATGTAGGGCAGTTGTCAGTCTCTGACGAAAGTATGTGCTTAGTAGTTGGTTAACAGCTAAATCCAGAGATTTAGCCTTTCCTGGCGTTCCAGGAGGAGTGGGTAGGTTGGCTGACCGCCGTTATATGACCTATAATTGTGTTGCTACGGCGTTAAACCCAACAAACACACTACATGTAACACTATCAGTTTAGAGGCGTAGAAAAGGAAGCAATACATTGAACTTTGAGCTCATATTCGAGGCATGGTTCCCGAAGGATGTTGATATGGCAACATAGGTGTATGTAGCCGAAGGTGTCAGATAAGTCCTTTTTTAATACTTATTTCTGACTTACGTACATTTATGTACGTTCTCTATGTTTTGCAGTATAGGTGAAAACAGGTTGTTCATTTCAAGCTTCACTGAATATGGTGTCATTATTTTATCAGCAGGTTTTTGTTATTGCAATTGTAACATAGATTAATGAATAATTATTTCGCGTACAATTGATGGTTTCTTATGTTTGGTTCATAAAATAAGTGCATTTGAGTAAAACAATAATCACTTTGTTAAAATCATTTAAGAAAGACCGAAAAATGATTGTAAAATGATGAATTTTTTTAACTAAGGCCACAACAAGTTGATCATGTGTTCTACGGATTTTTCTGGAAAAAAATGGGGCGAGCTAGCGAATAAAAAAGGATAAAAAAATCTTAATTCAGTTGCTTTATATAGCGGTTTGACCAAATTTTTATGAGCGAGCGAGGAAATAAAAAAAATGTTTTTGTAAAAACCGTCAAAATTAAGGTGCGAGCGAATCCATAGAATATATGATCAACTTGTTGTGGCCTAATAAAAACAGTAAAATACCCAACGAAATTGAAGTTGATATCGTTGATTAACGACCGGTAAGTGCATAGTACATTCATATGAAAGAAAAGTCATTAAGTTATAATTAAGTACTTTAAAGATAAAATGTTGTATTTATGCCTTTATATGCCCCAAATTTTTCGAGCCCCAAATGAGACACTACATGTGTGCGAAGCTTACCCCCAAACGTCAACAATAATTATATGAACTCTCTTTAATTACTGGAATATGTTTTGATGTAGTTTCTTGATGGAAAGTCATGTAAATAAGTAATTTGCAAAAACAGAATGATTTGTAAATAGACTGATGTTTATAGGTTATTATACATTTTAATATACAATACGGAAATATATTTGGACGAGTTCACAGCTTGAAAAGGCATATTGGACGAGCCAATACGCGAGTCCAATATGACTTTTTTCAAGCTGTGTACGAGTCCATATATAAGCCGTATTGTACAGTAAAATGTATAATAACCTTTTTATTATATATCTTTCGTTTACTTTGAAATAATCATCATCGCCATCATCCCCAACGAAGCAATCACAGCAATTCTTATCACATCGCTTAGTGCACATGTACCCAACCGTCCAATACGAAAATAATATATTTATTTTTGGATCCAATACGGGAATATATTGGACGGTCACGTGGTACAAATTCAGATTGTCGATTGGTTAGATTTATTAGATATATAATAAAAGTCTGTATTGTCTCCAAGCCGTAAATCTCCAAGTATAAGTTTTATGTTACAACTAGGTTTCATAATATATAATATTAATGAAGCTACATACCTTTCCTGTATACATATGTTTATCCTCCATCACTAAATAACACACTTGTACAATGATCGACCATATCTTTCCTGAAATTATAAATATAGTATACATTCAATATAATATTTGATCGACCATATCTTTCCTGAAATTATAAATATAGTATACATTCAATATAATATTTGATCAACCATATCTTTCCTGAAATGATAAATATAGTATACATTCAATATAATATTTGATCGACCATATCTTTCCTGAAATGATAAATATAGTATACATTCAATATAATATTTGATCGACCATATCTTTCCTGAAATGATAAATATAGTATACATTCAATATAATATTTGATCGACCATATCTTTCCTGAAATGATAAATATAGTATACATTCAATATAATATTTGATCAACCATATCTTTCCTGAAATGATAAATATAGTATACATTCAATATAATATTTGATCAACCATATCTTTCCTGAAATGATAAATATAGTATACATTCAATATAATATTTGATCGACATATCTTTCCTGAAATGATAAATATAGTATACATTCAATATAATATTTGATCGACCATATCTTTCCTGAAATGATAAATATAGTATACATTCAATATAATATTTAATGACCAAAAGTTAAAGACATGTCTTAAAAATTCATGTATACAATAGTTCTACACGATGGAATGTGTCCCATTGGTTACTTTATTTGACCATCTTTGTTCTTTTGTTCAAAATTTATAACAATGTTACCTGTTATATTTACTTCATACATATCAGAGAATTGGTTGACCTAGTCATCATCTCAACAAATTTTATATCATACCCAGAATGCAATGGTCTTAAAGACCAGTATACAAACCTTCAGTTCTATACTTGAACACTGCCACCCAAAAATGCCTACATAGATTCACAGTTTATGATGTACAAATGTACTATATAGAATTTCAAAACAACAATTATAGCAGTATACTTTATATGTCATTGTTTTTGTAATGTGAAATAACTTTTGGAAGGCAGTGTATTTTCTGTAGAACTAGAACATACATTAAAGTGTGAGAGAGTAAATATTATTTTACAGTACAGCAATGTTTTGTTATAAAGACTACCTTTTGTGGTGAAAAACCATGTTCAAATTGATAAAAAGTTACGTCCCACTAATATGCCTATCCAAATCAATGGTCTTAATAACGATGTAGACTTAATATAGGGATTCTTTCATCTTAAAATAATGATTAATCATTTGGGACTTAAGATCGTCAAAAAATGATTTTGCAATAACCAAGGTGGCTTTTATAGCAGAGTTTTACTGTATAATATAGCACCGGACTTGGTATATCAAATAGCTAACAGGAAATTTACTGTCAGTACAAAAAAAGTCCAATACACAAATTCATGAACACGTGTTCTTCGCTGTAATAGTAATTAACTTTTGTTTATTGGTAAGGAATTAATTAAATTGTAAATGAACATACGTAATTTTATACGGAGCCCCTAAAAGGACATTTTGAAATACTTTTTTTATTTTCACAACTATATCGTTTAAACGCAATATTATTTCGTTTTAACGAAATGTTATTTCGTTTATTCGAAATATTATTTCGATTAAACGAAATAATATTACGTTTAAACGAAATAATTATTTCGTTTTTTCGAAATAATATTATTTCGTTTTTTCGAAATAATTATTTCGTTTTTTCGAAATAATTATTTCGTTTTTTCGAAATATTATTTCGTTTAAACGTAACATTACTTCGTTTCAACGAAATATTATTTCGTTTAATCGAAATAATTATTTCGTTATTTCGAAATAATTATTTCGTTTTTTCGAAATAATATTATTTCGTTTTTTCGAAATAATTATTTCGTTTTTTCGAAATAATTATTTCGTTTATACGAAATATTATTTCGTTTAAACGTAATAATATTTCGTTTTTTCGAAATAATTAAATATTGGCGTTCGTGGCAAAGTGATAAAACTATTTAAACAGAATGAGTGTATAAAAACGGAACGGCAGAACGATTACGAAATGACAGGTAGTCAAACAGAATGTTCGGTAATAATGAAAGCTTTACACTGAGTATTTGACATTTAAGAATTGGCATATTATGTTGAATCTTGACGTCATACCAGAACAAAAAATATCAAAACCAAGACTGTTATAATTCGATGATAGTTAAGCATACTACCCATTTACAATTACTAAATACTTAATATGATTATATGTTTATTTATAGCTGCGATTATACTGTTTTCTAACGTAAATCATTACAGCAAAAGATTGGAGAAACTGTTACGATAAATAGATAACTAAAGTACATGTATTGTATGGAGTTAGGTTATTGTAGCAGATGTTTAATACAACGCATTCTCGTTCCCAGAGTCTAGTAGGATTCTCAATACTAGCTATTGAGAATCTTACTAGACTCTGGGAACGAGAATGAATACAGCGATACTCCATTGTCTTCAAGCCTGCTTCTATGTAGACGCGGTAGAGTGTCGGCGTACAAAACAATAAGTCTTGGGTTCAATCTTTGATCTGACAATGGACTTTTATCGGGTTACATTAAATTGAAAAGTGCTTGTTCATGATTTATTATGAGACGTAGATAATGTACTATTAGAAAAGCATGTTTATGCTATTGGTATAGTTTCGTCAGTGACTGACAACTACTCTAATTGATTTAGAATAAGTGGTAAAAGTAAGAATAAATGACCGTAGGAATTATTTTATGATCAAACTCCACGACAGTATGTTCGTCCGGGTATGGAACCCACGACCCCTCGATCAATAGACGGTAAAGACACGTGCATCATACAATCCATATCTGATACTGAAAACTAGTGATGTCAATCGGCTGAAAAATCTGTAATCGATTAATCGGAGAAATCGGTTGGGCTCAACCGACTGTCTTTCCGATTATAATCGGTTGGATGTCAAAACTTATGTAGCTAAATTCTCGTCATTCAAAAATAACTTTACATGGCTTTAACATTATTTTTGTCAATGGATTGTCGAAGAAGGATGATTTTATAGAAAAGTTGTTCTTGACACACATTTTTCTGTCGAATCCACCATTGTAGTGTGCAGGCGAAAATGAATTACCTCCCTTAGACACGGGCTATTTTTCAGCGACGTCGCCGTCCACGGCAATCGTAATCGATAATCGTCACTCAAATTTTTTCTAAGTGATTTCGGCGACGTCGGCGATAATCGGAACAACACTACTGAAAACCACCAATACAAACATTAACTGGTATATTACAGAATTAACTTAAGTACTTTTCAAATTATCTTAATAGTATAATACACTTGTACTTAAAAAGCCACACACGTGCTCACTTAAGTTAAATACAGTTAAGTTCATACGATTTTGACGATTTTTTTCGAAAATATTTTATTATTAAAAATATGGACAAGGTACTAACATCATCGAATTTGCTGGTCCTAATAGTGGATTTGCGTTGTTAACATTGAAATGTTGTTATTTTTAGACGATTCAACCTAACAACTTCGTCAATACACATATGTATTATCCATATTTTTTATACTATTGAACTCGACGAACTTTTTAACATCAAACAAATATTAGATAGATCTTTATACGAGTACAAACTAATATAAAAACAAATGTACATATTTTAATAGATGCTGTTCACTGATCTTATGATGTTTGAATGTTACAGTAGCAAAACTTTACATACTTCAGTTATTTAATTATTAGAGCAAAGTATTCGCTTAAATGTACTCTCATTTTTTACTTTCAGATGAAAGAATAAAAATCAGTCCAAATGAAATATTTTAGTTAGATATTTTAAAGGTATAGTTCAGACCAACTTTTTTTTTGCACAGCACTACATCCCTTGAGCAACCCCCACTGGGAAGGACTTAAGTACGGAATTGTTCAGAGGTTGTTGCTCTGTAGAGGTAAATTTAATTAAAATAATGCCTACAGAAAATAGCCAAAGCTGTTGTTGCGCAGAGGCTTTTTTCTGTAGAAGGCTGCTCTGAAGAGGTTATACTGTACATGCATATAATATTTTAATGAAAACGAAAGACGTACTTTGTCAACTAGAGTTAATAAACAATCTTATCATCATAATTAACTTTAGAAATATATTATTTATCTTTAGTAGGGACTCTTGTAGGATAACGTGATTATATTTGTTGATTATTTTCTTTGGGAAGTTAACACCATAGCAACACATTGTATCAGTCATATCATGACGGTCAGTCAACCTACTCACCGTTCCTGGAAAGGCTAAATCTCTGGATTATGTTGTTAAACTGTTATTAGGTTCATAATACCACCAGCGACTGATGATCCTTATGATTTAGAATCAGAAGTTTGAAGTTAAATTAACAAACAATATAATATTTGTAGATCTTTATACAGGTAAACCAATATCTATGGTAACTTAAAGGGCAATTTCATCTTAATCTCATGCTGTTCTTCTTATATATTAACTTTTCTCAAACTCTCAAAAATGTATATTATTAAGCGGAAATGCATTTTCTGATAGAAACGCTGTCTGGGCAATTTTAAAACAGCCGTACGAGATCGTGATTTTATGTATGAAAACATATTCCGTTAGAAGCGGTATAGATGACTTTAGTGCATCTTTGTGACCAGTCTACAGGTCAGTTTGCCTTAAAACAATAAGAATTCATAAGAGTTTGGGAACTAATTATTCCAATGTAACCAAATATGAAACCTCTCGGATTGAGCATTTCAAATAAAATAAAAAAATAAACATTCATAATTCTATCATCCAAAATCGTGTTAAAATACATACAGGTTAGATTGTTATTAAAATATTTATAATCAAATAAAAACCAATCTCCGTAAACAGATATCCTGTAGAGCGTTGTCGTAAATTAGCGAGTATGCGAGTGGACATTTTTAGATCGAGTTTTAATCAGATTGAATAAAAACTAACCACAAATTTGATCATTTCAAAAGCTAGTTTAAATGTATACATGAATTAAGAAACTTACAATGTATTTTTACAATTTAGACACGTCAAGTTCGTAATTAGATTTCTAAAAGTATCAAAATAAAAATAAAGATAATAAACATACATGATTGTATCATCCGGAGTTGTGTTCATACATCCAATTAGAAAGTTATCTAAATATTAATAATCCAATAAAAACTAACCCACAAATTGTTACACTAAGCATTACCAATATTCACACTATAAATAATAATATATCAAACGCTAGATTTTCTATCTAGCACTGTTTGTATTCTATATATAATTTTCAAGTTCCCCGCATTTGTACTACCTAGAAAATTTGGCAACTTTCCTCCTTCGCATAAAGGTCGCGGGAAAAGAAGAGTGTTTTAGGCGAAGCTAATTTATCTTACGTTTATATTTTCTTCCAAACGTCATAGTTATGCACGAAAGGTCAAATCAAATAAAATATAAAGAATGTTTAAACTGTTGCATTATGTACAGGTCGTATAAAATGGCATCTGTGTAACTAATATAAGAGAAAATAACTAACGAAGCATCACTGTTTAGATGCAATTCAAAGTCTTCAACTCTGATCCGGATTTTTCTCTCCGAATATTCGATCTTTAAACATACTTTTACATAGCTGGTATAAGAGCTTTACATCATTAATTTTGTTAGAATTAATAGTATCATCGATTGCTTTCGGCGCGATATGACCTTTTTGTGTTGGTGCGCCGTAAAACACAAACAAACAAACAAACATAGCCGGTATAAACATCTCAATACTTAGACGCACAACTCATCACACTTATCGTCGTTTCTATCCGCGCAAGAATTATTTCATCTTCATTCGTCTTTAAGGAATTTAGAGCTTATTGCACCAGTCTAAGCAGACGTTTCTGTGGCTATTTAATTACAGACGGATGGATTGGCGGGTTCCAAACCTAATTATGACACAGTCTGATTAACAATAGATATATTTGTTTGGGCAGATGATACGCCCAGAAAGCTGGTTCGGAGAGCTGATCACCGATATAACATGGCATAACGTAAATTGCTCGCTATAGTTCTACAAATATGTAATATGTAGCCCATATGTGATAGATTTATAGAAAAAGGGCACGAGTTATAGGCACCGTAAAAGCATTGATAAATAATAAATTGTTCATAAAACGGCATAGAAATTAAGTACAAAATATCAATATCACTAAAAGTCCATTACAGCGATCACTAACCTTTTAAAAAATTTTCTAAAACATAACTAATGCACGACGTCATTATCAGAGCAGTTTGTAGCGCCGCTAAACATCGCAACGCCGCTAAATGTAGCAATTGAAAAACCAACGCTAAATATGTAGCACTGCTAAACGTCTCTGTCGTTAGTTACGGCAATCGACGCTAAACATCATAATACCGACGCTAAATGTCGACGTCAGTGCAGTAAGTAGCAACGTCATTAAAAGTCACAATAGACTCTAAACATCGCAACACCGATGCTAAATGTTGAAATCAGTGCAGTATTAGATGTGAAGTCCACGGATGACAACATGTAATAATAGTACTAATTGACTTGGCCTTTCTTTGTCTACATATGATCGCTACTTAATGAACTGTGCTTTGTTTTCTGAGTATTAACGTCATTAGTATTGTAGGTAAACATAGCAGTTTATTATTAGAACAAGTGAGTAAAGAAATCTTAAGACAGTTTTTATCTTAACAATCATTACATACGAGGACCTCATCACTTCGCATTATAGTAAATCATGTGCTGTTCCTATTTGGCCTCTTGAAAAGTTCAGTTAGGTTGGATTTTTCAATAATTACATGAGTGTACATTGGAATGGGTATCTGTTAATTCTGAAACAGTAAAGGTACTCATTCACAGATTTCAACTTAAACATCAACTTTTTCTGAAACTGTCTAAATTGTATGAAAATATTTTTGGAAGTAGGAAATTAGTGATTTGATATGACAATTTTAGTGCAAATGGACAAACAACTACAAATGATAGTCTGTTTATTTGTTTGTTTGGGTTTTACGGCGCACCAACACAAAAAGGTCATATCGCGCTCAAATGATAGTGTTATTGTATATTTCTGGCAATCTATAAGTCAGTGTGTCTTAGAATATTAGGAATTAATTTTGACACAATTTATAGATTTCATGAACAGAACAGAACAGAACAGAAACAGAAGTTCTGTTCTATAATAATAGTAAACCCATACAGTCTGTTTTGTGAAAATGACATAAATTTATCAAACTTAAAGAGGAACATTAGAGTTTTCAGACCGGAAGATTTGTATATTTCATTTTATTTGTTCTGTGAAAAACGAGGTTCAACGTAAAACCTCATTTTTTTCACAAAACGTGTTTTCACAAGTTGTGAAAAACGCGTGAGTAATTTTCACAACTTGCAAAATTCACGTTTTGTGAAAAATGAGGTTCAACGTTGAAAAAACCGCGTGCGTAATTTTCACAGGTTGTGAAAAATGCGTACGCGTTTTTCACAACCTGTGAAAACACGTTTGTTAAAAATAAGGTTCAACATGGCAAGCTTGCTCAAAACTGGAATATATTGCCCGCTTCGAGGCTTTATCGGCACACTTTCACGGCAATTTGTTACTATTCATACAGCATATAAATTCCAGTATTGAGCGAAGGTAAAAAATCTGACAATAAAATCTGTACCTCTGAAATTGACCACTGTCTTACAATTCACAAAATATTACTCACAATTGACAAATGCTGATTAAATGACAATACAATTACCTTTAATTTTATATATCAATTATATAAGCTACAATCATATTTATTTATGTTTAATACGCATGCACCATCCCATCATGGAAACTTCTTTTTTACCAGCGACATATCTTACCAAAATATGAAATCCTGCAGAATCTTCATGTTGCCATCTATGCCTTATAAATAAATAGGCATATTAGTGTCAGGGCGGATAATGGGTTATGTGGTTAAACACATGCTTCATGTCCTAAGAGTCGCTAGTTTGAATCCCTCTCCTCCACTTAAACGACTAAGGCTCAAGAGAAGTTGCTATGGACATAAATGTTACCATGGATATTCGTGCTGTTGCGTACGAGTTTTTCACAAGTTGTGAAAAAAACGGGTTGTGAAAAATGAGGTTCAACAAAGCCGTGTCAACACACATTATGGCCATTTTATGTCAGTCAAATGAAATAATCTAGCTTTCCCGGACCTTTGTCTGTAACCAATACTCTCATACCCGGACAAGGCCGACTATTTCTTCACATACCTTATTAATGGAGGAAAAATCCACATTCATGTACCTTATTAAAGGAGAAAAATCAGGAAAAAGTACATAAAAACAATTCATCTCAGTTATTGTATAGGTATGAATCATTTGTTGTCTATTTATATAAAACAATTTAGCATCAGTTAGAACGATTATTTATTTATAGACAGACTGATGAATATCCTAAGACTAAAATCGGTCAGATTTTCAGATTTTACCCTAAATTACATTTACGTTTGTATATACCTCACAGATTTTGTAATAAAATGTTCCAGTGACGTAGGAATGATCGGTTTTATGTAGCGTAAGATACGTATAAAATACAGGTTAAATAATGTATATAATATATAATGTAATAAAAGATGATTTAATTGAAGACAGATTTTATATACTAAATACAGGGCTGTTCGTATTTATATAATACAGTCTGTACCATTTTATAAAATATCAGTTTTTTTAACGTTTTCTAATTCAGTTAAGTTCGACAATTAGTGTCATCATAATTAATGGTCTTTAAAGCGGAAGGGATTTATCAAAGGGATCATTTTCTTCTAAAATATGCATTTGGGACTAAACAATCCTCAAAAAACCGCACGATTTGGCATTGGAAATGTGTTTTTAAAGATAAAACTCTACTGTTACACTGTAAAGTAGGCATTTGTTCCTACTTATATACATGTATAATATGAAAGACGCAAAGACAATGACGAAAGTGTAAACAATATACTTAAACATCAAATAAGGGACTTTAGTTAGTTATTTCCCCTTGTATACACTTCAAATAGGTAGGTCCTATTAATTGGATTACTCAGATTTTACCCTTACTTTTAATGTCAATTTGTTAAACTTAATCTTAAATAACTTTTTTTGTAAATCATTTAATTTGTTTGAAAATCAACTTAAGTATTTTAGGGTAAAGGACTATCTAAATTAAATCACTTCTTATAACATATCTTAGATAACAAGACAGATATTAGATGAAATAATTTGTTATCTTTACATAGGACTTCAATAATAAAATCCGAGGATTCCAACTGTAAGGACCTACTTACCAATTGGATTGCATCAGATTTTATCAGGGAAAGACAACTGACTTAAGTCCCTAATTAAGAGACAAGCAACACTTATCAACATAAACAAAAGTAACAGGTGCCAACTACACACTATATTAACACTGCTATCAATCAAAACCTACTGACCAACAATATAAGAAACGCAAATTTTCAAAAGTCTATGAGTCTATCCCTCCCCCCCTCTCTCTCTCCCTCTCGCCTATCTTTCGCTCCCCTCCATCTACCCCTCTCCTCTCTTTCTTCTCTCACCCCCTCCCTTCTCTCTTTCTCTTTCTCTCTCTCTCTCCATCTCGAAAGCTCCTTCTCTGTCTCTCTATCTCTCTCTCCCATCCCTCTCCACACTCTTTCCCCTCCCTCTTCATCCCCTCTCTCTCAGCTCTCTCCCCTCTCTTCCCTCTCTCCCTTCTTTCTCCACTATGTCACTATATCATTTCTCTCTCTAATTCTGACCACGGTAAGTCTACAGAGACTAATCAAAGATAACAATACCATATATCAATGTCTACGCCTACAATGACACTTCAAATGTTATTATTGTAGAAAGATATATAATATAACGGTATGACATTTCAGAAAAAACTTCTTTTTATACTAGAGTTTTTGTTATATGAATAAAAAGATTTTGTTTTTCTGTGTTGTAGGTATCAAATGGCAATATTTAAATTCGGTTATGCAAAATAATTTGACAATTTCATTGTATTGTCCCTATAGGCACAAAGGCGGCTTCTAGTTGACATGGTAAACACAGAATGTTAACGAGTGTTTTTATCGAAATTTTTCGTTTTCCCAATTTTTACAGAGTCATCCGGAAACGAATAATTCACACATAGAATGGCTGAATCATATAAGGCATGAGTAAATGCTTCAAATTCGAGTACATGTAATGTCATAGTCACACAAGTACAAATATTCACCCGGATCGCTACATAATAAATTCGGCTGCTTTCGTCACAATTCGTTTTACTCCGTTGATAATCCGCGATTATCCATGACTGGCTTCTTTCCACATAAACTGCATATGTACGTCCTAAAAGATCACTTTGGATAGCTGCACAACTGGCACCATCCGTGCCGTTTTCGTCCGTACCTACACCGTGCCATCGTCCGAGAAGGTTAGACTTAGGCATCAATATAACTTTATAATGTTATACTGTACTATAAGTACGTACTTATGTTTCTTACCGTCCCGATACTGTAACGAAGTTAGCCACTCAAGGATTTACTAGTCTTCTTCTTCTCGTTCACCGCTACACAGTCAGACCAGTCTTGAGGATGAATTGTATGGTCCGTCTGAGTTCAACTACAGTACCATACAGTTTCTCCTGTAAAGTTGTCTCAGTCGGCCATATTGCTATTCTCTCCTGGTGGTGTCTTTCACAGGTTTGAAGGATGTGCTCTGTGGTTTGGCCATCCTCACCGCGTGGGCATGTAGCTGTCGGTGCCAGCTTTAGCTTTTTATGCATATGTGCATTTAGCCGGTTGTGTCCAGTCCGAAGTCTCACCATTACTACTTGTTCTGGCCTGCTGAGAAGGTGATAATCATCATTTTCTTGGGTTGGCCTCATCAGTGTCTTGATAATGGTGGTCTTTTCCTGGTATGTCACATTTGCAACTGGTTGCTCCTTTTTTTAACCTTCTTTAGCAAGCTTGTCTGCCTGTTCATTTCCAGGGATTCCGCAATGGGCAGGTGTCCATTGGGGATTTACTAGTAGTACTTTGTGTCTCAAAGGTGTTCATGCTCAATCGGACTGGTTACTTTCCCTTATCGAAAATTTGACAATTATATCGATTTTCATCCATTACTAATATAAGATAATTATATGGATAGATCGTCGATTTTATTGATAGCCATGTGATTTCTGGTTAAAGACAAGGCTCCAAAAAGCTAGGTTATAGATGAGCTGGCCATCGTAAAAGGCAATACTTAGTGATGACAAGGCGACAAACAAAATCAAACCAAAAATATTCAAGCCTATGTTTGAAGTGTTTACTCTACCCAGATTGATGTTTATTGTTTAATTGACAGACAGGTTCTTATATCACCAAACTTATTGGTTAAGTGTTATAATCAGAAAGCATTTTCCCAGGGAAATTCATCATAGTGTTGGAGTTATGTTGTAGAAGACGAAAATAACTATTTGAAATAATGAGTTAGCAGCTTAACGATGCTAAAAACACTTTAACTAATAATTAGTTTTACTAGTCTTTATGTCTAGTGAATACGAACTGCAACACGTGCAACAAAGATGGAATCCAGGGCGTGTATCATTATTGGTGCTAAATTATTATACATTATACGTGCGTCGCGCTTGCTGTGGGAAAATATATGAACGACTTATATATATCACAAAATCGCTATATTGATATTAATAGTTAAACTTTTAAAAAGCTATATCTAATGGCAGTTTTACACAATAAATTATCACATTATACATATACAGATCGTGCTTTTGGTTAGGACTACTGTTTTTTCATACCTCATGTATGTTTTCTGATATGCAATGAAGAGGCTTTGTTAGAATAAATTTTATATTTCTTATCTCTGATAAAAACCCAACGTTTCTTTATTGAAGGCAAAATGGCATTAAAATGACAGTACTGAACTACGTGTAGTTAAGAAATTCGCTGATATGTAACTAATTTATACTCCTTGTTTCATTTCGGATCAGCTTGTGAAATCTTGATAGTGGAACCTTACGTAAATATAATCTAGCAAATTCCTAAAAGAAATGAAGCATTGGCTGTATATTTCTTCGTCGGTGGCTATCAACAGCCTTTCTTAATACAGGGAGTAGACAGTAGAATGGTCATAGAAATGTCGATAGGTGACACATGAACACAGCGTTTTACGATTTGAACAAACCCATCCAGTCTATCCTGACATGCGCGTGCAATTGATAATCTTGTGCATGAACGCGTTTCCGCATTCTATATTAATTAATACAACCAAACATCTATTACACGAAACAATTAAAAAGTAACAATTCAACTTTCCAGCTTGCACCCAGAAGCGAACACTGTTTCAAAAGAAAGACCAACACGGATTCATTAAAAAGCTTGTATATATTTAGACTCTCTCTCTCAAAACATCAACAACATCGTTAGTTATCCCACGATACATTACTCCGTAATGCTGCGTTATGTATATACGTATGTATTGTAACGGAAGAAAGTACTGTCGTTGCCGACGATGAACAAACAACAACCACAAACATTTTTACATCTAGCCTTAGTGAATACATCTTCAAAGACTTATAACTAGTAGTTACTTCTATTTTCGACAGGTACATATGCCATACAGTTAGTTCTTAACTTATCTGGAGCGTAAACAAACACGCAATTTGTACGGCAATGAGAAAAACAGATAATTCTATCATAATGTGTATATCACACATCCTTCATCTTAAGCCTGGTTTACATTTATCCTACGGTCTTCGTACCGAGACATTTCCTACAAATTATTTGTGGGTTTTCTTGCAGTTTCCGCAAGCAAGATGTATAAGGTTCCTTTACCGTAGATGCAATTAACATTGTTAGCTGTTAGTTTCAGGTGTGTTTCATTTTGTGTGATCCTTATTCTTGTGGTCTAGGGTGACTTTCTTCGTATGAACGACTTCCGTATGACATGCAAGTATGTCACACTACAACCGAATGACAATTTTTGACAATCGCTTTTTATTTTATACATGAACTTGCTTTGTGGCGACCGTTTGCTGAACGTAAAAACTAAGCTTGTCCGTCTTGCGGCAGTCTTGTTTCTTAGGAAAACCATATGGTTGATGCGTGCCTGTCTCGAGACCGTCGTACGGGACCGTATGGCAATCTGAAGGCTACCATGCGAAACTTTTTAGAAAAAGCAGGAAATATAGACTTTCGATGGAAAGTGTACTCATTCAATTTCGAAAAGTGTACTCATTCAATTTCGTACGGCTAATGTAAAAGGGGCTTTACTAAATATTGCCCAAACAACCATACTAAGTTTCATTGAAAACAATGTTTATCTCAGGCAGACTATTTCTGTATCTCCGTCAAACACTTTGCTGCACTTAAAATATTCTAGTTTGTATTCATGTATACATTTGTACATCAAAATTATGTCTAAATAATAAGGTATGGTATGAATGTTTTATTTAAACTACATTGTATTTGAATTTAGCGATCCTCATAAAAATAATTTCCTGAATAAGCAACATAAGGCAGAAAAGTAATAATTCCATTGGTCGACGCGATATGACCTTTTTGTGTTGGTGCGCCGTAAAACCCAAACAAACAAACAAACAATTCCATTGGTGAATTTAAATAGTAAAACAAATGCTTAATGAACAAGGTGTCGCGCGTCTGAATCTAACCAAAGGTAATGCTTACTTCATTGAGTAAGAAAGTATAAGCGATTGGTTTACTATAGTCGAGGGTAAGTTGGTACCTTCCAGAATGAAATTAATCGGCTGTACTGAAAAACAACCGGAGAAAAATAACTCTATGAGAGAAAGATAAGTTACAGCTGCCCGATGACTAGGGCTATTGCTTGTAAAATTTGACCTGAGAAATAACATAATTTGCAAATAACCAGTTAAATGCATAGGCGGATTTAGGATTTCTGGTTAGAGGGGGTGGAAAATTCTAGTAAGAAGGGGCGTAAAATGAATAAGTAGAATGGTGTTCCAAGGGGCCGTAAGGGCCTCGAATGGTCCAGTGCAAATCCCTGACCAGAGGACCAGGTGACCGGCGGCCCCGGAAATTCCTTAGTTTTGTTTATTTCTAAGGGATTCGGGAATATTTCCAGATTCTTTCCAGAGTATAAAATATAAAGCATCTAGATAATCATATCATATAATTTTCTAAAAGCCGCTGAATCATGTTAAAAATCTTACAATAATGAGAAGGAATTGTTTTAAAATGTATGCTATGTTGCATGCGTAGCGTGCGAATTTTTTTTGACATGTATACTAAATATATATTTCTTAAAAATATCATATTTCATGATAGAAAAAATCTTTGCTTGGGCAATTATAGGGGGCGTACCGGCGGCCGGGTCCGCCCCCTCCCCTGGATCCGCCATTGAAATGTAGTGTGGATTCAAAAGCCTGTATTGTTTCAGTCTGTCTCGGGACAAATTGCACAAACAGCACATGTACTGTCAGAAAATCGTTGAACGTGTATCATTATGAACCTTAGACTACAAAATGCAATTACTTTTTATACTTTGATATATAATATGCTATAATATTATATGAGATGTTTATATATAGAAAATAAAATACTTGAACCAATCAACAATGGTGACTATAGTACAGAGATAATCATGTAGACATTTTAAAACACCACTCCATCTTACAATGATCGTACTAGATGTTCTTTCAGTGACATTAATGAATACTTCTCACCATATATCAGATAAATAATTGATTCTTACATATATAGCTTTCTTACTACCTTCTCATTCTATATTCTATGATGACGTCATCATTCGTCTGCTAATTAACAAGAAAATCACGACAAGTTCTCTCAGACAACAGAAACAACAAAGAAGTGTAACAAGCTTAGGTATTAGACAGCTTAAATAAGGTATCATACCACTAAAATATGGAACCACTATGATATGGTATCACACCACTAAAGTAAGGTATCACATCACTATTATCTGTTATCACACAACAAAAATCAGGTATCAAACCACTAGTAAAAGGCACCAGAACACTAAAATCAGGCGTCAAACTACCAGTTTTAGGCATCAAACCACTAAACTCAGAAATCATGTATAAGATCAAAAATGACCCATGAACATAGTATTAATACAATTTATTATGTAGACGTTGTCTAATTACTTCTGGATCAACCCTCGTACATGTAGTTCATACAGACATGTATATACATATACATTTATCAGCAGTTAATTCCAGTCATGCTCTAACACTATTTATAGACATGATAACTAATCTGTCATTAAATATTGAACAATGTACAGGGGCGGATCCAGGATTTCTTCTAGGGGGGGGGGTCCGATCTTTTTCTAGGGGGAGTCCAAACTTTCAAACCACAACCACACTATACACATTTTGCAGAATAATGCAACATATTAATAATAAAATCTACATATGACCATTAAATCGATGTTAAGTACCGAGAAGAATTGCTTCATGTTACTTAAAAATGACTTTACAGTCAAGAAATACACTAATGAACAGGTACATTTTGGAAATTCTAAGGGGGTCCGGACCCCCAGACCCCCCCCCCGCTAGATCCGCCTATGAATGTATTATTACACTATAATCTTTAGTTACAAGTTACCAAAGGTATAAATACCATGTAGACTTAGTTAACTATTAATGATGCTACTTAAACTGTAACTAAGATAATATCTAGGGTCAAAACTCTGTCTAAACACGTCAGATTTGTCTGTTATATTGCCAATGTTATATAATTAATGATATTAATTAACTCTAAGGGGGTTCAATCCTTATACCCAGCACTCAGGATTTATCAACTATCTAACTACCGATTTAATTCGTAAATACTTCAATATTTTATCGTAAATGTTTTGATATTATATGCAGCCATAGTAATTAGTTTTGTTCAATCTCGTCAGACAATTACTTTAATCATGGAACGGGCGTGGTCGAATGGATACGACGTGGGACTGGTAATCATTGGATCGCCAGCCCCGCGTTGATTCGAATTCTATCCAAAACCTATCCCGTTGTTTCATGAGCGAGAAACTTTATCCTACTAGCTCAGTACTGAGGATTAATCAAAGTTGTAATAATTTGTTGCACTATCGAGCTAAAATAAATAACTATAGTAATTACCTCCATCTACGTATATAAATTTACTCTCATTATAGATTTTTGTTTTCTAAAAATAATCAATTTACAAATATTCTCAAAAAATTCTCAATTGTAACCGTCATCCCCCCCCCCCATTATATTTGTTGAAACTCATTAATCATTAAGATTGACTTATATTTAATGGTTCCTCTAAATCAGAATTGTTCTTCTTTTCTAAATTAATCAATGTACAATTCATTTAAATTAAAGCACAGTCGTAGTTACCCAAACAACATTGATTTGCTTTAGTTAAAGTACATGTGCATATATCCTAACCTTATTGCACCGTAGAGTATGGGATCGTCAGCTAAATGCAACACTGGTCTAACACAGTTTTACAAAACTTACATTTTTCAATATTTGAAACAATTTATATAATATACATTGAACATCCAAAAATATAAAAAAGTTCAGTCAGATGTGTAATACCATGGGTTAATAGGACCACAGGTGACAGACCAAACTTTTCCTTAAATAGTATATATAGAGAATATGTACTATAATAAGGAAAATTGGGTCTTCACCTGTGAGTAGGACCTAATTAGTAACAGAAACGTAAGTAAATACTTTACTAAATGTAATAAGCATTTGACTTAATGACAAATATTGAAACATTAGGTACTGAATAATTAAGTAAAATAGAGTTAGAGCAGTATTGCACTCACCCATACACTGATAATATCTCTTATTTTACCTAAAGTCTGAGAATACAATGATTAATGTTAAAACAATATAATATTCCTGGCAATCACACGTAAACTAAGGTATCTATAGCACCTCAATGATTTAATTAATTATCCACACATATTATATGCCAACATTCTATAAACACATTTTCAAATATTTTCGACAATTTTCAACATATATTGATCAATGCTATACATACCATTTTTATCTCACACTATAAATTAATCCTACTACAACAACAAAAAACTCACTAAAAAGTATGTTTACATCAATATATCCTAGTTCCATTAATACATACACTTTTTTGTTATATATACTACATAAAGTGAACATTCTACCAGCACTAAGTTACGATTTCTTTCGAATTTCACCGACTATGATCGTCCATGAATACGAAGTTACGATGATTACCGAAGTTCTTCGACTATGAACCAATTTTCGATGTTTAATGTCGTTTTACGACTATCAAGGCAAAGTTACGATGTTTACCGAAGTTCTCCGACTATCACCTTCCATGAATACTAATTTACGATGTTTACCGAAGTTTCCCGACTATCACCGTTCAGGAGCACTAATTCACGATGTTTACCGAAGTTTCCCGATTATCATCGTGACGTATTCTATAAGTAATAATACTTATAGTGGGAGAGTTTATATCTAACATTATGATAGTACAACCGCCTGTTGTTTCTTAGAACGAATCCAGGGAGAATTGTAGGAGTGAAGTATCAGTTAAAACAATCATAGAAACAACAGTAGCGTACAGAGAGTGAAGTGTTAGTACTGTTTGTTGTACAAGTCCATGTTTTGTTTATTAGAATCTTAATACGATTACTAAATCAACATGATGACATAGAATACACAACTGGAAGCCTTTGTTAATGAGATATTATATCAGCTTTAATGATGGGTACCGGTCAAATCTTATAAATATATTATCATTAATGCAGCGCGTTCACAGACTTCAACTTTTTATAAATTTATCGCAACTGTCAAACTTTGCATAGAAACATTTTGAATCAGTATAACAGTGTTCTGATAATGACAATTTTAGTAAAAAATTAGTGAGAAGTGCCTTAGCAACAACTATAAAAGATAATCTAAGTTACATACTTTGAGAGATAATTTTAAAATATCAAAATACAGTAGATCTACAACCTTTCTTGAACAACACGCACTTGTAGGTACTTAAATGTGCTGCTTTTCAGAGGTTGCTGCTCTGCTGAGGTAAAATTCAGTTAAAATTAAGCCCAATGGAAATACCAAAAGCTGTTGTTGTGCAGGGGATTTGTTCTGTTAAGGGTCCCTCTGCAGATGTTACACTGTTATAACAGAGTCTGTGATATAGTAGCTTTAAATGATAATAATGTGGTTGGGATATTACAATAATCTGATGTCAATATAATTATCTAAATCTCTATACGTTTATCTTTAATAAGATATAATTTTCAAGTTTTCTACATCCTTACAAGAACATGACAATAATGTCAATTTTCCTCCATTAATAAGTATATCGAGAAGTTTCCGGCCATGCGGAAGGCAATGTAAGAACTGACCAGGATAGCTAGGTTAGGTGCGTTGGATGCCATAAACCTAAACTGTGTTGACACGGTGTTAAATCTAGTTCAACAACAAAAACAACCAAATTGTATCCAGCGATCTATATACTGCTTTTTCAAGAGCAAGTAAGAAATGTTTCAAATTGTTCAAAAACTCCAGAAATCAGATAAATGGTAAAGCCTACTTTACAATATCTGCGATGAAAATCCGCTCAGTCGTCGAAATATTATATATGTCATAATTACTATTGTTATCACAGTAAAAACCTTGATAAAATATCGAGGAAATGGGAAACTGGCAGAACATCTCCTGTAGTTTAGAATATAATCAATCGTAGGTGCGTGTCCAATGACGAGAATATACCCTTATTTATCTAAAACCACGCAAGAATCATAGCGTATTTGGACATTTTTCATATCCAAAATGCCAATACATCATGTGATTGGGTATATATTCCAATATGAACGAGTTCAGATTTGATATCAGAAACCGCAGGAACCATATTTAGAACCTTCAGGATTTCATTATCGCTACTGGAAGCTTATAGACAGATATGACATTGAGATATTGTTTTTAAGTGGAGTATGCTGAGTTTTATAGCTAGAAGTAGGCCGCTATGTCATGCAATAAGTTGCCAGTTGCAGCAGAGCAAATTGATTTAAGCATCTTGAATAAATGATTGAGTGTTTCCGCCAGACAGTGAAACATTTTATTGACATTAATTGGTGAACTTTGTCCTACAATGCAACATAAAATACCCCTCTTAAATTAGTAGTATAATGTTGTATTGTGTTAGTAACATTAACCGAAAGTATCACCTTTCTTATACATTTGTATCGTATACATATATCTTGCATTGTGATTGACCAATCTAAACTTAAAATAAACTAAAAACTTTTTTTATTGAAATTGAAAAAAAAATTAGAATGTCGAGAACTAAATGTTGTTGTGGTATAATCAATTATCACGACGTCAAAATTATAACTGCGCTAAAATTCAGTCTTCATGCAATAAATGTTCAAAATTTCATTCAAATCGGCTGAATTTCACTATTTTGGATAATAATCTAAGTTGTAACTAAACAGGTAGGTTTTATGTACATAAAATTACCACTTTTTACATTAATTTTGTATGTCAATTTGCACAACACTGTTTACTGCTTCTACGCTTCTAAAATGTCTCTATACAACTTTTGGGAGGTGTAGAAAAGTTGACATTTAAGTTAAAATCTAAGAACGAACAGCAATTAAAATCACTAAAATCTTTTATAATCATCGCGTGTTTGTTATAAAATAAAGTTTGCTCTCACTATATTGTTTTCATCCAAAAAAATGTAACTAAAGAATCATTAGAAAATATCCAAACAAAAGCATCATAGTTCTTATATACACCATAATACATGTTAGCGTTATATTTTTATATGCCTCATACATAATAATATTGAATAAAATAAACTTACACTAAAATCCTTTTAGTCCAATAAGTTCTTATACGCTGAGTGACTGCAAGCAACTATTTTATAATATACAATGTATTTAATAGAAAAAGAAAAATTTCATCCAATGATTAACTATTCGTCAAGAAAAAACAAACTTTTTTATCTATTAAAAACAGATTTGAGTGTAAGAGTGTTTACAAAAATGTCTACAAACCTGTGGTTTTCATTCGAATTCAAAAGATTTCTGACGTTACTTCTAGATAAATACTTAACATTATGTATACGTTTTTAAGATTTTATTATTTATCTTAATTTACAGATCTGACAGGCCACGCCCATATTTCTTGGGAGTAGATACATTATATTTGATAAAATTTTATGAATTTAAATTGTAAACAAATTCTCTTTTATACCTATACGAAAATGTTAATTTTTCACACAGCGTGATGACGTATTTGTGTTTAGTTAGTGGGAATTTTTGTGAACAAAATGGAATGCTTTCAGGAAAAAAGTAGATTTTTTCTACCCCAAAGTGTTTATAGCACAAACATGAGTTGAATAATAAAATGTTTAGACAAAGAAAGAAAAACATGTTTTGATTATGACCTAACTTATTTTTGAACTGGCCTAATTTTTAAATAATGCTCACATTCAAGATATCTGGAATGCCATTTATGTAATCATAAGTAAGAATAAACACAGTAAACCCATGAAACTGGGGTATGTGAAGTTGGCTTGTACATTGTTCATTGTAATTCAACTTGTAGTTCGCCAATTACTAGCTAGTAGTTGGGTATTCAACTTTTGTTCGGCCCAGATATATCACCATACATGATATTTGAATTACTAGCTAGTAGTTGGGTATTCAACTTGAAGTTCGACCTGGACACACCAGCATAGGTATTATTTGAATTACTAGCTAGTAGTTTGGTATTCAACTTGAAGTTCGGCCCAGATACACTAGCATAGGTATTATTTGAATTACTAGCTAGTAGTTGAAACTGAATGTTGGTAGCCAGTTTGAAGTTTGATTTTAAAGTAATACATTGTATTTCTAGTTTAGATTCAAGTATGTGTATGTGAAACTGGCTACCAGTTCCTAGAGCGCATTTTACAGCTATGGCAAAATCTAAGGATGATGCTTGCAGATGATTTCTAGCTGATGTTTGTCCTGTAATTTTACCTGAGGGTAATGCCATTGTAATAATTATTACTGTTACCAGGTAGTAGGTTCGGCAGTAGTCGACGCTTAATGACAAACTGAAATATGCAGCGGACTTTATGTAGGTTCCTTGAACATGGGTTATCAACTTCAACATTAAAGACATCAGGGCTCGAATTTAAGCTCGCATACTCGCAAAATGCGAGTGGATTTTGAAAATTGCGAGTAACTTTTATTACAAATCGCAAATTTTTGCAAGTTGAAATCGACGCAAAATATTACTGTCTAAACTTTACAAATAAAGAAAAATCTCATTTTCAAAAAAATACGCTAAGGTACCCTTTCACATATAACGGATCATATACGTTTTTTTTAATCGACTTTTATCCTACCAGACACCATTTTGTATATTTTACCGTAGTATGTCAACTAGTGTCATCAAATAGCATCATATTTCGTCGATCTCAAATTTGGACGATTCCGTCCCATCGCTGAACTTACAGCACAAAAACGAGTGTCATGTTCAATCTAATAATATATTATTATGTTGAATTTATTAATTATATAAAGGGCGAGTTTCCTAAGCATAACGCTAGCTAACGATTTGCCTACTGGTACTCATAATTTGATATCACATACGTATTTCTTTTGGTGTAAGAATGGTACCAGGCCACAAAGCGCAAGCTAGCGTTATGCTCATATAAGAAACTCGCCGATGGTTAAAAAAGAGATTCAAATATAGAGAGATATGAGAGAAATTTGTGAAAAATGTAATTTAAATATTTTAACCTCCCACACAGAGAGGGATAAGTATGAATAGTAGTCAAAATGAAATAACAGCAGGTTTTAATTAACAAACATCTATTCTATACACATCACTGGCTTACAGACATTTATCAAAGATTATTTTCATGAATAACAAACTAACAAGTCTAGAATCTCAACTGTTTATTTCATCAACTATTATAGGACAACCCACGACTAATAGCTGTTTTATTTGAAAGCAAGGAAGCTACTCCTTTTCTTTACCATCGATCAGTCACACGCCCAAATACAAAATCTCATGAAATAAATTGACAACATTAATTTAAACTATAAAATATATTAAAATGAATGCAGGGATACATTTAATTTAGACGTTAATCCAAAGAACACCCACTCACAGGTTGTTCCTTAGTCTAACCGCGTCATATTCACCTTACAAACTACTTGTAAATGGTTTAAGATTATGTATTCAGATGATGTCTTATTATGGCTGTATAATTAACTAGAATTCTTGATATTTGCGGATCAGAGCCGAGGACTTCTGAATGTACAAGAATGATAAGGGGTGGATTTTCAAAATAGTAACATTGAACTAACGAAATCGTTCAAAAACAGAAAAGGTCGATCTGTTTGGCCCAATCTCCGTAAACAGATATCCTGTTGAGCATTGTCGTACAGAATCTCTACTGTCTCCGTGGAAGGTCACATCGAGATGAACTTTGTGTCGACCAATCAATGCATAGCTTTCATCTAGACGAAACACTATTAATAACATTTTGATTTCGTAATTTCTATTTTTAGACCAAGATTTGCAAGCTTATTTAACAGCGGTATGATTCACAGTCTGCGATTAGACGGCTCATTTCAAATTGCGTGACGTAGACGATGTAAGCAAGTTACGTATCATAACAATATCGTCATGAATATTATGATGAGAAAAGGTAACCTGAACGTGACCTTCGTTTGGAAAAGGCCAGATATAAATAAGCGAATAGGCGAGCGGAAAATTTTAGATTGGGTTTTAATCAGATTGGGTTGGGCCTAGTTTAATCAACAGATTTATCGTACCAGGACAAAATCTATCGAATATATCCGAAAGCATTTGTAAAGAAAAGAATAGTACGCATGTGATTCTCTAAATTTATCGTATGGAACTGCTCACAAAATTGTTACAGAAGAGCTAGAAGTGCATCGTGCAGGTCAAAGGGAAACTTTGAAGAGTTATGAGGTAGGACAGTAATGTAGTTTTCTTCTTTTGACAACATAACGTCTTTTGAGACGTCATGAGCTGTGTCGCATTTTGTCACGTCTATGTATTTAAAATAGTGCAGAGTCATTAATTATTGTCCAACCTTTACAATATTTTGAGAATTTGTTGACAGATGCCCACTAAATAAGATACTAGTATACGCCGAGCACTGGTCCGCTCACTCTAGAAGTTCATGTTATTTGCTTTAGTACTTTTTGTTCCACGCAAGGCGTCCACGAATTTCTGGATCACCCCTCGTATTTCTTGTAGTATTTCTGATTTCTAGATAAAATTGATATCAACTAACAATTACTATAATACTGAGGAAATCTCTTGTCAGACTTTTCTGTCAAGTTCTACAGACAATGAGTAGAGGAAATTATAGCTTTCATGTAAACATTATTTTACCAGCACGAACTTTCTTAAAGAATATACATAAGGAGTGCATGAAAGTAGTAGAAATAACTTTAAAAGAGATCACAAAGCTCAGTGCTATAATTATGTTACATTACTACTGTATGTGTGATCTTAAACTACAATCAGATAAGCATCTATAGTTATCTTTAAAGGTACTAGTTCACAGATTTGGTTGAGATTTTTCTATATTTTCAAAATACCAGTCAGTGTCCGTAATTCTGTCATAAATTCATCAAAACATAAATTCTTATATTCCAAGACAAACTGGCCCGTAGATTCCAAGAAATATACAATAAAAGTCACAAAAATGCACTAAAATTGTCTATACCGTGACATACGGGATAGATTTTTACTACTTAAAACACCAACATTTGTAGTTATAAGTCTATTTGCACTAAAAAAAATTCAATATCAAAACCCTAATTTCCTGCATCAAAAAATGTTTCCATACAAAGGTAGTTTCAGAAAAAGTTGATATTTTAGTTGAAATCTGTGAATGAGTTCCTTTAATATACATTGAATGTAAATATACTAGGACGAAAATGAAACGCCGGGTAACCTATAATGATTGTTTTAAGGGATAAATTGTATTATTGGATTATTATATTTATTTTTGTATGAAATGTCATCTGTATGGAACCAGCTGTTGAAGTTTCAATCGATTTCCGATGCTGATTATGTGAAAAAATACCCCCTTTTAACGATGACCCTTCTTGTTTTGCGAAACACGGCCGGACATGTGTTGCATATTTTATGTACCCGGCGTTTCTTTTTCGTCCTAGTATACATTGTAATGCAAAAACTCTATAAAATGAATCATACTATTTTACTCTCAATTGTATTTCCGATATAGGGTGCTAACATTTTTCTTCTAAAGGTCATATACAGTTGGTTTTTTTATCCTCGTGCAAAGAAGTTACAAGTTTTAAATCCTTATAAGATTGACGTTCAAACTGACGTCACGTACATTCGCATTTGCACATATACACTCTGACCTAGATTATTGGATTTGTCCAATGAAAACATCATTATATTGTAAGTCACGATGAATGCCGAGTAGTGACGATTGGCACCTATCATGAAACTCATTCGGAACAACTCGGCGAGAGCTGCGGTACACACTTATCGGCAGTTTTCAGAAGCACCCGAGTGGAAATCTGAATGCCACAAACTAAGCATTCTAACTATTTTCCGGTCGATTGCCGTAAACTCTCGGTAGATTCCGGTGTCACTAAATGAGATTGTATGTACTGTTTTGTGCCGTTCAATTTTTACATTCTTAGTAGAAATGAAACAGAAGTTGTACATGTTAAACCTTGATTGGTTCAATTGGCACAGGTTCAATCAAACAACCGAAATATACCGAACACAGCTGTAATATTACGATTGCAACCGAGAAACATCGGAATCATCCGATTATAAATGGGAAGACAACCAATATCATAGTTCGAACAAAAAAACCCAAAACACTGTTTATAGTACCAATACAATGGACTAACCCACGACGAGGGATGCTCAGGATGACTTTAAAATAAACAATTGTGATATATTTTTCTTGTGTCTTAGTTGTTGGTGCAATGGAAAGCGTTCTACTATAACAAGCTTGATTTACCTATAGTGGTGGTGGTTTATCAACCATGCTAATTTTGTTAAAATGAATTACACAATTTTATTTTCAATACTGCCTACCCCTGAAATGAATGGTCTCATGTATAATGTATACCAAAACACGTTTTGTTTTTTTGTACGCACTATAGTATTATCTGTTGATTACTTGTTTGAAAGTTGATTGCCTACTTTAGTGTAGCGGCCATTTTTCTTGAAGTACCTTAGCTATTGCCAAAATATCTCCCGATTAGCAATGATTGTGACTTAGTATGTTGTTCGAAGTCACAGAAGGAAACTCTACTTAAGTCCCTAACAGTATTCCCTACTGTTCAGCGAGGACAATATTCAAACAATATTCCATTGATACATATTCTTAAAGAAGATGTTCCAATTAGATAAAGTAAATGGGTTTTGATTTTCTAACAAATACAAAAATATATTTCATTGATACAGTAACAAGGAAATATATTTTAATGCAGACTTCGTTGGCAGTCACAAATATGTTTTATCCTATAATTTTGTTTCTCAAAATGTATGTTACCAAACCATGTTATTAGGGTTTCAAGTGTATGAAAACTATCCAACTTATACTTCACTATACTTATACAGTAAAGTTCCCCTATAAAACACCATGGTTATTGCAAATTCATTTTTACGTCCCAGTGCTTAATTTGAGAAGAAAAAAACCGTCCTTTTCACTTTGGGGTCCGCTTCCTGCTCCCCAGTACTGAGCTAGTAGGATTATGTTTCTTGCCAAAGGAAACAACGGTGTAGGTTTTAAATGACATGCAAGCCAACGCGGAGCAGGATATCCAAAGATTTCCAGTCCGACGTTGTAACCACTCGGTCACTCTCGTGCCTTTTATAAGAACAGTAGATATTTCAGTATTTTTCTAATTATGTCTGTATTCCAACTTTATTTTCATTATAAACGATATAAGGTTGCAATACATACATGTAAAACATTTACTTTAATTTAGTAAAATACCCTGTATGTCGTGTCACTACAAAATGGAGGATTCCATACCAAATATAATCATGTATTCTTAAAGATAGATACAACAAATGCCATATTGTGTATGTTGCGTGACATGCAAATGATGAAACTTTTATAATATTTTCTCATCATTTCCATTCGCTCTATATTTTACATAAAATTGTATATGCTAGATTGCTGCACTGTTATACACTTTAAGAAGTTTAAGTGTGGTTATATACATATTTTGCCGACTTTACAATTTTGTACTATGGCCCCTAATCATTGAAATAAATCTCCGACAGGTAAACCCTTACAGTACCTTATTACACATAGAAGGAGCGGAACACCTGAAGGTTAATGTCTTGCTAAAGGCAATAAGCAGTGCCTTTAGTTGGACTCAAGCTCGGATCCATCCCTTTAGGTGCACGTCCACTCATTTGACCACTGCTCCAATAAACATTCTTTAAATAGGTCATGAAATATTTTCTACGACCATTCTCCTATGAGTTTGCTTTTCGATGTATGACTTAAAATAAACGTGCCCGTTTTATTGCCGTGCCATGTGAGATATCCGAAATCCTTCGAAAATTTACAAAATATTCTCTCTGGCCATTTTGATAAACTAAGAAAAATGACGATCGCGAAAACTGATGATTTTACAATATTATAAAGAAAGTAATAACATAATCATTATAAAGCAAACATCTGCTGTAAGATCAATGTAAGTTTAATATAAATAAATTGTAACAGGTTGAATAGATACAAATCCTATCAAAACAACTGTGTCCTTATTAAACTCTCTAATAAGAAGGTTCAAAGAACGTTCAATACTAATTTATAGCTCACAGTCCTATAATAGAAGTATATAACTGGTAATTATAGCATTATACTGTCATATAGATCGTACGACTTCCATGTTCAATATTGTACGGATGCTATTTGTTATGCTTGTTACACATCTTACTTATGAAAACTATTTCGAACGATCTCTTAGTATCTGAACTATTCTGTTGTGTTCCAACGCTAGCACAACCATTGCAAGTGTGCAATCGTCGCACAAACTGCTCAACACCAATTTTGCGGCTGACTTGTGGCGTCTAACCTTAACAAACAGCAAACTATGAGCTGTTTGGACTTCGCATGGCAATTGCAAGTTTTCATGCAATACAAGGCTGGCATGGTAAGGTATGGTGTCATTACTTTCATCGCGCGACCATCGCGATACAAACAAAGGTATAAAATCGATTCTCTCACGATAGTCGTGCGACTTCGGTGCAACTAATGTACATGTCGTACGGGAAGCGTGCGGTAGCTATGTGAACTGAAAAATTGCAAAAAATCGTACAATTCATAAAATATTTAAAAAAAACACAGCTTACGACCTCTACAGAAACTGTTGCAAAGGAATTTCGTAAAGTAAGTACGGAACCCGCAGTTCCTTGTAAAAATGTCTTCGTACGGTAAAGTACGATCATTCTCGTTCCCAGAGTCTAGTAGAATTCTCAATACAAGCTTCTGGCGCCACACGGTTAATTTCGAGTGCGCGCATGCGCATTCGATATTTTTTACACACCAATGAAAAATCGTGTCTCAAAAATTCACAACAAGTTGCATTCTCGTTCCCAGAGTCTAGTAGAATTCTAGTATTGAGAATCCTACTAGACTCTGGGAACGAGAATGAGTACGATCAATGTAAGATAGATTTAAAAGGGACCACCCGTACGAAAACATCTGGTTTTACATGACTTTAATTACTTATTTTCATATATAAATCTAACAATGTATTGTCATGACATATATAATAAAGAATAAGGTTCATTTATAACAGTAATTACAATGTTACAGTCAAAGTAACAGCTGGTAGGTTATATTAGTTTATATGTAGCTCGGGGTTACTGTTTGTTTAAGCTACGGGTAAAAGTCACGGTGTTGTGTAAGCGGCATCGTCGGCAACCACGGTACATTCTTCCGTTACACTCCATACGTAACGTAGCATAGCGGAGTAATGTATCGTGGGATAACCGACGATGCGGAGGCGGTAGAATGTAGGATTTGGATTCCGGAAGTACATATACATATATGTTGATTGATTCCCGTGGCGCTACTCAAAACAATATTCGCGTGGCGTTTTTAACAAAAATCTTACGATAATAATCATCGTAAGTCAAAATCAAGAAACATTAATAATACGGTCATTTTTGGTCATTAATTTACAAAAAATATTGAATTTTTGTTTAGATGTCGTACGTTGCTCCACAGAGGTTGAATTGAATTAAAGTAATGCCTAAGGGAAATATAGAAGAAAGCTATTGTTGTGCAGAGGATTTGGTTCTGTAGAGGGCCTTTCTGCAGAGGTTTTACTGTACTTGTGCAATACTAATATACAATATATATTATGATAAATGATTCCTCCTCCCAATGATTTGCGTTAATGAAATTTTATGTTCTCATCAATTTCAATAGCAAAACTATAGGACAATTTATAACAGCGGGCGAAATAATGTTACAGAAAAGCATACATTATTATTAAAATATTTATGGTTGAACATTCCATATCATATCTACCAAATTTCGGAACTTTTTCCAGGTCACCTTTGTAGATCTGTCTGGGCTATTTGTCATATACAGTTAAAGTATATTTACTCGAACACTATCAAGCTGAACTACTCGGCTGAGTGGAACACTTTGTTTGGCACCAGTTCATTCGTAAATGTGTCATAAAATTTAAACATTGGCTCTTTAATTATCATTTTATATAAAGATCTGAAACTCCTACATCGTTTACAAATATTTGTTGTAAAATTTACGAATGAAATGATGATAAAACCCGTTTCGAGTTCACGGGGAAAACACACACTGTTCTTCACTTTCAGAAATTTTAGCGAATAATGTATTTGAGCAGATGTGTCTAAACGACTAGGGGTCTAAATGTGACATTAAGACAAATACAGAAAGTGCAAAATTTCACCCATTTTCACTTAAAAAGCCAATAATGTCAAAAGCACCCAAGATACTGACTAAATATTTCATTTTGTATATCATTCGATAGTACAAATATATATTACAAGTTCAAGGTAGATATGCGTGGGTAACCTGGGGCCCTATGGTTAATTTAGACTAAATTGACCCTAGTGGGTGTACAAAAATCCCTTTATTTTATGAATAATTAATAATTTCATACATAATATGTACACATGTAAAATGATTGTAATTCTAAATAAATATTGACACTGCACTATGCAATAATAAATATTTGGTTGTCTAAGATTATCTCAACCAACCTATTGTATAAATATAACTACATAATAAAGTAAAGAAAATCAATGTTTACTGACATTGATATGTCCTAATTTAAAGTTTCGCACGCAATCAGTGGTACGATATAAGACAATATTCATAACGATCTGACATTCTGGACTGGTAGTTTATACAATGATAGATTAGCCTTTCATTATCGGTGGAAACAATTGATGATACTACAAGAAATCACAAGAGCAGTCTAGGATCAGTTTGGTTCATTCTTACACGACAAGCATTGTATATTCTTACAAATTCATAAGGTACCTTCCATCTGGAATGCTTTGTTTGTTTTGTTGGGTTTTACGCCGTAGCAACACATTGTATAGGTCATATAACGGCGGTCAGTCAACCTACTCACTGTTCCTGGAAAGGCTAAATCTCTGGATTTAGCTGTGAACCAACTACTAAGCGCATACTTTCGTCAGTGACTGACAACTGCCCTACATGATTAAGAATCATTGGTAGGGGGAGAATGGCCGTAGAAATAATTTTATGACCAAGCTCCACGAAAGTATGCCCCCCGGGAATCGAAACCACGACCCCTCGATCAGTAGACTTGCGTACAACCAACTGAGATAGCCGAGCGGCTTGGAGTGCTTTGTACTAAACATAATTACAGCTTCAATTAATTATAGTAGATAATGCGAGTATTACAGTATTATGTTGAATTCAATCTTTCGACAGGTACGTACTTTTTTAATCAACATTATATAAAGATTGACGATATCTATGTGACTAATGTACATTTTATGTTTACAGCCTTTGAAGTTTGTTTTCTTCAAATAACATTTAATAGTTATTTTATAACAACTCTTAATAAACTACATGTATTGGCCGATGGTATTTAAGGGAATCGAATCGATCATTTCCATTTGTTCTAGTTATATTGTTACCTTATATGTACACGTGTCTCTATGTAGTATTATATCTTTCTTAGGTATTACCTTTGTAATTTGAGAAATAAAAGCATTTTCTGTTCTTTTCTGTTATCATAGATCTATACCTTTGATTCGAAATATTTATTAAAAATTTGGTTTGACTATTTCAAAACTATGGTCATGACTCAATTGCTGATACTTTATATATGTTAGTCGTTGATGAAATGATACAATATTAAGGGGAAATTTATAGTGCTGAATAAGCTATCTGGTTGCAACCCATCTTTGGCAAATTACTGTTGAATAAGCAATCTACTTGCAATCCATCATTGGCAAATAAGTGACTATATCCTATAATGAATTATAATGAAACTTTTACAAAATTTGACTCAATTTTAGTTCAAAACATACTCTTTCAGAATGAAGAGTCACATCCCTCAGTCTGCACATTCTTATGATTCTATGATGCAATAAGGGACTTTAGTCAGTTATTTCCCCTTGTATACTCTTCAAAACAGGTAGGTCTAATAAGTTGGATTACTCGGATTTTACCCTTACTTTTCAATGTCAATTTGCCAAATTTAATCTTAAATAACTTTTTTGTATATCATTTAATTTGTTTGAAATTCAAGCTAATTATTTTTAAGTTAAAGTACTATCTAAATTTCATCACTTCTGTTAATATCTTTATTAACAAGAAAGATATTAGATGAAATATTTTGTTACCCTTACATAGGAATTCAAAGATAAAATCCAAGGATTCCAACTGTAAGGACCTACTTACCAATTGGATTGCTTCAGATTTTATCAGGGAAAGATAACTGACTAAAGTCCCTAATTACATGGAGCTGACGGATTCGCATTAAACCTAAGTCCATTAAAAAGAGCAAAATGATATAGAGTACACGATGCACATATAATGAACATTTTGAATATTTCACTCATTCTACAATTCAGCAGAAAGATTGATTAAGTAAAAAGAAAATTAAAAAGCAATCTGATTTCTGGAAGTTATCGATTAATGTAGGAATTCATGAAACCAACCAGAAATAAATACCAGGTTTATAGAACAATGATAGTATGCATGTATCGTTATATCACGCTATCACTTTGAATATTGAACTGAAAGACTTATATAATAAAATGTTCTTGGAATACAATTTTACCATTGAATAGAGTGAGCCAATTTGTATACCAAGAGTTGTCGATCGTATATCCCACAGTTTGATAAAATCTCGAAAAGCAGTTGCTTTACTAGAGGTCAAGATTAGAACTGTACCCTGAAACCGATATGCATGTATCGTGAAACGGCACTGCATGTTTCATATCGAACCCCTGAATCAAGCAATTCTTACAAACATGATGAATGTCTAAACTCAAAAACTTCCGTTTTTTTTCATACAAAATTGAGAACTATTCATCGAAAGTATCGAAACGATTGTCGCTTAACTTTATACTGGGGTGACACATTTAGGGCTGGTCATCTTGGACGCCACGGAATCAACCAGACAATGCAAGTAGCAATCTGTATAAATCAGTAGTTTGTCCCAAATCATACGCGTTTGGTTTAATTTCGCAGGCCGCACTACTTTTTAGACTTCCGGCGATTTTGCCGAAAAGCTTAAGATATACCACAAGCCGAAAACTATCGATGGTTCAAATGCCTGACAATGTTAACCTGCGGAGTGATACACGTGTCTCTGATATACTACGCAGTCAATCTTTAAGCGATGAAAGTAGTTCCGTCATCTGACAGCAAATCAAATGGTTACATTCCATGTTGAGAGGTTTGTAGTAAGAGCAATAAAATGATTAATATATTGATAATGTCTGTATCTTTTTAATGATACTGCGGTCATTCATTGCATTACTTGAAGTTTAAGTTGTTTTACAGTATTGTACCATAATTTAATACCTTCAGAAAACATGGTGAAAGATCACCTTAGATAGGTACATATCTTGCAAATCTTGAACTGACTTAGTATCACTATCAATGTATGCGTAAGACAATGGCATAAGATTGGTATAAAACTAGAACGACCCGTTCTACCTAAATCGACCCGTCGTGCAACCGTAATTTTAATAACTTTATCGGGTAAGGGTTTTTAAATATCACAAAGTCTGAACAATACCAGATCAAACTCAAGAGATATATAGAATGTTTACATTACCTCCATATCAGTTAAAAAATAGAGACATCGATTTCCTTTCTTAATTCAAATACAAGAATGAGCGGTTATTTCTCTTAATTATTATATTAAATCGACAATTATCGCTCTAGATTAATTAAATTGGACACAATAAGTAGAAGACGGCCTATAGAGTTTGTCAATAACAAGGGTCAAATTAAAAGAGTAGATTTTATAGTTGACAATTATAATTAATAGTCGAGAGTCTGACCTATTTATAGCACATATGTTTACAAAGGTTTCAAGGGCATGTTGCAGAACGTTTGAACAGTTTATAAGATATTGTAATAACGTACGTGTTAATGTATCTCAACACTAGAGGAATGTTTGCTTGTGAACTACACTACAAGAATATGTTTAGAAATTGACAATGATAAATGATATACCATTACCATATATGTACCATAATAATTTAGTTTTTCACCAGGGTCCGTCCACTCCTAAGCATGGATTATGCGCAGACCCTGACTAGAAAACTTTAAATGTAAAAATGTAATGGCATTTTATAGTCTGCGTTTCATGCTTACGCATGTTCACCGACTTTACAGCTATTACCCCTGGTAATAGGGCTTCTGGTAACTACCTATCAATCTCCCTGAGGAGTATTTCTACTCCGCTTATTAGTGCAGCCGACAAATTGGCGCAACAGAATTAAACCACCCTCGCTGGTATCCATTTACATCTGGGTGGAGTGAAGCAATCGCAGGTAAATTTCTAGCTCAATGAAATTAGTAGTGCCCCTGTGATATTCGAATCCAGGACCTCTCGATCCCTAAGCTCGCGTCCCACCACTGGACTACTGCTCCTACATCACTTAAGAGCCTAGAAAGACATTCCATTAGAAGAACCTCTGCTGGGTGTTTTAGGTCTAAGCAGTGAATAATATTGAAGTACATAGTTCAGAGTTTTAATAGTCTAGACCCCAAGCTGATGAACACTCAAAGACTTTACAAATATTTCCCTATCTCCAAGGGTTCATGTAATGCTTGAATCGACCAATGTCATGCATAGTCATTTACGATGTTTACTGTTAAACCGACAAATAATACCGTGCACGAAGGTAACTATACTCACTGTTGGCAAATTAAACAAAATCCTAATTAAATTTCGTACTCAAATGAATTTAGCTGTACCCCTATTGAAGTTCGAACCTTGGACTTATTGATCTCCTAGTGCGCACCATGCTACTCTATCATTACTTCTATATCATAAATTGATTTCAGTATTGTTATAACGATCCTTAATTATAGACACTGAGTGTCTGATAAGTGAACCAAAGTATTGAGCTTTTCCTTGAAGCGTCAATAATGTATATTTGATATTCCAATTCACTTTAACCATTCATTACGGTCAGCGCACTGATTGATTTATATAAGCTAAGATAAAATAATGAACAATGCTCTCATCAAACAATAGTTGCACTAGCTACCCTATATCATGAGTAAAAACTTGGACCACAACATATAATTATATTCAACAAAAACATATAACTACAGCTATCTGCACCAGATAACAATATTAATGGTTCGAAACCTATCCAAAAACAGTCCCGTTGTTTCCTTGAGCAAGAAACTTTATCATATTAGATCATAGGGCTGTCACGATACGCCATAAGCGTATCGCGATATATTACAATACGCTGGCAACGTATCGCGATACGTACCACGATATATTGTGGGTTTTTTAAATTCGTTGTGCCTCCGCTGTATTTAACAGAAACAATGCAAATTTAACACGCAGCTACTGATAGAATCTAGCCTCTTTAATTAAGGACTGTGACGCGCCAAAATCGGTTAAAATTTTGTAACTTAAGGTTAAATAATGGAAAAACTGACGCTTTGCTACTATTATTTCGCGAAGGGAAGAATTTTACAATGAAAAAAAATAGCGTCAAATACCGGTACGTTAAAATCGTACCGCGGTACGTATTGACACAGCTGCGTATTGCAATATACCGGTATACCGGTATATTGTGACAGCCCTATAGATCAGTACTAGAAAACAAGGAAGCGAACTCAAAAGTGATTATATTAAGTACAACGTTTAGTAAGAATTTGTTTCATAATCGAGTAAAAATAAATTTGTAATAACTAAATAATTAATAATTGTTATTATTATTTGACTGCCTCAACCGTGGAAAAACAAAGTTTTTAGCAGCTATGTATCTTTTATATGGTTTTACATCCTGTACTTCCAAAAACAATCTAATTAAAACAAAGGAAAAAACTTACCTACAAAAAATATTAAATTCTCAATACAACAAAGAGTACATTGTACAGATTCTAATTCACGTGAACTCCCAAATAAACATAATAGCAGACTAAACTACTGTCGTTTACTCTCACACTAATGCCATTTTAGAATTGCTCAATTTATTGAATGTTAAATTAGTTTAATTAATATCATTTTACATTACTCTATTGAACGACCTAATTATGTTGAAGTTGATCAATTATAAGAGAAGGTAAGTCTAGACATATGATATCTCTAAATTCTAATTACATTATGAAGTTCTCTATCTTCTCACTTGCTTATCCATCTGTCAATTTCTCTCACTCATTCTCGTTCTCTCGCACTCTCTATTATTTTCCCCGGCTCTTCCTTTCATCCCCGGTCTCTCTTCACCCCTCTTTCCTACCGCTCTCTTTCAGTTTCTGTCTCTATCACATTTTCTACTCTCTCACACCTCGCCCCCTCCTCTCTCTTTTTTCTCTCATCCCCCTCTCGTTATCTATGCCTTTCTCTCTCATAATGTCTCTTCCTTTCCCCCTCTCTCATTTTCTCCGCTATCGCTCTTCTCTATTCCCTCTAACTTTCACTCTCCCCTCTCGCTAATTGTCTATCCTCTCACCCTCTCTTCCCTCTCTCTCACTCCTGTCCTAAAGGCATTTATTCTAATGCAAATATACTGAACATACTATTTGTGCTTCACAAGACGGTGCAATCACATTTTCTACAAAGTACTTGAATACAACCTTGCAGGTTTAAAGACGCCTGCGATGCCATGAAATAAGAGAAAACGTGGTTCCTTAACAAAAAGAGATGTCATATACATTTTATATAACTATAATATTAATTATTATCATACATGATCAAATGCATTTATACTAGTATTGTAAAAGATGACAGTTATTTGTGCTAACAATGTAATAGGCGTACCATAGGCGACCAACATGGTACCGAGTCAAAAACATTAAACACATATAAGTTTATGTTTGACTCCAATCTGATTAAAACCCGATCTAAAATTTTACCGCTCGCATACTCGCTAATTTAGATCTGGCCTTTTCCAAACGAAGGTCACATTCTGGTGACCTTTTCTCATCATAATATTCATGACGAAATTGTTATGATACGTAACTTGTTAACATCGTCTACGTCACGCAATTTGAAATGAGCCACCCAATCGCAGACTCTGAATTATACCGATTTTAAATTTGCATGCAAACCTAGGTCTAAAAATAGAAATTACGACATCAAAATGTCATTAATAGTGTTTTCGTCTAGATGAAAGCTACGCATTGATTGGTCGACACAAAGTTCATCTCGACCTGACCTTGCATTGACTAAGTAGAGATCCAGTACGACAACGCGAGTAGAACAGGATCTCTTTTACGGAGATTGGTTTGACTCGGAACCGTGCAGGTTAAAGTAATTCATTTAAAAGAATAATACTGTAATAGTTATGTCATTAAAAATTTGATTTGTCATTGTCTAACCAGGTTGCGCCAAATACAAATGTAGCATTCTCATTGAAATGCTTCATTTCAGTAGTCCACGTGATATTTATTGTCCAATCAGAAACGTTCATTTTAATTAACGATTTAATTTCATATATCAAAATTTACATTGTAATAGGACCTTAATATGAAGTACAAATAAAAGGAATTAAGTGGTTAGTGTATTTACATTGCATTGACAATTACAAATAGGACATTTAAAATAGTATGACTGTACTATAAAAGTTAAAATAATATTGAAACGACTTCTTGGCCAGAGATTGGATCAAGACACGAAATGACTTTTTACTTCGTAAAGAGTATAATCTACTTACCTAAGATTTAACATAAATATCCACAATGTCCTATCCTATGTTGATATAAAATACTATATAGTCTATATTTCATGTGTTTTAAACTAAATACGCGTATTCATGAGTGCATTCAATGTACATTAGGAAATGAAGTTATATTTTTTATTCAATTTAAAACGGTTGCCATTAAGCGTGAATAAAAATATTATGAAAAGTACTTACAAAGTTATCTCCGCTAAATCACAAGAAAAAAACGTGAGACACATTTTGTAAGCTTTATGTTGTACGCTCTTAAAATTTTAATTATCAAAAGGGCGGGAACCAATACAACACGATCGCTCAATTTAGCTTCTTTCCCAAGACTACAAAAATGTTGTGGGATGCTTCAAACGTGGTCATTGAAAAAGTACTATGTGAATTAACCATTAAATTAAACCTTCAATAAATGTTAAGATGACAAAGTTCATACTAAGTTTGAATATACAAGTTCACCATATAGAAATAAACGCGTGAACAAGTTCATAAACATTGACTAATTGAAATTGTTTCTTTTGGATTATTTAAATCAATGGAGCAAAAAATTAGAAATTTCAAACATTTACTTTACATGTGTTACCGTCGATCTCATCTGATCAACTTATAGCCCCAGAATTAAAAGAAACACTGTTTCTGGACTGCAAAAAAGACATTTATCTATTTCAAACACCTTTGATGAACAATATTTTTAAAATAAATGCAAATATTGCTTAAATATGTTTATGTTATTTATTGCATTTCAAAGTGAAAGTAGATCGTAACCGAAAGGAGAATTTTGTTGTCAATACAATTTGCATTTCAACGGTTTTAAGTCCTCACATAGCCTGTCGTCCTACGCACAGTCCTTGGACAGGACAGGCGTAGAATCTTGGTTTTTACGTTTTAGCCAGTACTAAATCCACACCAGAGGTTTAAAAAATCATTACCAAAATATCCACGAAAAGATGAAGGTCCCAGTCCGGAATCAAACCACAACTTTACGAGAAAAAGTAACAATGATTTGAAGACAGCGAACTTAACAAGACAAGGAAGTGCAGGCAATATGAATCAATCATTAATATTGAATAGCAATAATTGAATACAATGTTACAGTTCCTCACCTTAAATGTGTACATAGTATAACATATAAATACATAGAATAATGACCTAGTTAATAAAACATGAATAAAATATAAACTTGAGTATCTATCAATATACAATTGTATACCATAAATAAGATTGATTTATTATAACTAATAGTTGAAAATTGATTATCGACATAACACTACAATAATAAGGGACTTTAGTCAGTTATTTCCCTTTGAATACTCTTCAAAAAGGTAAGTCCAATTAGTTGGATTACTCGGATTTTACCCTTACTTTTCAATGTCAATTTGCCAAAATTATTCTTTAATAACTTTTTTGTGAATCATTTAATTTGTTTGAAATTCCAGCCAAAAAATTTTAAGGTAAAGAACTATCTAAATTTCATCATTTCTGTTAATATCTTCATTCATAACAAGAAAAATATAAGATCAAATATTTTGTTATCCTTACATAGGAATTCAATGATAAAATCCGAGGATTCACTAGTAATGACCTACTTACCAATTGGATTGCTTCAGGTTTTATCAGGAAAAGATAACTGACTAAAGTCCCTTATTATGACTGTACATATGTAGTTGTCTGTAGGTTGGCATATCTTCATGAGAGCTGCGATACATAAGATGATAATAGCTATATGGCTTCCACAAGGCCGGTAACTTCTTCATATACCTTACTAATAGAAGAGAATTGACATTACAGTCAAATTTTCATGGAAGGGTAAGACCTCGCCGGGTTGGATTCGAACCCGTACCCCCTCTATATCGGCCCTCGCCTACCCTTCCACAAGACCGAAAACCTCTCCATATACCTTAATAATGGAGAAGAATTGGCATTACAGTGAAATTAGCATGGAAGGGTATAACCTTTGGTTAGAATTAGAACCAGTAACATATTCGAGACACGAAATTTGAAATTTCCGACGCGTAACCAACTAAACAGGGTCAAAAGTATGTTAGAACAGAACAGAACAGGAAATATTTTTATTAAATAAACATGTACGTAATACATAGTAGAATATAAAATATATATTTTGTGGTATACTGCCGTTTATACAATTTCTGTCTAGTTTTAAAATTGGTTCTAATCTGTTCATCAACTTTTCACAAAGTTTTCCTTCAAGTAGAAACAAGTAACCTCTAGTACTCTTGTCTCCAATATATTGAACATGGTAAATATTTATAGTTCAAGTTTTGAGATCATTGCTTATTATATAAAAACAATGTTCAAAATGTACTACACTGAGAGACAAAAATCAATTTTGATAATTTCTACTACATCAAAACAGTCTCACCATAGACAGCTTATTATAGGTACTTTCATAATACTTTGAATGAAGTTCGATTTGTAGTTTTCTGTAATAATTTAAGGTCTTACGTTCTTAGTCTGAGAAAGTTCTTATTGTTTTTTTATCCAGGGTGTAATTATATATATTTTTCTTGAATCATTGTCGATACTAGACTTCTTGTTTAAGCCAATTAAATCATTCATTTCTGGGTGTATGTTTTTGGAGGAAACAGACTCTCGCGGTTTTCCAGAGATCGCCAGTCGACGATCGTTTGAGATGTTTACAGGAGGGGGGGGGGGGGGGGTTACAGTTTTTACAAGAAATATTTCTATCACAATATCACGGTAATTTACTGGAATTTTGTCACATAATATCAAATAGTTTCATAAAATGACGTTTTTAAATCACTTTTGTCAAAAGTGTACAAATCAATGTTTTTTTTTCACCTGCGTGAAGACAAGTGAAATCTTACTAAAAATTACTCAAACATCGAAATACACTAATAGAAGTTCAATAATCAAGAAAATTGAGACAGTAGATATAATGATATTACCTACACAATACTTAAAAGTACATAACGTTAATTAACCCTTACATTTGTATATTATATGCATTAATAGCCATGTACTTTTTCCATGTCCAAACTTTTAATATTTATGCTTGTTTATACCATATACATGTATATATGTGTAAGCCTTGTATTCTAATGGCCTGAAGGCTTGAGAAATTAAATGTTATAAACCTTATATTCGCATCACAAAAATCTAGTACGAGTCCATGAACAAGTGAGGTCAATATATCAACTTGTCTGCAGACATAAAAGCCATCTCCGTAAACAGATATCCTGTAGAGCATGATCTCTAAGATCTAAATAGAGGGTCACGTCGAGATGACCTTTATGTCGTACAATCAATGCGTAGCTTTCATCTAGACGAAACACTATAAATAACATTTTGATTTCGTAATTGCTACTTTTAGACAAAGGTTTGCGAGCTTATTTAACAGCGGTATTATTCACAGTCTGTGATTGGACGGCTCATTTCAAATTTCGTGACGTAGACGATGTAAACAAGTTACTTATCATAACAATTTCGTCATGAATATTATGATGAAAAAAGGTCACCTGAACGTGACCCTCGAAAGAAAACGACCAGATCTAAATTAGCGAGTAGGCGAGCGGAAAATTTTAGATCGGGGTTTAATCAGATTGCCATAAATGTATAAGACTATCAAGTTGGTCATAGTATCTCCAAGTCCTTGTATTTTGAAAACAGGATTATTTACAGTGTTCTTCAGTAACTGAGTCAATACCTATAGAACACCATACAGTTTCATGTAACTGAAATGACATTTTAAAATACGAGAATTGTGCTACAAATTTTAAAGGTCAATTAAATTAACAACAAATGTACCATAATTCAAAATTGAAACACATGCTTCAATACATAATGCTCTCATTTATAAAATTAGAATGGAAATCTACACAACAATCTACAAAACGCTGATCAAGCACAAATCGAATATTTGTAACAGTTTACAAAGTTAAATTGGAACATTTTACAGTAAATTTTGACCCAAATTCGACGTGGGTAAAATATCTATCTATTATCGAGAAATATACCTTAATGTATAGATAGTGTTTTAATTCAGATCCGTGCCAACTGCGCCTATTCTTTTCTTCTGTTAAAATATCTATTGTGCCTTTCCCATTTTCAATTATAGATGAAATAATAATTTGATACCATTTAAATTTATACATAATTCTTTTTACTCGATTTGACATAAGTAATTATAATTCATATTATGGTTACTGACAAGAAGGATTTATGCCCCCCGTACTATACAAATTACAATACGAACAAGAAATGTAATGTGGAAACCACATTAAAGCCGGATTTAAGAAACTTTAACGCAAAAATTACAAAGGGAATTAACACATAATAAAGCCAGGTAGAGTTGTAGTAACTGTCTAATTCTGTTCATGGCATGGTACATTGTATGTTATCATTGTATGAAGTTTCATAAATATCTGACAATAAATGGCAGAGATATATGCTAAATTGAAAACTTTAACGCAATTGTTAACGACACCGGACGCCCGCTCAATCGTCCTACCGCTCAATCGACCAAACACCAGCCCGCCCGTGTTTTTGCTAAACTATTAGCCGAATTATTTCGTTGAAAAATCCAGCTAATAAAGTTTCTCATCGCTGTTTAAGGGCTTAAGAATGAAGAGTTAAATTTGTATGACTAAATAGATGAGCTTTCTATGTGTAATTTCATTTAAAATCTCTGTATTATTTTAAACATTAAATGAACTATAACATTTTCAAGACTTCATTCATTGAAATTATGTAGATAAATATATAAATCAAAACAATTAAGTTCCTCTAAAAGAACGTCCAGATTATTGCAATATCATGCATCGTGCCATTTTGTTTTTGTTTCAAAAGCTTAATCTGAGAATAAAAAACATGCCTATATTAAAATCATTCAGCAATTAAGACCTTTGATTTGATGGTCTTAATAGTGAAACCATACTTTACTAAGTTATACATAAATTTTATTATTTCAACATTTAAAAAAAAAAACCTCTTACCTTATACATCATATATAATTATGCTCCTGATAGACGACTTAATACGAATAGTCAACACTCAACATCCACTCTTATATAAAACAGAATAAATAGTATACGTGTATTGTAATTCACTGAGAAATACCGACTTCTCTATCAATCATTAAAACAGTTTATTTAATATTTACTTGAGCAAATAATAAAAAGTATAAAGCACAAAAAAAGAAATAAAAAAATCTATCCATTTAAGATAAAGTTTTACAAAAGAGTGTTATGTTTTCCCACGTTATTTTAAATGTTCATTGTACAATAAACGAAATCTCTCACTGCATGGCTTAAGTTTTGCTTGAATACTACCGTTTATTATCGAAACTCGTCGTACAATTTCGTATATTTCCTTATATTTACTATTATGAACCAGGGTATTAGAATTGACCAGATTAATTATCGATCAAAGATTGGTCACGTGTCTTGAAGATTTGAAGACTATATTTATATTTATTTATTCATTTATAAGACGGAGTTTTTAATCAGCAATTGTTTTAAACATTGAAAACTTTAATTATAACATTTCAATTTACCCCAATAAGGGACTTTAGTCAGTTATTTCCCCTTGTATACTCTTCAAAATAGGTAGATAAAAAATTAGTTGGATTACTTGGATTTTACCCTTACTTTTCAATGTTAATTTGCCAAATTTAATCTTAAATAAATTTTTTTGTAAATCATTTAATTTGTTTAAAATTCAAGCTAATTATTTTTAAGTTAAAGAACTATCTAAATTTTATCACTTCTGTTAATATATTCATTAAAAAGAAAGATATTAAATGTAATATTTTGTTACCCTTACATAGGAATTCAATGATAAAATCCGAGGATTCCAACTGAAAGGACCTACTTACCAATTGGATTGCTTCAGATTTTATCAGGGAAAGATAACTGACTAAAGTCCCTAATGTACCCAATTGTAAAATGCCCACAAACTTACAATGTGACCTGTAGGAGCAGCAACATCATTTAAAGCCCCATTATCAAAAGTAACACTGCCTATGGACTGCAAAGAAAATAAGACATTTAAATCTTTTTTCAAACACCTCTTAGGAAAAAAACGTTGATAAATGCAATTATGACTTAATATGTTATGCAACATTTTGTATTTCAAAGTGAAAGTAGGTCAAAACCGAAAGGAGAATTTGGTTGTGAATACTTAAAATGACAGTTTTGATCACGTTATGTGTAAGGCTAAGTATTGTGATGAAAATCTTCCTCCAAATTACGTTGTTATTCTCTAACCCGATTTTAGATAATATTTTATTCAAAGCATGTATAACTGCAGGACTGTAGTGTTAAAATTTTTAATTAATAACATGATAATTAAAAATCTTAATTATACGAGCATTGCATCTTTACTACAAGAAATACACTTAATACTGATATTATTGATATTATTTCACGATGTGACTGTTTTGATATTAATACAACCTTTCTAAACGAATATCTGTCAAACATGCGTATGATTTGACATTATATTATTTTCTCACATTTAAGGATTACATATGCTGGATTTGAAATAATCAAGATTGGCCTGTATTCATGCATAAGCATCTAATCTGTTATGACCTTATAATGTACAGTACCCACCAAAAGTTTGGAGACAGGAAATTTACAACAATTCTTGAATGTTGATGATTTTGTTTTGCTGAATCATTAATTTTAATATCAAAGTACAGTTTGTGATAAAATGAAAACAGATTTCATTGTATACACATTTAAAAGATTCAGCATCTGACATTCCTATAGCCTCCAAAACCCCACTTATGGTAATCATTTTCCATAACATAGCTTTTATGCTCTTTTGTAGTATCAGTTATTATTACAATGATAACCAAAAAATAATGCAAATCTACGAAGCATTTCAATATAAATAATAACTGAATTTTACATAAAAGTTATTCAGTAGGCCTACAATTTGAAAATGTCTCCAAACTTTTGGTGGGTACTGTATGTATCTGAAATTAAGTACGATAAGTACTGGGCCCGGTTTCACGAATGCTCTCGTAACTTAAATAAATTTAAGATTGTCTTAAATATTTTGGCCGTAACTATGAGTATCTTATAAAATATTTTAAGTGGCTTTCACAAACCATTCTTACATAAGTATAAATTTAGGGTTGATTTAAGCGACCCAAACTTAAACCAACAAAATTACCTTAGAGTACTAAATGTCTAACGTGGTTCATTGATAGGCTCTATAAACGATTAGACTGTTATACTTGAAACATTGTTTTTGTCTGGCATAGGTTCGAACCCCTAATGTTGATTTTTTTTCTTTTTTGATCCATTCTTTTTTATTGTTGTCAATCATTTGTGTTTTCCTATTATGTACAATTATCTTACCTTCACTTCATTGCTGTTCTTGTGGAGATTAGTACTTTTCGAAATTACGATATTGTGCATCAGCGAAGATTGAATACTGAGTGACAAGTTGGTAATTAGTAGAGGATATCAGGGTATAGTTATAAGATTCATACGAAATCTCATATATTTTTGGGCCATTATCAGAGTTTGGAGACGAGTTTTATTTAATTTAAAAAACAAGAAACTGCAAAATTGCATTGCAAACTATGATGCCCGTCTTGGCTAACTTAAAATAAGGTGGTATGTCAAGTTTATTACTAGTATGTGATAAAAAGAACCCTTTGCTGAATATTTGGTTTACAACTTTTTGAATGTGTGTAAATGTTCCAGGCAGTTACACAAAAGCATTACGTGAATTGTAGTGCACGGATCAGTCAGTTATTGTCCGTTTGGTAGAGTGACAACAATTCCTACATTAAACAGTTTGAAAATCGCTTAAAATGGATTTTGACGAATGAAGTCCGCCTTACAATATGCTTGACATTCTTTTACTCTCTTACAATATGTTTGGCATTCAAAGCTTGCCTGGACAGTGTGTTTAAAAAGCATTGCATGTCTTGCAAGAGTATGGTGGTTAGAAATGTTTACATTATCTATGTTTAAAATAGTTCGACTTTCATTACTTTCATCTGAAAATATTAAACTGTTTATGTTACAATTCTTTGTTAAAATCTACAAGCTATGAATCTTAGATAAAGACATAACGAATGAATTTAGCATATTTATATGTCATGCCTCGTAAACAAAAATGCTGAATATAGGCGTAAATATTTACGCGGAAAAGGCAACACCTTCGAATTACGGTGCGATTTGGTGACGAATATGTATTAAAATTAGAATTAATAGAATTGATAAAACTACTTAATCAAATTTCCGTTTGAATAATTGTCATCTCTAAAATCTTAACAGAATGACGATCGATCTAGACATATTAAAGTATTTATTCGTTTTAATCTGCTAGTTTTATGATTATTTATATAATAGTACAGAAACTCAACTCCGCCAACACTTAGTCTTGAAGTAGTGCAGAAACTGGCATACTCCGTCTTATACGTGAGGGACGAATAAGTTGAACGATGAAATAAATGGTAGCAGGTGAAAATTTGTATTGTAACTCTGATATATTCTATCTTCCGACATACTTCCTAAACTACACTAATTGTCCCTTCGTCGGAATTCCCGTCGTCTAGGGACTCTATAGCCAGTCAAACATAAATTAAGACGAACGTTAACCAGTCGTTTATATTTAAGTAATGTTTACATTCAGTTTAATCTACCCATTGCTCGATTAAATTTTTAATCATAACTTAGACAATTTAAGAACGGTTTAAATTGTAAAATGTTTGTGAAACGCACTTAAACTTAAAAATGCTAAAAATAGAAAATTTAAGGTTAATCTAGAAATAAAAGATAGGGATGCGTTCGTGAAACCGGGCCCAGTTCGTTTATACCTTTATAACTCTCGTGAGCTGTATTAAAATTTATCAGGTTTCAAGTCGTGCATTGATAGCAAAGCAGACTAATGGCGGTACACAATGTATTGAACAAGATATCTGATAATACTGATTAACTGTGGACACCGCCATTATAGTATCTTGCCTGACCCGATAAGGATAGAGATAAAGGACAGGTAATCCAGACTGCATGTATATCCAAATGAATTATCCCGCTTCATTTTAACTACATAATATTAATATGAAAGTAAATATCTGCCGCTATGTCTATTTGGCAAAGGTGGTGGAACACATGCCCCCACGTTTCTGCAAAGATATGAGTCAATCTGATCGAGAACCACATGTCAAGTTTACAGATCTATGCATGAATTTAAGATCAGTTTTACATGAGTGGAACACTGAATAGCACCGAATATCTCTTTAAAGATATTTGTTTTTTCTAGTAATTTGACTGTACTTAGATTGATGAAACCTTGAACTTCATCGCATATGATCAATATAATGTAGATCTATATAAATATATGAGTATGTCATCTTTTCATATAAAATAATTTTACAAAAAAAATGTAATTTACACCTACTCAAAAATGCTCGAATATCCTTCTTGATGAGCGAACCATAACGCATAATTAAATCATAAACTTTTGAAATACACCCACAAAACTACAGTCCATATAATTGATGTAAGTGAGATGGGTGATTAAAGAAAATCATCAGAAATGATTAATGACGCATTCATATTTATAACTATATACGAGTATGTATATAATATAGTACATTGTAGTTAAAGCCCCTGTATTTAGACAAGCTTTGACAAATAACTGCATCATAAAACTTAACATTTACTTTTATACAAATTAATGGGATGCTATTTCATATAACTGTCAAAACTGTCGAAATTTAAATCAAATAAGAAAAGTTGTACACATGTATTTGAAAATGAAAGTAGGTTCAATCCAAAAGTTGAATTTAAAAACATTTCTTGCTCCTTAGAGGGAGTGTTTGTCGCAACTTTGAGGGAAAGTAAGGGCTTACTGGTAAAGAGAAGTGTCCAGGACAGTTGGTTGGGTCAGTGGCTATTTAACATAACCTCTTAGAAAGTGTTGACATACTGGCGATAATTCCAATTATTTAGCCCTTCAATTATTTCTTTTTTATGATAATTTTCACTTCAGCTTTGAATAAATATATATAATGGTATGTGGACTTTAGATATATCCAAATCATCGAAATATTCCATCTTTTAAATATTTGGCAATAGTCGTACTGAAGTCTCAATAATGAAAGAAAATAATTTGTTATTAGACTTTTTCAAAAGCAAAATACTCACTTTGGATATATAAACAATGGCCAAAATGTTCCGTTGTATAATATCATTATACCACGAAGGGATACTGCTGTCATAATGGTCATATGCAACGATAAATAGTTCCTGGTTGTTTTCAAAATAGCTGTTTACACTGTAGATGTTAGAATGAAATAAAATAGTATATTGTCGATTAAACGAAAGTGGGTCGTTTCGTCGAAAACAGGACTTGCTGGGCAATTTTATTGAAACAGTTTAGGAAAAATATATTTGGACATAAAAAGCCAAATCACTGGTCTGTATTTGGTAAATAGTCTAAGCACTGACCCATTTTTTGAAAGAAAGAGCATAAATACTAATATGTATTTGAAAATAAAGAGCCTTAACACTGTCATATATTTAGACATAAAAAGACTAAACACTGTCCTATATTTTGACAGAGAGAAGAAAATCCTAGACACTGGCCTGTATTTGGATATAAAGAGCCTAAAATTTAACCTATGTTTGGACAATAAAATTATCCTTACCACTGACCTATAATTTGACATAATTTTTTGACATTTATAGATAGAACTCTTGCTACCTCAAACTCAAATTGGTCGACATTTTATTATACCATAACAAAGCAAGTGATAATACCAAGAATGGCCAAAAAGTTTATACAACCTATCAATACAAAATATGCTGACAAGAAACTTCTTTTTTATTTCACTCGGTATATCAATATTCTAATTTACATTTGATAATTTCATTGAAGATTTTAGTTTTATGACATGACTTTATTATCACAAGCATTACATCAGTGGGTGGTAATTTTGATATGATAATTTACCCTTCTGTACAATTCTATATGTTAAGATTGACGTATAAAAATTACATTAAAGCATGACTGTGTGTATTATAAATCATACACTTATTTAGTCTCATCTTCATCAATTATATACAATAAAAATATCATATTTTAATAAGCAAGTTTGATCTCGTGTCAGCATTCTACTGTTACCAATGATAATATTACCCGACGTAATGTCATAGTTAGTTTAGCAATAAAATATCTGTATTTAAATTATTACATAGGATATGATATCATTCATGGCACATTTTAAAGACGTAAATACATGGTTAGGTATGAGGAATGTTAACCAAGTATTCATTGATTGCAATATGTACACTAGAATTGTTCAAGTTATGTTTTAGTTCTACTCACTCTCCGTAAACAGATATCCTGTATAGCGTTGTCGTACAGGTTCTCTACTTGCTTCGTTGAAGGTAACTTTGAGATGAACTTTGTGTCGACCAATCAATGCGCAGCTTTCATCTAGACGAAAACACTATTAAACACATTTTGATTTCGTAATTTCTATTTTTAGACCAAGGTTTGCATGCTTATTTAACAGCAGTATAATTCACTGTCTGTGATTGGGCGGCTCATTTCAAATTGCGTGACGTAGACGATGTAAACAAGTAACGTATCATAACAATTTCGTCATGAATATTATGATGAGAAAAGGTCACCTGAACGTGACCTTCGTTTGGAAAAGGCCATATCTAAATTAGCGAGTATGCGAGTGTAAAATGTTAGATCAGGTTTTAATCAGATTGAGTTCTACTGTAAGTGGAATAAATCTGAGATTCTGCTTAAGTTAATTTAAATCTATCAAAAACACAAATATGCTGATTATAAACATTTTGTTTTCACATGGTTTATCAATATTCTAATTTACTTTAAATAGTCGTGACTGAAGATTTTAGTTTTATGACATGACTTTATTATTACAAATATATAACATCAGTGGGCGGTCATTTTGACATAATAATTTACGCTTCAAAACAATTTTATATGTTTTATTTTGACGTATACATTTCACATTAAAGCATGACTGAATATATCATAAAATCATAAAGTACTTAGCATCATCTTTATCAATTATATGAAATAAAGATATCATATTTTAATAAGCTAGTTTGATCTCGTGTCAGCATTCTACTGTTACCAATGATAATAATACCCTTAGTAATGTCATAGTTTATCTAGCAATAAAATATCTGTATTTAAATTATAACATAGGATATGATAACATTCATGGCATATTTTTAAGAAGTGATTGCATGGTTAAGTATAAGGAAAGTTGACCGAGTTTCCATGTTTCCATTGATTGCATTACATACGCTAGAAATATTTTAAGTTATGTCTGCAGTTCTAGATAAGTGGAATAAATCAAAGATTCTGCATCAATCAGAAAATTTGGGTTTATGCCATATAAAGAATCATATGGAAATATGATTTTAAATGTTCTTTATTTTTGGACAATAATTGCTACATAAATTATATTTTATTGAGAGAATATTTAATTAAATTTATTACACTACATCGATCAGACGTAAAATTATGTTTTATGAATCTTCATTTTGGAATTTTGATGCAGTACATCAAGAGCTATAATGTATGAAATGTTGAAATAAAAGAAAGCATTTGCTACCTGAAACTTTTAAAGACAATCTCTTACTCTCTCAATACTCAAACGGTCGACATTTCACCAAAACATTCCAGTTTGTTTTAAGTTCCAATAATTTCTTACTCGTTAATTAAATCTATATGACTACACAAATTTTGCTGACTATAAACTTGTCTTGTTTTCACTTTGTTTATCAAAATTCTAAGTTACTTTTAATAGTTGTCACTGAAGATTTTAGTTTTATGACATATGACTTTATTATCACAATTATAACATCAGTTGGCGGTCATTTTGACATGATAATTTACCCTTCTATAAATTTTATATTTTTAAAATTGACGTATAAATTTCACTTTAAAGCATGACTGAATATATCATAAAATCATAAACTTATTTAGTCTCATCTTCATCAATTATATGGAATAAAGATATCATATTTTAACAAGCTAGTTTGATCTTATGTCAGTATTCTGCTGTTACCAATGATAATAATACCCTTAGTGATGTCATAGTTTATCTAGCAATAAAATATCTGTATATAAATTCTAACATAGTGTATGATAACATTCATAGCATATTTTAAAGAAGTGAATGCATGGTTAGGTATTAGGAATGTTAACCAAGTATTCATTGATTGCATTATGTACACTCGATTTATTTTAACTAATGTCTGCAGTTTTACCAAAGTAATAAAACTGTGATTCGGCAACTACGGTTAAGTTCAATCATGATAATTATAAAAACTGATGGTCTTAATGGCTGAAGAGCCTTATTAGAGGGACTATAATCTTTTGAATTAACCATTTTGCATGCCTTTGCAATACCAAAGATGATCTTTAATGTATCTCATGATTAGATATTATACCATACAAGAAAATGGACTAAGATAGTCTGGTTATAAAAGTTGTTACTTTTGTAATATAGCTATATATTATATATTGAGAGCATATTGAATCAAATCTACATGTATAACATAGTAATCAGTTGTTAAATACATTTTATTCAGTCTATATCGACGAGTACTGCTACAGTACACCAAAAGCTACCATAATGAGAGTTTAGGAATTAAATAAAAGAAACGTACAGTCTAGCAATTTATCTTTAGAGATGGAAGCCATCAGCTAGCTCATATTATAAGAAATATAATATATATATATATATATATTTGTTTTATGAATACTAATAAAGTTTGTGCATTTGATTTTATTTATTGATATTCTACAACCGAGATTTAGGCCAACAATGATAATCAAATGAATAAAGCTGTTGTGAATATTTATATAGAGCTTGTTTTGATTGAATGAAATAATGTAGGACTATGTTGCTGCAAGCACATAAAACGTAAAGCAGTATGGGTGCCAACTAAAATACATTGTATAAAAGAATGCAACAGTGTGTTCTATAGACAGCATTAATATTGACCTGTATTTGGACATAAAGCATTATTTTCCTTTTTTTCTAATGATAGATAAATATGAGATTGGCGTATTCGACTCAGACTTTATAAATCAACGAAACATGACTTGCAAGATGTATGTCATTCTTACCTCTGGAGATCTCAAATTTAGAAAAGAATCGACGAAGGAAATTGCATATAGAGAGGCCATAAAGGACAAAGAGACGTCATAAATCTATAAGCAAATAACTAATAATGTATAAGAAGTAAAGTGCCACTATTAGGACCATCGAAATCAATGACCTAAATAGCAAAATAGCCGTCGTACTCAGATTAATCGTTTTGGACATAAAAATATTCAGAATTCGATTATTTTTATGTAACAGAGAGTGTTTTACAGCGAAACTAACAGTACCTTACAATACACTAGTTCAACCATTTACAACAATTTCTCTACTTCATTCATGACTTTAACAAAAAGCTACACTATAATCATAACTCTCTCTAGATTGTCACAGAGTGGATCAGGTGGTCTACCATGTAACCATTCTTTCTATTATAGAAATTGTGTGTGAATGATCAAATTGATGAAATGAGAAGAAAGTTCTACCGATAAATATGTTCATTTTGTCTCGATTACTTGAATCAATTCCAATTACGGAGGACAGAAATCTTGTCTTGCCCATTCTACTACTTAATAGATATATTCGGACTTTCTGTGAACAGCTGAGTTTTCTACAATTATTTAAGAGGCAATACGTGTCTGGAGCTATTAGTTTCCCGCCAAATTAGACTGCTATATATGTTTCATTTGGAAAGCCCGTGGGAAATTCATTGTGAAGGCTCTGAAATGAACGAATTCTAAGCCGTAAAATGTAAGGTCATCTAATTTACGATGAAATACAAACGTAAATCTACTGTGAACTATGATAGAATGCTAAAGTTATACATACAGACTTTGCTTGCATCAAATAGTGATGGAAAAAACATTTCTTGACGTATTCAATGATGTAATACACTTATACCAAGTTGACAACACTTATATAGATGAAATTCACAGTTTGTATGTCTGTAAAAGTTAACGGTTAATGGTATGATGCAGCTAAACGACGTCTTCATTTTTTTGTCAGACATATCACTGCAGTCAGTTGATCTGCTCACTGGCCCTTAGCTGGTCTAGAAGTCTGGACAAAAACGTGTAACCCAGTACTGTGAGCATACTTTTACATATGGGTGAAATTTTTCACAAACTTTTTAACATATTAAGGCTAGAATATGGATGTATGCCCTGCTAGGGAATCAAACTCATTACCGACGATCATTCGACAGAAAATACAAGAACAGTAAAACATATATATGATACAAAGGTAGGCGAGATAATGGTCGTCGGTCGTGAATTTGATTCCAAAGAGAGCCTTCATACACTTGGATCTTGAGATCGAAGCCTTTCTTTGAACAGCGAATAGGACAACATACACTGGCGCGACGGTATGACTGAAACAAATCTTAAATGCGATGTAAAGCTCTACAATTATATTACTTTTTACAATAGTCGAGTATAAGTGTATTGATTATAGAAATAAGTCTCCCAGCTAGTATTGTATGAGTGAACATTGTGACACTATCGATCACTATTACAGACTTAACAAGATGATTTTCTTATCTAAATCTACACTAACTGCTTATATAAAGTCTTCGTAATTGTCTGAATTAAGTGTGTGAGTAAATATATATTCCTTTATAATAATCTATTATATGATACTATTATATCTAGCTTCCTTGCATCTCCATCAATCGCAGTATTTAACTTTGTATTTGTTTAGTTTTCAGATTACTCGACTAATGAAATGTTGATATTAGAATGTAGGTTTTACTGAATAGATGTCAATCTGGGGTCCTACTCACGGCGCTAGTTTCCCCGTTCTGACTTCTCATATCTGTATTTATTGGGACTATTAGATTTTTCATGACTCTTTTAAAAGCGCTTAGTCAGCAATATTTGGTACAAAACGTACAATGCAACCAGAAAGATGTTAACTTTGGTAGCTGTAATTATCTTTTGAGATGTCTTTTATCGGTGTTCCAAAAGTCGCATGCAGCTACATCAAAAGTCATGGATGCTCACATCTATGACTTAATACAATTGCTATGTAGAATGTCCAGTTTGTTCTTAATACACTGTGAATATTTGTAGGAATGTCTTCAATATAGCCTAAATTGTAAAAGAATCATTATCCATCAGGAGTTGTTTTAAAACATTTCATAACCCTATCTTTTATTCATTCATTGTTATATTATATTATTGATATATCTGTTTTGTAATATTTTATATAATATTTGTTATATCTCTTTGTCTTAAATGCGTGATCTTTGCCATGAAAAGTGTAAACGGCCAAAGTCATTTGTAATGCCGTTTTGCCAAATTAAGTTGTATGTATGTACATACGAAACGTGAAAAGAACTTGGAAGAGTGTGAACGTGAGGTAATTTCAGTGGCACAAATATGCGCCATTGTCTTTGTAGTTTTGAAAAGTAACATAGGAATTGTGTTATTTAAACAAATAAAAATCACAGGTTTGAACTTGTCAATGTTTCGAATATATGTATGTGATTGTTTATTAACTCATAAAACCGCCACCTATAACATATGACTACAAGTCTGTAAGGACTATGTTACTGTATTAAATAACTTGTATCAATACATTTATATACATAATATATATTAAAGGTACTCATTCACAGATTTTAACTTAAATATCAACTTTTTCTAAAACTATCAAAATTGTATAGAAACATTTCTGGAAGCATTAAAGCAAAGCTCTGCTAATGGCAATTTTAGTGCAAATTGACATACAACTACAAATGATGGTGTTTCATGTAGTAAAAATCTATCCCGTTTGTAACGGTATAGACAGTTTTAGTGCATGTTCTTTACTTTTAATTCTATATTTCTTGCAATCTATAGGTCATTTTGTCTTGAAATATTAAGAATTAACGTTCTTACACAATTACAGACACTGAACGGTATTTTGAAAATATAGAATAGAAATAACTAAATCTGTGAACCGGTACCTTTAACCATACTCTAGTCCCAAGTGTACATTATCAAATGGCTATACGTTGTGTCACTTGGATTCACTATTGGTATTGTTGTTGACAGCAATGAGTTTTTCTCTGCCCCGAGGGAAATCTACGTCGACTGGAAAATATAATCAAACATTCTGTACGCATTATTGGTGATTTTCTTTGATTAACTCAAATACTAAGTCCATTCTGGCGGCTATTACACGATTGGTGTAGACGCCATCTTAATATCAATTCATTAACAGCTTAGGTACTCTATTATCAGAGTATATAAGCTACATTATATGTATAAATAAGTGTTCATGCACGTATTTTAGTGTTAAATAAAGAATGTTGCTGTGATAAAGTATGTTCTTGTAGTCAGTAGAGATGTAATGTAACACTCAAACGCAACCACTGCTAGTGTGATAGACTCACGCGTAAGTGGTAGAAATTGAAAATAATTATAGCTTAATCACGGTAAGCAACCCCGCAATAATAGTTCGATCCTGCTCTAAATTATTTAGAATTACAAAACATTACAGTAACACGCTGTTTAGTGGAGATATTATAACAAAGTCAAGTTCCGCTGTTAGGGCCATCAAAATATATAGTCTTTAAAGCCCATCTGTCGCAAATACACGGTCTTCTCTTCTCAATTTAAGCATGATTTTGCTATAAACAGAGTGGTCCCTATAGCCTTTCTTTATTGCACTTGAGTGTGGCAAATACGTGCATGAATAATAAACGATTGTACAAGACAATGCTTATAATTTAAACCATAAAAAGACATTGAGATTATACGACAAATTATTCTAATATCAGATAGAATCTTAATAACAAAATTGTTCCAATCTAAATGGAATATATCAAAATGAATTGTCATATTGTTGACAACAGTGTTGGAACATACTTTAAATGTATGACACCAGTTACATTGCCCTCTAAATATCCTTCTACAAAACCATGTCTTTAGGATAAAACGACACGCATTTACCTGAGTCATCTGGGCAAATTCCAAAATGAGCACTATTTACTCCCAAAATATTATCTAAAATATTGATATCTATATAACGGTACATAGCTTTGTCTATGTCTTAATGATTATGGAACTCCTTAGACAGATACAGAACTCAATAAGTCAGAAATATTGCTCCTTCACAATAAACTCCCTGATGTTGTATAATGAATATTATTATATATCTAATAAATCTAACCAATCAACAATCTACATTTGTACCACGTGACCGTCCAATATATTCCCGTATTGGATCCAAAAATATATATTATTTTCATATTGGACGGTTGGGTACATGTGCACTAAACGATGTGATAATAATGGCTGTGGTTGCTTAATTGGGGATGATAGCGATGATGATTATTTCAAAATAAACGAAAGATATATAATAAAAAGGTAATTGTACATTTTTTTGTACAATACGGCATATATTTGGACTCGTACACAGCTTGAAAATTCATATTGAACTCGCCTATTGGCTCGTGCAATATGACTTTTCAAGCTGTATACTCGTCCAAATATATTTCCGTATTGTACAGTGAAATGTATAATAACCTATAAGTATAACCCGAAACTTTATATACCATAGCTCGTATTATCAAGCATCTTACGACTGATTTTAGTCGTAAATCCTTCTATATTGATATGTGAAATTGTCGTAAGATTTTTGATAATAATGAAACAGGCCGGGGTTTAATACACATAATAACAGTTTGAAACCAAAAGTTACCTAGTAATACATGTTTAAATTTGCTCCGTTCCGTGTTTCCTGTTTTGAGAGCATGATGCATGTCTCTAGCCATAAAGCACATAATGACTAGTGTTCTGGGCAACACACAGAACACATTAGCGCATATATGTAGGTTATGAACTAGGATTCTGAGCTCAAATCAATGTTTGTTTATCCATTATGTTTCGTAACCAGTTTTCGCGACGTTCGCATATTTGGATCCTCTATATTCCAGTTAATTTGTATCCTTCGATGTTAAATCCTAATCCTAGATGTGAATTAGTTATTTCCTTACACTTTTGCTGAATGTTAATGTTTAAATCCAGTTATAAGGCGAGTTTTGATCCATTTTGTTATGAGCACATTTTGTCTTATGTCAGCGTTCCTGTCATGTTTACATCGAACTCTGGGAATTTATTCCTACGCTGTACAGTCTTAAGGAACTATGTTTTCGTCTAAAAGATTGTTTAGGGGCCAAATCAAGGTATTATAGTCATGGATTTATCTGTATTTTTGTTGTTTAATAGTAATTCTAAGTTATTTTAGTCATTGGTACTATACAAATTGTTGTCTGCTTAGAAATTTCACGGTTGGAAAAGCCGCCCAAAAAATGGGGTGCTTTTTGGGCGGAATCAACCAAAAAGCACCCATTTATTGGGTGTTTTTTGGTCGAGTTAGCCAATGGGTGGAAACAACCAAAAAGCACCCAATTTTGGGCGGAATCAACCAAAAAGCACCCACTTTTGGTTGATGGGCGGAAATTTACTATAAAAACCCCCGGAAAATTGTTCGTTAAGCTCATTTGATCACGGTTACCAGAGGGTCAGGTTATTGTTCAAGTCAACGATTTTCATTTGTAAGATGCTTTTCTGAGCTTCAAGCGTTCTTATAAATTTCACCTTCATAGTATACATGTAGTATTGATTAGTTGTGTATATATAGAATACGTTTAACGTAAAATAAAACGTTAGAGTCGAAACTTTACCAACGATTTGTGTTTGTGTTCACCCTTGTGTACCTGGTACGCAGACAGTTTGGATGAGAGCATCGAGTGAACTTCATTCGTTCACGCTACCAATTGAACCACAGATGTAAGAGATCCACTCGACAGGCCTCTCAACCCCGATACCAACCAGTTCACCTCGGAGAAACCTCCATTGATCATTGATGTAGATCGACTCCGGCTGTATAGATCTAAACGATACATCGTACGTAGATCTATACACGCGTCCACAGTCGTTCGGGGTGAGCTCGTTACATTTTATGGTGGCAGCGGTGGGATCTGTTATTTTCATAAACAGGTCCAGTGATCTGAACCTCGTCTTCTTTACAGAGTAGAGTTGAATTTAAGTTCAACTATTTATAGATTCGACCCGATCTATTTATATATTTCGTAATAAGTCGTAGTTTTATAACAGTAATAGCTCGTCCGAGTTATAAAGATGAACAGTCCTGTACCCGTTGACAGTACAGGTGAGGTTACGTTCCGTATCCCACAGGGACCAGAGACACGGAGTAAATGTACAGAGAATATTGAGTTAATATCGAACAGTGGTTCTATTGACTCAGAGGTTAATGCATCAAACAGCAGGGGAGAGTCAGTCCTCCAGGATAAAGTGAACAGTTTAGCAATCCTGTTGCAAAATGTAGTTCAAGAGTTAAGTTCTATTAAATCAACCTGTAACAACAAACAAACTGTTTCAAGTGCTAACAGTCCAATTGATAGTCAGAATCAAAGTATAAATCCTGCAGTAACACAAGGTTACTGCCAGTCCCATGATGTAAGAAATCATAGGGAAGCCATGAGACAGAGGCCTAATAGTAGTCACCAGGGTTACAATAACAATCCCAGTGATCAACCAGAGTTCCACAGTGGTCTGAGGCAAAGAAAAGTTACCTTCAGTTCAAATTGTCATAGCAGTGACTTAAGTAATAATTATGTGTCGGATAATGATTTCATGACTGATGACGTACCTTGGCCACCTATCTATGAGTTTCATAACCCATATGATCCACAGCCTCCCAGGTTTGCTCGTAAACAGGGCACAATCTCAAGTGTCAAGATGTCCCCTTTCAGTGGTACTGGTGATTGGCAAACATGGATTGCCCGCTTTGAGGCTATTGCAAGACGAAACTGTTGGTCAGAAGATGACATGCTAGACCAGTTGTTGCCAAGACTTGAAGGTGTGGCGGCTCAATTTGTGTTTACACAACTTAACCCTATGGTGCTAGACAGTTATACAGAGTTGAAAACCGAGATGAATAGTAGATTTATGACCATAGAAACCCCTAGATTTTATGCTTCTAAATTTAGTCGCAGATCACAGAAACCTGATGAAACTCTTGAAGAATACGCTGCAGAGTTAAAAAGGCTATATGATAAAGCACATGGATACCGAAGTAAAAGAGCAAGAGACGAAGATCTGGTGCGTAGATTTCTAGATGGTATCACTGATGATGATGTAAGATTCGAGATAGAGTTCAACAAAGAGCCAGGTAACATAGATCAAGCAGTCTATTATGCAGTCAGCTACATGCAGATAAAGACATTGGCAAGCGAAAGGAGAGGTCGATTCCAAGCCCGTAGAGCAGTAGAAGCTCCTGTTGGGGACAGGAACCTGTCCAAAGACGAATACTTAGAATTAAATGAACAGAAATCAGTGAGAGATAAAAGTGACAGGGAGCTGTTAATAGAGTTAATTCAAAGAATGAATGTTATAGAAGGGCAGAAGCAAGGTTCTCGGCGACGATATGATAAGAGTGAAGTGAAGTGCTACAATTGTCACCGTTTGGGTCATTATGCCAGAGAATGCCCTAACCAAAGTTTTATAGAAGAAAGTAGTCATAGTACAAGTGTAACAGAGAATCCTTTAAACAGGAACGGACCTACTCTCGAGGCCAGAGGGAGGTCCCGACAGTAGATGTTTATAGCGAGGGCCAGTTATGTAAAGCTACAGAGTTAAAGTCAGCTGTAGAGCCAGGTCGAGCAAAACAGGTATACACTGGAAGAAAGGAGGGTCTGACAGACGGGGTTTATTTGAGGGGTACAGTGAATGGAGAGCCCGTAGTATATACAGTAGATACAGGGGCGTCGTGTACACTTATCTCCTGTAGAGTGTATGATAAGATCCCAGAGACCAATCGACCAGTGCTAGATCATTCCGTGCGAGTCGTGGGTGCCGGGGGCATGCCTATTAAAGGTGTCGGTAAAGCAGAGTTTGTGTTAACTCTTGGCTCATTAACGTTACGTCAGAATGTCTTAGTTGCAGAGATCGAGGATGATGCTTTGCTAGGATACGATGTTCTTAGGGGTAGTAACGGGGAGCATGCCGACATGTTATTGTCTCAAAACAAGATTATTTTAGGCGGAGTGGATATACCCGTTTTTCAAGTTGGTTCTTCTAAGAGAGCTAGGAGAGTCGTTGTAGCAGACAATGTGACTCTACCGGTCCAAGTAGAAGCAGTAGTTAGTGTTCGTGTTGAGAAGTTTGAGGGCAATAGTGCATATTTAAGAGAATGTATCTTTTGTGAAGATAGTCAACCTATTAATATGGCTGAATCAGGGTTGCCAGTAGAAATCACTACAGAGAGTGATACTCTGAAACCAGATGATTCCATTCAAGTTATCGATGATGTTGTACCGATCATCAAAGAGGGGTGTAGCTTGTTGGCTAAAGTTCCAGTTGCCAAGTATAATGCCAAAGAACCCCAGCAACCGGGACAGATGTCAGTCAAGTACAACTCTAATGGATTACCAAGCCAGAAATCACTAATGTCATGTCAGGTGAATGACACCTGTAGTATAGTTATAAAACAACCTAAAGATCCAGACATAGAGGGGTTGAATTTGTATAAAGATTCGCGGTCGATGAAGTGGCTGTCCAAGACGTTAAAGTGTTAGTTGTGTGAGGTGTTTGAAAATTTGATTCGTGTAATTAGTGTGGACGAGTGAAATATAAAGAAATTTATGAATTTATTTTTTATCTAAGTTGTGTGTTTAATTAATGTGTTAGTGAGTGTATCAGTTGAAAGTTCAAATTTGAATTTTGAATTGAAACTTTGTGATAATATTTGATTAGTAATTGTAATATTTCAAGTGAAATTGAATAAAATTTATTTTCAAGTGTATAAATTCTGAGGATAACCTATGGTGTGTGTTGAACAACAAATCGCCGGTTTCATGTGTTTTCTTGATGTAGTCACGTTATTGTCAGTACTGATAACTAGTTATCGCTGATGCAGAGTGAAGCAGTCTAGGTAAGAGCATGGATAGTAAAGATAGATATTCGACACAGACAAAGATCTATGATGGGTAACAAAGTTGCAGTCTGATGTTCTGATGATACCTAAGGGCGGGTCATACAAGGGTGAAAGAACCAGGTTCCTGATGTAGTCTAAAGAGATTGCGCTGTCACGCTCCCTCAACGCACTTATACTATGGTTATTTTCACAAGTATCTAACGATTATCAATAAAACAGAGTTAACCATAGGACACATGGTAGCAGGTCGACACAAAATATAACTTGCTCATATCTCAACTAATGTGGGCCTTCATGTTACCAGTATAACAGGGATTCTGGAGAGTCCACCGAGTGCAATCGAAGCCAGGGGAGAGAATGAAGATTCTTACAAGTTCAACTTTACCGAGTTACAGTCACGTTAGTATTTACTGTATATCTGATAGAAGGGCCGAAATAACAAACCAGTCGGTACCAACACCAAGTTCACCTTTACATCTTCTCGCTTGTTGTACGTTATAATACAACTTGTCCATGTTTTGTTAGGCGTTTGGATAAAACATTACATGGGTACAACGCCTGCCATGACGTCAATGGTAGGTCCATATAGTGTTAATTCATAATGCTGTATGGATACCATATTTAAACCATGATATTTTCTTCATCTACAAGAATCATTCTACAAAACTGACTATATTTTAACTTTAAGTAAATTTGATATACAGTGATCTCTTCATGAGTAACTTTAAGTAAATTTGATATACAGTGATCTCTTCATGAGTAACTTTAAGTAAATTTTATATATAGAGTGATCTTAACTTTAAACAGATCTTACAGATTCAGAGATCTCCTTGTGAGTAACTTCAAATGACATTGTATGTCACCAGTGATCTTTTCAGAGTAACTTTGAACGTTGTGTAAATTTTGCTTTGTTGCAAATGTATGTTATTTTATGTTGTGAACTCATACGTGTGGTTTTACTTTAGTCATGTTAACTAGACTTTGGTGTCGTGTGGTTATAAAGTAAATGCTATGTCTTTTAGTATAGTATGTGCTATGAAATAATTTTAAAGAACTGTGTGATAATACGTATGGTTGTTATGTAAGCATTTGAATGTACCGGCTAATCCTTTTTGGTAAAGCTTTAAAGGGATAGTCTTACTGTTTTTATGTATGACTTTAAAGATGCAGTCTTACTGTTTTGCGTATAACTTTAAAGGTGCAGTCTAACTATTTTGTGAATTATTTTAAAGGAACTGTTTGTCTATGTTATGTATGATTTTAATGTATTGATAAGCTATTTAATGTAATTAGCAAAGGAACCTGATCATTTATATTGAAATGTGAACTTGATGTTATAGTGTTACTTGTTGTTGAATTGTAAGTTAATGCGTTGTAAGTCCATAATAGTGAATGATTTTTTTATTCCTATGAATTCATGTTTCAATTTTTGTAAATTTTTGCGTAGGTCAGTTATTATGTGTTTATTAGGATAAGGCTGCAGGAGCTTAGCCTTTTGAAGGCCGGGGTAATGAAACAGGCCGGGGTTTAATACACATAATAACAGTTTGAAACCAAAAGTTACCTAGTAATACATGTTTAAATTTGCTCCGTTCCGTGTTTCCTGTTTTGAGAGCATGATGCATGTCTCTAGCCATAAAGCACATAATGACTAGTGTTCTGGGCAACACACAGAACACATTAGCGCATATATGTAGGTTATGAACTAGGATTCTGAGCTCAAATCAATGTTTGTTTATCCATTATGTTTCGTAACCAGTTTTCGCGACGTTCGCATATTTGGATCCTCTATATTCCAGTTAATTTGTATCCTTCGATGTTAAATCCTAATCCTAGATGTGAATTAGTTATTTCCTTACACTTTTGCTGAATGTTAATGTTTAAATCCAGTTATAAGGCGAGTTTTGATCCATTTTGTTATGAGCACATTTTGTCTTATGTCAGCGTTCCTGTCATGTTTACATCGAACTCTGGGAATTTATTCCTACGCTGTACAGTCTTAAGGAACTATGTTTTCGTCTAAAAGATTGTTTAGGGGCCAAATCAAGGTATTATAGTCATGGATTTATCTGTATTTTTGTTGTTTAATAGTAATTCTAAGTTATTTTAGTCATTGGTACTATACAAATTGTTGTCTGCTTAGAAATTTCACGGTTGGAAAAGCCGCCCAAAAAATGGGGTGCTTTTTGGGCGGAATCAACCAAAAAGCACCCATTTATTGGGTGTTTTTTGGTCGAGTTAGCCAATGGGTGGAAACAACCAAAAAGCACCCAATTTTGGGCGGAATCAACCAAAAAGCACCCACTTTTGGTTGATGGGCGGAAATTTACTATAAAAACCCCCGGAAAATTGTTCGTTAAGCTCATTTGATCACGGTTACCAGAGGGTCAGGTTATTGTTCAAGTCAACGATTTTCATTTGTAAGATGCTTTTCTGAGCTTCAAGCGTTCTTATAAATTTCACCTTCATAGTATACATGTAGTATTGATTAGTTGTGTATATATAGAATACGTTTAACGTAAAATAAAACGTTAGAGTCGAAACTTTACCAACGATTTGTGTTTGTGTTCACCCTTGTGTACCTGGTACGCAGACAGTTTGGATGAGAGCATCGAGTGAACTTCATTCGTTCACGCTACCAATTGAACCACAGATGTAAGAGATCCACTCGACAGGCCTCTCAACCCCGATACCAACCAGTTCACCTCGGAGAAACCTCCATTGATCATTGATGTAGATCGACTCCGGCTGTATAGATCTAAACGATACATCGTACGTAGATCTATACACGCGTCCACAGTCGTTCGGGGTGAGCTCGTTACAATATGCTGCACATGTCCTTAATTTATAGTCAGTAAAAGATGCATAAAGATTAGCGCTGAAACTTTTTCCATGGTTTAACTCATCAGTTCAGACACACCATTGTTAATAAAAAATCTTGCTGTACATGCAAATTGACACTAAACAAAAACTGACACATATTGATGATGAAAGTTAATATTCTAACCATAACAATTTGTAGTATAAACAATGTAAGTTGTTTTTTGTATAGTTTCCTAAGGAACAACAATCTTTAGGCTACATAGAGAATGATGTACGTTCTTCGTAAACATGAAATTTTAATCAGATTTTGTCTGAGGAATTCACCAACTACTATAAATCATTGTTTAGATTCATATCATCCTTTTATATTGATAACACTGGAAACTGTATGCTGCACATTGATTAGCATGCACCACAATTATTGAAGAACGTTGTCTTAAATCATCCCTGTATATTGATAACACTGGAAACTGTATGCTGCACATTGGTTAGCATGTACCACAATTATTGAAGAACGTTGTCTTAAATCATCCCTTTCTGTTGATAACACTGGATACTGTATGCTGCACATTGGTTAGCATGTACCACAATTATTGAAGAACGTTGTCTTAAATCATACCTGTATATTGATAACACTGGATACTGTATGCTGCACATTGGTTAGCATACACCACAATTATTGTAGAACGTTGTCTTAAATCATCCCTGTATATTGATAACACTGGATACTGTATGCTGCACATTGGTTAGCATACAGCACAATTATTGAAGAACGTTGTCTTAAATCATCCCTGTATATTGATAACACTGGATACTGTATGCTGCACATTGGTTAGCATGCACCACAATTATTGAAGAACGTTGTCTTAAATCATCCCTGTATATTGATAACACTGGATACTGTATGCTGCACATTGGTTAGCATACAGCACAATTATTGAAGAGCGTCGTCTTAAATCACCCCCTTGTTTTGTTTTGGTAATATCACATGTTTCCAGAGACGTATATGGATTCAAACGTTTTTAAAACCATATCCAAATTTGGAAATATAAATTTAAGGAACAATCCTTAATTGATTTTTAGTTTACATGTATAGGGTTCATAATTTAAAGCTCTTTTTTAAATTTTCAAAGTTTGCCAACATAGTCTCAAAATCAAATGAATAATCTGAAAACTGTGGTTACTATGACCATCTAAATATTTGAATGCTATTTGTTAAAAGAACTATTTTTAGAATGATATAGACGAGTTGATCTATTTTACCGGTAAGAAACCGAATGTCTTGCGATTTTCAGACATTTTATAATTTTCTCATGTAGTCGAATCTACTAGTTAGGCCGTGTGCAATCTCCGTAAACACATATCCTGTAGACCGATGTCGTACAGGATCTGTACTTTCTCTGTGAGAGATCACGTCGAGGCGAACTTTGTGTCCACCAATCAATGCGTAGCTTTCATCTAGACGAAAACACTATTAATCACATTTTGATTTCGTAATTTCTATTTTTAGACCAAGTTTTGCTTGCTTATTTAACCGCGGCAATATTCACAGTCTGCGATTGGGCCGCTCATTTCAAATTGCGTGACGTAGACGATGTAAACAAGTTACGTGTCATAACAATTTCGTCATGAATATTATGATGAGAAAAGGTCTCCTGAACGTGACCTTCGTTTGAAAAAGGCCAGATCTAAATTAGCGAGTATGCGAGCGGAAAATTTTAGACCGGGTTTTAATCAGATTGGGCCGTGTGAGATAGTGTTCTAAGCTGAGAATTCGGCTTTTAAAAAGATTTAGCCTTCAATGTACGTGAACTTAGTAAACAATTCTTAATTACCAGTTTTACATTCTTAGCAAAACTTAAACAGGCAACAAACAATATACATCTATCGGTTTGACACGAATATTTGCGCTGTGTCACTCTCAATCTCTCATACAGAGTTGTCGATCCTTACAGTGATCTATATCTCTGTAAACGTCTCGGGTTTTACAAGATTCTTGTAAAATAGTAATACAATTAAGATTTTGTATCGAATGCGTAATTCGTCTTTTATATATATTATCTTAAAGTTTTACGTGATTTTATTATAGGCGAAATCCAATTTTTAAAGAGTTATATTTACAAGAACTATTTTCTTGTGAAACGTCTCCCTATTCTGAGTAATTTGCCTTTTTTACTCATCCGCTAAAATGTCAACAATAGATGATATTGCTAAAAATTATGGCAAAAAAATTAGTGCTAAGGAACTGTCAACGACAAGCCTTTGAACATCTACAAGACAAGAAAGGTGATCTGTTAGTCAAAATGTCTGTTGCGTATGGAAAAAATTCAAAAATTGTCACATGATCGTTTTAAACGATCACGTGTTTGGGACTACTTTCGAGACGTTAACAGAGATAGAGATCATTGTAAAGATCGACAACTCTGTATGAGAGATTGTGTCACTCTGAGATCCAAAAGTCAGTTTTACTTTGTACCTTTGGTATTTAAACTATAGTAATAATCTCTGAAAGTCGAACTGAAAGCTAGGCCCAACCTCACCTATAGATGTCATTATTAGAACGATTCTTTCGTTGGAATTATATCAATTGTTCAGGTAATGCATAAGTTTAGCTATCGTTTGATATTGTGTAGTAAAACACCTAACCTTTCGCTGAAATAAGTGTTTTCCCTAGCTAGTCGACCCAGTCAAGATGACCTCTCTAAGTGCTTGACCTCGTTTGTGTTATCCAATGGGAATGTTGAATCAAGTAAAATTGACCAATGTTGAATACATGAATGGATGAAAAACGTTCACTGTAATGAGCAGTATTGTCTTTAGTAAAACAGTGTTTGGTAGTGTATTGATTTAGTTAAACTCCCTTGCTGGTTTGTGACCAGTAACAATTTATCATTAATAAATAACGTATAATTATATATGAGATATTAATTATATAAAATTTGTATCATGTCGTTAGTGTGACGAGAAAACTATTCCATAGTCCTAGAAGTTAGACTCATAGACAATAATATACTGGGGCTTCTAGACAACATATGCTATAATAATGAAAATAATATATGATGTTTCGTGATATACTGTCTATCATACAACGGTCGGAAGTTTGATGCAGAGGAATAATGAAACATACGTTGGGTGCACAGATGACAGTACTTTTTTAACAATTTATATTGATTTTGTCCCTTTCTGGTCAACTAAAACCTTTAGTTGTGGTATTTGGAATCAGCTTTGCTTTTATTGCTGTTGTATGCAAAAGATGGTGGTGTCATTAAAAATGTAAAACCTAAGCTATACATTCACGTACATACAAAAGAATAAATTATAATGGAGACACTGGTCACTAATTAAAATCTCGTAAATTTTTTTTATTTACTAATGATTAATATACCTTATTTATAAATAAGTCTCTGATACTGAACCGTGCCGGCCCCTTAAGCAGAGAAGATAATAACCTAGATTTGAATATAACAACATCGAAGCTATCCAACATTGTATATTGGCAGTATGCCACAAAGGACTTTATACTAATTGCCGCTGGGATTTTAACCTGGTTCTAGGGCACATCAACCCTACTTTTGCCCCGAAAAGCTTTAAGACCAAATAGTAACAAATTGCCTTTGTGGTAACTTCCAACACCATTTACTCGAGAATGGTGCGTGCTAAAACACACAAACACATAGAAACAAAAGTTTATTTATTTATTTATTGGAGTTTACGTCGTGTCAACACAATTTAGGTCATTTTACGGCGTCCAGCGCACCTAACCTACCTTTCCTGGACCCTTGTCTATAACCAGTACTCACCTACCCTTCCACAAGACCGGAAACTTCTCCATATTATCTAATCAATGGAGAAAAATCGACATTATTGTCAAATTTTCATGGAAGGGTATAACCTCCCCGGTGGGACTCGAACCCGCACCCCCTCGGGCACGAGTATCCAAATTCCGGCGCGCTACCAACTGCGCTATCGACCCGGGTTTAGAGACAAAAGACTGAAGTATTGTCAATATAAAAGGCAAATACACAATGACCTTACGAGGGCCAGAGCACCTGAAGATGAGCCAGCAAGAACACGTCAAAAAGGAGTAAAAGAAAGATGTGTATTGTCCGTTTTTTCTCAACTGTCAAAGCTTGAATAATTTCACGGTGACTGAATGCATTGTTTTTGTACTGGCGGCCTAATTTTTATTACAAATATCTTGACTAAAACTTATCATACGGCATAAGAAGCTTTACTCAATCATAACACACACTTTCGGAAACTCATAGGTGTATTACGACAATAGTTTTAATAAACGCATTCACCGTGAAATTATTCATGTTTTGACAGTTGAGAAAAAACTAACAATAAGATTACATAAACGATATAACTATAAGGAATTTCTTCAACAATATTTCAATGTGGCATATATTTTCCAATAGATTGACTACATTCTTATATCTCAAACCTAACAAAGCTTTGAAGCATTATCAAGAAAACAATGAATCGTTTAATAATCAAGTAGTTTTCTGGGGAAACGTTCTGTTTTAATGATACTGTGTTCAAACAGCCGTGCATTTTCAATTTTACCAGAGTATAAACGGTAATTTAATTTTGTCAGTTAGAGATTTGTGTGTTTTTTCCAGCCTTTATTGTTAGCAATATAATAAATGAACTGGTCTATGGTGAATGTATAGGAAACAATTTGGTAAATGCAAAAAAAATATTTTGTTCAAGCCAGACAAATTTTCTTCTTGATTTTACGAATTCGATATTGTGACCTAAATATTATACATACGAGTACATTGCCCTATAAAAGTTCCTTCACGGTGTAACTATTTTAATTGCTATAAATTCTAAACTCAAGTTTGAATAATTATTTTATCATTGTTTATTATATTCATTATTCATTCTATAGAAAAGAAATTTCTATTGGAACATTCAATGTTTGTGTTGCAGCAAGAGTTATTAACCAGCCTCCAAAACTATGACTAAGTATCTCAATGAACCAATAATGGCAATATCAAGTTTGAGTTATTCTATAAATTTCATATCCAAAACATATACTGATTTCAAGAAGCAAAATTAACAGCCACTTTACAATGAACTGCTTTTACAACTTTTTGCACCTCCATATGACAAGTATGATAGTACACTATGAATTATGAAGTTTTTTGGGGGGCAGCGTATACATCTACATTTGGCTAAGCGGCATTATGCGTACATGTGACTTTGGACATTTAATATATTTATGACAATGACCAAACATTCATGACAGATATGTTAAATACAATATTTTATATAACAAAACACGACGGCCAATATTGTAAAAAACAACAAAATGAATAGACATAAACGTCACAAGATATGCCAATACCACGATAATCTTACATCTAATGAAACAAGACGCTCAAAATAAGGGAAACAAAATCTAAGAACATGTTGCACTTTTCAGTGCAAGTGATAACATTGAAATATTCAAGTTGAGGCATTTCCGTTTGTAGACTTATTGATTTATCTTTTGGAATAATTTACATATGCACTAGTTAAATAATGATATTTATTTTGGGCAGGGTCTCTATAAACAAAGTTAAGTCTAGAATGTGCTCCAATTTCTTAAAGTGTGTTTCCTTTTCGCCGAACTTTGAATATATTATTCTACCTATTGACTATGCTTCATCTGCTTGGTATAATTGTTTAACAAAGTGTGTTTCCTTTTCGCCGAACTTTGAATATATTATTCTACCTATTGACTATGCTTCATCTGCTTGGTATAATTGTTTAACTGAAGATCTGAAATCCAAATCTATCTATTTATCTATCTAACTACGATTTCTCAAAATGGCTTTAATCATGAGCAATTCTCATGAAGCAATTATTCTTATAGCACCGACAGGAAATGGCGGGAAATACTAAGAAGAATTTGGTTGATCTATTAATTACGATAGATTGACGTTATTATTAATTACATTGGTTTCAAGTAACTAATTTAATCTTCAAACATTTCGAATGTCTCAAGTTTTTCTATAAAATAAATCTCGTAAGTGTACGTGATATCCCGAGATGTTTCTAGATTTCCATGACTGTAACAAAAGTATTTTCCATTATTATGATCAAATCAAAATTTTACACTGCCAAATCAATGTAAATACAAAAGAGTGTATGCATAGTATATATCTGCTATTTTAAAGCCATTTTAATTACGAGTATGAAGTTATAATTATTTATAGCAAATATAAGAATTGATTTTACAAACGTTAAGTTATGAAAGAACAACATTCATTAAAGACACAATAAACGGTTCAAACCATTTTGCATTCTCAGTTTTATTTTAAATTTAAAAAATGGATCCTTTTATAGCATACTATATTCATGATTTTGTCAACGTTGACTATACATGTATATGATCCAAAAATCGTTTTAAGAATGAATTATTTAATTTGGGGGAGATGTCTTCTTTCACTAGACGTTAATCAAACAATATCTTAGACACACTGTGGTTAAACTATCGTTTTAAGCATTGAAAACCAAAGTATTTCGGTTTCGATCTACTTTAACTTTGAAATGCATTATATAATATGAATATATTTAAACGATTATGCATTTATTAAAATGTTACTTTAATGAAAGTAGTTTGAATTAGAGAAATATTGTTTTCTTGTAAAAGACCTTCCGAGTACAGTGTTGGTCATTGTGTACTCCTTACAAATTATGTCATGGACAAAAATACAGTGCTGATCTTTACTTTATCTTTGGGATATCAGACGCTATATCTTATAAAATAAAATAAAAATGTGATGCATTCACGAAATGTCTTTTTCATTTTATCCTATTTCAAACACACACAATAGCCAAAAACAATCTGCAAAAGAAATCTTCATAATTTAAGAACTCTTGCAAACTTTCTTTGTCTTTAAACAATATTTTGGTAAACATGCATATATCCCAACTAAACAACGATAATTAAAACTACCTCGAATAATGCAGATTTTACAGTATTAACGTATTTCAGTTCAGAAGCGTGTTTATCTCTTTTTTATTAGATGTTTGTTTGATAAAAGAAGTTTGTAACCAGGAAAAGTTGGAGCTAATGTCTCTATTAACGTAAAGATTTAACCTGATTTTCACCACAAGATTTGCTCCTAAAACATCTCTGATAACCATTTCAATGAAGATAATAAACTCCATGTTACTGCTAACTTCATAAATTTTAATTTGAATACAAATTCATCAGATCGATTTTAAAGGCAATCTTGTGCATTTTACAGTCAGCCTCTCAGTTGTAATTTATTGGCATGTGGAATATGTTTAGAAGAATGGATGGACTTTTGTTGAGAAAAGAGCAAAAAAGTCTCCAAAAACCCTAAAACAATTGTCTGAGATTAATGTCCTGAACTTTGTTAGCTGAACGTCATTGTCTCTGAGAAAACACTTTAATCCAGTGAATAAAGGCACTTTGATTCATTGTTTAGAAAATAAATTATTTTTGTAGACATTTTAGACTATAAGTCGTATCGTGTGTATATTGGATCACAAAACCTTATTATCTTTTTCAATACCGGATTTTCTTCGACAGTTCGCTTACTAAATGATATACTGTTCATAGGAACCTAGATAAAACGAAGTCTAATAGACTGCGGCTAAAACAAACACAATTCTTAGACGTGATGAGTTTCATAATTTTGATATTTTAGTGACTATATATTTTATATATTATACGCATAGCATTTTTGCTGGTGAACCAGTCGGTGCAAGTACGCTTGTACACTTCCTATCAGCCAGTGCATACATGGAATATATCTGAAGGACAGGGGGCCTAAAGAGCCACAAAATATCATTGTGAGTAAATGTTGCAGTAAAAAGCTAAATTCGATGATATACTAACATACTAACGTTACTCTTTAAGGTTCGTCAAAATTCATTGTCTTAATAGCAGAACGATTTTAATATAGGGATCTTTTTAAGTAAACATTTTGGACTTAAAAGAAAAAAAATCGCATGATTTTGAAATAACCAAGGCATTCTTCATAGTAAAACATTATTGGCAAATAATTACACACGTATATGGATAAGAATCATTTCAAAAAGTCGAAATTGAAACAAACACACGTGAATTCTAAGAAAAAAATCTGAACTCATCATATGACAATACAACATTACATAAATAAGCTTTGATCATAGTAAAAATACAAGCTGTATGGATGGTCGGTTTGTCTAATTACAATCTGATTAAAACCCGATCTAAAATATTCCGCTCGCCTACTCGCTAATTTAGATCTGGCCTTTTTTCAAACGAAGGTCACGTTCAGGTGACATTTTCTCATCATAATATTAAAGACGAAATTGTTATGATACGTAACTTGTTTACGTCGTCTACGTCACGCAATTTGAATTGAGCCGTCCAATGGCAGACTGTGAATAATAATACCGCTGTTAAATTAGCTTGCAAACCTTGGTCTAAAAAAGAAATTACCGAAATCAAAATGTTATTTATAGTGTTTCGTCTAGATGAAAGCTACGCATTGATTAGTCGACATAAAGGTCATCTCGACGTGACCCTGCATTGAGAAAGAAGAGATCCTGTACAACAATGCTCTACAGGATATCTGTTTACGGAGATTATTTCCTTGATTCAAGAATATTTGGAGGGCACTGTAGATTGTTGGTCTAACCAACGACAAAATGACTGTAACATTTATGAAAACATAGTGACCTGACATACTTAAAAGCAAAAACTCAGAAGTATAGAGTTGAAAGGTATTATTCTTGTAGTCTACCTCCCAAACCAATTTTCTATATAAATATATTCCACTCAATATACAGTCTGATTGTCTATTATTTTATATATACAAACAATATTTGGTACCTGGATACAGACAATTTTCTTATACATACAGTATTGATAGACACCATTTTAGACAGGCAATAATGATTCTAATAGTTTGCTGTAAACTAAGTGTTTAGATGATATTTGTTGGCTATACCTCATGTCAATAGTTCAAAGATTTATGAGACTACCGAACATGAGCAATAGATTTAATGATCTATATTTTGGAACCTTTCTAGCAAACACAATATTGTGTAATTCCAGCGAACAACGGTTTTCATTATTTTCATAATCATTTCCAAATGTAATGCTATACTTTAGACACTATTAGAAAACATATGAAATGGCGGCAAACTACGGTTTTCATTATTTCCATAATCATGTCAAATTTGAGTGTCACAATTCATTGTCTAAATAATGCAGTCAAATATAAATAGGGCTTTAAATATCAACATGCAAGACCCAGAACTTGGTTACCAATTCCCGGTTTATCGGAGTCACTATTATTCGTAGCAAGTTGTCGAAACATTTTGTCATTACATGGAATATAAGTTTGTACCTCCTCACATGCAATGATTGCAACCTGGACAACGCTCAGGTGTATTCATATGCACACCATAAATGAGACTGAAAATATTGTTGAGAACTGTATTTATTCAGCATTTCTACCTTTTCCCCTCGTGCACCTCCTCCTTGAAGGACGCGCTCCTAGGGCAACTCGTCAGAAATCTCTTGATATATTAAAGCCCAAAATAGCACAGATGGGTAGGTGGTTGGAAATGTAAAAAACATAGAGCGTTTCGAAACCAAACACTGGTGGTTCAAACCCAATCAGTTCCTTAATTTTTATTTATATTATTTTTTTATTAATAATATTAACATGTAATACTATACATTATAAAGTTTTATTATAGAAACATGTAGTTAAAATCAACATTATTGAAAAAAAATCTTTCGTTTTTAATTAACGTCCATTTAGAGTATATTAAAGTTTATAATAGAATTGACTTTATTTTATTTTAACCCATTAAATATGACTTTATAATTTTTTTTACTGAATTATTAAGCAAAAGTTCATGGCATAGAAAGGATATGCCAACAAAGAGTTTCATGTAGTATGCCCCCAATTGCGCTTTGCTTTTTGTTGTTATATCCTATAAGTAACTGTATTGCTGTCAAAGGTCCCATGACTTCGGGTGTGCGGTTTTTTAATGTTGGGGGAAATGGAGCGGCTGGATCCCTCGATGGGTTCAGGGAAACGCTCTGGCTAGAGACCAAGTGCACCCGAAAGCTTCTTAATAATAGCTATTTAAGACTACCTGAATCTCTACAAACATGCAATTATCAAAGTGTTTGACTTCACTCTTGCAAACATTTGTGTCAGTTAAAGTATTATCTACAATATTTATATATCACTCTTTTCATAAATCAATACGTTCAAAAGTATTAAAAGTAAAAGCTATGTAAAGCAGGTTTCTATAAACAACCTCGTATAACCTCTTTTGAATTTTATTTCTTCGCATATGAGCAATCTGTGTGTTTGATTAGACAATTAGCTATAGTTAATGACATGTTTAACTGTTCTTGTGGCACTTATAAAGAATAAACATATTGATTTTATCACTAATTTGTCACAAAATGAAAACAAAACACGCAATTCTTGATAGAATAAATGACTGGATTCTTAGACACCAAAGATTTAACGTATTTAGGATTTTAGAATGACGTTATCATGACAAAAATCAGGATAAATGGATCACTAACATTCTAAAATAGTAGTTGATCAAGGATGAAGCTGAAACGTTGTTTAAAAAACTATAAATGTTTACGATGAGGATGAAAATTAATAATGTACGCATATATTGGTAGCAATCTGTTTTAACGCATTGTATAGTGCGACAAAATTAACCTGAGCTTGAACTACCTAATTATAATAATTACAGACTTCACTTACATCAAAACGTGAGTTTCCTTAACAATCTATGTGACTATAAATCAATTTTGTTAACGGGCATGTTATTGTACTTTAAATTTTGGACTCATTAGTTTTATTTTTATGAAAACAAAATAATTGTTCACTACGTGTATTTTGCCGAACGCTTCCGATAAAGCGCGATTTACAAACGAAGACAAAAATAGACTGTTAATACTGAGTGTAATATATTCTTGCATAAAGGTCAAGCTCAGGATGATATTGTCGAACTATAGCATCACCTCTCCAAAATAGCCGACCAATGAAATGAACTATGATATTTATATAGAAATTGTACCGATATTAAACTAAAAAAAAAACAAATACTCAGATTGACTCAAAAAGGTATAGGCAAACATATCGGAACATCAACAGTTGAAACATAGATCTTCCAGACAGCCAAAAAGCAAAGAGGGGGATAATTTTGAATTTTTAAAACTTTTGTTATAAAATAAACGCCACAACAAATAACAAAAGGAGAACTTATAGGGATTGTTTTTCACCTTGAAACGGACATTAGCAAAATAAATGCCACATGTGGTTTAAACAATGATCTAGGGTGCACCAACATAGCAATTGCCCAAAAAGGCCAAGAACAACAAATCACAACATATAAACCAATTGAATTATGACAATTAAGTACATTTCTCATTAAAATCATGCTACTAAGTACTCTATCATATTTCTGCTACATGATTGTGGTAACATACTATAGATCTGATAAAAGCACCATAAAGTTCAATTATTGGGGATAGAATGTAGTTTAGCGGACCCCGCTATTGCGCATGCTCGGACGTTGCGTTGTTTACAAATTTTGGACGCCATTTTGTTTTTAACGATATAGTTTTTTTATTCATTATTTAAATGAATTATTTTTAAAAACTATTTTAAAATGCTTTTTTGTTATCCATTTTTAATATCAGCGGGGGTGTTGGGGCGGCAGCCCCCCATAAAAACAGAAAATTAGCCGCATTTACCTTCGCGCGTCTGCTCATAGAAACAGCACGCTGCGCACGCATATTTATATTTACTTCCGGGGTCCGCTAAACTAGATGTGTTCCATTATTGGTAACATCAAAATTTGATAGTCTTAATAGTGGCATGGGCCTACTATGTGGACCATTCTATTCTTAAATTAAGCATTTAAGACTGGTAATCGTCAAAAGTCGCTTGATGCAATAACAAAAATTATCCACAAAACAGAACAGTACTGCTTTCAAATATATTAGATGTTTCAAAACTGGTCCCTACTGATATATAAATTCATTGTGAAACGAGACTGAATTTTGAACATGGAATTTGATTTCATGTTTTAAAATTGATATAATTATGAAATTATATACAGTCATATCATAGATCTGGGACTATGAGTATTGTCATGTTTAATTATGATATATTGAATGCAGGATAGTAAATACATTTAACTGTTTATGCTGCTTACCAAGGGAACCATAAATGCGGTTTGTAGAGGTAATGTACGGTAAACCATACATACAGTACCCTCTAAAAGGTATTTGACAAAAAAAAACTGTTTTTATGATAGACTGTTTCATTTTGCCAATGTAAATAGAAACTAAAAGACTAAAAGCCACATGAACAAGTTCCTATATCAAAATTACTTAGTTTATTTACATAGGATTCAAACTATGTTACATGAATAAGCTTTTACAGTGAAATACTTGCAGTTTGAAATATCAGGTTTTTATTTGTTTCATTTGTGCAAGCCGTAAACAAATTACTATGTCTATGGTGCAAGCACTTATCGAGTGCACGATATTTATCTTCTTATGACAGTATTCTCAACAAATAGTTTCCTTAAATTGAAGAACTAAACAATTCGATCAATGTCGTAGTCACACATAGATTGTTGTACCGGGTTGGTACGGACGGAACCGGATGTTATACTAGCCATAGTGCCCTTTTGAACAGCTGTGAAATTAATCAGATTTCTCCACTGAAAACACGTATTTTCAGGTCACGAAAATTGCTGAGTTGTTACAATTGCTTTTGAACATGTTTTCAAAAAGAGTTCGGAGTAAAATTACGATCATGTACGAACGGACGAACGCTTATTAACCACATACATGTATTAATAGCTACAAACACTACCGGACTGTGTTCGCCGCGGTCTGAGGTGGTCGTACGTGTAACCATGGCATAACATGCTTTTTTGACTGCCAATCCTTTAAATTCAGAACAAAATGATAAATTGCCAAACTCACTTTACAAAGTCGTCCAGAATAAAGTGCTCGCCATTGTTTATACATTTAGCCCAAGACCTCAATTTTAGAAAAAAGATAAATTTGTTTCACTTCAAATAACTTATTTTCCTCTAAAATGTTACTGACATAAAGGCTAATTTGTTATTTAACTAATATCATTTCTCTGAAAATTCACTGACCTAGCAGAATCAAACTTCCATAACTTTAAAGTTAACCGGTGAACCCAGTGTAACAACAACGACAATCAATATGAGATCTTAATTGAAGCAAACAAGAACACTTTTATTGGTTCAAACACCATGGATGCCAAAATCTCCGGCAATTTATTATTCAAGTTCATTATCTAATCATGTTTCGCTCTCCGACGTTTCACTCTTTTTTTCTAAATTTTAGAAATACTGTAGTTTATTGTACGAGCCATATTTAATCGAATCAATTATTGAAGACTACGAAGAAAGAATGGGTTTTTAATTTCCCACAGCAGTTTGTTCAAGATCAGTTATAATCTGTTTTACAATGTAATGCTTGTTAAATCGGTCCATACAATATTGAATTAAATACTTGTATTTTACAGACACTATTACAGCTTCTAGTCGATCTGGGTTTTATTGTAGAAATTGTTAATTTCGACTAGTTAATTGCCTGCTTGACTAAGGTATTGAACATGTGTTTAAACTCTTAATATTTGTCAGAATTCTCATAGATATTGGCGAATTTGATATAAAATATATTTACATTTTCTTTCAGAGATATTGGAATATGGTAATACACACGTATTGGATGCATAGGATTGGAGCAGGAAGGAATTAAAAGCAGTCCTAACAACAAGCATAACTTAAGTAAAAAAATCCCATAAATTGGAGGGCTGATCGCAAACATGATCTTGTAACATGGAAATCTAGAGACGTTCGTACGTAGCAATCCTTATATATCCCTGGTCATCAGTGATCATAGTGGTTTTACATTGCGCGCTGTTTTTTTAATAGGAAAAACTACTGGATAGCCACTACATCAGCACCATGCGTCCCATTTTCGACCATACCCACCCAGTCAATGATCAGAATGTTTGGCAGAACAGAACATAACTGGAACTTTTATTTAAAGGCTTAAACATTGCTCATGACATTTTGAAACTCGACAACACCAGCGCACATCATTCACAGTTAGGTGTCGTTCAGATTTCATACATTTTAGTGAACATTCGTGATTTCAGCGTACATCATTAACAAATCGATGGCGTGTTATACTGTTTAGTGAACATTAAGTGTTTCAGTGTACACAATTCAATGTTCACTAATATTTTATCTTTCATTATTTTAGTGAACGTTTGGCGTTGCAGCTTACATCTTTTACAAATTCTCGGACATGCATATACATATATTTACAATATTATATGTACATGGTACTAAAACTATGTATTATTCCTATCCGCGTAAATGTTGCCCTCATTGTTAAAAGTGTGTAATCTTCGATCCATATGATATGACAGTACATGATATATCAAAATATTACATTGTATGTGATTAAAGTTTAGTTAATAGTTATGTTAGAATAAAACATATCATTCGTCTTAATAGAAAACAGTCCATAGTAGATAAAACAAGCCGATGTTTAAAAAAGATTAATAAGGGACTTTAGTCAGTTATTTCCCCTTGTATACTCTTCAAATAGGTAGGTCCTATTAGTTGGATTACTCAGATTTTACCCTTACTTTTCAATGTCAATTTGCCAAAATTAATCTTAAATAACTTTTTTGTACATCATTTAATTTGTTTGAAATTCAAGGTAAGTATTTTTAGGGTAAAGATCTATCTAAATTTCATCTCTTCTGTTAATATTTTAATTAACAAGAAAGATATTCGATGATATATTTTGTTATTCTTACATAGGACTTTAATAATAAAATCCGAGGATTCCAACTGTAAGGACCTACTTACCAATTGGATTGCTTCAGATTTTATCAAGGAAAGATAACTGACTAAAGTCCCTAATTCAGTAACAAAATATGCATGAAGATAAAACACGCAATAACCATATTTTTTATGGGAAGTTGAAACATTAAACTCCGGATGATTATACAGTACCCACCAAAAGTTTGGAGACATTTTCAAATTGTAGGCCTAATGAATAGCTTTTATGTAAAGTTTGGTCATTGTTTATATTGAAATGCTTCATAGATTTGCATTTTTTTGGTTATAATTGTAATAATAATTGATACTACAAAAGAGCATAAAAGCTATGTTATGGAAACAATAAATGTGGTTTTGGAGGCTATAGGATGTCAGATGCTGAATCTTATAAATGTGTTGCATACAATGAAATCTGTTTTCATTTTATCACAAACTGTACTTAAATATATTAAAAATAATGATTCAGCAAAAAAATAATCATCAAAATTCAAGACTTGTTGTAAATTTCTTTGTCTCCAAACTTTTGGTGGGTACTGTATATATGTGTTTTTCAAACACTCGAGATTATCCAAATTATATTACAATATTACGCAAAAAAGTGATCAAATAAAAGTGTTAGTTTTTAACTTTTAATTGATTCATAATACATCGAATCAATGAAAAGTATTTATTTAATAAAAACTGCATTTAATTATAATACTAGATCTATAAGTTTTAATGTTTTAAATACTACAAGTAAAATAAAACAGTTAAATATTGATATAACATAAAACTCAGCATTACCTTTAAAGAACGAGTGTCATCGCATTCACTTTGTTGTGTTTTGCTATGTTCCACAAAAAAGTACATTTCCACCAAAACCACTAGTCCCCTTTTCATTTATAATGTAACTTTATCTTGAATTAAAATTCTGTATACATATATTCGCAATTTTACGTATTTCTTCTATTTGTCGTCAACTCCAAACTCAATGATACTCCTTTTATCACAGTCTAACTCATATCTTCCTATTTTCAGATACGATTAATAACATGCTGAAAATTTATCGCTTACTTCATCAAACTGAACATTATCGCAACCACATTCGACAAAAACTTGTGCCAATAAATCAGTAAAAAATGTCTACACAATATTGGCCGCAGGCGACTATTTTCTTAGAACCCAGCATTCCCGCCGTCCATGACGCTACGCTGTACTTTGAGACCAGTTAAAACTTATTCTAGCAGAATAGCGGATATCGAACGATGAATCAAGACTATCTTGATTGCCCTTATCCAGGGCTATGATTATCCTAATGAAAATACGATGATTTATCATAATACAGGACCGTGGTTGGGCATGCATAAATGGCGTCTCATTCAGGAGTAAAATCACAGTCATTATTTCGGCAGAAATCTTTAACTACCATCTTTAAAGACGAACGTTTTCCGTGATCATGAATTGCAAGACGCTTGTTAGTTTTAACAATCGTGTCAGAAACGAAACAATGGATTCTACTTAATTTCACTACACAGTTCGCCTGCGAATAGTTTTATACAAAAACCTCGAATAGTAGTTATTTTTCTTCAATGCACTTTACTTGTAATCAATCAGTTAGTATACGATTTTCGTACTTTAAAAAGAAATGAAGTATTTCGGTGTTGTTATTATCAAAACGATGAATATATTTCTTTGTGGCTGGGTACTCAAAGCACATAGCTTTCTTTGTTTGAAAAAGAGGTGCAGGTTTATAGCCTGTACCATACACGATGTAGAAGTTCTTTTTGTAAAAAAACAATACTTATGTGAAGTCGAACAACTTGTTGAAACGGTACGCAAGTCACGCCTTTTCACTCACTAAATCAACGCGCTAACAGCACTGCCCAGGCATGGGCCCAGCAGGGCAAAACATATAAACTGTCCAATAATGTTATCAATGAAACTATATTTCATTTTCGGGTTTTTGGGCACATAAATTCTAAAGCAGTGAGGGTACAGTACGGGTACGGTATGGGCTTTGTATGGATGTAGAAGGCTTCCGTGCGGCCGCCACAGGGAATAATGGAGTATAGGTTTACATATACATAACTTTATGGCTATTTTCTTAAAGCAAACTAATGCCTCAGTCCCATAAAATCGTGGCTTGTTGCGGACCCGTTCGTGCAGACAGTCGTAGGCTGCGGAAAGCCTTGCGTATTAAGATGACGGTACGCACATGGCAGAAAACAACACACCCGTACAGAGTCGTAGCTGGAAGATATGCAAGTTTAATCCATACTCGGCCACGATTGTGTTCACGATTTGACTTTGAAACTGATACGTGTATCCATGGCTCATCTCACGGATCCTGGTAAAAACGTAACAGTCCTTACGGGTACGCAATAGTTCGCACGAGTCCTTGCGGAGCATGATCGCACGGCGCCCGTACGGTGCTCTTACGGCTATTTTTATGTTTATGGGACTGTAGCATAAGGTTCCACGACGAATAGTTAAAGATGTTCCCTTCATTTAATCTTGTTACCTACATTAGCTGAACTGATACAATATTGATGAAAATGTTTAATTTTATTATAAGTAACTTTTCAATCAAACTTAAAGAAAAATAATTTTATTCAATTTTAGACGATTGAAAAAAGACTTACACTTATTATATTTGATATTTTGTAACAACACGTTCCCTCTTAAATTGCTGAAAAATGATCATTGGGATATTAATATTCATTTAAATTGTTTGGAAAATGATTCATTGTGAAATGAAACGAAACAGTCGCCTTATTTAGTATTGTAAAAATAGAGCAAGTTTTCCTGGATATAATAATTTGTGATAACTAAATTACTTTTGTAAAAACAACATTATTCTGATAGATTTTGTTAGACTGTCTTGAAACATTCATACAAAATAGATAACATAATCTAACCTAGTATATAAGAACATCAAAGTGTACTTTATTTAATCAAGAAAGAAATGATGAAACGATAATAGATTAAAAGAATCTCAGCCAAAAACACAATGCACGATGTATTGCATTAAAACAAAACGCATAATATTGAATGCAATGTTGAAAATTTAGGAAAAGTGTGGCTGTTAAGATCCGCTATAAATATAAACGTGGCTTTTTGCACGATCATGTGATTTTTTGACGATTGCTAAGTCCCAAACGTTTTATTTGAGTAGATAAAGTTCTCTTTATAAGACCGCTTTCCTATTAAGACCATCGATTTTGATGGTCTAAGTCACGAAACTTCACATCAATATAGAACGCCTTATGCGACGTTTTGATTTAAGAATTGTATGAAAAAAGACTTAACTGAAAATGTTCAATTTTTGTTTCATATTCTACCATTTGCAGGGAACAGAAGGACTGTATAACATTCTTCAGATATTTACATTAAAGTATCGAAACAATGTCTAGTTATGTCTTCATGCAAAGATATGAGGTATTTCCCATGTAGCATGAAACATCATTTTTGTTGATGAAATTTTATTTAATATTAATGAAATTTAGTTAATCAAATTTTAAAAGTGAGACGTTAGGGAATTGTAGATAATTCTGAATGAATCAATTAAATTGTGATTTTTGTAATTCGCAAGTTGTAAAAATCAGTTTGTATTAACGCGAATGTGTAAAACTTAATCAATCATGCATCATGTTTTATGTAAATTGTTATACAGTGAAAACATTCGATCTCTAACCAAAGAGCAAGTATTTAATTTGTTTTATGATGGCTATTTAATAATCCAATAAAACTGCTTTGTATTCCAGTGGGGTGAATTTGTCGATGATATTCCGGTTGTATCACCGCATCAGTCATTTTAATACAATAGTGAATACGATTAGAAGTCTTTCCTTTTTATGCTTACTAAATTCAGATACAACCCTTAGACAAAACAGAAGCCCTTGTTAGTTGAACTGTTTTACCCTAAACGCATTTTATGTGCTATTTCATACATCGCTCATCAATTAGTGTATCTCAACAGACACCATTTATAAAAGTAATTCAATGATTTTTGGTATACTCATTTATCGTGAATCCGGAACCGTAGAATCAAAGAGTCATGAGTTCAACATTTCCAGACTGAAAAACTAATATATAATATAATATATATTTCATTTATATAACAATATTTCTTCAACAAATAACTACCGCAAAGTAATAAGTATTTATAACAGTATATTACCATAATCTTATATCTATATATTTGTCTGCTAGTCTGAATAGTCTAGGATAAAATTATCTAAAACATTGTTTGGTTGTATCAATTTTTCATTTGTATTATTGATACATATGTCCAGTTTAAACTTGCAAGTTTATCATTGAATTCATAACAAATACCCTCGCTGCAAAAAAAGAATGTCTAGTGGCTAGAAAACAGCAGTCGTATTGAAACACCTTCGGAGACAGACCGTGAATAGATATAGGTTTATAGTGCTCGTCTTAAGTTAATGGACAAATGGGATTTTGAGGACATGTATTTTCTGCCGTTGATATGTTAAGATCGTTGATTGGTCAATCAAAGTTGTTATGAAGATGTACAACCAATGAAACAAAGTGTTTCATCGCACAAGTTATCGTGAGATTTTGATGTTATTGAAAGGACATTCAGCTTTGGGCGGCTATACTGACCAGTCACATTTTTTTTATTTTAAAACAATATGTATCAAATTTTGTTGCTAAACATCTTTAAGATTTAATATTTTATTTGAACGGTTTACCATATGTATTATCAATGTAAGTTAATATGTATGAATACTAAATGCACTTATTGAATATGTATTGCCATGGAATTGTTAGCTTACGTTATAGTTTGCCATACGAATGTACATGTACGTTAATAGTATAGCCACTTGCCCAAGTGCTAAAATACACCTTATACAAAAGTGTTGTTTTGTTGTTTATCGATCATTATTCAATGATCTGGTTAGTTCAAAGGAAAGTAGTTTTCTGAGCAGGCATACCATAAGTTGATTTACTGTAATTATAGCTTAGTCAAGTAACATAGTTTGATTCATATGTTGTTGAACTTAATGACTGCTGCTTTTTAGAGTTTGCTAAGAAGACTCTGGGTTTCTCATAAACAGTAGTTCGCTAAAAGACCATCATAGTTAGAACAAAATCATGCGAATGTTGTACATTTTTCTAAGTCCAAAATGCTTTATTTGGGAACAAAAGTCACTACACACGTATTAGGAACATTTCGCTACCAAGACCATCGATTTGATGGTCCAAATGGAAGTGTAGAACATCGCTGAATTTGAAATGCATTGATAATGTTCAACTTCCGTCTTACATCTTTTCAATCTTACTCTAATACATGTTACATTGTTATTTCTACCAAATCTGAACTGACAATAAGATTACTAATATTATAGAAAATTACAACACTCTGATGTTCAAGTAGAAGTTTTGCTGACTTTGAGAAGACCTACAAATGTTAAATCAAACATCTACAACAATAATTCTGTCAATTATTAGACATTATACCAACTGTATATCAATCTTGTATAATCAAACTACACCATTTATTTACTATCAAATAATTAAGGTCTAGACTACAGTGTGTTTACTTTGTTACAAATCTTCTATTTGGTGTAAGAAATATAACGATGTCTAACATGAGGAAGTTTGGAATTCATTGTATGTGTTGTGTAATTATATTGACTACATATATCGTACATTTTCAAGTTAAATTTACTTTCTATTTGGTGTTAGAAATACAACGATGCCTCATAGACGGAAGTTTGGAATTCATTGTATGTGTTATTTGTCTGCTGACTACATATATTGCACCATACCAAATGATACATACATGTACAGTGAAATTTTTGAGGATCGAATTACCTGGATGAGTTGAACCTTTTACCTGGCACCGCACCAACCTTTTCCCTTATCTATCAACGTTGATTGCCCCAGAAAAAAAACAACATATTTCCCTTATCCCTTATCAACATTTAAGGCCCTCAGAAAAAAAAGATATTTTCCTTACTTATCAACGATAACATACTAGTAATTAACTAAAGACCACACAAATGTTGAATTCTAACAGGACGAACACACACGGTTAACTCGAATTTTTGTCACCAGCATTCGAGATCGAACTTTCGCAGTATAAATGGTATTTATAAATACAAGCAATTTTTACATTGTTCTTATTGACATTGATACGTTGTATTATTTTGTCAAGAAACTATTGCTAGTTTCATAGACACACTAACTTGAGTTCCAGTCTTGAAATGAAACATTGCCATAAGCAACTTGAACCTCATATATAGGATAAAAACAATGTGTTCAATTGTATACTCAATGTATACAGTCTGGACGTAGTTATAGATAAGAATAGTAAATGTTGTATAACTAAAATACTTCGGGCAAAATATAGAGGAATGACTTTCCTGAAGAAGAATAATGCGTCTTATAATGCATTTCCTTAAAATATCATCTGCACGCTACGTACAATACAAAAAAAATGTACTTAATTTTGTTTAATACAAGTTTTGTCTAGGAAACAGTGAGAGCTCATATTATATTGTGATTTTTGCAGGGTATAGTAACAATGTATAGAAATTGGATGAGTCACAATAGACTATCATTGGGAGGAAATAAGGCATTTAAATGCATATTACAACTTTTGATAAGACAAGCTGGCATCCCTTTAACAATCTGTACAACATTCCTTTTATTTGGTTTTCAATATTATATTGGCATAAGAAAACATGTATTTGACCTTCATTCATTTTTTTCAACTTAAGTTTAACTGAATAAAGTGTTGTTAAGGCGATACTTCATAAATGTTGATATTAAACATAATAAAAAACGAAATTAAAGCTGAGCTTTCAGTACTTCAACAAAGGGACGTAAATTAATCTACACTGTTGTGTTTTTCTATACAGAATTAGTTCCCTTTATCTTGAGAACCATGAGAACAAAAATTAGCATATTTTTTCATATAAAAGATAGTTGCTGAATTCAATGAATTGTTAGTAGTTTTATGTTGAATGGGCAGTGATAGAATAGTATACAATTCAATGTAGTCCAATCTCCGGTTGATATGGTGGCTGATTTTTGCCATGTCGTATTTTCGTTTCTTCGCCGCAAAGAAACGAAGACAGGACAAATCCATAGTTTGTCGTATCTTCGTCTTTTCTTTTCTTCGTTTCTTCGCCACGAAGAAACGAACACATGACAAAATAAATACAACAATACGACAGATAAAATGTGTCGTGTTTTTGCCTACATCTGTCGTATCTTCGTCTTTTCGTTTCTTCGTGGCGATGAAACGAAAGGACGAAGATACGACAAACTATTGATTTGTCGTGTTTTCGCCCTTCATCTGTCGTATCTTCGTCTTTTCGTTTCTTCGTGGCGAAGAAACGAAGAAACGAAAAGACGAAGATACAACAAACTATGGATTTGTCGTGTCTTTGTGTTTTCGCTTCTTCGCGGCGAAGAAACGAAAATACGACATGACATAAATCAGCCACCATAGGTTGAAATTATGTTGTATATACAAATTGACGATTGGCTTTTACAACTTTTTTGACAGATTAATTCACATGATCATACAGAAATAGGCAAATGAAGACATATAGTATTTGAGGGTTCAGGCCCTTTTTGTTCCATGCTTATTTAATTTTGTAACAGTTTTTTAATACACAGCTATTGAAATGAGCTTTCATATAAGGTATAAACTATTTTGATAGCTTGAAGAGTCTAGGAGTTACAGACTTTTTCATAATGGCATTTGTATCATTTTATGAGGCAGATCTTTATTATATAAAATAAACAGAAAAAAGGCACCAAAATTAGAAAAACTTGAAATTATAAATGATAATTTATTTATTTTTGTTATCATGAGAAATGTAAACCCCCTGAATGTATACATTTTCTGGAAGCTGTAAAACGAGGCAATGTGATGCATTTTGATGCATTACATTTTTGGGGGTTTGTTGCCGGGTTGGCCGATTGGAATTCAAAATGGCCGCCAATTTTTACAAAATAAAGAAAATTCATCTGAATTAGGACAACAAGTGCATTGAATTTTAATTTATGTCATGTGTGCATTGTTCATTACTTTTTTTATGTCAATTTATATGACATTGCATTTAGTGATGTTTGGCACAAAATAGAGGAAAATATATTTTTCTGTTACCATAGCAACACATAAAATATATATAAACCTATAAATTACCGACCTAGAAAACATGGATTCGCACGAGGGAATGATATTCATATTTTTGTCAATTTACTTGACATCAAAGCACTTAGCAACGATTTTGCTGTATAGATGAAAACATACTTTTTGGTTACCATAGCAACAAAAGAACCCCACAAAAACCATAAAATCCTGGGGCGTAACATTTTAAAAAAAATAGCGTTTATAAGAAAAATAATCCAAACAGGGCGTTTAAATATAAATAGGGAAATTAATAGATTAAATACGGTAAAGTTATTGTACTTAGTATTCGATAGTGATGATCCGGTTATCGCTGACGTCGCCGAAATCAGTTAGACAAATTTTGAATGACGATTATCGATTACGATTGCCGTGGACGGCGACGTCGCTGAAAAATAGCCCGTGCCTAAGGGAGGCAATTCATTTTCGTCTGCACGCTATAATGGTGGATTCGACAGAAAAATGTGTGTCAAGAACAACTTTTCCATAAATTATCCTTCTTCGACAATCCATTGACACAAATAAGTGCAAAATGTACATAATTGAATTAATAGATCGACCTATTCTATGATTATCATTATATATAACAGCAACAACTAATTATTTAAACCGTCATCATCATTATATATAACAGCAACAACGGATTATAACCGTCATCATCATTATATATAACAGCAACAACGGATTATAGCCGTCATCATCATTATATATAACAGTAACAACGGATTATAACCGTCGTCATCATTATATATAACAGCAACAACTAACTATTTAAACCGTCATCATCATTATATATAACAGCAACAACGGATTATAACCGTCGTCATCATTATATATAACAGCAACAACGGATTATAACCGTCGTCATCATTATATATAACAGCAACGAAGAAATAAAACAACCGTCGTCATCATTATATATAACAGCAACAACGGATTATAACCGTCATCATCATTATATATAACAGCAACAACGAATTAAAACTGTCACCATCATTATATATAACAGCAACAAAGAAAAAAAATCGTCGTCATCACACTATTTAACAGCAACAACGAATTAAAACTGTCGTCATTATTTTTAATAACAGGAACAACAAATAAAAACCGTCATCATCATTACATATAACAGCAACAACGAATTAAAACCGTCATCATCAATATATATGACAGCAACAACGAATCTAAACCGTCGTCATCATTATATATAACAACAACAACGAATTGAAACCGTCGTCATCATTATATATAACAGCAACAACGAATTAAAACCGTCATCATCATTATATATGACAGCAACAACGAATCAAAACCGTCATCATTATTATATATAACAACAACAACGTATTAAAAGTCTTCAATACTTTTTATAACAGGAACAACGAATCAAAACCCTTATCAACATTATATATAAAAGCAACAACGAATTAAAACTATCATCATTATATATGACAGCAACAACGACTCTAAACCGTCATCATTATTATATAAAACAGCAACGACGAAATAAAACCACCGTCATCATCATTATGTTCAACAGCAACAACGAATTAAAACCGTCATCATCATTATATATGACAGCAACAACGAATCTAAACCGTCATCATCATTATATATAACAGCAACAACGGATTATAACCGTCATCATCATTATATAAAACAGCAACAACGAATCAAAACCGTCGTCATCATTATATATAACAACAACAACGAATTGAAACCGTCGTCATTATCATATATAACAGCAACAACGAAATGAAACCGTCATCATCATTATATATAACAGCAATGAAGAAATAAAACAGCCGTCATCATCATTATATACAACAGCAACAACGAATTAAAACCGTCATCATCATTATATATAATAGCAACAACGAAATAAAACCACCGTCATCATCATTATATAGAACAGCAACAACGAATTTAAACCGTCATCATCATTATATATAACAGCAACAACGAAATAAAATCATCGTCATCATCATTATATACAACAGCATCAACGAATTAAAACCGTCATCATCATTATATATAACAGCAACAACGAATCAAAACCGTCGTCATCATTATATATAACAGCAACAACGGATCAAAACCGACATCATCATTATATATAACAGCAACAACGAATCAAAACCGTCATCATCATTATATATGACAGCAACAACGAATTAAAACCGTCATCATCATAATATATGACAGCAACAACGGATCAAAATAGTCGACAACTTTATATATGACAGCAACAACGAATCTAAACCGTCATCATCATTATATATAACAGCAACAACGAATTGAAACCGTCGTCATCATCATTATATACAACAGTAACAACGAATTAAAACCGTCATCATCATTATATACAACAGCAACAACGACTCTAAACCGTCATCATCATTATATAAAACAGCAACAACGAATTAAAACCGTCATCATCATTATATACAACAGTAACAACGAATTAAAACCGTCATCATTATTATATAAAACAGCAACAACGAAATAAAACCATCGTCATCATCATTATGTTCAACAGCAACAACGAATTAAACCGTCATCATCATTATATATGACAGCAACAACGAATCTAAACCGTCATCATCATTATATATAACAGAAACAACGAATCAAAACCGTCATCATTATTATATATAACAACAACAACGAATTAAAACCGTCATCATCATTATATATAATAGCAACAACGAATTAAAACCGTCATCATCATTATATATGACAGCAACAACGGATCAAAACCGTCGACATCATTATATATGACAGCAACAACGAATCTAAACCGTCATCATCATTATATAAAACAGCCACAACGAATTGAAACCGTCGTCATTATCATATATAACAGCAACAACGAAATAAAACCGTCATCATCATTATATATAACAGCAATGAAGAAATAAAACAACCGTCATCATCATTATATACAACAGCAACAACGAATTAAAACCGTCATCATCATTATATATAATAGCAACAACGAAATAAAACCACCGTCATCATCATTATATAGAACAGCAACAACGAATTTAAACCGTCATCATCATTATATATAACAGCAACAACGAAATAAAACCATCGTCATCATCATTATATACAACAGCATCAACGAATTAAAACCGTCATCATCATTATATATAACAGCAACAACGAATCAAAACCGTCGTCATCATTATATATAACAGCAACAACGAATTAAAACCGTCATCATCATTATATATAACAGCAACAACGAATCTAAACCGTCATCATCATTATATATAACAGAAACAACGAATCAAAACCGTCATCATCATTATATATAACAGCAACAACGAATTAAAACCGTCATCATCATTATATATGACAGCAACAACGAATTAAAACCGTCATCATCATTATATATAACAGAAACAACGGATCAAAACCGTCATCATCATTATATATAACAGCAACAACGAATTAAAACCGTCATCATCATTATATATAACAGCAACAACGAATCTAAACCGTCATCATCATTATATATAACAGAAACAACGAATCAAAACCGTCATCATCATTAGATATGACAGCAACAACGAATTAAAACCGTCATCATCATTATATATAACAGCAACAACGAATTAAAACCGTCATCATCATTATATATAACAGCAACAACGGATCAAAATAGTCGACAACTTTATATATGACAGCAACAACGGATCAAAACCGACATCATAATTATATATAACAGCAACAACGAATTAAAACCGTCATCATCATAATATATGACAGCAACAACGGATCAAAATAGTCGACAACTTTATATATGACAGCAACAACGAATCTAAACCGTCATCATCATTATATATAACAGCAACAACGAATTGAAACCGTCGTCATCATCATTATATACAACAGTAACAACGAATTAAAACCGTCATCATCATTATATACAACAGCAACAACGACTCTAAACCGTCATCATCATTATATACAACAGCAACAACGACTCTAAACCGTCATCATCATTATATATAACAGCAACGAAGACTCTAAACCGTCATCATCATTATATAAAACAGCAACAACGAAATAAAACCATCGTCATCATCATTATATACAACAGTAACAACGAATTAAAACCGTCATCATCATTATATATAACAGCAACAACGACTCTAAACCGTCATCATCATTATATAAAACAGCAACAACGAAATAAAACCATCGTCATCATCATTATATACAACAGCATCAACGAATTAAAACCGTCATCATCATTATATATAACAGCAACGAAGAAATAAAACAACCGTCATCATCATAATATACAACAGCAACAACGAATTAAAACCGTCATCATCATTATATATAACAGCAACGAAGAAATAAAACAACCGTCATCATCATAATATACAACAGCAACAACGAATTAAAACCGTCATCATCATTATATATAACAGCAACGAAGAAATAAAACAACCGTCATCATCATTATATACAACAGCAACAACGAATTAAAACCGTCATCATCATTATATATAACAGCAACGAAGAAATAAAACAACCGTCATCATCATTATATATAACAGCAACAACGAATTAAAACCGTCATCATCATTATATATAACAGCAACGAAGAAATAAAACAACCGTCATCATCATTATATACAACAGCAACAACGAATTAAAACCGTAATCATCATTATATATAACAGCAACAACGAAATAAAACCACCGTCATCATCATAATATATAACAGCAACAACGAATTAAAACCGTCATCATCATTATATATAACAGCAACAACGAATCTAAACCATCGTCATCATCATTATATACAACAGCATAACCAATTAAAACCGTCATCATCATTATATATGACAGCAACAACCAATTTAAACCGTCATCATCATTATATATAACATCAACAACGAATTGAAACCGTCGTCATCATTATATATAACAACAACGAATCAAAACCGTCATCATCATTATATATGACAGCAACAACGAATCAAAACCGTCGTCATCATCATATATAACAGCAACAACGAATTAAATCGTCACCATCATTATATATAACAGCAACAAAGAAAAAAAATCGTCGTCATCACACTATTTAACAGCAACAACGAATTAAAACTGTCGTCATTATTTTTAATAACAGCAACAACAAATAAAAACCGTCATCATCATTACATATAACAGCAACAACGAAATAAAATCGTCATCATCATTATATATAACAGCAACGAAGAAAAAATAACTGTCATCATCATTATATACAACAGCAACAACGAATTAAAACCGTCATCATCATTATATATAAGAGCAACAACGAAATAATACCACCGTCATCATCATTATATACAACAGCAACAACGAATTAAAACCGTCATCATCATTATATATAAGAGAAACAACGAAATAAAACCACCGTTATCATCATTATATATAACAGCAACAACGAATTTAAACCGTCATCATCATTATATATAACAGCAACAACGAAATAAAACCATCGTCATCATCATTATATACAACAGCAACAACGAATTAAAACCGTCATCATCATTATATATGACAGCAACAACGAATTAAAACCGTCATCATCATTATATATGACAGCAACAACGAATAAAAACCGGCATCATCATTATATATAACAGCAACAACAAAGTAGACATCATTGTTACTTTTTTGTGAAAGCTTTTTGTCAAAAGTAATAAAACAACAAAACAATTTCGTATTTTACTTGGGCAACAAACATCTCAAGGACAAAAAGTCCGAGACGACTTGTTAGAAGAGACAGGCCAAATAATATCATTTACATAAAACTCATAGTGTTGATTTTTCTCTTCTATACTGTATATGTCAATAGTTGAATATTTCTTGATCAGTAATACTGTCCCAAACATTCTGAAACGATACAATAAGAAACATTAACATTGGTACGATATTTTGACTGATTAACCTATCATAAGCACACGTGATGGTCATAAGTTACCCTGATCCTGTCTAATTTGACAATTCTACTGCACACTTACATCAATTTACGGTAGAATTCCATGAATAATCAAGTATGTTGTAGCCACAGAAAAAATCTAAGAATACTGATATCTGATTGTACATTGTATTTCTAACCTGTAACAGTATCAGACTATAATTTTTTTATCATCATCATTATCCCCACCACCGCCATCATCATCATCATCGTCGTCGCTATAGTCGTCATCATCAGCATCATCCCACCACCATCATCATCATCACCATTATCAAAATCATCATCATCAACAACATCAATGACGACGTTAACAACCACGATGAAAATAATATTAAATCATCAGCATTCTTATAAGCATCTATATCGGCTCATAAGTTTTATTTATTTATTTATTGGAGTTAACGCCGTGTCAACACAATTTAGGTCATTTTACAGCGTCCAGCACACCTAACCTAGCTTTCCTGGACCATTGTCTATAACCAGTACTCACCTACTCTTCCACAAGGCCGGAAACTTCTCCATATTATGTAATCAATGGAAGAAAATCGACATTTTTGTCAAATTTTCATGGAAGGGTATAACCTCCTCGGGTGTCATGAGTTTTAAAACGCATTTTAAGGTACAATGTAATGTGTTAAAACAAAACAATATTACAATAGTGATAATGGTAGTAAATGAAGTGTACTATTTGTAACTGATGTTGAACAGTATGGTCGCTATAGAATGATGATTATATTCTGTTGTCCTTGGACCGATTATAATTATTACGAGCATAATAAAACTACTGTTGTTTTCGCTGTGAACGACTGTAGCTCGTTGAGGATAACTTGAGACAAACACAATTATACAATTTTCATACGTGGGTAATTCTATGTATATGATCATTTTAGAATATTATCACTATAAATAAATATATAATTAATTTACCATGATCATCTCCATCGACTTATAATAGCACAACGGATACGGTGTCGTAAATTCAATAGTGGAGTTCGCAAGTTCAAATCGCAATATAATCTTTTAATTTTGAGTTTTTATGAGTAATTGTTTTAACATATGCATGTTTAATTTTAAATTAGTAATATCCAAATCAATAAAATACAAAAATAAGTTTGTTAATTTTCCTCGTACATAAGCGGCATGACCACGAGAACCATTCCAAATTTTCACTCTACACATGTGCATTGAAACATTCGCATAGATATTTGTTTATATTAAAAAATATATATCAAATCTATTTATATATCGCTTTTATCTCATCAATTTATGTGCAACAACTTAATTACAAAGCTATAAATTAAAATTAGGAATGTGCAATTATTGGGATTTGAACCAGTGAAAAAATTCTTTTTTTAAGTACGTCGGCTCTACCACCCGAACGATTTCCGTACTCATTATTGAGTTTGTTAATAATATCATATAATAATAAATTTGCCTTCTGCCCTCCCTACCTTCAACAATATGCGAGTCCAAAATATGTGCACAATGTCTCGAGTTATCATAAGCAAGCTATACAGTAAAAACATTTAGTCACCAAGGATATATTCAAGATTTGTCAGTTTGAGACAAAACGAACAATGATACTGATATAACTTACCTTTAGCATATCAATATGCGAACCATGTGAATTCAGTCTGTTTTTCTTCGAAACAAATGCCATGCATATTTCAGAGCTGAAATGTTCCTGTGAAAAATAAACAACAAAACCTAAGCTTTTGTTTAATTTACTAACACAAAAATGTGTACAATTACAGTCTTTTTACAAAGTCTTTTTACAGTCTCGTAATTCAATGTTTTTGACACGCAACTTGAAGAAAAAAGCCTTATCTTGTATATGTCATTTATAAACACTTTAATACAAACCCGAATCAAAAGCACTATATATATATACACGTATATATGTATATAATATTGTTTTTTGTTTAGGGACCGTGCCAGCCGCCTTTGCTTTAATAGATTATGTAAAGCGATCGTTAAATGTAACAAGCTTTCCTGGACATTTGTCTATTACCAGTACTTATTTACCCATTCGCGAGGCGTCCACAACTTGGATTTTTATGATCTCTTGTTTTATTCACCAAGAGTAGTCTCTCTTGATATCCTTATAAAATAGTAAAATAAATCTTTTACATAAAGACAACATCGTAAATTATAAAATACTTCTACTCGTTCTAATACAGAGATTAGAAAATCTGAATTCTTGGTCATTTGTCCTTTGATAGACTATTGTAGGTTAATTAGATTGTTGTAGAAAGTATATTTCATACAGAAAGTATGTTTAATGTAGAAAATAGTTTTTATTTAGTTTTATTTCAAATGCTTTGTTTTAAGTTAGTACTATTTTTTGTATAAAAGGTATTTACTATGTAAAATAACTGTTTTGTGAAAGATTATGTTTTAGGTAAAGAGATTTTTACAGTATGAAGTTTGTTTCGAGTAAAATCTGTTTATGTAACCAACGACTCAATTTTAAAGAGTATATTTCATGTGTGAGTATATTTTATTTGAAGATTCTGTTTAATGTAAAATTTAGTACATATAAAGGGTTCATTTATTTTAAATGAATACCGGGTATTTGCAGTTGTTAAAGTTTCTTGAATAGAGTATGTTTAATAAATAGAGTATGTTTAATGAATAGAGTATGTTTAATGCATAGAGTATGTTCAATGAATAGAGTATGTTTAATGAATAGAGTATTTTAATGAATAGAGTATGTTTAATTAATAGAGCATATTTAATAAATAGAGTATGCTTAAAGAATAGAGTAAAACTATGTTTAATGCATAGAGTATGTTTAATGAATAGAGAATATTTAATGAGTATGTTTAATGAATAGAGTATATTTAATAAATAGAGTATGCTTAATGAATAGAGTAAAACTATGTTTAATGCATAGAGTATGTTTAATGCAAAGAGTATGTTTAATTAATAGAGTTTAATGCATAGGCTATGTTTAATGCATTGCGTATGTTTAATGCATAGAGTATGTTCAATAAATAGAGCATGTTCAATGAATAGAGTATGTTTAATGAATAGAGTATGTTTAATGCAATGTATTGGTATAGAATAGCTAAGTGTTTGGACATTACCATCAGTTTTCTGATACAAACAAATAACATAATGAATGGAGTAGAGAATTTGGAGGGATCAGTTTTCTAAACTTTTGCCTACTGCATTGAAAAGAGGGGCTGATATAAAAAATAAGAGTCTCGTTAGACAGATAGAAGTCAACACAATAAATAGGATCCCTTCAGTAAGTATTCTTCCTCTTGTAAGATGTACATACAAGTGTCAGAGTTTCAGTATTCATTGTACATCCTGTAGACTTTATGTCAACTTTGTATGATAACTGATAGTGATAACTTTATTTCTCAGAAACTAGCAACTAATATCTTATAATGATAATTATGATTATTATGTGAATGATAATGCGATGTCTATTATTTGTCCAGAAATAACCAATTTCGTGGTGTGACGTCGTTTATTTAACCATATATCACAGTTATAACCAGTGGCACATTATTGTCAGTGCTTAATGGAGTCATGATAGTTCTATCTTCCTGGCCAGTTAAGGATACAGGAAATATAGATCATATATTATGTAAAGGTACTTTAACCTAGTAGAACACTCAATGTTCCACTTGTGTTTTGAAAATTTGTTGTTAGTTTACATACATGGTGATAATGAAGACCTTGTAAGTGATCAACCAGAAAAGCCAACCGATTGGATTTCAATAACCAGTAATGTCTTTGCCATCGCTGACCGGCGAAAAATATACCTCCCGATAACTCGGTGAGGAGCAACAAAGAAGCATAAGACCTACTGACCACCGGCAGAAAATTGTTCAAAGATGTGCTCACCCACATCCATCTTGTGTGGGAGGTACATTTTGGCACCCTATACCAGTACCGTACCTTATCATATTGCATTTTGTTATCGTATATGAATTTTGAAACTTCTTATTAATGACTAAAGATAACACAAAATGCATTAAGCCTACTTATACGGCATAAGTAGGACTGAGCACATACATATAAACAATAATCATTAGATGACTAGAACAATGACAGGTGCTTTCCTGGCGCAATGGGTCAACTAGTCCGTGCAATGCCAATCACTTACAAAACCATCCACCGTAATAAACAAACGTTAAGAAAAACATGACCTTACCCTTTAGTACAATTGTATTTACAATTGTACATGAAGGATTTTTAATTACCTTACAAATATTGAAATAGTGCATAGACAACAGTTAACTTTTATTGTCTCTGATGTCATGTATTTATACTACTTCTCTAATATAATATTATTTCATAGTAATTATGCTGGTGTTACCACATTACTTATACTTAGTATATCTTTTTATCATATGTCAAGCAGTATCTCAGACAAAGAGGTAATGTAAACTTAACTACTAGGATCCATTCATGGTGTCACATAGATTCAACCAAACGTAAAACCATACGAGCAAAAGGGGAGTTATAATCCTCTTGTATGCTGGTCATTTTCTACCATCTGACTAGTTGTGGTATGAAAAAAAGCACGTTTGTGTATCACAGTTACAGACAAGGAAAGAACTTATAACATAAGTCTTATAGTGTTTGTGGCTTACCAGCAATGTTTATAGAGTACGTTTTAGTCATACAACGACAAAGAAAGAAAATATTATGTTTTTTTGTTGTTTTGAGTTGATTACCATTTATCTAGTATCTTAGTTTTGCAGTTAGACAGGCAGTCTATGTATACACTAAAATTAATGTTGATGCGTGATAGATATAATTAAAGCTTTAGAAGGCATGTGTTATACTGCGACAAAAAGCATGGCATGTACGTATGAAAACAAATATCTATGCTTAATAAATGTCAAACAGCGACAAAGTAAGAAAGAAAGAATAGTTATAGTTTTCTTTAATACTTACCTAGTGGGACTGTGGGTTATACAATGACCCAGAAAGAAATATAAAAAAAACAACAGTTGTGTTGTTTTGTGTATATCTTATTTTTCGAGTTTATGTGTCATACAGCGACAAAGATAGAAACTATATCAACAGTTGTGTTGTTTTGAATAATTATTTAAGAGAGTTTATGTGTCATACAGCGACAAAGATAGAAACTATATCAACCGTGGTGTTGTTTTGAATAATTATTTAAGAGAGTTTATGTGTCATACAGCGACAAAGATAGAAACTATATCAACAATTGTGTAGTTTTGAGTAAATCTTTAAGTGAGTTTATGTGTCATACAGCGACAAAGATAGAAACTATATCAACAGTTGTGTTGTTTTGAATAATTATTTAAGAGAGTTTATGTGTCATACAGCGACAAAGATAGAAACTATATCAACAGTTGTGTTGTTTTGAATAATTATTTAAGAGAGTTTATGTGTCATACAGCGACAAAGATAGAAACTATATCAACAATTGTGTAGTTTTGAGTAAATCTTTAAGTGAGTTTATGTGTCATACAGCGACAAAGATAGAAACTATATCAACAGTTGTGTTGTTTTGAATAATTATTTAAGAGAGTTTATGTGTCATACAGCGACAAAGATAGAAACTATATCAACAGTTGTGTTGTTTTGAATAATTATTTAAGAGAGTTTATGTGTCATACAGCGACAAAGATAGAAACTATATCAACAATTGTGTTGTTTTGAGTAAATCTTTAAGTGAGTTTATGTGTCATACAGCGACAAAGATAGAAACTATATCAACAGTTGTGTTGTTTTGAATAATTATTTAAGAGAGTTTATGTGTCATACAGCGACAAAGATAGAAACTATATCAACAGTTGCGTTGTTTTGAATAATTCTTTAAGTGAGTTTATGTGTCATACAGCGACAAAGACAGAAACTATATCAACAGTTGTGTTATTTTGAATAATTCTTAAAGTGAGTTTATGTGTCATACAGCGACAAAGATAGAAACTATATCAACCGTGGGGTTGTTTTGAATAATTCTTAAGTGAGTTTATGTGTCATACAGCGACAAAGATAGAAACAATATCAACAGCTGTGTTGTTTTGAAAAATTCTTTAAGTGAGTTTATGTGTCATACAGCGACAAAGACAGAAACTATATCAACAGTTGTGGGGTTTTTTGATAATTCTTTAAGAGAGTTTATGTGTCATACAGCGACAAAGATAGAAACTATATCAACAGTTGTGTTGTTTGAATAATTCTTTAAGTGAGTTTATGTGTTGTACAGCGACAAATATAGAAACAATTTTTTATCATTTTAGGCTTTCTGAAATACTTACCTAGAGGACCTGTGTGCCATACAATAAAACAGAAATAAAGAAAACAAATAAATTGCTGCTTTTTTGGAGGGATATCTTATCTCCTAACTCAGTCCTAAGTTTGTGTGTCATATCGACAAAGATACAAACAAAGAACATTTTATGGTTTCAAGATGTTTTAAATATACACCTTGTGGGTCTGGGAGTCATACAATGACACGTGTTTTGTGTTTCATACAGCGAAAAGGTTAGAAAAAGAACCGTTTAAGTTTTATGTATTTAATAACGTACCTAGTGGGTCTAACATGACATAGAAAGAAAGAAAACAACAGATGTGCTGTTTTGTGGGAATGATTTTTTATTTCGTGAGTTTGTGTGTCATACAGCGACAAAAATAGAAATAAACACATTTTATGGTTTGGGGTTATTTTTTGTATTTACCAAGTAAGTCATACAATGAAACAGATAGAAAGAGAACAACATATGTGCTGTTTTGTGGGAATGAAATATCTTTACGTTGTATTTTGTGTGTCATACAGCGACAAAGATAGAAACAAAAACATTCAATGGTTTAAGGGTTTTCTTCAATACTTATCTAGTGGGTCGTTAGGTCATACAATTACACAGAAAGAATGAGAACAACAGATGTTTGTTTTTTTTGGAGAATGAAATATCTCATTTCGAGAGTTTGTGTGTCAAAGAAATTAATTATACGAATTTCGGTGTTTGAGATGAGTAATACTCATTTATTGTTCTTTGTTTTAAAACAACAATGAAGGGCGATTATAACAACAGAAATATCGCTTAGGGACCCTCTCATAAGAGGGCAGAAAAACAGCGATGTTATCTGAGTTTGGTTCAAAACCAATCAGTTTACGTTCACTTCATACAGTCAGTATATCCTAATTACCGTAATATATTCTAATAATCCAAGGGGGTCTCGTAAATATTTCACAGTTATAACCAGGGGCACATTATTGTCAGTGCTAAATGGAGTTATGATAGTTCTATCTTCCTGACCAGTTAAGGATACAGGAACTATAGATCTTATATTATGTAAAGGTACTTTAACCTAGTAGAACACTCAATGTTCCACTTGTGTTTTGAAAATTTGTTGTTTGTTTACATACATGGTGATAACGATGACCTTGTAAGTGATCAACCAGACAAGCCAACCAATTGGATTTCAATAACCAGTAATGTCTTTGCCATCGCTGACCGGCAAAAAATATACCTCCCGATCACTCGTTTAGGAGCAACAAAGAAGTATAGGACCAACTGACCACCGGCAGAAAATTGTTCAAAGATGTGCTCCCCCACATCCATCTTGTGTGGGAGGTACATTTTGGCACCCTATACCAGTACCGTACCTTATCATATTGCATTTTGTTATCGTATATGAATTTTGAAACTTCTTATTAATGACTAAAGATAACACAAAATGCATTAAGCCTACTTATACGGCATAAGTAGGACTGGGCACATACATATAAACAATAATCATTAGATGACCAGAACAATGACAGGTGCTTTCCTGGCGCAATGGGTCAACAAGTCCGTGCAATGTCAATCACTTACAAAACCATCCACCATGATAAACAAACGTTTAGAACAACATGACCTTATCCTTTAGTGAAATTGTATTTACAATTGTACATAAAGGATTTTTAATAACCTTACAAATATTGAAATAGTGCGTAGACAACAGTTAACCTTTATTGTCTCTGATTTCATGTATTTTATACTACTTCTCTAATACAATATTATTTTATAGTAATTCTGCTGATGTAACCACATTACTTATCATATCTTTTTATCATCATGTCAAACAGTATCTCAGACAAAGAGGCAATATCAACTTAGCTTCTAGGATCCATTCATTGTGTCACATAGATTAAACCAAACGTAAAACCATACGAGCAAAAGGGGAGTTATAATCCTCTTGTATGCTGGTTATTTTCTACCATCTGACCAGTTGTGGTATGGGATACAATTTAAAAAGCACGTTTGTGTATCACAGATACAGACAAGGAAAAAACTCATAAATAACATAGGTTTTATAGTGTTTGTGGCTTACCAGCAATGTTTATAGAGCACGTTTTAGTCTTACAACGACAAAGAAAGAAAATATTATAGTTTTGTTGTTTTGAGTTGATTACCATTTATCTAGCATCTTAGTTTTGCAGTTAGACAGGCAGTTTATGTATACACTAAAGTAAATGTTGATTCGTGATAGATAAAGTTTTAGCTTTGGAAGGCATGTGTTATACAGCGACAAAAAGCATGACATATACGTATGAAAACAAATATCTATGCTTGATAAATGTCAAACAGCGACAAAGTAAGAAAGAAAGAATAGTTATGGTTTTCTTTAATACTTACCTAGTGGGACTGTGGGTCATACAATGACTCAGAAAGAAAAAAAGAAAACAACAGTTGTGTTGTTTTGTGTATATCTTATTTTTCGAGTTTATGTGTCATACAGCGACAAAGATAGAAACTATATCAACAGTTGTGTTGTTTTGAATAATTCTTAAAGTGAGTTTATGTGTCATACAGCGACAAAGATAGAAACTATATCAACAGTTGTGTTATTTTGAATAATTATTTAAGAGAGTTTATGTGTCATACAGCGACAAAGATAGAAACTATATCAACAATTGTGTTGTTTTGAGTAAATCTTTAAGTGAGTTTATGTGTCATACAGCGACAAAGATAGAAACTATATCAACAATTGTGTTGTTTTGAGTAAATCTTTAAGTGAGTTTATGTGTCATACAGCGACAAAGATAGAAACTATATCAACAGCTGTGTTGTTTTGAATAAATCTTAAAGTGAGTTTATGTGTCATACAGCGACAAAGATAGAAACTATATCAACAGTTGTGTTGTTTTGAATAATTCTTAAGAGAGTTTATGTGTCATACAGCGACAAAGATAGAAACTATATCAACAATTGTGTTGTTTTGAGTAAATCTTTAAGTGAGTTTATATGTCATACAGCGACAAAGATAGAAACTATATCAACAGCTGTGTTGTTTTGAATAAATCTTAAAGTGAGTTTATGAGTCATACAGCGACAAAGATAGAAACTATATCAACAATTGTGTTGTTTTGAATAATTCTTTAAGTGAGTTTATGTGTCATACAGCGACAAAGATAGAAACTATATCAACAGTTTTGTTGTTTTGAATAATTCTTTAAGTGAGTTTATGTGTTATACAGCGACATAGATAGAAACTATATCAACAGTTATGTTGTTTTGAACATTTTTGAGTAAATTTGTTTGTCATACAGTGACAAAGATAGAAACAATTTTTTTATAATTTTAGGGTTTCTAAAATACTTACCTAGTGGACCTGTGTGTCATACAATAAAACAGAACTAAAGAAAACAATTAAAGTGCTGCTTTTGGGGGGGGGGGTATCGTATCTCCTAAGTTTGTTTTTAATATCGACAAAGATAGAAACAAAGAACATTTTATGGTTTCAAGATTTTTAAAAATATACACCTTGTGGGTGTGGGAGTCATACAATGACACGTGTTTTTGTGTTTCATACAGCGAAAAGGTTAGAAAAGACCCGTTTAAGTTTTATGTTTTTTAAATACTTACCTAGTGGGTCTAACATGACAGAGAAAGACAGAAAACAACAGATGTGCTATTTTGTGGGAATGAAATATCTTTATTTTGTGTTTTGTGTGTCATACAGCGACAAAGATAGAAACAAAAACATTCAATGGTTTAAGGGTTTTCTTCAATACTTATCTAGTGGGTCGTTAGGTCATACAATTACACAGAAAGAATGAAAACAACAGATGTTAATGCTAGTTTTAAGAAATATTAGGATTTCTTGCTTCCAAATCAAACAGAACTATTTGTCAAATATTTATTTGTAAGTATATTAGAAACAACAATACTTAGCTTCTTACTGCTGACCATATACGTTGATAGTTTGTATAAAATCATGGGCAATTAACCATTTTAAACATCTTATAATCATATTGGGTACAATCTTCACTATCAATATCATTGTGTACCTAGAAAATAACAAATAATTTATTAGCATTTATCTAAACTTCAATTTATGGCAACACATTGCATGTAAATAAAATAATTTTATTATCGAACCTGACGTCCAGTTTGAAAGAATAAAGGGAGACCAACGGTACATAAATAACATAAATAAGATAATTGGATTACTCCCCTTTTTAAAACAGTCGACGTGTTATAAAATCATACTATCTACAGTATCATTAAGGGTCATAATCTTGAACAAATTACAGACAACACAAAGTTCGTCAATATTTATCAGTTCATAGCAAGCCCAATGGTTTGGCGCGCGATTAGAAGTCAAGAGGTCCCAGGTTTGAGCCCCACCGAGGCTGCTGCGGATTTCTTTGAATATGAACTTTATCTTTGATGGCTTCACTTCATCCAATGGTGAATGGATACCTGTGAAAGTAGTTTAATTCCGATGAGCTAATATGTCGGCTGCAAATAAGCTCAGTAAAATATTTCACAGGGAAATTACTTGGGGCAATAGTAATAAAATCGGATAGCCTGAATCAGCATGAAATTAAAGAACTGATCACAAAATACAATTGGTTATTAATTCTTTTTATTACTTAAAAACAAGCCATCTATGCTAGCTCAATAGAAACTATCAAAATAGTTTGAAATCATTCGTGTGAGGTGCTGAGAACGAACCGTAATGTTTGAGCAACAAAGTTAAGAAGTTCTAAATTACCTATGGAAAGAAGTTCTGTTTAGCTAGAATAATACCTTAATTCAATCTTATTTTCACATGTATGACATACAAGCTCTTAATTAGGGTTATTTAATACCTGTAGTTTATATCTGATAAGCAAGATCATAAGGGTGTTCAGAACTAGTGACTAAATTACAAAAGGAATAAAAAAGCACTATATATGAACAAGCCAATAATAATTTGGGTATAGTAAAATTATCAACCTATCATATAAGCGATGTAGTCACGTCATGAATAATTTCATTCAAATACACTATCAATCCATATATTAATTTTTGTGATCATCGTTGTTCAAAATCTTTCCACACATCTTTCACTGTTACAATGGATTTTACAATCAAACTCATTCTGAATTGTAATCAGAAATCTGCAATATAAAATGTTCTCATTTTATTTAATGTTTGTCTAACTAAAATGATACATTTTCTTAATGAGTAGAAAATCTACAAGAGAGACGACGCCACCAGAGGCTCACACTTCTGTACAAGGTAGTGGAAGGGCACGTACCAGCAATCAATATAGAACACTATTTGCTACCTTTACGTTACATGGATTTAAGGAAAGACAATTGGTTATGAATAGATAAAGTGGTAGCATTCAATTTTTGAACATGTATACATAAAAACAAATTAAAATTTATGTTGTAACTGTTGATCTTGGCCAAGGCCAAGGCCTAAAAACTGCTAAATTTTTGTTTTGGTATTTTGTCTCGATCATATGTGTCTATTCAAAGACCCTATATATACATGTTTACATAGCGTCCGTGAATTATTAGATCACATTGACTCATTTCCACAAAAATCTTCACGCTATGATTGTTAGACCAATTAAGATTCATAACATTTGAAAATTATCAGATCGAATTCATCACAAAGACACTACAATTATTAATATTGAGAACAAACGTACATGTACTACTAAAGTCCGTTTTTGCTAGCACATGTATGTTTAAATTGTGTAAGCCTGTTCTATAGCATATTTTGATGAGCTGACTCGCACCGTTTGAAAATATGATGTTTACAGTTTTCACACATGTATCTCCAATATTTTTATTTAAATTCAAATTCATTTCTACAGAGCTAACATAAAAGTATATTATCACAACAACGAAGACATCTGTACAACGATTAGTAGGGCTTAGTCTGTGTTTCACGTTTTTCAACAATAATGTGTAAATAAACTTGACGTGTACTGAGTGTTCAACCGAGTAGGCGACTTGAAAAACAATCATGTTGAATAAAATAATAAATATAGACATGGCCAACATAGTTTCATATTTTGACTAAATTCCCGTAGCTCTAACTATGAAACAAAATCATAGGAAAATAATATCTGTATAAACTTATAGTGCACCTCAAGCGGCTTGTTCTCTCACTCCAAAAATACCCAAATTTTATTCATGCCGTGTAGAGTCCGCTCAGAGTAGTTTCTCTACTGCATTCATCAATATATAACAACGAAAGTTTATTCTCACAATGGTTCAGGGAAAAACGAATTGTTTTGCAAACCAACTCACCTTTTTAATGTATAAATTCCATGAAAATTATGAAAAACAAATTTTGCTATTTTTGCCAGTTGAAAATGGCGGTCCATCATTTCCGTTTAAAAATTTCACACCTGTCCGACCAATCAAACAGGCGATTTGATTGCACGTGATATAGATGGTTAGTGAACGGAGTTTCTATAGTAATCTCACGGAATATTCGTTCCTTCTGTCACATAATTCGCACTACATTGATGTAAATAATAAATAACATAAAAAGGCACGGTTAATGTATTTTGGACTGGTTTATTGTTGAAAACAGGGATACCAGTTGGCATGTTTATATTCATATCATATTATTGACAATGCTCCACAGTGAATACGGAAAGAGCTCAAGTGGTAGAGTCGACGATTCTACAAGAATTACATTCATTTCACTGTTTCAAATGCAGCTCAGTGCGTATATTTTTATTTTATTTTATAGTTTTGCAATAATACACATTAACGATAAAATATGAAACCACGATATAACAATGAAAGTAGTAGCTGATTAAACTGACAGCAGACACTGTGTCCGCTAAACTATTTAAGTTAACATCGTATTAGGAAATGTTATTAACATTAATTTGTACCTTCGGAACTCCTCGGCCATTCGCTACAAATATTCATTCATGAAAGGTAGAGGTGTTCCGAATGTAATTTGCAGTGATATTGGTCTAAATTTTAAGTGAAATCTTAAATATATCATATCCCATTGCTCATTACATGTTATCACTATCAGACGACAGGTAGCCTGTTCAATTACCCCGAACGTTCCATAACGTTCCGTAATGTTAGCGTCGGAACAGCTTAACCCAAAGACAACCTAACCCGAGACAATTCAATCCACAATTAACGGGTTGAGTGGTCATAACTTTGAGTTAAGTTATCCACGGGTTGAGTTGTCTTCGGGTTGAGTTTTTCCGTACCCGTAACGTTAGCTAACAGTCGTTACTGAACACGCTGCAGGTATATAGGCACGTGATCCTCTGAAGATAATGACACAATTATTTCGTCGATTTTTTTTCAGGGATTCTAATTTTTTGTACCAAATAGGCCACAACAAATTGATCATATGTTCTATGGATTCGCTCGCACCTTAATTTTGACGGTTTTTACAAAAAACTATTTTTATTTCCTCGCTCGCCCATAAAAATTTGGTCAAACCGCTATATAAAGCAAGTGAATAAAGACTTTTAAAAAAAAATTTCTTCGCTCGCTCACCCCATTTTTCCCCCCAGAAAAATCCGTAGAACATAATTATGATCAACTTGTTGTGGCCATAATTTTTTTAAAAAATATCGCATACAATAAATGGTACTTTTCATTTTCCAAAAATGCCAACATCTCCAATATAGTTGTAAATGCAATCCTCTACACAAAATAAATTCGAAAATGACAATTTGCTTTATTGTTTGTGCAGACTATTAATTATTAACGATCAGAACATATAGGACCAATAAGGAAATTTCGGACAGACTAAGGAAGTAGAAATTTAATGCGTTATTTAATGGCATTCAATTATTTTCCTTGAAAGAGAAATAGCAAAAACGCATGTTTACGGTTACATCAGTGATTATTGTTGAATCACTTGACTATAGACCCTGGATTAGTTTGTTAGATATCACGTGACTATAGACCATGGATTAGTTTGTTAGATATCACGTGACTATAGACCCTGGATTAGTTTGTTAGATATCACGTAACTATAGACCCTGGATTAGTTTGTTAGATATCACGTGACTATAGACCATGGATTAGTTTGTTAGATATCACGTGACTATAGACCCTGGATTAGTTTGTTAGATATCACGTGACTATAGACCATGGATTAGTTTGTTAGATATCACGTAACTATAGACCCTGGATTAGTTTGTTAGATATCACGTGACTATAGACCATGGATTAGTTTGTTAGATATCACGTGACTATAGACCCTGGATTAGTTTGTTGGATCATGGAGTGCACGCTGAAGCGTACGATCTTTCCTTTATACAGTTTTAGTTTTGACCATTGTAGGAGGACTTGTACTCCTCACTCAACATTACCTATGACCTTTGCGCTTGTGATTACTGTAAAACGTGTTAATGTCTGTTAAATATAAAGTTTGTATCTAGGTTTACATTCTCGTTTCCCAGAGTCTAGAAGGATTCTTTCTGGGTACGAGAATGCTAGGTTTTTTGTACGATATTGATTTCCTTTCAGAGGTGGTAGTTAGTCTGGACAACCTGCCACTTTACCGATATCGTAAATGGGTCAGACAAAGCGCAATAATGACAGAGCATCTTCAGGTTACATTTGTCTTTTACTTCGCATTATATTCTGACGATGGTCAATTTGATAGGAGTTCAGTACTCAATAGGTCATTCGAATTCAATTTTCTATGTGCACTTAAAATTAACATGCGATTAACCTAAAACGTGTCTTATATATATACTAACAGGTACAAATTAATCTTGTATCGACAAACGATATGATTAACTTCAACGGAAACTTTGAATGAACTATTTATTTTGGTTCAGTTTGTCGGACAATAGTGTAAAGGGGCGCAAACCATGAACTCTCATTGTGAAAATAATATACCAATTCAATATAGACACCTAACATAATTTTAAAGCCGAATTATTGAATAACGCTTGCAACTGTATTTGTCGGAAGCCCATGAAGGACTAAGGATTTGGCGTAAATCGAAAGGAGCTAAATATCAGATAATTTGCAAACCTACATCTTACCGCTGTAAAAAAATAAATTAAATTTATAAATTGTAAAATGCATGCGCAAACATTTGAACAAGCTGTCTTTTGGTATCTAGTAGCGTGAATAATACGGCTACTTTCTACAAGCGCCGTATTGTTTTACTATTACAACAAATTGATAATATGTTCTATGGATTCGCTCGCACCTTAATTTTGACGGTTTTTACAAAAAAAAATATTTTTATTTCCTCGCTCGCTCATAAAAATTTAGTCAAACCGCTATATAAAGCAACTGAATAAAGATTTTTTTGATTTTTTTTTTCTTCGCTCGCTCGCCTCATTTTTTTCTAGAAAAATCCATAGAACATATCATCAACTTGTTGTGGCCTATTATTTATATTTATTTTTAAAAACAAAAACAAAATTTGTTCCAATGTATTAGCTTTGAAAACAGTACAACTTGCTGTATAAATTGGTTTAAAATAAAAGACTTGGACGTATACCAATGTTAAGTTAGCAATAACAACATTAATAGCATGAAAAGCACTAAGATCAATCTAACAACTACCTTTAGCAGTATGATCGGTTAGATGGTTGGCGTTGTGCGCACGCGCCGACACTGGTGGGTGTTCTAGCTAGTTTGATCCTTTGACCGGAATTCGACTTTGCACCTAGCAATCATGGATTTTTCCAAGGCCTCTAACCAGATTTCCCATCGGCCATTGGTTGCCTTTTTACAGATAATCCATTCAGTATCGTGAACATATATACTTCATCATGCTACAACATCTTGCTCACGTCTTAATCAGTACAATATTTTACCACCTACCTGAAGTATCCAGAACTTTGTAATATTGTAATCCAGTAGCCTGTTCAATTACCCTAAACGTTCCAAAACGTTCTGTAACGTTACATTTGGAACTCCTCGTCCATTCGCTGCGAATAATCTCGGGCATATTTAGACGCTATTTTGAAACTTCCGGTGTTGAAGTTAACAAATATACACTCGCTCAGGCAATGAGTGATGTTTCTTCTTTAGTCCGTAAATTTTGAAACATCTCTCATTGCCTTAACGGTCGTATATATTTGTTTATTAGATTTGATTATTCGCAGCGAATGGCCGAGGAGTTCCGAATGTAGCGTTACGAAACGTTTTGGAACGTTAATGGTATTTGAACGCTACTGAGAAACACTTTGAATTTTATAGTTTACTATAAAACTTTAAAACTATATTACTTAAAAATAGTATCATCCACAACTGAGACCTTTCTCTAACTCATATATTTTCGTTACCTCAAAGACCCTGCTTACGCAAGAATTAACTCACGAGTATATTTCACTTGCGCAAACTTTTCAATAATTTTTTTTATCTTACTACATGTATTGCTATAGTTTTTTTAATTAAGTATTGTTCGTTTTTTCTAAACTGTCAAAGTTATAATAATTTCACGGTGAATGATAACACACTATCTCAATATCTCGAGTGTTAGACAAAGAGCACGAAGGCACCGTGAAATTATTCATGTTTTGACAGTTGAGAAAAAACGAACAATATATGAACTGTACACATATACTAGGACGAAAAAGAAACGCCGGGTAACCTATAATGATTGTTTTAAGGGATAAATTGTATTATTGGATTATTATATTTATTTTTGTATGAAATGTCATCTGTATGGAACCAGCTGTTGAAGTTTCAATCGATTTCCGATGCTGATTATGTGAAAAAATACCCCCTTTTAACGATGACCCTTCTTGTTTTGCGTAACACGGCCGGACATGTGTTGCATATTTTATGTACCCGGCGTTTCTTTTTCGTCCTAGTATATATCCGCGATTTTAATTTATATTGTGACCTTATATATTTATGTGTATTTGTAAATCAATTTTATAAACAAGGCATGTTATTGAAAATATACTTTAAATTTAGAACTCACCTCTGTTTATAGGGGAACATAATACGTCCGCGATAGTGTGGCACAGTTTTAAAAGATTTAATCTTATGAAAACAAAATTGTTCCTTCTGCTGTGTCTGCTGACAGAAGGATTAATCAAAAGCAGAAGGATCAATCTTTCTGCTGGGTCTGTTGGCAGAAGGATTGAATTATAACAGAAGGATCAGTCCTTCTGTTGGGTCTGTTAGAAAAAAAGAGAACATGGAACGATCTTTCTGCTTGGTCTATTGGCAGAAGGATTGAATTATAACAGAAGGATCAATCCTTCTGCTGGTACTGTAAGAAAAAAGAAAACATGGAACGATCCTTCTGCTGCTTATGTTGGCAGATGGATTAAACTACAGCAGAAGGATCAGTCTTTCTGTTGGGTCTGTTAGAAAAATAAAAACAGTACAGCGGAAAGATAACAGCAATAACAACACGGCTAGTGTAGAAAGTAGCCCTATTGTCGGATGTGTTAAAACTGACATCCTTCTGTTGTTAATTAAAGCGTGTTTTCGAATCATTACATAAATTCATTCACAAAATTAGACAGACAATAGAACAAGCTTTCTTTTGATGTATAAATGTGTGAATAACTCGTTTTATTTTTTTCCGAAGACGCCCGGAACGGTCCTGAACCAAAGTCGCGATATATCAATGTAGAAGTATGTAGTCTATGGTTCGAGGCCGTGCATGTCGCCTTTGGTTGTTTCTATAGGAAAGACATTATTGACTTTGGAAACTAATAAAAAGACACACAAATACAGTATGGTGTATATAAGTGACTAAACGGATGGATCAACAGCAAATGAATTTTATATGGATTTTGTGCCATTTATAGAATTTCCATGGAATGGTATAATCTGTGTGGCTTGGAATTGATTGGACACATCAGGATTGAAAAGCTTGCACGCTATTACCTCATTTATGACCACGGCCATTACTGATTTAGTAAGGTGTGTATGACAAAATGAACCAAGTTCTTATTAAGTTCATACGTAAGCATTATATGATTTACTCCCAACGTTCATCGAGTCACAATTAGTACGTTAGTACTGTATACGTGGTTATTATTTTAATCATGGTCAACTTTAAGTTAATAGCAACACGTCTTGTTTCATAGAAAGAAATGATTTATGTAACACTCCTTATTCAAATAATATTCCAGGTAGCCTAATATTAAATCACAGGAGCTTGACATTCTGTATCGTAGTATGAAAAAAATCTTCCAGTTTTTTATAAGATGGAGGATTTATTCAAACTATGATACAGAATGTACCTGTGATCGTATCACTAGTTTTCTCAAACTAGTTCATGACCGTAATGTCAATATCATAATTTCTCTAAAAAGGCTCACATATCTAGCATATCCGGACAATTACCAACTTCTATTGAAAATCGAACCTATGATCCCCGGATTCGACATCACGTATTCTAACCACCGGGCAGTCACGATTCCGATTCAAGAGATAGCGCTATTTCAACAAGTATTCAGCTTACTCAATGCTATCAATGCAGTAGGCAGCACATCGCACGACATATATAGACATGAAGAAGACACATAGGAGTTCAACTAATCAACATTAATGAGCAAAACTTATTAAAGACTTATATCTCCACGAAAACTCAAATTAAGCAACCGATTTTAATAAATGTTTTATGCACGTTAAAAAATATTAATTTCTAAAATACAATTGTACTTGTATACATGTAAGCAAAATAATTCCAATCCAGACTGATTCACTTTTAATTTTCATTATATAAGTTCAACTTATAAAATACTAAGCCAAAACAAAAAGTATTCATCGTACATTTAGATCTAGGTACTTAAGATGCGTAGATTTTGATGATTTCTTTATCTGGTTGTAAAATTTGAAGTCGTTGCGATAATTCTTATTTATATAATTATATATTATTATTTTACCTGCAAACTTTGTCTTTGATACAAAGGAAACATAGCTAAGGCAACAGGCTCTTTTTGGGGGCACTCACCATGTTACAAGGAAAATTGTCACCCATAAGACTTTTAGGTCACCAAAAGCATACAGCCTAGTATTTATTTAAGGTTCTGAAGAGATGCTGAGTATCGGGTCTAACAAAGTGAAACTATAGAAAAATAATAACCAAACATAAACAGGTATAGTAAATATTTTAATTTGTAATCTAGAGAACATATGAACTGTCAATGTCATCATTTTGTTCCGACATAACATGACAAGTAGGGCTAAGTAATGAGCATTGATATATTGAGAAACTGTGAAAATAAAAACTTAACATTTAGTCTAACATATTATATCACATAAACAATTTCAAGTATAAAACATGAACAAAACTACTCTAAAGTTCTGCAATAAAGACCCCCTTTGGTTATTATAAAATCTTGCAATTTTTTACTACTCTTAAGTCCCAAATGCTTAATTTGTGAAGAATTAAGTCCCTGTATTAGGATCATTTGGCTTTTATGACCATCTATTTTGAAGGTCCTTATAGGGAAACTTTACTGTAAACTTGAAAAATGATATTACTATAACATTTTTACATCCACATCAAAATCACAGGATCTTGCTTTAGCAACTGTCAGTTTTTTATCAATTTTTTACATTAGATTGTACAAAACATAGTGCAAATTGATAACATTCCCAACAAAAAAACAGAATTGATGAATTATAATTAGAAATCAATACTTTATGAAAAGTGCAAGACCATAATTATAAGTAAATCAAAAGTAATTGAAAAACTATGGTTATAACATGAAGCACATACTATGAACTACATGTAATTTGATAATTGAAATTGTAAATAGCACAAACATACAGTTGCTTCATGAAACATGTTTACTAGTAATTTGGGGAAGCACTTTATTTTTATCATGCACAACCATTGTGTACTTTAGTCAGCAAATATATACATTTGACTTAATCACATTCACAATCGACAGAGTATTGGTACAGTAAAAACTCTGAAAACCGGACTTGGTCCGGACTGACTAAACAGTCCAGTTTTTAGAGGTTTATACAGAATCACTAATTAAACATAGCGCTGGGTTTGGTGGGACATTTTCCTACATTAATAGGGAAAAATATTGGACTTTAAAAATCGTCCAGTTTTCAGAGGATTCTGGTTTTCAGAGGGTTCCGTTTTTAGAGTTTTTATTATATATAACGCATTTTAAGCAATTAATAGAAAACAGGGCCAGGGCTCGACATTAACTTTTTTTTTAACTTGTCCTGTCGGACAAGTACTTTAAAAAACCACTTGTCCTGACCAAAGTCCAACTTGTCCTGACCTTCAGTCATACTGGATAGATTTGAAATAGTTTTAATAAGGGTAATGACAATTCAAACAACCAAGTTTGCCATTTTGTATATTTTATTTAAAATAACGAAACATTTACTCATAATAACAGAACTATTTATTTAACTGAGAATAAACAACTAACATTTAACATATACATTGTTTTTACGGTGTTAAGTCATAACTTTTGGTTCATTTAATCGTTTATGGAAAACAGATATTCTACAAAAGTTAACATTTTTGGAAAGAAAATTAAATTATGCATCCAATGATGTTACTTTAAGTTTTGTATCTTCCTTTACAATAGAATAGCTAGCAAGGTCATTGCAAATTAGAAATTAAATTATTGCAAAAAAGAATCCGACATTTTTTGGCGATTTTTTTCTGAAAAAAAATCAACGACAACACCAAAATCGGAAACGGACATAATGCGCTTGCAATAATTGATTTTCTTATGTTGAAAATGGAATTAAAATATTCGCATAAAAAAGTTACATGTGTATTTGTAATGCGAGGTAAAAAATCCGATTTTACCTAATGCTTTTTAAGTTTATTCACACTTTTAACATGGACATCATTTCCCATGACAAACGTAACTAATTTTAATTAAATTTCAACTTATTACTTCCTAACATGATAATTTATACACCCCTCTCCAATTGATTTCCTGTCTAACTACTAACAAAGATAAGTGGCGGCGATTTTCTTTTGATCAGAAAAGCACCGCTCCATATGACGTATTTGCCACGTGCCATATTGAATACTTCAAAAACGCACCGCAATACAAGATAAAGTTTGATAGAAAATTTATTCGTCGGCGCAATTAATTTAAAGAAGGGTACGTATCAAAAACTTTCCGTGTTGACATGTCCCATTAATCTCTCCTCGCATTGATATTATAACAGCGTACATAAATAAATTAATAAATAATCTTCGGACATAAAGTTTATCGTACCGTAATTGTTCTTTATCATAAGTTTCATTAGAACATGTTTGTGCATATTATTAATTAGTCATTTTTTAAATAAAATTTAACGGTGATTTTCAAGTCGCGATTTATATGCATTCTTCACATGTAATTGTCGCATCAATGACTTATCATAATAAATATTGTTTGTAACAGTTTATTTTAAAGTGTTGTGAAGTTTAACCAGATTTATAAACTTGGCAGCACAAAGAAATTTTCACTAAAAGTCGTTTTGTTACAGATAAAAGGTGTTACAAATATTAATAATACAAATAATAATGACAACAATTATCAACGAAACATTCAATAAAAGAAACGCTACAATTTGTCACTTTTGATTTACCAGCAATTGCACTTGAATGGAAAAGTGTTACAAATTAAAATTAAAATAAAAACATTTTGAAATTAAAGTAATATTTGTGCATAATAAATTAACTTTTAAAATAGCCCGAATTAATTTCCAGGCAGTGACCTTGATTTAACAACTTGCTCAAATCTAACACCAAGTCATCTTATCTTCACCCGCTGTGGTTATCGTTACGCTTATCGATGTAAAGATCGTTTGCATACACATGACGGATATATGCGTCACGCGGCGATCAGAGGTTTAATACAAGTCTATCGGCGTATCGATTGAAGTTTAGGGGACGCATATTAGCGGCACTCGTAATAGAGAGCAGCAAAAATAGTTACGCTTATATAAGACATTCGTACAGAATGGGTTAAGACATGTTTTTCAATATCCCAAACAACTTGTCCCGTCGGACAACCGGCTTTATAAAGTACTTGTCCGGACCTTGGTTTCACTTGTCCCGGACAGTCGGACAATGGTTAATGTCGAGCCCTGAGGGCATGTTAAAATACCCTTGCCCCCCTCCCCGCTTCTTAAAAATATCTTATACAGGACATTTAGGCCCAGTTTTTGAGAATTTGGTGAATTTCACCCAAGAAAACTTGCCTCAAGAACACATTTTATTTTACATACCTTCCCCAACAACATATACAATTTTTTCTAATGTTTATTTACACACAACTTAATGACTAGTTACTGAATGATTTACAGAACAATGTGATTATAAAACATGATGCATTGATAACAAATGATACATGTACAGTACCCACCAAAATTTTGGAGACAACTTCTGATTGTATACCAACTGAATAGCTATATCTATATTTGCCAACTGTTTATTTTGAAATGCTTTGTAGTTTTGCTTTACTTTTTGGTACTTATCATAATTAGATCTGAAACTACAAAAATACCATAAAAGCTATGTAATGGAACATAATTAAAAATAAACATGGATTTGGAGGCTTTATGATGTCAGATGCTGAATCTTATAAATGTGTGGCATTCATAAAATTTGTTTTCATTTTATCACAAACCATACTTAAATATATTAAAAATAATGATTCAGCAAAATAATCATCAAAACTCAAGAGTTGTAGTAAATTTCTTTTGTCTCCAAACTTTTGGTGGGTACTGTATGTATGTCTATGAGTATAAAACATGAAACTTTAGCAACTACATGACATGTCTTTATAAAGATGAAAAAAATCACAATTCAAAATGGGAATGTAAATTAAGGTATGATATTAATATATCACAGTTCATAAGTATTAAAGAGAGGGCGTGGTCAAGAACATCATCAAAAACAAGCAGTACATGTACTCATATGTTATTATTGACAAATCATACCCAAGAATGGTACATGTATGAGTGGTTACAACTGGTATTTTTTTATAGTAAGATCCGTGCTGATTCATATCACATTGAAATCCACCTTTTTGTTTCCTTGAAATTTTCATTTTTAAATCGGGGTTTTGTAGCTATTCTGGCTGAGCATGCTATTCTATTTCAGCCATTTTGACTGTAGAGCCATGGGTAAATTATCAGCATGGCTGGGATAGAATGATTTGTAGTGAGTTGTCATACTATGATAATAAAGAATAAGACCTCTAATATGAGTTTGTCTGATGTAAAAAAGGTAGTAGACAAGTAGAGAATTAAAGATAAGGTTTTATCACATTAAACAGAAATCTGTTGAATTTAAATGCTAACTGTAATAATGTCACATGAAATTCAAAGATGTTACTGTTAAATTTCATTCAACCATCAGTGGTGCATACATTAACCCTGCTAATTTAAATATTCAATATTTGTTCAATAATACACAAACATAAATACCGATATCTGTTTTTATCAATCATGAGATCAAAATTATTGTAGAAAGTATTTAGATCAGATGGGTTAATGAATGCACCACTGACACCTGAATAAAATTTAACAGTACACAAAATTCATCCAATTAATTCTAACGATGATCTTTTTAAGATTGATTTAACTCTATAGCCATCAGATCTGACAAAATATCATGAACATTAGCCCTTTTTTTCTTTTTTGCATCAGTACATTTATCAGATATGCCTACTAAAGTAGCAACTGTCTTGTCACACCATTTCCCACCAGTTGTGTCTAACAAAGGCGTTATTTCATTTTCTTCTACATAACTTTTAATATCCTTCTCTTCACGATTGTGGTCAAGGGGAGGTAATGATGTAAGAACTTCTAATATAATGATACCAAAACTGTAGGAGTCCAATTTCGTCGAAACGTCAAAATTGTACGCTTCAGGTGCCAGATAGGCTGACGTACCTATGACGACCTGCGTCGACATAGCCATGGTAGCGTTACCTCTTGGTCCAGTACGAGCTGTCGCGAAATCACCAACCTTAGGTACGAAATCTTCATCAAGTAGAATGTTAGCACTTTTTATATCACGATGAACAATACCTTGACTGTTTAAATAATCAATACCTTGTGCTGTCCCTTGTAGTATAGTTATTCTAACATTGTTGGATAAAGGTGGTGTTTTACCTTGCCTTGTAAGTCTATCCTCCAATGACCCGTTACACAGGTATTCATATACGAGACATTTACCAGGTCCATCGATAGAAAATCCAAATAGACGTACAATGTGTTTATGACGATACTTAACTAATGAGTGTAATTCTGTTTCAAATTGTTTTTCGATTCCCTCGTCAACATTTTTCAACTTTTTAACAGCACATTTAAAACCATTTTCAAACAGTCCAAGATACACGTCACCAAATCCTCCCATTCCAATGATTCTCCCACCATCCTTAGTCAGCTTATGGTTGAAGTCATCAGTTATCCTTTGTAATAACTCATAGGTAAGTTTCTGTTTTCCGAGTATTTTATACAATTCTTCATACTCCGAGCTAGGGTCTGACACGTCTTCATTCTGACAAGGTTCTCTTCTTGCTGGTAGAGCTATTTCTGGTACTGAGGGTCCATGGTCCATTTCTGGTACTTCCCTTGCAAACTGGTATACACCTTTAGCGTAAGTGTAGACTCCATCACTAGCTTGTTTGAGGCTCGTCTCATCTCTGATAGGGCGGACCTACAATTATAAACTTAATGGTTAAATTGTGTTGAAAAAAATAATAAAGAAACCCATATTTAGAAAGTTTATTGTAAAAAAGTCAGTATCATTCTAGTAAAAGTGAATTAACCTTTTGAAAGAGTAAAACAGTCATGCTGTTTATACTTTTTTTTATTTTAAGCCCGATTCTAAAACTAGTTCTTACAACTGATACTAATCACTTTCAAGTTCACTTAAGCATAAAGTTTCTTGCTCAAGAAAACAACAAGGCAGTTTTTGAATGTGATTTGAATCAACATGAAGCTGACAATCCAATTATTACCAGTTCAACATCATAACTGCCTGCCACATCTATTCCTTAACCAATATGGGTTTTCACTCTTTATTCTCCTAACTTTTGAAACTTTTGTAGGTCAATTAGCAAATTTTAATAAATGTATATTTATTTTCTTAAATCAATGTCTTCATTATCATTTAAAGTACTGCTACGAACAGAATACAGACATCGAATGGTAGCAATTACACTTCAGAATTTTTGGGCTCAAAATAATCAGCTACTAATCGTGATATTTTTGTCGATTTTTTCCATAGTGGAAATGCCTAACTTGAGGAAAAAATCACCATATTTAGACAACATACCTGATGTGTTTCTTCATGTTCTATGCCAGAATGTTTAGATGTATCATGTCCAGCCTCATTCTGTATAGAACAAGCACCCCAACTATCAAATGATGGTGTGCGGTAACAATTAACACCTTTTTCATCATTCTGTATTAACTTGTTATATTCTGAACCTTTATCATCATTCTTCATTAAACTGTAACAAAAGAAACACATATACATGTACATATACACTGTGATCTGAAAGTATCTTTACAAATGTTGAATTTTGATGTTTTGAAATATACAGAAAGTTTTTTTTACACATGTTAAATTTTGATGTTTTAAAATATATACATGACATATTTAGATTTATTATACCTCACTGGAATTTCCCTATGCTAAAGCCCTACACCGGAGCGGGTGATATTTTGTTCGATCACATGGTAATATTACCCGCTATCTAAGGGAGACCACTTATTAACGATTAGTAGCCGTAAATAGCCGCGACCGTGGCGTAGTGGTTAGCATGTCTGACTTCGAATCCGGAGATCGCGGGTTCGAATCCCGGTCGCGGAAGGGTATATTAGTGATATAATTCAGTTTTTTTATTGTACTGATTGTTTTCTTTACTGTGTTGCTATTTGTTGTTCAATAAATATTTACATGTTACAGTTTTGTTCGGTATAATAAAACAAATAACACAGTAGTGAGGGTGACAGTACAGATTATCAACCCTTGAAAAATAATATCAACCTCGGCTAGCACCTGGGTTGATATTATTTTCCTCGGGTTGATAATCTGTACTGTCACCTTCACTGCCATGTGTTATTTATATAATATTTCACATGTTGTTGTTAGTTTCACAACTAATATACATTTTAATGTGAACCCTAAATTTGTGTTTTTTCATGATAGTATCTCCTTTTTTGTCAAATTGTAGATTTTAATGAAATAATAACTTTATTGTATACTTATTAAGTACTTGACAAAAGTTCAAGTTTTCAGAAAAATATGAAAAAACAAACAGATTAACACCTTAGGATTGCATTTGTTCAACTTAGTCCTCAGCTAAATCATTTTCCATTAAAAACAGATTTTGACACTTACAGTGTCTCTGGATTCAGAGGATCAAACAAAACTTGGGAGAAATCCCAGTGAATTTTAGATGAAGATTCTGTCATGAAATTGCCCTGTTCTTAGGTTTAATAAGAGTTTCCATGTACTATCACAATTAGTGACTGCAATCTGTATCCCAAGTTATGTCTTGCATGGGCGGCATCCCTTATATTAAGTAGGGATCCCGTAGATTTCTTTTTGACCCTGGTAAATAAAGTTAGTGTAGAACCCTGAAATATCTAAGTACATACCTGCTATAAGGTGATGGTGGCTCATTTTTATCAAAGCTGTCTAAACCTTTGTCTCTACTATATAACACTTTATCATTTGAGTGGTCTCGATTTTTATCTAATAGAGAATCAGTTTGTTTTGAATCTTTGGATTGATCTCCTGTCTTTGGTTTACTATCATGCCATGAAGGCGCTGGAAGAACATCTGTATTATTGTCACCTAACACACTAAGCCTAGGGACCTGAAAACATGTGTGTAATCATTACAACAAATACTAACAATATCAGTCTACACACAGAAATTTTCATTCAAAAGCAGGGCTAGACATTTTGGCCTCATGGCAGAAAAAACATGGAAAAACCTGCAAAAAAGGGTGGCAAAAACTTGAACAAAACAGCAAAAACTACATTTTAACTAAATTCGGGATAATGGGGGTCACACAGACTATTGAAAAAATGTTTCATTTAAAACTGACTCAACGCAATCTTTGTAACTTGCAAATCAGATCCTCAATGTCAATTTTCAACACATTACTGTACCGACAGAACTGGCTCAAATTTCGAAATTCTTATTTATAAATTCAATGCATAATTACATCCTCTTTCTAACGATACCAAATGTATGAGTGTGCAATAACAAACAAAAAAGATATTATGTTTTTTGTAGACCGGACAAGACTTTTGTCCATTAGTATAATCAACTAGCCTGACTGTATTCAGAAATGTTCACTAGCCTGAATCAACTGTCACAGGCTTAAGGCTAGTGGGTTAAGGCGATTAGAATCTCCATAAACAGATATCCTGTAGAGCATTGTCGTACAGGATTTCTACTGTCTCCGTGGAAGGTCATGTCGAGATGAACTTTGTGTCCACCAATCAATGCGTAGCTTTCATCTAGACAAATACACTATTGATCACATTTTGATTTTGTTATTTCTATTTTTAGACCAAGGTTTGCCTGCTAATTTAACAGCGGTATTATTCACAGTCTGCGATTGGGTGACTCATTTCAAATTGCGTGACGTAAACAATGTAAACAAGTTACGTATCATAACAATTTTGTCATGAATATTATGATGAGAAAAGGTCACCTGAACATGACCTTCATTTGAAAAAGGCCAGGTCTAAATTAGCAAGTGAGCAAGCGGAAAATTTTAGATTTTAGATTACACTATAAAGACCATCAATCCTGATGGTCTAACAATTAAAACTTTACTATAACACTATAAAATCTTCCTACGTACTGGTCCTAATCCCAATAATTGTTCAGATACATAGTCAGCAGCCTCATAGAGTGCAGCCTGTTGTAACACAAATATCAAATGTTTTACTCTAGCATTCTGTGTACTCCAATCATCTGAAAACATATAATTATCAATCTAAAAATCAATTTGATATTTTACAGCAATATAAGATGCACCACAAAGCATTTAACTTGAAACAATTGGCACCAAACATCACACCTTAGATATTGCGGGTGAACAAAATGTCACCCAATTGGATACGTGGTTCCGAAATTTGAAGCCACAACCTCTCAAGTCGTAAGCGGACACTTTACCATGTCAACATCAAAACTACCTTGAAGGCAAAGGAGTACTTATGCCCTTTTATACCTCAACTACATTTCATGTAAATTGATGCACACAAGTCTAAGTTACTCTAAGCCGCCACTAGTCCTAAATATAAGACCCTACATAACTATTTTATCATACAGACATTCTTCTGTTGTGTAAAAATGTCCAAATGATAAAAAAAGTTACGTAGGGTCTTACATTTAGGACTATTAAGCCGCCACTAACTGTACAGAAGGGATTTGACCAAATGATAGATAAATAGCTATATATTATAGAATCTCCCTAATTAAGAACCACATAAACAGCAACTCCAAGACTTACCCAGAATTGATTTGGTTGGGCTACCATCGGGTCGTTTGCCTTTTTCTTCAAAAAGTTTCACCTGGAGAGTGCTGTACCGTTTTTCCGACCCGACTTTACCCACATCTTGTAACCGTTTCGGTATTTCAACAACCAATTTTTCCCAGTTTCTGTCAATATCAAGCATCAAACTGAGATATTTCACCGAAGAATATGGTAACTGACGTATAAATGTCTCTTCGGTGGGCGCTCGTTTACCGTCACTTTTCATTTTGTTCCTCTGAAGTCCACAGATTCGATCGAAAGTAGAACTCTACGACCAAATCAAAACACACTCAAGGAAGTGTTGGGGAAAACCCAGATGACGTCATACGCTACAGTACCCAATCAAAACTTCGGATACATAATGGATTAATTGTAGCGAAGTGTCACAAGAGAACAACGTCAGCACATACGTTTATTAATGAATGGAAAAATAATTCCATTTCATTTAGAGTAATTTTGCACAAAGAATTTAATATTTACTGTAATTAAGTTAGTTATTCAGGTTCAATTTAATTAGTAAACTATATAAGACAATTAAAACCCGCAACTGGCATCTGTCAGGATGGCCGAGCGGTCTAAGGCGCTGCGTTCAGGTCGCAGTCTGGTTCTCCAGGCGTGGGTTCGAATCCCACTTCTGACAAACTTTTTTTACAATTTTTTTAATTGAACTTTAACGGTTCAAGTATGATCTCCATATTTTCAGACCCGATTTCGTATTTTCTTAGAAAAATAAATGTAAAAAATAAACATTTAACCGAACAGAATAGAACAAGGAATTTGATTATGTTATAGATCTATGTCTCTGATTAAAGCCGTAATAATAAAAGTTTCATAGCATATTGGCAGTCAGCATATAGTTTCTAGTCACGAAGACACTGCATTCTTCTGTTGAGTTTGACGGGGAATGCATATATTTAGTAGATTATGAATTTCTAAGATGTCAAGGAACCTATATTACATATAGGATTCTTGGTATTCAAATAATGTTTTCAACTTTTCAATTTTTTGTCAATTTCACGGTAACACCATCCCTTAGATTATGTCAGATTGCCTCTTTAACTATCCAGCACAATCTGGGTATTGAGAATGCCTCAATGCTGACACTGACTTAGTCACTACATATCGAAGGACCCTACATCCATATGATGATTGAATAAATCTGACTTGCGTAGTATCAGTTCCACTTTGGCTGATTTGAAGAGTTCATGTGATACAAGATTAACTTTAGTTGAAAGTCGTTTAACAAATTTGGAATCAACCGTGAAAGACACTGTGCGTTCAGAAACAGAAAATATGAAATCTGATCTTGCTGAATCAGTCAACCAAATAATGGAAAACAGGCTTAAAGAAATTGAAGAAAGGAAAAATCGTTCATCAAACATCATTATATTCAAAATGAAAATGTCAGATTCTAAAATCGCCAGTATTCGTAAAGAACATGATCTGAATTTGGTGAATAAATTATTCTCTGAGATCTGCCCTGGTGAAGGACCATTGGACATTAAAACCTGTTTTCGTCTAATTAACAGGAATTCAGTTAGCAAGGACGACTCAAACCCAGCTCCTTTAAAAGTAGTTCTTAACTCTAAAAGTCACAGGAGACAATTTTTGACCAACTCCAAGAAAATCACAAACCTTAGTGATAATGAATTGAAAAACATTATAATTGTTAAGGATTTAACAAAAGAACAAAGATTGAAAAGTAAAGAGACTGATAAAGAATTGAAAAGGAGATCTTTAAATGGGGAAAAAGTCACAGCTCGTTTTGGCGAAGTGGTCCCCGACAACAGGCCGGATGAGGAGAATTTTGTACTGTAAAATAATAGCAAAACAAAAATAAATTTGTAAATAGTGAAGATTCTGAGATATATTTTTTAAACATATTTTATGCAAACTTAGACAGTGGATTAACTAACAAAAAAGATGAACTTGCAATTCTTCTGAATGAAAAGAACCCTGACATCCTGATATTTAATGAAATATACTGCCTAAACGTAAAAAAACGAAAAAGAAATTACAAAGTAGTGACTTTGTCTTGGACGGATACGAGTTTATTATCAGATCAGAATCAGATGGAAGGGGTGTGATTTTATATTTTAAAAACAATCTATCTGTAAATAGTGTTGATATTTTGAACAGTCATGACTTTGATGAATTTCTATTCATACGTATAAAACTGAAAGGAACAGACAGTCTTCTGATTGGGAACATTTACCGAAGTCCATCATCTTCAAGGACCAATAACCTACAATTAAATGAACTTCTAACAAAAGCAGTCAACTTAAAGGATTCACATATTCTAATTGTTGGGGATTTTAACTACGGTAGTCTGAATTGGGATTGTTTACAGTCTAAAGACAATATTGATCATTGTTCATCTATCTTCATGGAAACTATAAAAGATTTATTTCTGTACCAACACGTCAACTTGGACACTAGACATAGGGTGGGACAATCATCATCGCGGTTAGATCTTATATTTACTAACGAACATGGTATGATTTTCGATCTCGAGTATATGCCGCCAGTTGGTGCTAGCGACCATTCTAGTCTTCTGTTTAAGTTTATGTGCTACACTGAAACTAAACCTCCTGATGAACCTCGTCTTAATTTTTACAAGGGTGACTATCCTTCCATGAGGGACCATCTAAAAAACGTTTCTTGGGAAAACATTAAATCTGATGACATTGAAATCTTCTGGGAAAAATTCTTAAGCACAATAAATTCAACCGTTGAAATATGTATTCCTAAAGTGAAACCTTCAAACAAAGCTAAAAAGAAGCCATGGCTAAATAAAGAAGCATTAACAGCCATCCAAAACAAGAAAAAACTCTGGAGAAACTATAATCTATGTAGAACCAAACAACATTTTCAAAAGTATGCTGAATCACGCAATAAAGCAACCCGGGCTTGTAGGTCGGCTAAAAACAACTTTGAGCGTGAACTAGCGAAAAATATAAAATCAGACAGTAAATCATTCTGGAACTATGTGCGCTTACAATCCAAAACTAAAACAGGCATAAGTGACTTAGAATCTGATGATGGATCATTATCAACTTCAGACTTTCAAAAAGCTGAACTTTTAAACTCTTTTTTTCTCCAGTGTATTTACTGAGGAGAATACCAGTGAAATGCCAACAATTGACCTCTCATCATTCGATAAACCTCTCGAATCAATTTTATTTCACCTGATCAAGTAAGAAAGAAATTGTCTGGACTAAAAACTTCAAAATCACCAGGGTTAGATCATATTCATCCATTAATTCTAAAAGAATGCAGCGAAGAACTTTGTGAAATAATATCAACATTATTTAATTTATCTATACAAAGTGAAAAACTTCCAGAATTATGGAAAAAAGCTCAAGTTACACCTCTTTTCAAAAAGGGAGACAAACATAAATGTTCGAATTACAGACTACTATTGTACAAAACACTGTGAAATTGTTTGCAGACGACACTAAACTCTAACGTCAAATCGATAATAATGAAGATTGTTCCAACATTCAGAGAGACTTAGATTCACTTAATACTTGGTCAAACCAATATGGTTATTGCGTTTTAACGCTTCCAAATGCAAATGTATGCATATTGGGAAAAACAATCCGAATTACAAGTTACAACTATTCAAGGTAAATTTCAAGGTAAATGATGAGACCGGTAAACACATGAGTCTTCCTCGTAGAAACCAGTCAAAAGTGTCAAGCTTTATTTTAAGTATCAACCTTAGAATTCATTACTTCTTTATTATTCGAACAAATAAAGATATTTGACCCTGCGTTTCTTTTAATAGTCTGATATATATAAAATTTGTTAACACGAGGAACAACAGTATGTAAGGGTAAAATAAACCAAATGCATAAATTGGTATTGCTGCTCATGGGCGGATCCAACGGGGGGATCAGGGGGGTCCGGATCCCCCCCTAGAATTTGGAAAATGTACATGTCCATTAATGTATTTCTTGCTTGTAAGTCATTTTTAAGTATTAATCGTACTTAAAAATGACTTACAAGCAAGAAATACACTAATGGACATGTACGAGCATTTTCCAAATTATTATAATTATGAAGCAAATTTTCTCGGAGTGCAAAATGTGTATAATGTGGTTGTGGTTCGGAACCGCCCCCCCCCCCCCTAGAAAAGTTCGGACCCCCCCCCCCCCTAGAAAAAAACCCTGGACCCGTTCCTGCTGCTTTGTTGTATGTATTCATTGATGGCAGCATTATCATTATAACAGGAGCATGACATGATAATTGTCTAATAAACTGAACTCAGCTATGGTATCAAAGAAAGACAACTCTTACTTGTTAATTGCTTAAGTATGTAAGAGTTATCTTTCAAAAAAAGTTCAATGCATACATAAATTTACCCTCATTATTCAAGCTTACATTACATTTTAAACAGTCACCCACTTATAAAATTAAGGTCTTACGAAATGGGAACCAACTACTCATTGTTTATTTCTTTTTTAAATACCTTAATTCTGTGGTCAATGTATTAATAAATTTAATTCAACTGTCATTGGCGCAGACATTAAACCCTTCGATTTAAATACTCCCTACAGTATTTCTGTACTCACTATGAACTACCCAGTATTTAAATAAGTGGGCTTAGTGAATGGACTATTGACAGTTGAATAAGGCATACCAATAGCTAATTTTATAGCATCATAGCGCTGCATACATGTACAAGTATAATTATGGTTGTGGGTTTTACCTTTAGATATAGTAGGCAATGCACCAGTTAAGTTAATAATTATAACCTGGAGTTCTGAACCAGGCATACCCAAGGAAATATCAAGGTTTGGCACCAGCAATTCCCAGAGCCTACGCCTAATAACACAGATAGTATCAAGCTGTAGTTTTTTATTGCAAAATCAATTCTTTCCCCGCAGAGCTTCATAAAGCTGGAAGGTAATGAACAAAGCTGTTTTCCTCTACACCGACCTGGGCCACAGGTTTCATAAAACTGGAGCATTAATATGACCAATATCGTGCAACTTTATTGAACTGTCAGTGATGCATACATTAACTTTCACTACAAAACTTGTACTCAGTCCTAATATTAATCATCTTCATTTAAATCAACAAAGTTAATGTATGTGTCACCGACAATTGAACAATACAATTAGGCCATCTATACATCTCGTGTACATGGTTAGGTGAACTTTTCATCTCTCTTATTCTTACGCTATTTAGTGCATTAAGTTCAACCAGGGCTTGAAGAGTGCAAAAACCACTCATTACCCATGAAATTGAAAACCTTCAAATTTTACATCTCAGGAGAGTTATAAACCTCTCTAATAACTAGGCATTGGTCTTGAATAAGTCTGATCTTAATGTTGTTTGTCCATCGTTGTCGATGAGGACCACCGACATCACTAGGTGAAAAACTGATCTTAATAACAAGGCTGTAAGTGGCGTCATTGTGGTGTACACCCTAACCTTTTCTCATCCTGGTTTGGGATCAGCTACCACCGATTTTTGTAAGGTACCCTTCACAGAAAACAGTTGCTGCCAATCACAGCCCAGTAGAGAAATGGCAAGGGCAAAACCAACTGGAAACTTGTTTGAGACCAGCTAAGTTCTTCCAGTAATTACTTCTTGCTCTGGACAATAGTCTTTGAAGTTCTAGCTTGGGTCAGCACATAATGCATCCATTAACAAAACACCAAGCCGAATAATGTCCTGGACAAGATCAATTGATGCTCTAGTATAATGTATACAAATAACATAAATGAAATAACACAGTGAACAGTTTCTACATGTTTAATGACATGATAACAACACAGAGAAATGAAATTATGTCACATAATTACATTCATGCTAAAAAAAGAGAAGTATAACAGAATTGAGGCAAGATTTGAATAAGATAAAAAGAATACAAGATTCTGACATAAAATTATCCTAAGCACCTCAGACAGTAAGATTAAGAGTCAACAAAAAGAAAAGTCAGTAGGAAGAAAACTTTCACTCGCACTTGAAGATAACAAAAGACAATGTCTCTGACTTTAACACATATAATCAGGAACAACATCTATATAGTTCATGATGATGATTGTGATGATCTGATTTTGATGAATGATGAACTGATCCATCTAGGAATGTCCTTTATCTGAAATAAACAAGAAAACATAATTAGATATAATCAAAGCCAATAATTCATATTAAACCCAGACAATAATTGTACACAATTTCTGCATCTATGACTATTTTTTATATTGTAATATTCATAGTTCATGGAAGTAACAGATTGACATGACTTTTGACACAAGAAAGCACAGTCCACTTTTGTTGCAAACTTTTTTATAGTAATTTTACATTTCATCAAAAACCTTTGCAAATGCTATCAATTAAGGTGGCAGTTTAGTGACTATGCACCTCTTACACCAACTAATGAAAAATCAGACTCATAAAGCATTGGATCATAAATCCAGCGACTATATTAGACAAGCAATAAATAGAAATGAACATTCAAGACAAATAGATCAAGTTTAACACTACAGTGAAGAATTGAGAAATATTCTACAAATAGCATGGCAAAATGATCCTAGGCCTGGTAGAAATTGGTTAGTCCTGATGGGTTAAAAATGCGTCCTAAATCAAGATTTATTGTTTAAAGGGCTTACTAACTCAATGCTGCACTGTGCAGATACTTAAGACCTATAAGAGTGATAGGCAAAAAAGTTGAACATACAAGTCTGGCACCAGTGTCTGCAAGTTGTAACATCTGAGCACCATCACTAATCATGATTAGACTGTCCAAGATAATTAAATATTTGCAGAGTGGAAGAATTAATATTTTAACATTTTAAATTTTCGTGCCACACCACGTCTTTGACCTTGCACCTGTGGCTGTGCGACAATACCCCAGAGAGGGATCCTGTGCAGTAATTGGAAGAAGAAGAATTCATAAAAAATATAATACATTACAATTTAAATGATGCTATTTACATCCGATCATATTTTAAGCAAATATAAACAAATAGATAACATACCTAATATTCTTGACTTTGTGATGATTTGCCAACCTTGGCAGAGCCAGTCTTCTTGGGTAACAACACAGCTTGAATGTTGGGCAACACACCACCTTGAGCTATAGTCACTCCAGACAGAAGTTTGTTCAATTCTTCGTCATTTCTGATTGCCAACTGAAGATGGCGAGGTATAATCCTAGTTTTCTTGTTGTCTCTAGCAGCATTTCCCGCCAATTCCAAAACTTCAGCAGCCAAATATTCCAGAACGGCAGCCAAGTAAACGGGAGCACCAGCCCCCACCCGCTCGGCGTAGTTTCCTTTTCTCAACAGACGATGGATTCTACCAACTGGAAACTGTAAACCAGCTCTTGATGACCTGCTCTTAGCCTTAGATTTGGCTTTTCCTCCTTTACCACGTCCAGACATATTTATTTTCTGTTAAAGTTCTAGCAAGGCGCGTTTTCGCAGTAAAATGACTCCTCCGGTGATTTCCCGCTTTTTATAGAAATAAAGGTCTGTAATCTTCAACCAATCGGGTAAAGGTAATTTCTCACCACGAACCAATCAAATCGTTCGTAACATCAGTTTGTTAAAAACTCTCGCGATAGTAAGATATCGTCTCGCGAGATCCAATATGGTTGACATCGACAACGTTTACATCAGATTTTAACGATTTTTGTCAAAATGAAGCTTAACGAGACGTTTTATCATTTGCTAATTAACGCAGCAATGTCGTTTTTTGGCTTTCTTGTCTGTCTGAACATTATTCCCAAGTTTAAAGAGATGTTCATTCGAGCAAACCTTTTTGGAGTTGATATGAGCAAAAGGAGTAAACAGAAAGTGTAAGATTGCATTCTTCCTTATGATGACGTATCGATCATTTTGTTTGCTTGTCTGTGATAATTATTTTTTCATATGATGTGTTCTGTAAACTATTTGCATGTCATGGTCATTTGGCGATGATTTGCATTCACATTACAATGTTGTGCCAAAGTGAAAAATCGCACATAGTTTTGCCTCTTGGCATCTTGCTAGAAATTAGAATATGGTTTCAAATATTTAAAGTGTCTGACTTAACATGACTATAATATCAACAAGTTTTAGCAATTAACCTTTCAAACATAAAGCAAAAGTAAATTAATAGTATGACATGTGTTATTATGCTTATCTTGCTCCAATCTGATTAACACCCTATCTAAAAGTTTCCGCTCGTCTACTTGCTAATTTAGAATTGACCGTATTCATTTGAGGGTCACGTTCAGGCGACGTTTTCTCATCATAATATTCTTTAATTATTATAATTAGTAACTTGTTTACAAATGTCTTCGTAACGCAATTGGAAATGAGCCGCAGACTATGAATAATACCACTGTTACATTAGCTTGCAATGTTTCGTCTAGGTGAAAGCTACTCATTGATTAGTCAACATAAAGGTCATATCGACATGACCCTTCATTGAGATCTTAGATATCCTGTACGACAACGCTCTACAGGATAACTGTTTACAGAGATTGGTCTTGCTCAAATGATTAATAATCTAACAACAAGAAGATATTTGTGGTTGGCAATAACTTTTTAAGGCAATATAATTAATAGAAGTAATTATAAAAAAATTATAACATTGGAAATTGTTTTGCATTACCAACAATCAATAAGTAATTGCAAGTATTGTAAATTCATGAATTCATTCCATACACATATTATTTTGTTATGGTTTTAGAAGCTTGCTATGTCAATAGCTAGTACATTGATAAACTTTTATCCATGTAAACTACTGTTCTTCTTTATTTGATATGCACATTTGTCTTTTCCCTTTCTTCTTTCTTTGATTTCTACTTTATCCCAGGGGCTTTATTATGTATGTTTGTTAGTTTTTTTTGTATTTTTTTTCAAAATGTATATATGTAAATTATATGGGGCAAAACTATGATGTTAGTGCTAAATAAATTATTGTACTTGATTCTTTAAATTAGATACACAGATTAAATTTCAAGAGGATGTTAATTACATCATAAATTGTTTACTGACAATTTAATGTATTATAATTAACTATGCTTAATACATTTTACATAAGTGACACATTGTATATAGGGAGGGTGTTGTCAATCATCATGTTGAGAAGCTAATCCTCTTATCAACATCCTATCTATTATCTGTAGGTGACATATAACACTTAACTTTTAATACAGGAAGTCCAATCCATGGGAGATTTAAATATTTCTTTGTGATAAGGTAGTTGTTAAGTCTGGCTTTTGAAACTAGTTGTCTGATACTTCTGGATTGTTTTTAACATTGTTTATTTATACTATTATCTATGACTGATCTTGGTTTTGATTCTGATTTTTTTTGGATAGAATTTCCAGATCTTTATTTTTATGACATAATTGTGATCTAAAAGTATGACAAGTATATTTTATCTAGATAAATTAGAACATTAATAATAAATACCCCCCTTTGGGGACATGCAAAACTATTTATTAAATACATTAATTTCAAATTTCCCAACTGATAACAAACTTAATTCATATAATTATATATTAATGTTAATAAGGAACTTTAGTCAAAATATTTCCCCTTGTATACTCTCAAATAGGTAGGTCCAATTAGTTGGATTACTCACAGTTTACCCTTACTTTTCAATGTCAATTTGCCAAAATTATTCTTTAACAACTTTTTTGTAAATCATTAAATTTGTTAGAAATTCAAGCTAAGAATTTTTAAGGTAAAGACTTTCTAAATTTCATCACATAAGAAAAATATTTCAAGATGAAATATTTTGTTATCCTTACATAGGAATTCAATGATAAAATCTGAGGATTCCAACCGTTAGGACCTACTTACCAATTGGATTGCTTCAGATTTTATCAGAGAAAGATAACTGACCAAAGTCACTAATTGATGTAGATATGCTGGGTTTAATTAAAACAATCTTCATTTATTTATTCCCTATGCCATAACTATAATTTCTGTAATTCTCTCACTTTCACTTATGTGCAACTTTTACCATCAAAGGGCTGCCTATTTATCATAGAATTATTCAATTAACATGTACAAATAATTTCCATATGTGTGGTAGTAACAATATTGTTCCATACAATTTTGTCATGGCATACAAAAAGACCCTCGCTCATTTGGTCTGAATGGACAGAAAGTCTTTGCTTGTTTACCTTACAAATGGAATAAAAATATGGACTTGTTAGAGTAATACTAATTCTTATACTTTAAATGCAATTTATGCAAGAATATACTTACTCATGCAATATGAATACATGGACTTATGTCAAATGATATACTTTGCAATTTTAGAATCAAATTACAGTCTTTGTCTAAACTGACTGGCCTGATTATTGAAAACTGATTCAGAAGTGTGAAGTTTATGAATTTCATATAATCATGTCAGTCGATAAATCTTATAAATTAATTATTATACCCCCGCTTCGAAGAAGAGGGGGGTATACTGTTTTACCCTTGTCCGTGCATGTGTGCGTCCGTCCGTAACAAAATTTCTGTCGCAGTTTTCTCAGCAACTATAACATGCAGCAGCCTAATACTTTGCATATTGCTTCATCCCATAGTCCCATGTGGTGTAAAGCGATTTCATGCTCCTTGCTCATCTACTTCCTGTTTGTCGCATATTTTTAGATTTCTTTAAATGAAAGTTACATTATGATAGTCATATTTCTCACTGCAGGGGTATCACTAGTGAGCATTAGCTCACAGATTTACTTGTTTTATTTCATAAACAGGGCTGATGCTTGAGATGTATTTCCACATAAGTTGAATACTGAAATTAGGTTAATCATATGTATGTTTTTGTGGAATAAAAGTTAAAATATACATAATATTATGTTCACACACAAATTTGTAAGAATGCTGTTGTAGAATACTTATATATACTCTATCTTTTACTTCTTATCAGAAACTGTTACTGTAGCATTTACTTGTTTATATAATTAATGTAGTTATTTTTATAATTTCAGACCTGAAGCTGCTGGTGTGATATGTGGGGCTGTGTTCCTTGTGATTATGTTCTTATTTATACCAGTACCATTTCATAAACATTTATACGATGGTAAACATTCAAACTTTCCACATCATGAGGTAATATTTGTAGCAGTTATAATTTAATGAAATATGTATGTAGGCAACACTAATTAAGTTTATTCATAGTCAAAACAGTAACTGTGACAGGATCTAGATTTGTGGATATAGGTCTTGGAATGTATGCCGAGGTGAATCTCTTTTATCAAGAAGGACATTAATTTTGTCAACCATTGGCAAGGCTTTGAGCTAAACAAACAAACAGGTTGAAAGCTTGGGTTGAGAGATCAAAGCTTATTCAGGTGTAGTGAGTATGAGACTAGCACAGCTGAATGCCACAATATGACTAAAAAGTTGCTCAAATGACTAAAAAAAGTTGCTTAAATGACTAAAAAGTTGCTCAAATGTAATGTAAAGCTTGTTACTGAAAGTTTGATTCAAAGTCAATCTGATTAAAATCCGATCTAAAATTTTCCACTCGCATACTCGCTAATTTAGATCTGGCCTTTTTCAAATGAAGGTCACGTTCAGGCGACCTTTTCTCATCATAATATTCATGAAAAAATTGTTATGATACGTAACTTGTTTACATCGTCTATGTCACGCAATTTGAATTGAGCCGCCCAATCGCAGACTGTGAATAATACCGCTGTAAAATTAGCATGCAAAACTTGGTCTAAAAATAGAAATTACGAAATCAAAATGTGATTAATAGTGTTTTCGTCTAGATGAAAGCTACGCATTGATTGGTCGAAACAAAGTTCATCTCGACGTGACCTTCCACGGAGAAAGTAGAGATCCTGTACAACAACACTCTACAGGATATCAGTTTACGGAGATTGATTCAAAGTGTAACAGAAGCTTAAATTGTTGCATCATTCTTAAGATCTGAGAAATCTATGCTTCCATTTTAGGAAATACATATTTAAACTTCTAAACCTTACGCATTTAGCAAACTGTCTAAATATTTAATGAAATTCAAGGAAAAAAAAATTACTACTAAAATTGTTATACATTTGTAGTAACTTGTATCACTGGCTTATTTCAACTTTTTTGTTTTCAGTACATAGAATACATTGCTGCCTCATTATCTATTTGCTGTATGATATTCCTTGGTTTTGCTGATGATGTATTAAATCTAAAGTGGCGTCATAAATTATGGCTTCCAACAATGGCTTCTTTGCCTCTCTTGATGGTTTATTTTGTCAACTTTAATTCAACTGTTATTATAGTCCCTAAACCTCTAAGAGGATTGTTTGGATTTGATGTTGATTTAGGTAAGATATTTACTGACTAGAATTTAAGGAAAACAAACTATGAAGAGGTTAATACTTAGTCACTGTTGGTAGTTGTGTAATAATCAGTGTTCTTTTTCCTATATTGGGGCTGAAAATAGTTTTTTCACTATGAGAATTACCAAAATTCGCAGCATGAAGAAAATTTACTTTTTTTTTCATTTTTGTTAGTTACCCAAGTTTTGGATTATAACCTCCGTTATTTGCCATTGTGGAAGATATTTCAGCAAAAAAAACTAAAGTTGAAGAGTATGGACTGTTTTGAAAACACACACATAAAAAAACACAGAGGGTGTAATGGCCATTTTTGGCTTGAAATTAAACTGACTTACAGACATCATTTGCACATGCTTACCTTCACTTGGAAATTAATGCCAAGTTTAGATGACAAAGCCCTGATACTTGTCTAGATTTTGCGATATGGACTTGATGCCTTTATTATTCTAGTATTTTGATCAATTATCTCTGTTACTATTGTAGGTGTATTGTACTATGTATACATGGGTATGTTAGCTGTGTTTTGTACTAATGCTATAAATATATTATCTGGAATCAATGGTCTGGAAGCTGGACAGAGTTTCATCATTGCAGTTTCAGTTCTAATTTATAATTTTATTGAAATATCAGGTAAGTTGTAGCTTGTTGTAACCACAGGGATTCCTAACAATAACCATTTATACCTATAATATATACTATAGGTATAAATGGTTATGGTTAGGAATCCCTGTGGTTGTATCATATTTAGTATAACAACTTCATGTATACCAGTCCTCCATGATAAACAAGACCACTTTGGTTCTTACAATATCATTGGATATTTTTTGGCAGTTTTTAAGTCCCAAATGCTTAATTTGAGAGAAAAAGGTACTTACATTAATACCATTCCACTATTAAAACCATCCAGGATTGGAATTTTGGAGCTTACTGTTCTTTCTAAATTCCTCGCTGGACTAGTGAGTAGTCAGTCTACAATAAGTTGGCGACCAGTTGCCCAGGCAACCATTTTTCGTTCGGGCAGCCAACAATTTCTTTTGTGCAACCAAAACTCTGCAAATGAGATATAGTCCTTGCTCTTAAAATGATCTGTTCAGACAACCACTTTCATATCCTAATTTAGTAGACTGAATAGTGATACCATAGTTTATAAATACATGGTCCAAAACAACCATCTACCAACTTTCAGGGGTTAGCAGGTCTTGATTGTTTGTTTTTTGTCAGTTTCTTGGCGTAGACTAATGAAAAATGAAATCAAACAGACCGTTAAATATCCAATATTTCATTGACTATCTCTAACTAAGAATGGTAGAATAGAATAGCCCTCTATCTTGATAACTAACTCAGAATCTACTGCACACAATTTCAATAAAATGTTTGTAAAATTGATTTTAAATATATTATAATTTATGATAAACATACATGTATATATTATAATTCATGATAAACATACATGTATATATTATAATTTATGATAAACATACATGTATATATTATAATTCATGATAAACATACATGTATATATTATAATTCATGATAAACATACATGTATATATTATAATTTATGATAAAAATACATGTATATATTATAATTCATGATAAACATACATGTATATATTATAATTTAGGATAAACATACATGTATATATTATAATTGATGTTAAACATACATGTATATATTATAATTTATGATAAACATACATGTATATATTATAATTTATGATAAACATACATGTATATATTATAATTTATGATAAACATACATGTATATATTATAATTCATGATAAACATACATGTATATATTATAATTTAGGATAAACATACATGTATATATTATAATTGATGATAAACATACATGTATATATTATAATTTATGATAAACATACATGTATATATTATAATTTAGGATAAACATACATGTATATATTATAATTTATGATAAACATACATGTATATATTATAATTTAGGATAAACATACATGTATATATTATAATTTATGATAAACATACATGTATATATTATAATTTAGGATAAACATACATGTATATATTATAATTTATGTTAAACATACATGTATATATTATAATTTAGGATAAACATACATGTATATATTATAATTGATGATAAACATACATGTATATATTATAATTTAGGATAAACATACATGTATATATTATATTATTCAGGTGATGCATCAGCTGCTCATGTGTTCAGTATTTACTTTATTCTACCTTATACTGGTGTATGTACTGCCTTGTTATATCATAATTGGTAAGTTTATTGTTCTATGACTTTGCAGAGATTTGTTCACCTCTAAATTTAGGCAGGTATTCTGCCTTTCACTAATGAACTTAGACAAAAATTTTGCATTCAGCGAAATTATTTTTGGTGTGTGAAGTGTACCTGTGGTCATTTACTGTCTGTTGCATGTTTGTAGAAAGATCAGAATGTTTCTTAAGTACTTTTTATGACTGTCTATTCTTTAAATGAGTTTATTTCTTAAGTTTGAATTAATGTCTTAGTTCCTGTCTAAGCCCATAAGCATCCCCACAAAAAATATTGTATACACACACATATATATACTATGGGGGGACGCTGGCAGCCTGTGATCATTTACATTTTTTTTTCTTTTCTTTCAGGTATCCATCTAGTGTATTTGTTGGTGATACATTTTGTTATTTCTCTGGAATGACATTTGCTGTTGTTGCTATATTAGGACATTTTAGTAAAACTATGTTATTGTTCTTTATACCACAAATAGCTAATTTCATCTATAGTGTACCACAGTTGTTTAGATTTATACATTGTCCAAGACATAGATTACCTCAGTAAGTAGACAAGACAAGACAATATTTTATTCAAGAAAATCAAGGCTACTGGTCCAGAATACAAAATATACAAAAAAATTGTGAAGTAAAGTAGCTTAACTTTGTGTTCTTAATTTTTCAATAAATTGGAGTGCATAGAGTTGATATTAAAGGTCTATCGGTTTCCCTTTTTATCTATATCTTGGAGATCAATCAAATCCGGATGGTTTATTTGTCAACTGCTGCCAGTGTTCCGGGGACTGGGGTAGACAGCAGGCAGCTAGATCTTCTTACATCTGACCTCCATGTAACCCTGTCTAGGGGATCACTATGTTGCAGGTTACATGTCTTCAAATCTGCTTTTACACATTCTAACCAGGACTTTCTTGGCCTTCCATATTTACCAGAGAAGTCACATCTTGTAATAATGACCATGAAGATTTGCTAAAAGGAGGGGGGCTTGGCTGAGTGGTTATGACTTTGGCCAAGTAATCAATGGATTACCATCTTTGTATAGGTTCAAATCACATCAAAATCTTACCTCCTTGTTTCCTTGAGCAAGAAACTTAATCCTACTAGCTTAATACTGGCATGCCAGTGGGTAAACGGAAGTGATTATTTTAGTTGTGAGAACTTGTTTCTCAATCAAATTAAAATAGATTAGTATAAACTAAACATTGGAATAATTCTGTTTGAAAAAGTTGCATGGTCATTCGTAATACAATTGTAACAAAGTGTCTTATTTCAGTTATCAAGGTTTATGTTTGTTTCTTTCAGATATTGCTCAAAGACTGACACAGTAGGCATGAGTTATACAAAGTTTAAAACTTCAGACTTAAAGCCTTTAGGAAGACTTTGTCTTTTTGTTTTTAAATTATTCCGTGTGGTGGAAATAAAAGAAAATATGGGAGAAAGTGGTTTATATATTGAATGTAACAACTTTACTTTAGTCAATTTAGTGTTAAAATTTCTGGGACCTTTACATGAAAGAACACTGGTCATAGTTCTTTTATCCCTTCAGGTATAGTATAAATTGTTACCTCTAAATTTTGCTGTAGCCAAGGTGTTACAGCACCTGTACTCCCTTGCCTGCAAGCTAGCTTTTATGGCCATGTGGCAGAGTTTCAGCTTACAAACAGAAGGTTGACGGTTGAGTATCTTGTCTGTATTTATATCATAAAATACTTCACCATGAGTGTAACATTGATTTTGCACTGTCATTGATGGGAGTTAGAGGGAGAGAAATTGTTGTCATTGTTGAAATTAAATTTTATGTAACTCATATGTTTAAGCATAATTTTATATACCTCATGCAAATGCAATTAAAACAAGTTAATTGTACTCTTTTTTACAAATGAAAATGAGCTTCATCTCTTCTAGAAGTTTTTTTTATATTCTCGTGATTAATGTCTACTCGCCCAATTAGCACAGTTGGTACCGAGTCGGGCTATTAATCCATAGATCTTAGGTTTGATTCTTGGAATTACATACATTATAAGTAGATGGATTTTTGTCATGAAATATATTCTCATGCACCTGTGTATCTAAAGGATAGTATTGCAGTTGTCAATCACTGGTGATGGGTGATTGTCTTGCACTAGGTTAAGATCATGGGTCCAGTGATTAAGGCCCTGTCTAAGAAGTGAGTAGGAAGACTGACCACAATCTGATTAAAACCCGATCTAAAATTTTCCGCTCACCTACTCGCTAATTTAGATCTGGCCTTTTTCAAACGAAGGTCACGTTCAGGTGTCCTTTTCTCATCATTCGTGATGAAATTGTTATGATACGTAACTTGTTTACATCGTCTACGTCACGCAATTTGAAATGAGACGCCCAATCGCAGACTGTGAATAATACTGCTGTTAAATTATCATGCAAACCTTGGTCTAAAAATAGAAATTACCAAAGCAAAATGTGATTAATAGTGTTTTCGTCTAGATGAAAGCTACGCATTGATTGGTCGACACAAAGTACATCTCGACGTGACCTTCCACCGAGACAGTAGAGATCCTGTACAACAACGCTCTACAGGATATCTGTTTACGGAGATTGGACTGACCACTGATGTATGAGAGAAATTATTGAAATATGGAGTAAAGCACTATACATTAAATTATGTTATGACAAATTTCTACTGTAATGTCTACTAAAAATGTCTACTGTAATCTTAATTTTATTTACAGGTATTGTGTAGCTGTATAGCATTTGGAATAAGATATCAACTAGCCAAACTGTTTTATGATGTGTAGATTTTAGTGCAGAAGATTATGAGTTTGTTATGTGTTATTAGATAAGGATTGTGGCTATAACAAATATAATTGTTTGATCATCATACACCTTCTCTCCTATCATTTGACCTTGACACATTATGGGCACGTTCTGCAAGGCCATGGCTAGCTAGTACTTTTTTGAAAGCCTAACCCTAACCCTAGCATAAGAGGTCTACGGAACGGTTTGCTTCAAGCTAGCAAATCCAAGATGGTTACTTTCTCAAACAAAAAGTTCGGAATTGTAACAAATGAAAAATATTCAAATTAATTATCACCATGATAATTCTATTTAACCGCTTTTACGAAATATATGCATTTAATGAGATATATTTCAGTATTCTTGAAAAAAAAAACAAGTTCCCACAGGGGGCAGCCATTTTGAAAAAGGCAGAAACGTTCCGAATGATACGGCTAGAAAGAAAAAACTTGCTACGTATCGCTAGCTAGCAGTTCAACTTGCTTGATCGTAGCAGACTGTTCCATAGGAAGTTGCTAGCTAGCAATACTAAACGCTCTCCTTGCGGAACGTGCCCTATATTTAGAAATTGAAAATTATTAAAAATGGTGCCAGTGACAAGCATGTACCATGGAATAGATGCTGTAATGTATTTTTAGTTACCAGACTTTGTCGAAGTTCATGTAAAACACATAGAACATGTGATGATGTTACATATGCTTTAACTTGATATTTGAGGTGCAATCTGATATTCTATTTTATATATTGTATTGAAATCCTTATTATTTTTCTAGTATTTTGCCTAAATACTTTAAAAGTATTGTAGTTAATTAGAAATTACATTCATTCATTGTTTTTGTACCAAATTGCATTTTATAGGGCTAATAGTGAAAAACTGTAAAATCTTATACGAAATAACAGTCTGCTAGGAGGCATGTATTGTATTTATTTTTGTACTTCATTAAATTAAGTTGCATGCTAGTATACCTGCTCCTTAGAGCTTCATATTAAAGTTTTATAGTTTGCAGTAAAAATGTTTTCTTAAATTTTATGTCATGTAGATGATGAAAATTGTCTATTAAAACTTGTGTTTATAACAATTTATCAGGAGCAAAACATGATTTTATTCAATTTAGCATTTAGCTTAAATGTGAAATTAAGCAGTTTGACACAATAAATTACTAAATTGTAGTGGCATTTTGCCATTAAATTCAATCTTCTGTATATGATTGGCCTAATGATATTTTTTTCATGTGAAAATATTTTGTTGAGAATCATGTAAAATCAAAATGTCAGTTATTGATAATCTATCAGATATATTTACATGACTAACAAACTGTTCTTAAATTTATTGTTAGACATCATTGAACAAATAGTTTTGTCTGTGCAAATTGACCCATGTCAAATTAATACATGATTTTATAACTACACTACTGAAGAGAGTTCAGTTACCGTGAACGTTACAGAACGTTCCATAACGATACATTCAGAACTCCTAGGCCATTTGCTGCGAATAATCTCAGACATATTTAGACGCTATTTTGAAAGTACCGGTGTTGAAGTAAACAAATATATGGTCGTTTAGGCAATGAGTGATGTTTCGTTTTTAGTCAGTAAGTTTTGAAACATGACTCATTGCCTTAACGATCGCATATTTATGTATCAGATTAGATTATTTGCAGCGAATGGCCTGTAACGTTCTGTAACGTTTTGTGTAATTGAACACGCACCTGTTGACTGATTTAATGTCTATTAATGATAATTATGTAAATTGTACAGTTTTTTTCTCGGGTCATTTTTCACATGCTGCTGGGAAATGACTTAAGAATTGAAAATGATTGATGTCACAAGAACTATTGATTAGGGCTGACATTGAAAGGAAATTTTGTATTGATATATCGAATGGCTAGTATCGGTGATATATCCATTTATTGAGTCAGACAAGGAGTGTAATAGAAGCTACTAGAAATCCAGTATATATAAAACTACATAATGTCCTTATAATGTTAAAATTTGTTTTAGACATGAAACGAACTGTGTGTTCTTGTTTTTAATACTTAACAGAAAACATGAAAACTCAGAAATGTAAATGTCTTTGACTAGAATTGTCACCTTCATTTAGTTATTAGCTTTACAAAATGTTGGATTGTAGCGATATTTCAAATTTGCGAATCGATATCGGATCGAGTGTGAAGAATCAGTGATACATCAATATCCAGATTTCTGATGACAGCCTAACTATTGATGAAAATTGTTCATTGTTTTGAATGTTTAGATAGAACATGTATTTACTTCAAGTGTATAAGTATATAATGTTTAATCTGGTGATATATAATTTGAAAAAAATAGTTTATTCATGTTATGATATAATTCATGCTGATTAAAGTATATTTTTGCTACAACCATGTAAAATGATGTGTTTTAGTATCTGCAATAACCAGGAGTGCTTTTTTTGTTTTAGCATTATATTGAGATGTTTAAAATATTTTTTTTATATTTTGTTTTAGGATTATAGATGTAAAAATATTGTTGTAATTGGATTATATGTTTTAAATATTTACAATGTTTTTTTCTAGTCAAGTCTTGTCATTCCTGTATTCTTCAATGTAAAATATACCAGCATGACCATTTTTGCCACGTAGTTTGTCTCGTGTCAGTAAACTTGAGTCTTAATGTGAGAAAGTCAGCAGTTTTGTTAATTTTTATTCACATATCAGAAAGGCATACATCAGCCTTGGTGTTTTAAAATCTCGATATTTGTTTGATAATTTTTGTACATGTTTGACAGGAGTGAGTACAGAAATTCTATAGTTAGTGTTTAAACCAGTGGGGTAAATATATGCACCACTGACAGTTGAATATAAGTTAACGATAGTTTATGGAGAATGGGAGTGTTGTAATGTAGTGGCTTTTCCCAGGGATGATAGTAAGGTTAATTGTCATTTGCATTGACATTGATAATTGAGGGAATGAAAGGTTTACTTCCAAATCATACTGAACTTGACTTTTTTACATTTGGTTTGTGTTAGTTTTCAATTTTATTTGATGGTATAAATGTACCTGGTAAACCAACTTCTGTGTGGACTATTTACTTGGTTAAGCATTTTAGAATTTTTCTTCATTATGAACTGTGAGAAAACTGCATTTTCCCAGCAAATCCTTGACTAAAAACACCCCTAAGTTTTTAGGTAAATTAGAATTGAAAGAGAAAAATGTCCTGAGAAAAATCTGTCCTCACTGTTTGACCTGATATTTTTAAAAAGATGCTTTATTCAAATAAAGCTTTAGTGTCAATATTGTAGATGCTTGGACAATATTTGCTTCTAGTACATTCTTACAAAAAAGCTGTAATTTTTTTATAAAATTATGTGTATTTATTTTTTGGGTTTGATTGATCCCTCTTCGTTAAATTTTGTTATTTCTCCTTATGTAGATTAGGGTATACCCTTTTTTTGGATGTTTGTTCTTTTGTCATTAATTATGTACTTAATTTATGAAATATTATTACTAAGTTCTACTTATGTCTAAGACTATGCATTTTTATTCTCCTGTTGAATAAATTGTTAGCATATTACCAATGTAGTTTGTTTTTTGTCACTTTAATTGATAGCTTGTATATGTTCATTTATATTCATTGATGAAGTATTCCTCTGTATAGCGTTAAGTGGTCAGACTAAGCAGACTATTACAAAGACTTCAAGGAATAAAAACAGTTAATTGTTACTTTAAATTTCAATTTATGGGGATTCCTCTGCAGTACAAACAAACATGTACTTCTTAGTTAAAAGTATGTTTACAGAGAATAATAGTATAAACTTATGACATATAATGTGTTACAAATCTTGCTTGTAACTCATTAGAGCTAAAGAATCAGGCATAGAATGACACAAACCACCGTTTTCTTTACAATACAAGCTGATTTTATAGAATGATTAATCCCTTTGCAACATAGAAATCAATTTCTCACAACAATTGATTTACCAATTAATTATAACAATCGTGGTTTATACATCCTATGTGTTAGGATGCTACAGAGGAACAATCAGATTGTAGAGATATTGCTCAGACATATATCTTCAATGTAGTACCCACAGTCACCGCAAAACATGGCGGACCGAGGGACATGTCCGACAAACATTTAGAAGGTCCGTCGATTTGCGCAGGTTCACAGGACTGACTGTCCGGCAAAATCTACACCTGAGAATATTAACATTTATCCGAAAACGGGACAATTTTTATGTCAATGATACAATAATTCCTTGCTATATTTTAGTTCGTTAAAAAATATAAATAGACATGCAATCGCTGAGCAGAGTTGTCGTATATTCGGCGAGAAAGTAACATTAACTTATTTACGACAGTCGTCATGTTATGTGACAAGTTGATCGTGAAGTCAGTTACTATATATGCCTTGAGTATTTCGGTATATATCATAATAATTTCAAATTGTAATATTGACTTATTACGTCACAAATTGTCATGTTCACAGGGGAGTTGTTATTTTGATTGTTTGCAGCAATTAAAATCAATATAAATCCTTTGTTTGATGACAAACATGTTTTCGCAACTTCTAACGAAAATTGACGTTAACATTTAATATGTGTGTCGGCATTTTTCACACTCTGTCGATGTTTGATAGCGTATCAATGTCATAATTGCAATGTCTCATTGTGTAACTATGGAGTCTAATTTAATTTAATTGTTAGTTTGAATGAATTCTTAAAACAAGCGTGACCTAGCTTCAATGTTTTGAGATCATGCATAATTTTAATTGAGAATTATTGAATAATAAAGTCATTATTATGCAAATCCATGAGTTTTAGTTGTCAATTCAATAAACTATGTTAAATATCTCCGGTCCTGTAAAACTTAGCCCGGTCCTGTAAAATTAGAATCTTTACAGGACCTACTGTCCTGTAAAAATTTGCCGAGTTTCGCTGTGACTGCAGTACCCATATCACACAATAGATTTGATTTAAAACTCAAGTTGATGTTTTTTCCAGCTTAAAAACTTGTTTGTACAAGGTGAACCCATGTTGAACAAAGTTGAAATAAAACTGTTTGTATGCTGAACAATAGGATTTTAAATTTGTGCCGAGAGCCTTTCAGCAATAATATCTAAAATAAATTACAGAACAGAAAAAGTTGTTTGCACAAATGCATCCTTTACCAACAAATATGCGGGGAAAAACATATATTTGAGTTCTGAATAGTTTGGATAAAGTTCCTACATAAACAATGACTTCAACAGCTTTATTTGACTCTTTATTTTCAACAAATAACAAATCGAGAGAGACATCAAATAAATTTGCTATTAAAAAGATAAATGATAAAATAATTTCATGTCACTAAAAATATTATTGATTTCCCTAAGTCTATAATCTAAATACAAAATGCATGTACGCATATACATGCAAGATTATTCTTATTAATTTTGTTTCATAGCAGTTATACATGATTATTTATGTGAGATTTTCCCTACAAATTACTGTACTTTCTACAAAAACTATAATTTTGACATTTTGTGATTTCTTTTTTACTTGGATGTAAGCTCCCTTTTTGAGCCAAGGTCTCACACAATCTCAGTGATGGTCACACACTGTGGGATTGATGCACAGAATGCGCAAAAGGCTGATTGAAGACAGTCCCATGGTGTAAGTTTTCACCATTCATAGAAGTTAGGGATGAAAACACATGATAATGTACAATGAGTGTTGTATACAGAGGAAGCCTTACATCTCTGGAACATACTACAATGTATTTTAAACTACAAAATTAACAAAATAGTATAACAGCCCAATCTGATAGTTTCTCAAACTCAAGCCCCGTGATATACTAAAATATTCATCACTTTGCAAGTTATCCAAGTTTTTGTCACTGTAACTCAAAACTTATGTTAATTTAGAAATACTCAATCTATACACATTTCATTGAAGCATTCAATGTTACACATACATGCAGGTGTCTATATTTATCACAGTTGATCTTAATTCAATAACACATGTATTCTCAGTTGATTCAATTCTTTTTACTTTCCAAGTAATCTTTGGCTTCATTAATCTTGGCTGCTAAGAATGGTGAACCACCTAAAAATAAAAACAAGTCATCATTACTATTTAGCTCAGCTATTAGGAGAAAAAGTAAGGCTATCCTTATCAGTAGGCTTACAATTCTTGCAAAACAATTTACTTTATGCAACCACTTAAGGTTCATTAATTTAAGGTAAAAACACAAGTACATGTATTAGGAATGTAATGGTTACCCAGTATACCGGTTAACATTGCGATACAACTTCTGACGGTTTTAACTGGTTCGTTTTTCACTAAACCAGTTTTGCTTATATCAGAATCTGAAATTAAATTGTTGAAATTAATGTTTGAATGTGTTGAAAACTTGAAATAATCTTATCTTGTTTTAAAATGTTTTTTTTTCGATTGAGAAAATAATTCCCTTCGACGGTCCGTTGCAAAATATGCATTTTCTGACATAAAGTCCTCTTTACGCAAGTATTTTAAATATTTGGATAAAATTCCATTTGAAAATACATATATGCGTGTGAGGCATTTAATGCACATCCTGTAAAAACTTAGTTTGTTGGGTTTAATGCCGTAGCAACACATTGTATAGGTCATATAACGGCGGTCAGTCAACCTGCTCACTCCTCCTGGAAAGGCTAAATCTCTGGATTTAGCTGTTAACCAACTACTAAGCACATACTTTTGTCAGGACTGACAACTGCCCTACATAATTAAAAATCGTTGGTAGGAGGGAGAATGGCCGTAGAAATAATTTCATGGCCAAGCTACACAAAAGTATGCCCCACCCGGGAATCGACCCACAACCCCCTGATCAGTGGACATGCATGCTACCAACTGAGCTAGCCCACTGGCTGGCCACTAATAACATTTTTTTGATTTCTAATTAAGAATAAGATACACAAATAAACAATAGTTTACCTCTATCTGGATGATTTAATAACATAATTCTTTTATGTGCCTGTTTGACTTTAGCTTGTGAGGCAGATGGGCTGAAAATAACAAAGATATACCAAATTTATACATAGCCAGTGTATGAGAAATGTGAATGCCAACATTACCAAACTTAGTCAATTATTACACGGAAATTGAAGCATTTATATGCTAAATGATATTAAGATGTGCTGGCTCATTGAATCAAGTTTACACACAAGTTAATCTTCTAAGTTGGTTTTACTTTATTCATTGATTTTTAAGGTTATTTCTATTCAGTATATTTAAATGATTATATCTAAAACTGAAGTTTTGATTCAATACAGAATTTGTTCCATTCAATCATTGATACATTTTTACAATAAAAATAATGATCTTACTTGTAAATTAAAGTTTTCATGGAAGGGTATGATGGCTGCAGCCAGAAAAAAAATTCAAAGTGAAGCATGTAACCGCCATACATCAGTTTTTTACTTATCATTACAACTTGTTATGAATAATTAAAATCTTACAAAGATAATACCTACCTAATGCCCAATATTAAACAAGCTTCTCTTCTATTCATATTTTTATCAAATCCACCTCTGTAATATTTACTAAAAGTCTGAAAATAAAATACAGAATTTAATGTATATCTGAAAGATAATTATGATGGATGGTCAAAGCAAAGTTGGAAGCTCGGTCCCAAACTACCGAAGACAATACATATAAACATGTTTAAAAAACTATATGAACAACATTTCTCTTTAGTTAATGGAAAAAGGTTACAGGGTCCTATAAAAGGAAAAATAGTGACACCAATGAAATTAATTTTATTACCAGAAAGTAATTTAGAGAAATATTTCTTTCTTCTTTTGTTTGAAACTTTAATTAGTGAAAAAATATTTTTTCTCAGGAACTTCTTTCAGAAAACAGTGAAATTGGAATAAACCAACTAAGTACCAGACAGTACAAAGTCTTATGTTAGGATACTTACACCTTGTGGTAAATTCTCTACTTTCTTTAAAACTTGTTCAACATTCTTTCTATACCTTAACATATACCTTCCTGAAAATAACAAATATAAATATATTAGGAGTTAATGAGAATAATGCCTTTAGTGTAAACAAACTTCAGTTTTTGCATTAGAAGTTTTGTGGGTAGGCAGTCAGTGAAAAAATTAGTAGCACTGTTCTGAATGCAGAGATTTCTGAAAGCAAATTATTTAACAAGTAAAATTTACATGACAAACAGTAGATTAATTTCTTCTGTTAACATGTATGTATACTTTTAATGAACAGGTTTAATGCCTCATTTAATGACAGTAAATTGTTAAAAAGTGCCTTATCAGGGCTTTTTAAGGGGGTTTTAGGAAAAAGGCCCCTGCTCAAATTGGGAATTTTTAAAGCTGTAAACAGTCTGATTTGGGAAAAAATATCAACAAATCAAACCAATCGGGAAATTTCATTATTAATTTTTCTGCATTAAATCTTTATATGCTTTGCTTTGGTGTCTCTGAAAGTGTTGCAGTGCTCTTAAAGAGTTTGTTCTGACAGTTCAGTGAGGCATTCAATGCAAATTCTCATGTATTAATTCTTTTTACATGAAATCTCGTGGTTTCTTTTGTGAAGGCAAAAGACATCCTGTTCAAAGGGAATTATTTAATAAGATTGGGAATTTTTTTCTTGAAATTGGGAAAAATGGTAGTTATTTGGCATTGGGAATGGGGCCCATACTCGGCCCCGTGAGATAGACTGAAAAAACCCTGCTTATAAAGTTTTGAAAGACAGAACTAGAAAAAACAGGGGAACATATATTTTAAAATGTCTGATACATTGAACTGTTGGGCTAATGTACTCGCAAGAAGTACATGTGTTCATTACTTTTTACTTTGATAACTACATGTATATAAAGACCATGTAACAATAAATACTAAACACGCGAATTTTTTTTTCAAAATCTAAAATACTTGTTCCATTAAGTAAAATAAGTATTAAAAAGTTTTTAAGTCTTACCACCATATCCAACTGCAGCGAGACCTAATCCAGCAAGTATCAGTCCTGTACCCTGGAAAATATAAAATGTAATTATTATTATAAAAAGTTAATGTATTATGAATTAAAATATATTATGTAATTTTGTTGGAAGTTCATGCTCATTTAGTCATTATGATTATGATTATTTTCTTCATTTTATGATAAATCTTTACCCTTATTCAATTAACAATACCTTTTCAGCCATTATTTCCTATATTTTCACAATCATATGACAATAAGTTGACTCACTCTGGCATTTGCGTTAAATCTAAAAACAAAAAACTTCGGGGTTCAATTCTGATGCAAGACAAGGTCGAATACATGAAGGGACGAATCGATCAAAGATGTCAAATAATTACCATGCCGTCGTTTATATAAAAGGCAGCCGATCTTCGAAGACGTGAAAATAACAGTGATTGGAAGATTCTTCAAATTAGCACTTGCCAAACGTTTAATCAAAGTATCACAAATGATGGTGTCGTTTGTTTGAGATTTTTGGTGTGACCCCGATTACGAAATTGTTTAGGACGTTAGAACACGTGTTTTACGACATCAAGGAAAACAAATTATTTGTGCATATTTTAGTTATTTTTTCAAAAATTCACTTTATAAAATAGCTTTCTAATTAACTAAATATAAAAATAATAAACAAAATTGCCTGTGTCAATTTTTTGTATTTTTACGACATACGGCACTACCGTAAACCATCCAAAATGGCGCTGCCCATGAAAATAAAACATTTTTTACGAGTTCGCAGTACTTATTGTGCATATCGGCGATTGGTACACGATGACAGCGTTCGTGTGAGATTTGCACCAAGTCCAACTGGTCATCTTCATCTTGGGGGACTCAGAACGGCCCTGTTCAACTTTTTATTTGCGAAATCTCATAATGGAAAATTTGTTCTTAGGATTGAAGACACTGATATGGTAATATGTTCAAGGTTTCATGTCATTGTGACAAGAGAAACATTTTAAGCCAATGAAAAAAGTCCAGTTACTTCAATGCGTTGAATCACTTCCTCTACTTTTCGAATGCGCAGAACGGTTAAAAAATCAACTTCCGCTTAATTGTCAAAATACCATACTGTACAGAAACATATTCGCGTTACCGTAAAGCTCGCTTTTGGGGCCTGCTCTTTGAGCTCGCTATTAGTTTTTGAAATTGAAAAAATCTATTAAGTGATGCATCAAGTTTATAGACGTGACAGTGGAAATATAAAAAACTCAACAAATAAGACATTTAGAAAGAAATAAAAATGCTTATGGCCTTCCGAACGTCAGTCTAAACACATAATTAAAGTACTTTTTTCAATTTCAACAAATGATAGACCCTTAAAACACTAATATGAACTTAGGTGCTACCTATGGCGCGGAAAACAGACTTACATGTATAACTTAAAAATAATAAAATAAGAATGTTACTTTGGCAAAATAAGATAAAGAAAAGATATTCGGCGCTGTGAAGGATTTATTTTGATTGAGGGCCTATTAATTAGATAAGCTAGGGGAGATAACTGCATAATTTATTGCATTCAGAAAAATCAGACAACATTTCATTCTTTTATGTCGGAATCATATTTTAATTCTGAAAGAAATGTATTGTACATATTTATTTATCTTATAAATAGAGATGAAGATAAAGAAGCCTTGATAAAACATTCATTTATGAAGATAGAAATGTTTTCCTCTTTCCGTAACGTTAAGTTACGGAAACGTGCCGGTTTTATCATGAACGTCTCTTAGCGACGTCACGAACGGTGCGTTGGTAAGTATTTCCAATGTAAAAAGTCATAAAAAAATACTTTAATGAGGAAACGAACGAATAAAACGACCAAATATATTTTGGAATGTTATCTTGGAATAAGCATCGTAAAAAAGCACATTTGAAATTATTTTGTAAGCGGAAAAGGCCACGAGTAAGCTGCCAATATTTTTATCTAATGAAAAGCCGCCAGTTGCTTCATTTATTGATCCGAATCGTTGAACGCTTGTTGTGCAATTTTCTATAGAGCGTCTTTAATCTTGATTAGCAGATGTTTGATTAAGCGTCTAATAAAATTGATGAAAATGGCGGCCCCCATATACTGGAGACGTTTTTCAAACTCATAGGACTATATATTTTTCATTAATTTTATCGTTTTTTTCAATTTTAAAGAATTAACGTACGTCATACACGTTGTCTAAAAGCGCTCAAAGCCCTCGCGGGCCTTCGGCCCCGCTCGGGTTTTCCGCGTAATAAAAACAGAACTTTCAGCATATAAAAACAAGATAAAAACAGGCTCTCTTGTCTATGGTGTGCTGTGTAATGATGCCTTGAAGAAGTTAATGCAACTATATAAGTAGGAATGGTCTATTGACGGAGATAGATTTTTGATATGACGAAGCCTCCAAGCAAGCTTGTTGAAACTCCTTCAAGGTTCTACATTGTATCAGTACCTGAAATACTTTAAATAATTGTGACATCTAAGGGCAGTCTCAAATGCAAAGGCCTGTTTAAGAAGCAAGCTTTATGGTAACATAAATATGTTTCTATGCAGTATAAAACTCTGACAATTCAGCGATAGTTTATTTTTTAACAGATCTGCACATCTGAACGATTTAGGAAAAGATAAAATGGGATTAAGTAATTGGCACCTTTTCAAAGGCTTTTCATTGGCTAAAAAGATATAGATCATTACGGCCTTTTCCACCTGTAAAAATGTAGTACTTCTGTATCTGTATATATATGACGCAGTGACCACTGCTGGCGTGATGCGTCGGGGAAGTGCGATGTGGTCAGTTGGGACACTGGAGAGCTGTCTTAAAGCTCTCGATTGTCCTGGCACACGCGATATCCTCTTCAAGAGCGTTCCAGTTGCGAATAGTTTTTACGAAAAATGAATTTTTGTATTGCTGGGTTTTTGAAGTTTTTGTTTTGAAACAGTTAGAATGGTTTATGCAAAATTTTGTCACAATGTTTTTTAGTAATAATACTTTTTATTATGCTTATTCGATGATAACACATCAAAAAATAATTGATAGTTTTTCTCGTTCATTTTCTCCTTAAAAGCTTTATTTACTACTTCTTAACATCAGAAAAAGTTACCAACGCACTGTTTGTTCCAGTGATGTTGCTTAGAGACTATACTGAACTACAATTATTCTACAGATAATTACGAAGTATCTAGATCCACCTATGACTTATATATAAAAAACTGAAAAAAAACTTTTGTGACTTAACTGCATGGTTTTCATATGATACGACATTTTACTGCTGGGCTGACAATATGTTTATAAAATTGTTGTAGGATAGAATTGTACCCGAAGCTGGTGAGAAGATAGAAACAATGTTACAATGGGCTGGTTTACCTCCTGATGAAAGTAAGATTTAACTACACTTAATTACTTATACTGTAGACACTTGCCATTAGACCTTTGTATTTCTTTGTTTTAAAATCTGAGACAAAAATTATTAAGTTTTTGTAGCTTTCTCCTGATGTCTGAGGTATGTAATTATTTGTGTATCCACAAAAGCTAAGATAACAAAATATCATCTAACCAAATTGTATTAAATTGTTTGTAACCTTTGTGATTTTGATATTTGATAATGGGCAATGTTATCCACAGAATATTTTACTTTAGTTTGGGATTACATGATTGTATTTGTTCTTTACTGTGCTATGTGAATAAATACAGAAACTTGTAGAGTATTAGGTGTTAAGATACATGTAGTAATGATTTATACCTTCTGTCAATCTCCGTAAACAAATATCCTGTAGAGCGTTGTAGTATAGGATCTCTAAGATCTCAATGGAGGATCATGTCGAGATGATCTTTATGTCGACCAATTAATGCGTAGCTTTTATCTAGACGAAACACTATTAATAACATTTTGATTTCGTAATTTCTATTTTTAGACCAAGGTTTGCAAACTAATTTAACGGCGGTATTATTCACAGTCTGCAATTGGACAGCTCATTTCAAATTGTGTGACGTAGACGATGTAAACAAGTTACTAATCATAACAATTTCGTCATGAATATAATTATGAGAAAAGGTCACCTGAATGTGACCCTCGTTTGAAAACGGTCAGATCTAAATGAGGGAGTAGGCGAGCGGAAAATTTTAGATCGGGTTTTAATCAGATTGACCTTCTGTTTCATTTATGGTTGTGATTTTTATATGAGATTACATTTTCATTATCTTTGTTTTCAGGTCCGACATTAGATGGACCATATGGACCCTACAAACAGGTATGTATACAATAGAATCTTTTAATATTTATAGTCGGATGTGTTAAACAGGTGATCTTTTTATATACAGGTCTATATTAGTTCAAACCATGTTTGAAACCAGAAATTTCTTGGATTTTCTTATTTTCTTGTTTTTACTTTTAGTATATTGTTATTGTAAATTTTGTCTAGTATAAAACTCATTGTTGATACATGTATACCTTCTGTTTCAGTCTTTGCGTTATGATATCTACCATGAAAATGTGAAGAAGTTGTTACATGTAAGTTATATATTTGTGAGGAAGATTTATCAGTTTCTACCTTTTTGTGCAATTTGAAAACGTCACTGAATTCTGAGTCAAATATTTATCCTGTCCTGCTAGATTGATTTGTTAAAACATTCCTTAAGTGTCTGACTCTAATGATTCTGTTCATAGTCAAATCCTGTTGTTACTCATTGAATATTGCCTGGTTTTGTTTACGACAAGCCTACCTTATTAAATAGTCTTACTTATTAAACTACCTTATTAAATAGTCTTACTTATTAAAATGGCTTTTATTACAAATCATTATATACTACTGTTCTTCTGCTGGATTTACTTGATTGCCATGTTTGCCAATGTCAAAGCTAATGAGGCAGTCAAACAGTTGTTATGATATTGTTGTTATGTTATAGAGTTGATGCCTTCTACTGGATGCATCAACTCTATTACAAGTTTGAGAATTCCATCCTTTGGCAAACGTGGGCGGCCAAGAATGTCCTGGTCAGAGTGCGTAAAAGCAGACATGAAGACATACAAGATGCACAACAGCGATCCTCTAGACAGGGTTACATGGAGGACAGACGTTAGAAGATCTAGCCGGCTGCTGTCTACCCCAGTCTCTGGGACACTGGCAGCAGATGACAAATAAACTATCGGGATTGATTGATTGATTTATTGATTTATTTATTGATTGATTTATTTATTGATTGATTGATTGATTGATTGATTGATTGATTGATTGATTGATTGATTGATTGATTGATTGATTGATTGATTGATTGATTAAATTATTGATTGATTAAATTATTGATTGATTAAATTATTGATTGATTAAATTATTGATTGATTAAATGATTGATTGATTAAATGATTGATTGATCGATTGATTATACTCAGGTCGATCAGAGTTGTGTTATGATATTGCTATTGTTATTATGTTACAGTCAGGTCAGTGTTACCATTGTTTCTGTACTGAGAGAAGACTTATGTTGTTACGTAAGGATGCAGCCAGTCGTGGTGAAGTACCAAGATATGATAATAAATGTAGACATCTAACACAATCTGAAGTTGATGAAAAATTATCACAAAATATTCCTTATGTTATCAGATTTAAGGTAAACTTATACATTCATATACTTACAGGAGGCTAGTAACTAACACTAGTTAGCCGCCCTGCTAGCTCAGTTGGTAGCTTGCAAATCTACTGATCTGGGGGCCCTGGGTTCCATTCCAGGACAGAGTATACTTTCATGGAGCTTTGTCATGGAATTATATCTATGGCCATTCTTCCTCCTACCAATGATCTTTAATTATGTAGGGCAGTTGTTAGTCACTGATGAAAGTATGCGCTTAGTAGTTGGTTTACAGCTAAATCCAGAGATTTAGCCTTTTCAGGAGGAGTGAGTAGGTTGACTGACATGTATTTATTACCAAAAATATATTTTTTTCAAATATTAGGTCTACAAAACTAATTAGGTAATATTTTTTTCTTTTCTGATTTTTAGTATGAACCATTAGAAAGTGCTTGGGAAGATATGGTTTATGGTACAATGCATCAAGGTGCTGTGGGTGAAAGTTTAGAGGGTGATTTTGTAAGTTGACTTAAACATTAGGTATATTATCTTCCTTGTGTAAGGTTAACTAAGTATTACTTTAAATGTACAATAATTTTTTTTAGTTTTGTCTCCTTGCTCAAGCAATTATTTCATAAAATTAAATGAAACTGATAAAATTTGGATTAAAGAGATCATTATTTGAATCGTTTTGGAATGGCGGAGTGTTTAATATTGTTCTTAACATGATTGCCATACCTGAATGAACAAAATTTTGAAGCTGATGAAACTACCTTTCCTCTGCAGAGCTAGTTTTTAGACTACCTGAAGTGGCTCACTATTTTAGTCATCAGAGAGGTTAAACTGTATATTGTTTACTGTTGATATTTACAGATAGTTATAAAGAGTGATGGTTACCCAACTTATCATTTTGCTAATGTCGTAGATGATCATTATATGAAGATATCACATGTTTTACGTGGAGAGGTTTGTATAGATTTCATTTGTCTATTTTAAAAATTGATGCAAAGTATCCGAAGTTTACAAAATGAATGTCATAATAACATGCAAGTCTCTGTTAATGCGAGCTTAATCTTTTAAAAAATATTGCATATTGGCCGCTAATAAAAGCAATAAACTTATGTTTACTAAAAACATAACCACCTATATGCATGTACAGTAAAACCTGTCATATGCGACTTTCTGGCGGAACATCCAAACACGGTCACATATGACAGTGGGTCTTTAAATCCAGGTTCAAGTCACTATAATAGCGTGTCACCAATATTGCACATTTCAGGCAAATAAGTGAAACCCCCATACTAAGTTGGGACATTAAACAGTTAAAAACATGATATTACATAGCATAATTCTCCCGATATTCTATCAAATTTAAATTTGTGCCCTCGAAGAGTAATAAAAAATTCTTAGACACTTTTTAATTTTATTACTCAATTTGATTAAAATTAATTAATTTAAAAATTGTCTTTGGTTTGATAATGGGCAATTCATATCAATTTCAATATTAAAAATAAATTTGTTTTACCCATAAACAATGACATATGTTTGAGAACGAAACTCGCATGCAAGTTCCTTTGATGACGAAAATACCGGTAATAACCGAAATACGGCTTTTAGCGATGCAAACAAAAATGGCCGATTGTTTTGCAATCACATTCGAATCGATTCATTCGCCAAATTTAAGTAATAACTGTCTATAAAAGCTATTTAATAATGTTTAAACAAACAATCAGTTGTGCTATGCCTTTTGTTAATCCGCATTGTCTGCAGCATGTTTACAACGCTATTTTTTTGTATCACGCGTGTCGATTGATGGGCCAATTATACAATTCAATAGTAATTATCGAGGTGTGAAAAACATCTTTGGGTCAATTGAGGCCTGAAAAGTCGCTTAATTAAACCTAATTATCGGTATTGGACTGATAAAATAAGGTCGTTAGTCGCGTCAGACAGTGTGTCGCTTAATACAGGGACTTTATATAGGCATTTATGTTGGGCGGTCTCAAATACGGTCACATAAGACAGTGAGTCGTTTAATTCAGTGGGTCGCTAAGGCAGTTTTTACTGTACAATAAATAATAAGTTTAAAATCAGCCATGGTCTGACAATCCATCTTTGTATATGGTGTCAGTGTCCTTGTCAGTGTTAAAGACCGTCCAAAAAAAAATCTTTACAAATGTGCATTCTATAAGTAGACGGTGAAGACTATTTGTGTACAAAATGTACAGATGTGTGTTGTTTGCATGGTTCCCAGCATAGGCGGATCCAGGATTTCTGGTTAGAGGGGGCTGAAAATTAAATGTATTTTATTGTGGTACAATAGATGCCACTGTATTGCTATGGTAGAGATAAGTAATAGGGCTGCTGTGAGTATCTGAGTACTTTGATATTCGCGATCTCGAACAGAAAATCAAGTAGGAATATTCGTCCGAAATCGTCGGATCGCGATCTATTTTTGGAAAAAAATGAAAGAACATTTTAGCTAAATTGTCACTGAAAACGAGCCGCACTACTTATGAAAATGTTAATTTATATAGGGACTGAATTATCTTGTGTCAAAATTTCGATTGATACACATTTAAACTAAATGTTATGTCTGAAAATGCCCATAAAACGTCTGCTAATAGAAATGTTTAGAGTACATGGTTTTCCGTATAGTAAAAGCTTCTGTAATTCTTCACTTATTTTTGTTATAACATGAATTCCTGTATGCTTCTCCATTAACAAGTGATTCGTGGTTTGATTCATGAATCGCTACACATGAATTGTGGTTCGAATCGGATTGTCACTAGCTCAACGATCCACAGCCCTAATAAGTAATTTACATCTGCTGGTTGGGTTAAATACATGTCTTCGAGCAAAAAAACTTTACATAAAAACTTTATATTATGAGTTTTGTCATTAGATGGAGTAGAGGTCTAAAAATAATGTAAGGCTTTGGAAAAAAGTTATTTTCCTGACAAGTTTTCTTAAATGAACTTCACTAAATTTGGTTAAAACACTAATTTGAAGTCATGTGGTGACCATTTTTAATAAAGGGGATTTGTGACATACTAAAACCTGGGGTTTAGGTGTCGCCATTGTGACTTTTTCCGCACTCAATTTCTATATAAAATAGCCAAGTTTGAGTGTCTCTGCTGACTTTCCCAAATAGATTGAGAAATAATGACTGGTACCCTGTTAATCCTCCACACTAGACCTGCAAAATAAGGCCAATAAATATTGGTCATGAACGATTGGATTTTTCATTTTCGCACATTTCACATTGTGCACTTGTATAGTTGGGAATTCCCATTTTCTAAGGTCAAATTGGCCGCAGTACACTAAATTCTAGATCTTCCACCAAAAATAGTCCTAAGAAGAAAACACAAAATGGTCAGAATATTGTCCTACAGGGATGGAAAAACTAATTTGGCTGAAAAATATATTATTTTGACACATACAAACAGAGTCATAGCCACCCCAATGCAGTCAAACTAGATTCTCGGAACTACTTTCGCAGTGTACAACGACCCGGAAGTACTTCTTCTCAAGACCGACATCTTTACGAGTAAATGGTTTATACTGGCATAGAGATGGTTTTCATCTTGAGTTTATTATTTGGGACTTACAAATCATCAAATTTGCATCAATTTGCAATAAACAAATTGGTCTTCGTTGCAGAAATTTGCAGTACAATGTTATATATATATTGTAGGAATGGAGTATTTCTACACCTAAACATTTACAGTTATATAAAGCTTTTGGTTGGAACTCTCCACAATATGCTCATTTACCGCTTATACTAAACAGGTATAGTATAGTTTTATTAATGGATTGCTTAAGCAATTCAGATCTTAGTAAGTGACATATTTTGAAACTCATCACAAATGTCGCGGACATAGACATTCGACGGACATGTGCAATCACATTCAGTACAACGGTATGTAGTTAGGTTAACCCAACGCATGAATAAATACCCGTAGTCCCCTTGTTAACAATATATAACAGTATCAAGCAGTCTTGTTGTCAACATACAATACATGAAAATACTATTGTTAATTCTGTTTTAACATTTTTGATTAAGAACTGCCACTTAGATAACCACCATATAGATAACAAGTTATGTAACCCGTTTCTGTTCTTTTCATACATTCAACTGGATCCCCGATGTGCTAAAAATAGACACACCTGCAATTTTCCACTGTCTAAAAATTGATCATATACCTGTGGTGTAGAAAATCATGATCGGTTGATTCGCATTTTTCTGTGGGCTGTATCAGGCTCATGATCCTTCGTTATACAGTTTGTGAATTTTAGACCCCGCAAGTCCTCTTTCTAATGACACCATCAAATTTTGCCCTGTTAAATCCATGTTCGGACAGTGCTATCGGCGCTTTGATTGTACATGTAGTTTAATATGTACTGACAGTGACGTTGTGCAGGGCTTGACATTAAAAGTTTTCCTATTGCCCCTGATGCCCTGTATTTAGGTTGGGGAAACTTGTTACTGTTAGTAAACATTTTGTTCAAGCTTATGAACTATAGAGCTGGTTGTTCAACCAGGTAATCTACTTTTAAATAAATATCAAGCCTTGATTGTGCATGAAATAAATCTAACATGGGTGGTATTTATTTGATATTCCACAAAAACTTTCAGCTATTGCAAATTGAAACTCTTCAATTGGACTGTGATATATTAACAAAGTGGTGAGATGATGTCCTTCCTTCATTGGGAAATATTCTTGCTATATTACTTAAATACCAGGGCTCAACATTAAAGGCCCTCCTATTGCCCCTTAGCACCTTATATTTGTGGTTTTGGCAACCTGATATAGTTATTAAAGATACACTTCAGGCAAGTTGAAAGTATAGCTGGCTGTTCACTTGAGCCACCTAGTTTAAAATTATAGTGTCTAGCTCTGAATATTGAATAAAATTATCCTTCATGATGGATTGATTTTTTAAGGTTTTTTTTAAAAGAAGTCAAAAATGTTTCTGCTTTCCGCCATCTTGGTTTGTGATGTAAATAGCGAGCCCTTTCCTAAGAAGAAGAGCTACAAGAAAGTGCTTTTTCATAGCGATACGTACCAAAATCGTTGGGCAACGCGCCCCTGTAATCAAGCAGCTGTAGAAATACTAATGTTTTTGAAAAATTGTTGATTTTCTGTTACAGTGATGGTACCAAGTTATCAAAAAGACAAGGAGATATAAATGTGGAATCTATGAAGGTATCACTATATTTTTTTATCATTGAACTAAAAGTGTCATCCTAATAATAGAAAGCCCAAAGGATCTCATTATCAGATGAGCTGATCATGGTCCTCAGAAGCCTATTTCTTAATTCTTTATTATGCCTTAGAGATATTGTGCATAAAGTTTGACCCTGACCTGACCTTAATGCAAGAATATTCATTACATTGAATACAAATGTAGTATTAAGGATTATGTGTCGAAGTGTAGAATAGGTGTGGTACTGATTTTCATAGGGATATGTGTAAGATAGTTATTAGATGCAAATGTGAAATGTCTGATCGAGGTCAAACTTAACGCACAATAGCTGTTTATTGAAAAGTCCAAATTTCATATAATTTCTTAGTTTATGCTCTAAAATTGATGTTTGGTAAAGTATGAATTGAAAGAAAATGGATTAAGTTTGATTCTGAGCATGTTTATTTACTAGTATCTATGCACCGTAATTTGTATTTTAATGACATCATACTTCTTATATTTAGGAATATATCTGATTTTATGATTAAGCTTTATAAAGTAGCTTCTGGTTTTGAAAATTTGTATATAATTTTTTTATGTTTATAAATGTATTAGTAATTTTATTTCCTGATTTAACAGATCCCTTAACAATATTGGCTTTCAACCCTCAGAAAAGCTTTATATATTCTAATTTTACTTACTACCAACTCACCCTGATTGTATGAAAGGTCTGTGTATAGTTACTGTAGCTGTTAGTGATTAGGGCTGTCACGATAAGCCATAAGTGTATTGCGATATACTGCAATACGCAGGCACTGTATCGGGATACATACCACGGTATATTGTGGGCTTTTCGATCCATTGTGCATCCTCTGTATTTAACAGAAACGATGCAAATTATACATGCAGCTACTGATAGAATCTAGCCTCTTTTCAGTATTTACGGTCATTTAGGACTGTGACGCGCCCAAATCAGTTAAATTTTTGTAACGTAAGGGTAAATTAAATAAACCATGGAAAAACTGACATTTCATTACTTTTATTTCGCGAAGGGAAGATTTTTTTAATGAAATAAACAATATTGCCAAATACCGGTACATTAAAATTGTACCAGGGTTCATATTTTCACAGCTGCATATTGCAATATACCATTATATCGGTATATCGTGACAGCCCCAGTAGTGATATCTTTCCAGGCTCTTAACTATTATCTTAACTGTGAGGTTCATCTGCCTGAATGTAACCTCATTGTATATGGAAGCAGACTTTAAACTACACTTTGATTAATGTTTGTTATTGTAATTTTATTACAGGAAAAATACTATGATCCAACTGCTATACTAAATTATTTAACTACAGTAAATAAAGGTTTTCTACAAGACACAGCTGGTATGACTATAACAGATATGATTAATGTGGTAATATACTTTATATATGTTTATATTTTTATCATGTTGCACCAACTTTCACTTAAAGATTGAAAGAATATTTATTATTCTCTATTCATTTTTGAAGATCTGTGTGAAAACAAAATCCACCTTTGAAGCTTGGCATTGAAACCCCAAGATTTCTCATAGTATTACTATAGTTCATATTTAACAGTCAATGGTGCATACATTAACCCTGCTGCAATACATAAATATCTATTTTTATCATTTTTAGTACAAAGTATTAGGACTAGTATCTTAATCACAGAGGCAATGTCTTTTTCCACAAATTTGGGAATATGACCCATACCCCTAGAATTGGAAATTTTATCGGCATTTTGGTTTAAATTGGCATAAGATGTCATGCAAATTTAATAACAATAGCAGATTTTACCAAGTTTTTAGTTTCATTTTTTTTTAAGTTAGTCAGTTAATTAAAAAGAAAGATTACTGGGATGTATAATTTTAAGCTGAAACATACTTACAGCTGTCTTTCAAAAATCTTCTTTTCAAGTTAAATTGGGAATTTTGGATTGAAATTTGGGGAAAAAAAGATATGATTTTAGATTGGGAACATAGCCCATAAATGGCTTTAAAATTGACCAAAAATAAACACTGAGAGGTATATGTATGCATCCCTGATTTTGTTTGCATTTACTTTCATCTTGTTTTTTTTATGTTTTTGTAGTTTTCTCTACAAACATTAAATACTCATTCTTCAAGACTACAACCACAAAAATTATTACAATTAAACAAAATTCATCTAAGTAGAAGATTTAATGGTGATCAGAAAATGGAGGTTATAAATGAAGTTAGAAATCTCCTGATTCAACACTTTGCTGAAAGGTATTACATCTTTTACATACATCTATTTAATTCAACTCTCGATTCAATCTCCGTAAACAGATATCCTGTAGAGTATTGTCGTACAGGATCTCTACTGTCTCCGTGGAAGGTCACGTCGAGATGAACTTTGTGTCGACCAATCAATGCGTAGCTTTCATCTAGACGAAAACACTATTAATCACATTTTGATTTCGTAATTTCTATTTTTAGACCAAGGTTTGCATGCTAATTTAACAGCAGTATTATTCACAGTCTGCGATTGGGCAGCTAATTTCAAATTGCGTGACGTAGACGATGTAAACAAGTTACTAATCATAACAATTTCGTTATGAATATTTTGATGAGAAAAGGTCACCTGAACGCGACCTTTGTTTGAAAAAGGCCAGATCTAAATTAGCGAGTAGGCGAGCAGTAAAATTTTAGATAAGGTTTTAATGAGATTGCTCTCGGTTGTGTATAGATTAACCCCACTGATTTAAGTACTAAAATTTTACTCCATTATCCCGGTATGTAAATTCTACAGTACTTCTGTACTCACAATTTATAAAAATAGATATCATATTTATGTACTAGGATCATATTTTGATTAATGTAGTAAATTGTTTTTTGTTTCAGAAGTATTAAAACATCAATATAGTAATAATAAATATTAACATTTTAAAAAGGAGAAAATAATGCTAAACTAAGAATTGCTGTACATTTAGGGTAGAAAAACTTGTTTTTTTCTTTAAATGCAGTAAAAAAAGAATCATACATTTACTACTGAGTGAGTAAAAGTACTGATAGATGGCACATTATATATTTATTATATTATTTCAGAGTTCAAAACAGCCATGTGTTAGAAGATACATACATAAAAAAAGTTTTAACTTGGGCTATGGTTAGTATACCCCCTTTAAAATTATGTATGTTAAGCTAGCATAAAAGACTGGTAGTTTAAAACTTTTACAGAATTGAAAAAATGTGTATGGGTTAGGGCTGTGGATCGTTGAGCAAGTGGCGATCCGATCCAAACCACGATTCATGTGTAGCCATTCAGGAATCGAACCACGAATCACTGAAGAATTACAAGAGCTTTAACTACATGTATAAGGAAAGCCATGCACTCCAAACATGTCTTTAACCAGACGTTTTATGAGCATTTTCGGTGATAACATTTTTGTTTAAATGTGTATCAATTGAATTTTGACGCAAGATTGTTCGGTTACTACATAAACGTAAGGTGCAACTCGTTTTCAGTTGTAGTTAAGCTGAAAATGTTCTTTCATTTTTTCCAAAAATAGATCGCCATCCGACGATTTTGGACATGACGAATATTTGTACTCGATTTTCTTGTCAGGATCTCGAATATCTGAGTACTTGGATACTCGCATGGTATGGGTTAGAGTTGAAGATGATTATATTAATTCTGTTGTAGTTAGAAGTTAACATATTTTCTGAGTTTCTAAATTACTGTATCTCTAATGTTCAAAAACAGTAAATTGGTGACATTGTGACTCTCTTCATTCATGACAAACTTTCATCAGCACAGGATTTTTGGTCCAGCAAAATGAATATTTTTTCTGGACTGAATGAGGGTTTAGTGCACAAAAGCAATTTTTAAAATGTGCAGTCTATAAGCATGATATATCCTTAATAAATAAACAGTATAACAAATAATAATTTCTGATTGAATATGGAAAATGGCGATTGTAAAAAGTGGGTAGACTGTTGGCAAACTCACATTCTTAAAGTCATAGAACCGACAACAATTTCACTGAACTAGATTAACGGTCCCCTGGCTGTTTTCATTATGATTTTCAACCCTACCAATGGTGCTTTACGAACAACATTTATATATTTTTGAATTTTTGTATATTTCTTGTTTTTCAGGAAACAAGAGTATGTTTAATAACAGATATTATATCAGAACCATTACAGTTTATATGGCTAGTACCAGACAGGGTGAATGTTCATACAGTCATATCTAAAGTGAACAATTATAAAGAAATCATAGAGAAAACTATGGATAAAATAAACTTAGTGACAAAGTTTGAAGAACCTGTGATCAAGGAAGTATTAGTCTGTTTTTGTGATGAAAATAAGATAAAGAAGAAAGTATATATGGGTTTGCTACGTAATTGTTTAAGTGAACTCAAGGTTGGTACTTAAATTTAGGTCTAGAAAATGGAGACTGAATATATTATATATAGGGGTGTAACAGTAAACCGATATACCAATAAATATTGCAATATGAGTTGTAACGGTTTTTAACCAGTTTGTTTTTCCTTGAACCTATTTTGTAGTTATGAGTCATACTGCTTGTTTTTATCAGAATCGGTTTAAATAAATGTTAAAATGTATTGAATTCTTGAAATACATTGTAATCTTACTTAGCTTTTAAAGGTTAAACCTTTAGTCAATTGATAGAAAATTTTCCAAAGTCTGTTTCAAACCATTCATTCTTCTAACATATACATGTAGACCATTTTACACTAGTAATTCAAACATTTGCATAAGAGATCATTTGAAAATACCCATATGTGTGCTATGCTGATCCAGTTAGGACGAGGTACATGCATTAATTAATGCTTTGCATGTCTAAGCCAAAAACCGGTAGGTATTGCAATATATTGCATTTACAATTTTTACTGTATTGTTACACCCCTAATTATATACACATGTATATATTGTGATGATGAATTTATTATACAGTACATTCTCTCTTGAACAACACTCACAAGAAGGGATTAAAGTGTATTGCTTTTCAGAGGTTGTTGCTCTACAAACGTTCAATTCAATTGAAATAATGCTCAAAGGAAATATCAAAGGCATTGTTGTGCAGAGGATTTGTTGAGGGCCGCTTTACAGAGGTTACAACGTACTGTCAAGTTCCATTATTAGAACAATAATAACAGGTGTTTTTAATAGCCAAATGGTCTTTATATAGGAACCCTATCTGATTAAAACCCGATCTAAAAGTTTCCGCTCGCCTACTCGCTAATTTAGATCTGGCCATTTCAATTGAGGGTCATGTTCAGGTGACCTTTTCTCATCATAATATTCATGGCGAAATTGTTATGATTAGTAACTTGTTTACATCATCTACATCATGCAATTTGAAATTAGCCGTCCAGGCTGTTAATAATACTGCTGTCAAATTAGCTCGCAAATGAAATCAAAATGTTATTAATGGGGTTTTGTCTAGATGAAAGCTACGCATTGATTGGTCATTATAAAGGTCACCTCAATGTGACCCTCCATTGAGATCTTAGAGATCCTGTATGACAACACTCTATAGGATATCTGTTTACGGAGATTGATAGGAACCTTAGTTTTCTTCAAGTTTGTTTCAATTGTTAGATTTTTTTTACAAAAACATGAAGTAATTTGGGTTTTTTTAACTACCAGTAGTCTTAAAGCAAATTTTAGCCGCGGCTGTGGCGTAGTGGTTAGCATGTCTGACTTCAAATCCAGAGATCGTGGGTTTGAAAATCAGTCGCGGTATGTCATATCTTATCTGAGTTGTGGGCCTCATGGTAGGGTAAGTTAGTACTGGTGATAGAAAGGTGTCAGGGAAACCTATATAGGAAGAGCTGGCCGTCGTATATATGACCTATATATGTGTTAAAAACGATGTTAAAAAAAATAAAATAAATAAATGAATAAATTTTAACAATCAGTACCTTTAATGTTTTGGTACACTAACCCTATGAGGTCTACTCCTGTAAGTTATGTAATGTATTAATTGGAAAAATAATAAACTATACCAATGATATGATGCAATTAATTTTCTCTTGTCCTGGGTTTCGGGCTAATGATTTAAAGCGATGAAAGTTATAATTAGAATGCTTAGCTAAACCTATACAGTTACTAAACCCAGTTTAGAGTTGTCCTAATATCTATTACTTCAGCAATGTTATTTTCTAATTCCTGTTTCTATTGTTTCAGCAAGGACCAGCAGTTTCAGAAATGATGGAGATATTAGGACAAGAGGAAACAATTAATAGATTAAATAATGTTTTATCTTTGACTTCATGACATCATCTCGTTGTTTATTAGCACTAACTTTGTCTAAAACTGTGAGATCTGATGGTTGGGTGGAACATTGTGCTTGATTGATCTTGTGATGGTGATATACATTGTGTTGGAAACATTTTCTTAACTGAGACAAAGAAAGGGAGACTTCTGATAGAAATCTGCTTAAAAAAGAATGAGATGTTTTTTACTTCCATGAACCCCTCTTCTGAATAGTGATACTGAAACGGTCCAGGTTTTATTACCGACGCATAATATCTGTAGTTTGAAAAGTTACCTTGTAATTCATTTTTACGTTTTCTGCGTACCATGTTTCCTGTTTTGTGAGCATTATGCATGTCTCTAGCCATAAAGCACACATAGATCTATACACACGTGCAGAGTCTTCCAGGATGAGCTCATAACAATACTATGATATGTTTGTTTGTCTATCAGTCTGCCCATATGTCATTGGACAAACACTTGATGAATTGAGAAACATTGAACATGGAGTCAACCAATGTAATGTGTGGCTAGCCTCTGTGCCAACAATGATCCTTGTGCAGTTTTGGCCCAAAGGCAGGTTTTAGGAGCTTTAAATACCGGTAGAAAGCATTGTATAAATGATAATTTTACTTCAACTTATAGTTTTACTGGATCTTTTTCTGGAAGTCTGCATTGCATATTCAAGTTTCCCTGGTATCTAGGATTGTAAAAATTACCCCCCCCCTGTATGCTCTAGTTAAAATTTCAATATATTATTCCATCATGTGTACTTTTGTACTTTATAAATTACTTATTAGTTATAATTTCTGTTTTAATTGTTTGTTTAAATTAAAATCAATATGTATGTACATTTGTTATTGTTTTGTTTTGTTTGGGTTTAACATTGTAGCAACACTTTGTTTGGCGCAGCTGTCTGAGCCAACTTTTGACCTATATATTTTAACCAATACAATTTGCTCAACCATAGCTGTTTGTCCAATGAAAATCCATTACTGTATAAAGAAATTGATAAAACACATGACACCATTGGCTATTTGTGATAAACAGGTGCGTAGCACGTATGGTAGCTGCTGACTATTTACTCTGTGTATAATGAGTAACTTACTATGCTAATTGATCACACATTCGTCATGGTATGCCCCTTGCGGTATAACTAAACTGCGAATATAACTCGGCGCACGCTCGGAATGGGTTTTCATTTTGTCATATGTGGGCCGCCATTGAGAATTTCTACCAATTGTTTTATGTTTTCCAGAAAAGTAACATAAATTGTTTGGTTTATTCTGGAAAGAAGTGATTTTTAATTGAAAATCCATGGCATTGTTATTAAAGATGTTTTTAATTTTAGAATCGGACAGGTTTTCCAAATTGATAAATCAGCAAAGTGGCAATATATTCGGACAAAAATTGTCAGTTGAGGCTGAAATGCAATTTCGGACTACATTTGACCTATAGTTAATACATGTACGTCGTGCATGACAAACATTTATACTTCAAACCGTTGAAAATGAATCCAGCAGAGCGCCGAATATCTTTTTAAAAGATATTGTTTGTTTAAGTTAAATCACAGTGGCCAGTCAATCTACTCACAGCTCCTGTAAAGGCTAAATCTATGGATTAAGCTGTTAACTAGTTACTAGGCCCATACACCTGTCACTTACTGACAACTGCATTCCATTATTTGGAATTAGTGGGTTAACATTTCTTGGGCTTGGGGCAAAACCATCATAACTCAATTTAAAAAAGAATGAGTTTCAACTATTTTGCACTAAGTATTTGATGGTAAATCAAAGAGCAACAGGCTGGTCTTTTGTGAATTATTCATGTTGGAAAGACGTCAGTTGTCTGACAAAGGTATAATTGTTAGATGCCCGTATGCAATTGAAGTAACAGTATTACTGTGCAGCCCAATAAAATTATTACTTATATCTAGTGTTTATTTTAATTACATACATTTAGTGATAATTTATGCGGGTATTGAATTGTGAGCTATGGGTTGGTTGCAAGTTGTTTTTTGCTTTCTGAAAACATGGAACATCATTATATATCTATATATATGTTACAGGGAATGTGTGTAACCAGGGATTTCACGTAATCCCTAACCAATTCAGGGAATTCATGTAATCCCTGGTGATTAGGGAATACATGAAATCCCTGATTTCACTAGGGATTACATGAAATCCCTAAAATATTTTTTCATTTTTACACAAATTCCCTGACTGTATTGCTGATACATCATGTTGATCAGCGATGAAAGTCTTACATTCAATGTTTTTTAGTAGACAACTACATGTAAAACACTTTAATTATTTACAGCAATTTTTTATGCAAATGTCATCTTTTTTTATAACATTTATTATAATAACTTATGACTTGAGATAAAAAATTCAAAATTAAAATTAATTTAAATTAATTTAAAATATTCGGTGGAGTAATTTGATAAAGCATATCATTTATAAAAGAGCAAAGTAAACAACCCTGACAAACATTTATTGCTGAAAAATAAGACCTATAGAAAAACGCAAATACAGTACCCACCAAAAGTTGGGAGACTAAAGAAACTAACTACAATTCTCGAATTTTGATGATTATGTTAGTAAAATTATATTTTAATGTATTCAAGTAAGACAAGTATGGTATGTGATGAAATATAAACAAATTACATAAATGCAACACATTTATAAGATTCAGCATCTGACATCCTAAACCTGCAAAACCATGTTTATTGTAATCATTTTCCATAACATGGCTTTTATCTTCGTAGTCTCAGTTATAATTACAATAATAACCATAGAAAGAAGCAAAGCTAGAAAGCATTTCAAAATAAACAATTATCAAATTTTGAACAAAAGCTATTTAGTAGGCCTGCAAAGTGAAAATGTCTTCAAACTTTTTGATGGGTACTGTACTGTACATAAGTACAAGACATATGGCGTAAGCATAGAACAGTATAATAATAATCTATTAACCTAATTATGTTTCAGGGAATGTGTGTAACCAGGGATTCAACGTAATCCCATACCAAGTTAGGGAATTCACGTAATTCACGAACAAATAGGTTTATACCGTTTCTTAAAAAAATTCAAGCTATAATACTATGATTGCATTCACATAACAATGATAATTTTGTAGTCAGGGAATATGTGTAAAAATTGAAAAAAAAAATCAGAGAATACGTGAAATCCCTAGAAAAATTCAGGTTTTACATGTATTCCCTGAAAGAATTTTACATGGTTGGGGATTACATAAAATCCCTAAATTTCAGGGATTTCATGAAATCCCTGATTACACACATTCATAAATGCTTAAAGGGATTAGTGGGCAAAAGTTTCAATTTTCCTGGTTCTGCATTATATTTTTATAATTGTGATTGAAACAGACAAACTGATATATTACTTGGCAAAATATGTCTATATTTTCTCTTTATATTTGGAGTGTTTTCTAACTAGACCCACGTGGATCGGGTTTGCTATAATAGATTAGTGTTAAAGTATGCTTTTACTGATGAGAAGATACTAGAGCTATACTTTTGGCACAGTCATTTGCCTGTATATCCCTTTAACTCTGGCCATGAAGCTTTTGAATGCCACGACAGCTGATGGTGGCATCAAGAATACCTACTTATTACTTTTTTATTACCACTGAATCCATTGGAGCAGTTAACATTTTATAAGCAGGGTGATAATTGATCATTATACCTTTATTGTTTTGTTTTTGTTTGTTTTTGTTGGGTTTAACACCGTAGCAACACATTGTATAGGTCATATAACGGCGGTCAGTCAACCTACTCACTCCTCCCGGAAAGGCTAAATCGCTGGATTTAGCTATCAACCGACTACTAAGCGCATGCTGTCGTCAGTGACTGACATCTGCCCTACATAATTAAAAATCATTGGTAGGAGGGAGAATGGCTGTAGAAATAATTTCATGACCAAGCTCCGCGAAAGTAGGCCCCGCCCGGGAATCAAACCTACGACTCCTCGATCAGTAGACTTGCGTGCTACCAACTGAGCTAGCCGGGCGTCTTGTATACCTTTATTTGTCATAATTCTAAACATTCGTTTGTGGAGATCAACATCTTGCATTTGCTACCTTAAAACCATTCCATATACACGTACTTGTATGCTTAAAAAGTGCTTTCAAAAAATGCATCGTAATTGTCTTACCTAGTGGGGGTTTTGGCAGTGGAATATCATTTTCTGTCATTTCATTAGTTATAGCTCTCCCAAGTTTGGTATAACAAATGATGATAACTAATTAAATAGGGAATCTATAGTTTAATAATAATTGAAAAACGAAGCGTTCATAAATATCCCATTTAGTGTAGATTAGTGTTAATTGCATGTTATAAATAATGACAAAGTATTATCTGTTATGACTATCAAGTGAGGTTTATTGCCATCATATTTCATTGCTTGATTGATTGACTGCTTTCTTAGTATGAATTTACAATGGAGTGATACATAAACTGGCGATTCAAATTTTCTAAAGATCCGCACGATTACAAATCTTATATTACACTTCAGATAAAACATATTATTTCACGTTAATTACAGTGTCCTAATTAATATAGGCATAGATACGGTTTCTTTATAATTGCACAATTACAATTGTAAAATTCAATTTTAGAAATTTGAATTGCAATTTAAAACCATTAATAAGATGTCCTTCAAGACATCTGTGTGATTGTCCCCCACGTGAATTGTGAAACGTACTTGGTACAATAATGATGTCGTTTATGGATCTTAAGAAATTAGGCCATACCAAATCGGAATTCTGTTGAGCGTCAACTCAAATTTGACAGACCTAGGCACCTATTCTTAAAAACACCAACCGAAAATGAAAACACAATTTTTTTACGACAAAAGACAATGCATTATATATATATATATTCAATAGAACAACATCCTCATAATATGAAACATTGGTCTGAAATCAATATTATAAAAAAATCACGTAAAATATATATTGTAATAATGATGCGGTTATGACAGATTGCTTACGATGAATAACGTCGTTGCCGAACACAATTTTCCCTGAAGTGAATTCTCGTATTGAATTCCGGAACATCGGAATTATTTAAGAAAATTTGACTAACACTTTTGTAATTTATTTTGATCGAGGACTCTATCTAAAACCTACGCGCACGCGGACGCTTAACAAAATTCCGATATGGCATGGCCTTATTGAGTGCCTGTGCGCATGTAGGTTAGCTTTTAATTACTGATTTAAACTATATTTTGATAGACGATTAGTTTTAAGAGTATTTAAGGTAAAGTGCCACTTATATGAGCACCAAAACCTGTTGTTTAAATAGCCGAATGTTCTTACGGTTGAGACAGTTTTTTATCAAATTAACGAATTTCGGATACATTCAAAGTTAAGTTCGTATACTTTTATTTGGGATATTTCCATAGCAACATACGTCTTGGTGAACTTTTGTTATTTTGGTAGTCATCGTTTCGAGCAGCTTTTGCGACGTAAAATATTCAACCTCATCTGATTGAAGGATTAACATTTTTCTTATTAGAATTTCAAGTCATAAAGCGGCAAACTTTTGATGGATTAACGAAATCATAGAGAACTATCAAGCGAATTTCATCGAGTGTTAATAAAAGTTAGGTGCGTTCAATTGATGATTTGTCTATTCGTTGAATAGGGGATTGAACTTGGTCCATCAATTGAAAATTGTTGTGTGTAAACACTGATGATCTTTAAAATAAAACAATAAAATTATGAATGTCCAATTCTCTCTGTTTATAACATTTCTTTGTGTGTTTAGTGGAATTGTTTCATATACGCCCGCAGGAGCCGAAGACATAACAGATGCTGAAAAATTACATACACATTTGTTCGAAAACTACAATAGGAATATAAGACCAATTAAAAATCAGACTTCAACAATATTTGTTGGTGTAGAAATGTATATAAAAGCACTTGAACTTGATGACGTAAACGAGAAATTGTCTTTTGGCGCAGCGTTTTAAGTAACATGGTTAGATTATAAACTAAGATGGAATACCACCGACTACAATGGACTCACTTGGATCACAGTATCCCGCGATGATATTTGGGTACCTGAGTTACTTATAATGAGCTCTGCGAATATACTTGGACTCAATCTTGGACGTCCATCTGATATTATCAAAATTAACGACAATGGCCTAGTTATTTGGATACCATCTTCTCTTATCGAGAGTACGTGCGATTTCAATGTGAAATATTACCCATTCGATACTCAAACATGCAATGTATCTTTTGCATCCCTTAGCTACAAATTTTTTGACGTTTGGCTCTTTCATGCAGCTGACCAGATATCGAGGAACTTTTACTCAGAAAATGCATTATGGGACTTGACCGATTCGTCAGTTTCCTCAGACATATTGAAGCCGTACGGGGAAAGGGTGTTGATATATACAATTAGCTTAAGGAGAAAGCCAGCACTAGTCGTAGTGACTATAGTGGTACCCATATTACTGTTGAGTTACGTAAATATTTTTGTATTTCTGCTCAATCCTGAATCAGGGGAGAGAATCGGATTCTGTATAACAACGTTGCTTGCTATTGTTGTCTATATGACTATAGTTAGTGACAAGTTGCCAAATCATCCGGAACCTGTTCCGTTAATCTCGATAAAATTATTCGTAGATATTTGTCTCAGCGCTCTTATTGTACTGTGCGTTATTATCAACCATAAATTTTATTTTCGTGATGACGAACAGGAAGTCGCTGGTTTCCTGCAGAAAATGTACCGAGCATTAACATCTTTGTGCAGAAAACGAAAAATTGAACCGGAAACTAGCGAAGAAGGAAATAACAAAAACGCAGAGTCGATTTCTCCGCCTAACTCGGACGAACAACAACAATATGAATCCGTATTAGCACGCAGCATACGAAATGAAAATGAAATTAAATTACACTTCAATGATGAGACGCCAATCACTTGGAAGAAAATTAGTTTCATGTTTGACTGGTTGGCGTTGATAATATTTTGCTTTGCAGAAACTCTGAATTGGCTTGTTTACATTATCGTTGCTAAAACCAATGCTCTATAGTTGCTTCTGTGTGATCAAATATGTATTTATATTGTTGTTCATTCCAGAAAAATGATTGTACTTTAACTATAACTTTTGCTGCTTTCAAGCAGTTTAAAAACCACACCATTCAGTGAGGGAAGAACAATCTAACACGATAAGAATTTCAATGATAAGTTAGATATGAAAAAAACTATAGCTTGTAAAATTTGAATTTAGACAAAATGCAAATTATTCAAATTTTGCATAAATTAAGTTAGTTAAGAGTAGCGTAGTTATCAAAGCGTATAATGTATTAATCCATCGTAGATCATTTTGTACTTACTGTATGTTGTCATGCAGTTTAATATGTAGTATAGTTCTATTTTATTAACCTGTCAGGAGCACAACTTGAATAATTACACGGTCACTGAATCTGTTATTTTTATCTCCTTTCGAACTTGATATTTCCCGGTTATTCAAAATCGCTGCATATATAGTTAGATTATTTGTTAGATATGAATCGGAGGTTCAATGTTTAAAAAGAAATTGAATAATAACACATTCAATGACCGTGTAATTATTCAAGTTGTGACAGGTTAATATAACATAACTATATGTAATGATATAGTGAAAAGTTTAACAATAAAAGTTCCAGTGACACATTAAACAATGTAATAAAGTTGACGATTAAAAATCCTATTATCTCTCGCCCTATCTTCCATCTTTCTCTTTTTCTCCCTGCAACAATTTATGTATATGTATGTATTATGATTTCTATTGTTTTATTTTCATTTAGAAGTGTACATTTCATTACTCGTGTATCTTTATTAGATAAAATAAAAGTTTGTTCTGTTCTTTTCAACAATTTCTTTTGGGGAGGGTTTAACGCCGTGTCAACACAATTTAGACCATTTTACGGCGTCCAGTGCACCTAACCTAGCTTTCTTGGACCCTTGTCTATTACCAGTACTCATCTAACCTTCCACAAGGCCGGAAACTTCTCCATATACCTTACTAATGGAGGAAAATTGACATTATTGTCAAATTTTCATGGAAGGGTATAACCTCCCCGGGTGATAATGAACCCGTACCCCCTTTGGGACACGAGATTCCAAATCCTGGCGCGCTACCAACTGCGCCACCGACCCGGGTTTATACTATTGTTGGAATCTTGGTGTATCCATACAACACAGGCGTCATAGTGCTATAGACTGACTAAGTCTTCACATACGAAAACAATGATCATGTTTTGTTGTTTTGTAATATATGTTTATAAACATGTACCAGACATCAATAGCCTGTTCAATTATCTTAAACGTATCTTTGTTCCACCTAAATGTTATGTAATATAAATAGGCACCTAGAGGGGTAAATATATTGTAGATTTATGGTACTGATATGATAAATTATATAGAAAAAGTGACTTTGTAGACTAATTTTATAACGTTCAAATATTTAAATGTTTTAAAATAAATTCTTTTCAATGATTATTGGCATAGTTATAGGCAAACTTAAGGGTGCTATTTCCTTAGTAACCAGAATACTATATTAAGATGAGCTTATATATGCTGTTATTGTGCTTGATTTTGTCGATTTACTATTAGCATTTTAATTTTTAGAATGATTTTAACTCATTAAAATCACATTTTCACCGTTTCTCAAGATAAGTTAACTATCAATATGTTTATTTTGATAAGTATGACTTACAGAGGAATAATATGTGCTTGTTTCTGTAATAATATTTTTCATTAAGAGTTTATAAGCAATTTAATGATTTTATTCATCAAAATCACGTTCTTACTATTTCTTAAGGTAGAATAGCCAACAATAGGTTAATTTTATTCAGAATAGTGTACAGATTAATAATATGTAGTTAGTTTTGCTTAAATGTTGATTTTTAATATTTAATAGCAAATATTCTCAAAGTCATCATTTCATTATCTCTTAAAATAAAATATTCATCCATAGATTCATTTTAATCAGAATGATGCATAGATCATGAAAATGTAAAAAAACATTTAAAGTTTAGTCTCTTTTTGTAGATAATGATATGCTGATTTCACTGATAATCTTGAATTTTAGATATCATTTATAGTTTTTTAATTATCAATCAAAAATGATTTTGTACTTTTTACATAAGAAATTTAGAGGTTACATAATACAAAACCTTTGAAGCTTGAATGACTCATCTGTCCAGTCAGTAGGTGGGGTTATCAGCATCTTACTTTTGTCAATCAACTTTTCTTAATTGGTGACAGCCAATTAAAATGTAATTAGAATTGGAACTGACCAATCAGGTGACACCTGTCTTTGTCTTATAAACTGATTTTGGCATAGCACGCAAACATACTCAGGCACATGATTCTAATCATCAAATAAACAGCCTAGAATAAACCACATAATCTAACTGGGATAACCTCCAAAATTTAAGTGCTGAATTAGCAAAAAGGAACTATCCATCTTTGGCAAAATACAAAATTAAAGAAAAAACTTTTTTGGTAATTAAAATACAGAACCTGATATGAATCTTATTGGGTCAACTTTTCTAAATTTGACCTATATTTAGACCTCAAGTACAATCTTTCAAGGGGTGAAAGGTCACACCGGGGTCTGCACATAATGCATCCATATGGAGCGGACCCTCATTAAAATCTTACAAAACTAACAAACTTATTTTGGCATTCTGCTGCTTTCTCTAAGTTTCGAAAAGTATTCTTCATACGTTATTGCAAAAGCAATATTTAATTAGTTCAATATAGTTTAGTTATTGATATTTTGTTTTAGTTAAGTTCCAATTTTGTAACTAGATTGTGAATTCTATTTTAGAAATGGACAGGCAAGCTGGTAAAATTAATTTACTTAGAAATTAGTTTGTTTAAAATGTTGATCTTTATCATGATAGCTCTACTTTTGAATTTCTTATCTAATGTGGCTATATTTTCCTAATCACCATTGGATTGGCATTTATTTGTATTTTCATTACTCAGAAAATAATCGTTTTTACGACTGCAGAGTCATATGCAGATTATGACTTAGTTTTAATATAAGGTATTTTTGACATTGTTTACTTTTGTTAAGACTTTGACATAATTTGGGTATTAATGTAAATATTTGTATATATTTTTGCCTTTCCTATCTCACTTATTTTTTTATCTTACTTGGTTTTTAAAGTTTTCGCCTGCGAGTTTATTTTCGCTTTATTATCTTAGTTTTCGCTTTAGAGATTACTTTCGCCTTTCTTGTCTTACTTGTTTTGTGAAGTTTTCGCTTTAATGATTACTTTCGCCTTTCTTGTCTTGCTTGTTTTGTGAAGTTTTCACTTTTGGTTTATAAATAAATATAGAAACAAACCAGGTGTTTTCATTATGTAGACCTTAACTCAGAATTCCTGAACTCGCATTAAATCCTTGAATTTCTGAACGCTTGCGGTGTGCACGTTCCTTAAGGAGCGGGTACGCATCAAACGTTGCTGAAGTTAGGCATTTGCATGCAGAAGGCAATTCAAATTTACAATTTATCAGAGTATTTGTCTCAATACTCAGCGGGCTGTGACTATCCCGTACAGGTTAGTCACTGGTGTCATCCTGACAAACCGCTAGTTAAAAAGAAGCTAGCACCTATTTGAACTTGAAATTACCCGACAAATCGAACAACAGGACCCAGATCCGACAGGTGACTATTATTTTTGCTAATTAGGGACTTAAGTCAGTTATCTTTCCCTTATAAGATCTGAAGCAATCCAATTAGTAATTAGGTCCTTACTGTTAGAATCGTCGGATTTTATCTTGAATTCCTATGTAAGGATAACAAAATATTTCATCTAATATCTTTCTTTTTAATGAAGATATTTACAGAAGTGATGAAATTTAGATAGTTCTTTACCCTAAAAATACTTAGCTTGAATTTCAAACAAATTAAATGATTTACAAAAAGATTAATTTTGGCAAATTGACATTGAAAAGTAAGGGTAAAAACCGAGTAATCCAACTAATTGGACCCTCCTATTTGAAGAGTATACAAATGTACAAGGGGAAATAACTGACTAAAGTCCCTAATTTCTTGTGAACGACTGAGCACATACTTTGGTATACACATGTATCAACAACAACAAGCGCATAGATATCAAAGATGGCGGCTGAAAAAATTCTTTATCTCAAACAATTACCCCTCAAAAGTGGGACGCAAACGTGTGTGTTACTTGTTCCACAAAATATGTCCACGCAATGGATACAATGTAATTTATTTGGTACAGTAAAATGTATCATAATGATTCATATTTAGTAAAAATGTGAAAAGATCTCATGTATCAGCAGAAATATTTGTTTCCCCATCCGCTATTTTCAATAGTGTGCTGTTTGACGCCATCTTGGATTTTACACCGAGCGCTTGCAGGCGTTCACTTGCCTAACAATTCGCAAATGTTTAGTGCAACTTTCTTGACAAATCATTGAAGGACATCGAATAGAGAATAACATTTCTTTAACCTAAAATTCCAAATTATATGAAGTCTTATGAAAAACAAAAAAATTGAGAAAAGTAACGAAGTTTTTATGCGCTTTTTGGTGCTGTTTTAATTTTTCTTTGGCGATTGGAAGAGTGTTGGTTATTCTCATACCCAAATGACATAATGTTGAAGGACGGCATTGTATAAGTATAACAAATAAAATGTTCTCAAAGTCTATTTTAAACTATGGAATCAACATTTTATTGTCTATCAATTATCCAATGAAAATAAATACTAAATTAAAAAGAAATGAACCAAGCACGTAAAAGACATATGTCAATGAATGCGAGGATCAGTAGCTCGCTATGCAATAACTTTCATTAATTGGTATTGACAATGCGTTAGGCTTAACCCAATCGAAACCAGTTTCTTTGAAGAACATAAGTAACTACTAGATATGAGGCCGTATTGAAGGCTTTAATGTCGGCGATCTCTGTTATCGTAAACAATATTTTGTTTATCGCCGATTTCTGTTTGCAAGCAAGTAATATAATTAAATCAAATAGCGCATAGAAGGAAGAATTTTTCAACAAAACTCTTAAGAAATATCCACGCTGTACACTTTTTTATAAATACCTTAACACTTTTTTCAATCATGTATACGAGGAAAACTGTACTAAAGTACTTTGTTCACTCTTTTTATATCAAACTTTCACTCCAAGACGAGAAGGAAAACGTAAATTTGTAATATTACGAAAATGCAAATTTTGTATTAGTATATTGTATTGCACTATTAATTTTGTCACATGACATGTAATAATTGTATGTTTATTTTCTTTAAATAAAGAACATTACAAAAAATGGTTCATATAATTACTTATACATGTACTATTTCCCCCCGAAAAACTCCAATTAATTTGCAAGTTTTAATTAAAATCTCTAAAACTATGTAATGTTTAAAAATTTGGGGCAGGAGATTCAGAGTAAATAATTAAAACTCAAAAGACAATTCGGTCATTATTGGATAAAGAAATGTTATATCAGCTTAATTGTTTATATGAACACTCTCAATTAGTGACTTTAGTCAGTTGCTGATATAACATTTCTTTGTCCGATATATACATGTATATATTGTGATGATGAATTAATTATACAGTACATTCTTTCTTGAACAACACACACAAGCAGGGATTAAAGTGTATTGCTGTTCAGAGGTTGTTGCTTTACGAAGGTTTAATTCAATTGAAATAATGCTCAAAGGAAATATCAAAGGCATTGTTGTGCAGAGGATTTGTTTAGGGTCGCTTTGCAGAGATTACAACGTACTGTCAAGTTCCATTATTTAAACAATAATGCCAGATGTTTTTAATAGCCAAATGGTCTTTATATAGGAACCCTATCTGATTAAAACCCGATCTAAAAGTTTCCGCTCACCTACTCGCTAATTTAGATCTGGCCGTTTTCAAACGAGGGTCACGTTCAGCTGACCTTTTTTCATCATAATATTCATGACGAAATTGTTATGATACGTAACTTGTTTACATCGTCTACGTCACGCAATTTGAAATGAGCCGTCCAGTTGCAGGCTGTGAATAATACCGCTGTCAAACTAGCTCGCAAACCTTGGTCTAAAAATAGAAATTACGAAATCAAAATGTTATTAATAGTGTTTCGTCTAGATAAAAGCTACGCATTGATTGGTAGACATAAAGGTCATCTCCACGTGACCGTCAATTGAGATATTAGAGATCCTTACGACAACGCTCTACAGGATGTCTGTTTACGCAGATTGATAGGAATCTTAGTTTTCTTCAAGTTTGTTTCAATGTTAGTATTTATTGTACAAAAGCATGTAGTGATTTGTTTTTTTTTAAACTACCAGTAGTCTTAAAGTAAATTTTAGCCGCCGTGGCGTAGTGGTTAGCATGTCTGACTTCGAATCCAGAGATCGTGAGTTCGAAACCCGGTCGCAGCAGGTCATACCCTATACATGAGTTGTCGGCCTCGTGGTTGGGTCAGTTAGTACTGGTGATAGAAAAGTGTCCAGGAAACCTATAGTCGGAAGAGTTGGTCATCGTATATAAGACCTATATATGTGTTAAATACGATGTTAAAAAAATAAATAAAAAAATAAATTAATTAATTTTAACAATCAGTACGTTTAATGTTTGGTACACTAGCCGTGTGAGGTCTACTCCTGTAAGTTATGTAATGTATTAATTGGCAAATAATCAACAATACCAATGATATGATGCAATTAATTTTCTCTTGTCCTGGGTTTCGGGCTAATGATTTAAAGCGATGAAAGTTATCATTAGAGTGCTTAGCTAAACCTATACAGTTACTAAACCCAGTTTAGAGTTGTCCCAATATCTATTACTTCAGCAATGGTATTTTCTTATTCCTGTTTCTATTATTTCAGCAAGGACCAACAGTTTCAGAAATGATGGAGATATTAGGACAAGAGGAAACAATTAATAGACTAAATAATGTTTTAACTTTGACTTAATGACATCATCTCGTTGTTTATGAGCACTAACTTTGTCTAAAACTGTGAGATCTGATGGTTGGGTGGAACATTGTGCTTGATTGATCTTGTGATAGAATATACATTGTGTTGGAAACATTTTCTTGACAGAGACAAAGGAATGGAGACTACTTTTAGAAATCTGCTTGAAAAAAATGAGATGTTTTTACCTCCATTAACCTCTCTTCTGAATAGTGATACTGAAACGGGCCAGGTTTTATTATGCACACAAAATAACTGTTGTAGTCTGTAGTTTGAAAAGTTACCTTGTAATTCATATTAACGTTTTCTGCGTACCATGTTTCCTGTTTCCTGCATGATGCATGTCGTTAGTCATAAAGCACAGGTAGATCTGTACACACGTCAAGAGTGGTCCGGGTGAGCTCGTAACAATACTATGATCAGTCTAATCAATCATACTATCAGTCTGTCCATATGTCTCTGAACAAATACTTGATGAAATGAGAAATAATGAACATGGAGTCAACAAATGTAATGTGTGGCTAGCCTATGTGCCAACAATGATCCTTTTGCAATTTAGGCCCAAAGGCCAAGGTTGACGGAGCTTTAAATAGAAAGCATTGTATAAATAATGATTTTACTTCAACTTATAGTTTTACTGGATCTTTTGCTGGAAGTCTGCATCGCATATTCAAGTTTCCCTGGTATCTAGGATTGTACAATTACCCCCCCCCCCTGTATGCTCTAGTTAAAATTTAATGTATTATTCCATCATGTGTACATTTGTTTTTTGTAAATTACTTATTAGTTATAATTGATGTCTTAATTGTTTGTTTAAATTAAAATCAATATGTATGTACATTTGTTATTGTTTTGTTTTGTTTGGGTTTAACATTGTAGCAACACATTGTTCGGCGCAGCTGTCTGAGCCAACTTTTGACCTATATATTTTAACCAATACAATTTGCTCTACCATAGCTGTTTGTCCAATGAAAATCCTTTACGGTATAAAGAAATTGATAAAACACATGACACCATTGGCTATTTATAATAAATAGGTGCATAGCACGTACGGTAGCTGCTGACTATTTACTCTGTGTATAATGAGTGACTCACTTTTCTAATTGATCACACATTCGTCGTGGTACGCCCCATGCGGTATAACTAAACTGCGAATATGACTCAGCGCACGCTCAGAATGGGTTTTCATTTTGTCATATGTAGGCCGCCATTGAGCATTTCTATCAAATTGTTTTATGTTCGCCAGAAAAGTAACATAAATCGTTTGGTTTATTCTGGAAAGAAGTGATTTTTAATCGAAAATCCATGGCATTGTTATTAAAGATGTTTTTAATTTTAGAATTAGACAGATTTTCCAAATTGATAAATCAGCAAAGTGGCAATATATTCGGTCAAAAATTGTCAGTTGAGGCTGAATTGCAATTTCGGACAAACTACACTTGACCTATAGTTAATACATGTACGCCGTGCATGATCAATATTTATTCTTCAAACCGTTGAAAATGAACCCAGCAGAGCGCCGAATATCTTTTTTTTAAAAGATATTTCTTGTTTAGGTTAAATCACAGTGGCCAGTCAATCTACTCACAGCTCCTGTAGAGGCTAAATCTCTGGATTAAGCTGTTAACCAGTTACTAGGCCTACACACTTGTCACTTACTGACAACTTCCTTCCATTATTTGAAATCAGTGGGTTAACATTTCTTGGGCTTAGGGCAAAACCATCATAACTCAATTTAAAGAAGAATGAGTTACAACCATTTTGCGCTAAGTGTTGGATGATAAATCAAAGAGCAATGGGCTGGTCTTTTGTGAATTATTCATGTAAGAAAGACCTAGGTTGTGCGACAAAGTTATATGTTAGATGCCCGTATGCAATTGAAGTAACAGTATAACTGTGCAGCCAAATAAAATTATATCTAGTGGTTTTTTTAATTACATACATTTAGTGATAATTTATGCGTGTATTGAATTGTGAGCTTTGGGTTGGTTGCAAGTTTTTTGCTTGATGAAAACATGGAACATTATCATATATATATATATATATATATATATGTTACAGGGAATGTGTGTAACCAGGGATTTCACGTAATCCCTAACCAATTTAGGGAATTCATGTAATCCCTGGTGATTTTAGGGAATACATGAAATCCCTGATTTCACTAGGGATTACATGAAATCCCTAAAATATTTTTTCATTTTTACACAAATTCCCTAAACTGGATTGCTGATACAGATCATGTTGACCAGCGATGAAAGTCTTGCATTCAATGTTTTAAGTAGGCAACTACATGTAAAACACTTTTAATTATTTACAACAATTTTTTATCCAAATGTCATCTTTTTTCATAACAATTTAATTTAATTTAAATTAAAATTAATTTAAATTTATTTAAAATATTCGGTAAAAAGTCCAGTAATTTGATAAAGCATATCATTTATAAAAGAGCAAAGTAAACAACCCTGACAAACATTCAGTGCTGAAAAATAAGACCTATAGAAAAACGCAAATACAGTACCCACCAAATTTGGGAGACTAAAGAAACTTACAACAATTCTCGAATTTTGATGATTATGTTTGTAGAATTATATTTTAATGTATTCAAGTATGGTATGTGATGAAATATAAACTAATTACATGAATGCAACACATTTATTCAGCATCTGACATCCTAGACCTGCAAAACCATGTTTATTGTAATCATTTTCCATAACATGGCTTTTATCTTCGTAGTCTCAGTTATAATTACAATAATAACCATAGAAAGAAGCAAAGCTAGAAAGCATTTCAAAATAAACAATTATCAAATTATGAACAAAAGCTATTTAGTAGGCAAGCAAAGTGAAAATGTCTTCAAACTTTTGATGAGTACTGTACTGTACATGAGTACAAGACATATGGCGTAAGCATAGAACAGTATAACCAGGGATTTAACGTAACCCCATACCAAGTTAGGGAATTCACGTAATTCACGAACAAATAGGTTTATACCGTTTCTTAAAAAAATTCAAGCTATAATACTATAATTGCATTCACATAACAATGATAATTTTGTAGTCAGGGAATGTGTGTAAAAATTGAAAAAATCAGGGAATACGTGAAATCCCTAGAAAATTTCAGGGTTTACATGTATTCCCTGACAGAATTTTACATGGTTGGGGATTACATGAAATCCCTAAATTTCAGGGATTTCATGAAATCATTTGCCTGTATATCCCTTTAACTCTAGCAGGCCATTACCCTTTTGAATGCCACGACAGCTGATGATGGCATCAAGAATACCTACTTATTACTTTTTTATTACCACTGAATCCATTGGAGCAGTTAACATTTTATAAGCATGGTGATATTGATCAGTATACCTTTATTTGTCATAATTCTTAACATTCGTTTGTGGAGATCACCATCTTGCATTTGCTACCTTAAAACCATTCCATATACATGTACTTGTATGCTTAAAAAACGCTTTCAAAAATGCATCGTAATTTTCTTACCTAGTGGGGGTTTTGGTAGTGAAATATCATTTTCTGTCATTTCATTAGTTATAGCTCTCCCAAGTTTGGTATAACAAATGATGATAACTAATTAAATAGGGAATCTATAGTTTAATAATAATTGAAAAAACGAAGCGTTCATAAACATCCCATTTAGTGTAGATGTGTTAATTGCATGTTATAAATGATGATAAAAGATTATCTATCATGACTATCAATTGAGGTTTATTGTCATCATATTTCATTGCTTGAGTGATTGACTGGTTTCTTAGAATGTGAATTTACAATGGAGTGATACATAAATTGGCGATTCAAATTTTCTATAGATCCGCACGTTTACAAGTCTTATATTACACTTCAGAAAAAACATATTATTTCACTTCAATTACAGTGTCCTAATTAATATATGCATAGATACGGGTTCTTCAAAATTGCACAATTACATTTGTAAAATTCAATTTTAGAAATTTGAATTGCAATTTAAAACCATTAATAAGATGTCCTTCGAGACATCTCTGTGATTGTCCCCCACGTGAATTGTGAAACGTACTTGGTACAATTATGATGTCGTTTATGGATCTTAAGAAATTAGGCCATACCAAATCGGAACTCTGTTGAGCGTCAACTCAAATTTGACAAACCTAGGCACCTATTCTTAAAACACACACACCGAAAATTAAAACACAAATATTTTTTACGACAAAAGACAGTGCATTATATATATTTTTTCAATAGAACAACATCCTCATAATATGAAACAATGGTCTGAATTGAATATTATACGCGGCGCTTAACAAAATTCCGATATGGCATGGCCTTATTGAGTGCCTGTGCGCATGTAGGTTAGCTTTTAATTACTGATTTAAACTATATTTTGATAGACGATAAGTTATAAGAGTATATAAGGTAAAGTGCCACTTATATGATCACCAAAACCTGTTGTCTAAATAGCCGAATGTTCTTACGATTGAGACAGTTTTTCCTCAAATTAACGAATTTCGGATATATTCAAAATTAAGTTCGTATATTTTATCGTATATATTGTTATTTGGGATATTTCCATAGCAACATACGTCTATAGTGAACTTATGTTATTTTGGTAATCATCGTTACGAGCAGCTTTTGCGACGTAAAATATTCAACCTCATCTGATTGAAGGATTAACACTTTTCTTATTAGAATTTCAAGTCATAAAGCGGCAAACTTTTGATGGATTAACGAAATCATAGAGAACTATAAAGCGAATTTCATCGAGTGTTAATAAAAGTTAGGCGCGTTCAATTGATGATTTGTCAATTCGTTGAATAGGGGATTGAACTTGGTTCATCAATTGAAAATTGTTGTGTGTAAACACTGATAATCTTTAAAATAAAACAATCAATAAAATCATGAATGTCCAATTCCCTCTGTTTATAACATTTCTTTGTGTGATTACTGGGCTGGTTTCATATACGCCCGCAGGTGCCGAAAACATAACAGATGCTGAAGAATTACATACACATTTGTTCGAAAACTACAATAGGAATGTTAGACCAATTGAAGATCAGACTTCAGCAATAACTGTAAGTGTAGAAATGAATATAAAATACCTTGAACTTGATGACGTAAACGAGAAATTGTCTTTTGCCGCAGCGTTTGATGTAAAATGGTCTGATTCTAAACTAAAGTGGAGCACTTCCGACTACCATAACCTCACTTCGATCACAGTATTCCGCGATAAGATTTGGGTACCTGAGTTAATTATAGAGAACCCTGCGAATATACTTGCACACAATCTTGGACTGCCATCGGATGTTATCAGAATTAACAACAATGGCTCAGTTACTTGGATACCATCTTCTCTTATCGAGAGTACGTGCGATTTCAAAATGAAATATTACCCATTCGATACTCAAACATGCTATGTATCTTTTGTATCCCTTGGCTACAAAAATTTTGACGTTAAGCTCACACATGCAACTGACAAGATATCGACGAAATATTACTCAGAAAATGCATTATGGCACTGGACCGATTCATCAGTTTCCACAGACATATTTGAACCACACGGGGAAATGGAGTTGATATATACAATTAACTTGAGGAGAAAGCCAGAACTAGTCGTGGTGACTATAGTGATACCCATATTACTGTTGAGTTACGTAAATACTTTTGTATTTCTGCTCAATCCTGAATCAGGGGAGAGAATCGGATTCTGTATAACATCGTTGCTTGCTATTGCTGTCTATATGACTATAGTTAGCGACCATTTGCCATATCACCCGGAACCTGTTCCGTTAATCTCGTTCAAATTATTCTTAGATCTTTGTCTCAGCGCTCTTATTGTACTGTGCGTTATTATCAACCTTAAATTCTATTTTCGTGATGACGAACAGGAAATCCCTGGTTTCCTGCAGAAAATGTACCGAGCATTAACATCTTTGTGCAGAAAACGAAACATTGAACCAGAAACCAGCGAGGAAGGAAATAACAAAAACGCAGAGCCGATTTCTCCGCCTAACTCGGACGAACAACAACAATATGAATCCGTATTAGCACGCAGCAAACGGAATGAAAATGAAATTAAATTACACTACAATGATGAGACGCCAATCACTTGGAAGAAAATTAGTATTATGTTCGACTGGTTGGCGTTGATAATATTTTGCTTTGCAGAAACTCTGAATTGGGTTGTTTTTGTCATCGTTGGTAAAGCCGATGGTCAATAGTTGCTTCTGCGTGATCAAATATGTATTTTTATTGTCGTTCATTCCTGAAAAATGATTGTACTTAAAAGTTCTATAACTTTTGCTGCTTTCAAGCAGTTTAAAAACCACACCATTCTGTGAGGGAATAACAATCGAACACGATAAGAATTTCAATGATAAGTTAAATATGAAAACACATAAAGCTTGTAAAATTTGAATTGAGACAAAATGTAAATTATTCAAATTTTGCATAAATTTAGTTAGTTAAGAGTAGCGAAGTTATCAAAGCGTATAATGTATTAATCGATCGTATATCATTTTGTACTTACTGTAAGTTGTCATGCAATTTAATATGTAGTATAGTTCTATTTTATTAACCTGTCAGGAGCACAACTTGAATATTTTTATCTCCTCTCGAACTTGATCTTTCCCAGTTATTCAAAATCGCTGCATATATAGTTAGATTATCTACAATCAATATGAGTCGGATGTTCAATGGTTAAAATGAAATTGAATAATAACACATTCAGTGACCGTGTAATTATTCAAGTTGTGACAGGTTAATATAACAGAACTATATGTAATGATATAGTGAAAAGTTTAACAACAAAATGTTCCAGTGACACATTAAACAATGTTATAAAGTTGACGATTAAAAATCCTATTATCTCTCGCCCTATCTTCCATCTTTCTTTGTCTCTCTCGGCAATAATATATGTATATGTATGTATTATGATTTCTATGGTTTTATTTTCATTTAAACGCGTACATTTCATTGCTCATGTATCTTGATTTGATAAAATAAAGGTTTGTTCTGTTCTTTTCAACCATTTTTTTGGGGGGGGGAGGGAGTTAACGCCGTGTCAAGACAATTTAGGCCATTTTACGGCGTCCAGTGCACCTAATCTAGCTTTCTTGGACCCTTGTCTATAACCAGTATTCACCTAACCTTCCACAAGGCCGGAAACTTCTCCATATACCTCACTAATGGAGGAAAATTGACATTATTGTCAAATTTTCATGGAAGGGTATAACCTCCCCGGGTGATAATGAACCAGTACCCCCTTTGGGACACGAGATTCCAAATCCTGGCGCGCTACCAACTGCACCACCGTCCCGGGTTTATACTAATGTTGGAATCTTGGTGTATCCATACAACACAGGCGTAGTGCTATAGACTGACTAAGTCTTCACATACGAAAACAATGATCATGTTTTGTTGTTTTGTAATATATGTTTATAAACATGTACCAGACATCAGTAGCCTGTTCAATTATCTTAAACGTATCTTTGTTCCACCCAAATGTGATGTAATATAAATAGGCACCTAGAGGGGTAAATATATTGTAGATTTATGGTACTGATATGATAAATTATATAGAAAAAGTGACTTTGTAGACTAATTTTATAACGTCCAAATATTTAAATTTTTAAAATTCTTTTCAATGATTATTGACATACTGTTATAGGCAAACTTACGGGTGCTATTTCCTTAGTAACCAGAATACTATATTAAGATGAGCTTATATATGTTGTTATTTTGCTTGATTTTGTCGATTTACAGGCTAATAGAATTTTAATTTTTAGAATGATTTTAACTCATTAAAATACCATTTCCACTGTTTCTCAAGATAAGTTATTTATCAATATGTTTATTTTGATCGGTATGATCTATAGATGAATAATATGTGCTAATTTTTATAATAATATTGTTTATTAAGAGTTTATAAGCAATTTAATGATTTTATTCATCAAAATCACATTCTTACTATTTCTTAAGGTAGAATAGCCATCAATAGGGTAATTTTATTCAGAATAGTGTACAGATCAATAATATGTAGTTAGTTTTGCTTAAATGTTGATTTTTAAGATTTAATAGCAAATATCATCAAAGTCATCATTTCATTATCTCTTAAGATAAACTATTCATCCATAGGTTCATTAATCAGAATGATGCATAGATCATGAAAATGTAAATAATATTTTGATATTGTTATATTTATGAAAAATTAACAATTTTCAATGGCTTATAGATTATCAATATCAGATTAATTAAGATAAGAAAATGTCATTTTCATTATCTTTAGAGTAATATTGTCAAGTTTAGTCTCTTTTTGTAGATAATGATATGCTGATTTCACTGATAATCTTGAATTTTAGATATCATTTATAGTTTTTAAATTATCAATCAAAAATGATTTTGTACTTTTTACATAAGAAATTTAGAGGTTACATAATACAAAACCTTTGAAGCTTGAATGACTCATCTGTCCAGTCAGTAGGCGGGGCTTATCAGCATCTTACTTTTGTCATTCAACTTTTCTTAATTGGTGACAGCCAATTAAAATGTAATTAGAATTGGAACTGACCAATCAGGTGACACCTGTCTTTGTCTTATAAACTGATTTTGGCATAGCACGCAAACATACTCAGGCACATGATTCTAATCATCAAATAAACAGCCTAGGGTAAACCACATAATCTAACTGGGATAATCTCCATAATTTAAGAAATATTTTTTTGGTAATTAAAATACAGAACCTGATATGATTCTTATTGGGTCAACTTTTCTAAATTTGACCTATATTTAGGCCTCAAATACAATCTTCAGGGGGTGAAAGGTCACACTCCGGGGTCTGCACATAATGCATCCATATGGAGCGGACCCTCATTAAAATCTTACAAAACAAACAAACTGATTTTGGCATTCTGTTGCTTTCTCTAAGTTTCGAAAAAGTATTTTTCATACGTTATTGCAAAAGCAATATTCAGTTAGTTCAATATAGTTTAGTTATTGATATTTTGTTTTAGTTAAGTTCCAATTTTGTAACTAGATTGTGAATTCTATTTTCGAAATGGACAGGCAAGCTGGTAAATATTAATTTACTTAGAACTTTGTTTGTTTAAAATGTTGATCTTTATCATGATAGCTCTACTTTTCAATTTCTTATCTAACGTGGCTGTATCTTCCTAATCATCATTGGATTTGGCATTTATTTGTATTTTCATTACTCAGAAAATAACCGTTTTTACGACTGCAGAGTCATATGCAGATTATGACTTAGTTTTAATATAAGGTATTTTTGACATTGTTTACTTTTGTTAAGACTTTGACATAATTTGGGTATTAATGTAAATATTTGTATATATTTTTGCCTTTCCTATCTCACTTATTTTTTATCTTACTTGGTTTTTAAAGTTTTCGCCTTCGAGTTTATTTTCGCTTTATTATCTTACTTTATTATCTTAGTTTTCGCTTTAGAGATTACTTTCGCCTTTCTTGTCTTACTTGTTTTTGAAGTTTTCGCTTTAATGATTACTTTCGCCGTTCTTGTCTTGCTTGTTTTGTGAAGTTTTCACTTTTGGTTTATAAATAAATATAGAAACAAACCATGTGTTTTCATTATGTAGACCTTAACTCAGAATTCCTGAACTCGCATTAAATCCCTGAATTTCTGAACGCTTGCGGTGTGCACGTTCCTTAAGGAGCGGGTACGCATCGAACGTTGCTGAAGTTCGGCATTTGCAGAAGGCAATTCATATTTACATTTTATCAGAGTATTTGTCTCAATACTCAGCGGGCTGTGACTATCCCGTACAAGTTAGTCATTGGGGCCATCCTGACGAACCGCTAGTTAAAAAGAAGCTAGCACCTATTTGAACTTGAAATTACCCGACATATCATACAACAGGACCCAGATCCGACAGACCGAGAGAGACAGAGAGAGCGGGGTTGGGTCCGCCACACGCTTATCACAAAAAAAATCTTACGAAAAAGTTATTGTAACCCTAACCCTAAGTCCAATTCATAAGTTTGTAGTTCAAAGTCAGAAGGATAATAAATATAACTATGATATTCATAAGGCATAAATATTATACATAAATTGATAATATTCGGAATTGATTGGCCAAAAATGACGATATCATTGATGTTTCTTGCTTTTGACTTACGATTTTTTTCCGTGGTTTGATGCTTAACCACAGCGAGCCATTACCACAATCAATTCCACGATGATTTAAAGTCATCTTCTTACAGGTGACTGTATTTTTTTTTTCTAATTAGGGACTTAAGTCGGTTATCTTTCCCTGATAAAATCAGAAGCAATCCAAGTAAATAGTAAGTAGGTCCTTACAGTTGGAATCCTCGGATTTTATGATTGAATTCCTATGTAAGGATAACAAAATATTTCATCTAATATCTTTATTTTTAATTAAGATATTTACAGAAGTGATGAAATTTAGATAGTTCTTTACATTAAAAATACTTAGCTTGAATTTCAAACAAATTAAATGATTTACAAAAAGATTTATTTCGGTATATTGACATTGAAAAGTAAGGGTAAAAACCGAGTAATCCAACTAATTGGACCCTCCTATTTGAAGAGTATACAAATGTACAAGAGGAAATAACTGACTTAAGTCCCTATTTGCTTGTGAACGGCTGAGCACATACTTTGGATATACACATTTATCAACTACAACAAGCGCTCGGGATTCAGCTTAAGAGGTGTTTCGCTTAGATATCAAAGATGGCGACTGAAAAAAATCTTATCTCAAACAATAACGTGTTTCCCTCAAAAGTGGGACGCAAACGTGTGTGTTACTTGTTCCACAAAACATATCCACGCAATGGATACAATGGAATATATTTGGTACAGTAAAATGTATCATAATGATTGATTTTTGATAAAATGTGAAAGATCTCATGTATCAGCAGAAATATTTGTTTCCCCACCCGCTATCTTCAATTATGTGCTGTTTGACGCCATCTTGGATTTTACACCGAGCGCTTGCAGGCGTTCAATTGCCTAACAATTCGCATTGTTTAATGCACCTCTCTTGACAAATCATTGAAGGACATCCAATAGAGAATAACATTTCTTTTCTTTAACCTAAAATGCCAAGTTACATGAAGTCTTATGAAAAACAAAACCTTGAGACAAGTAACGAAGTTTGGTGCTGTTTTAAATTTTTTGGCGATTGGAAGAGTGTTGGTTATTCTCATACCCAAATGACATAATGTTGAAGGACGGCATTGTATAAATATAACAAATAAAATGTTTTCAAAGTCCATTTTAAACTATGGTATCAACATTTTATTGTCCATCAATTATCAAATTAAAATAAATACTAAATTAAAAAGAAATGAACCAAACACATAAAAGACATATGTCAATGAATGCGACGATCAGTAGCTCGCTATGCATAAACTTTCATTAATTGGTGTTGACAATGCGTTAGGCTTAACCCAATCGAAACCAGTTTCTTTAAAGAACATAAGTAACTACTAGATATGAGGCCGTATTGAAGGCTTCAATGTCGGCGATCTCTGATCGTAAACAATATTTTGTTTATCGCCGATTTCTGTTTGCAAGCAAGTGATATAATTAAATCAAATGGCGCATAGAAGGAAGAATTTTTCAACAAAACTCTTAAGAAATATCCACGTTATACACTTTTTTATAAATACCTTAACACTTTTTTCAATCATGTATACGAGGAAAACTGTACTAAAGTACTTTGTTCACTCTTTTTATATCAAACTTTCACTCCAAGACGAGAAGGAAAACGTTTTGTAATACGTGTATTACGAAAATGCAAATTTTGTATTTGTTTATTGTATTGCACTATTAATTTTGTCACATGACATGTAATAATTGTATGTTTATTTTCTTTAAATAAAGAACATTACAAAATGGTTCATATAATTACTTATACATGTACTTTTTCCCCCGAAAAATTCCAATTGATTTTGCGAGTTTTAATTGAAATCTCTTAAACTATATAATGTTTAAAAATAGGGGCAGGAGATTCAGAGTAAATAATTAAAACTCAAAAGACAATTCGGTCATTATCGGACAAAGAAATGTTATATCAGCTTAATGGTTTATATGAACACTCTCAATTAGTGACTTTAGTCAGTTATCTTTCCCAGATAAAATGTGAAGCCAATGTCAATTGGTAAGTAGGTCCTTACAGTTGGATTCCTCGGATTTTATCTTGAATTCCTATGTAAGGATAACAAAATATTTCATTTTATATCTTTCTTGTTAATGAAGATATTTACAGAAGTGATGAAATTTAGATAGTTAATTACCTTAAAAATACTTCGCTTGATTTTTAAGCAAATTAAATGATTTACAAAAAGTTGTTAAAGATTAATTGTGGCAAATTGACATTGAAAAGTAAGTGTAAAATCCGAGTAAATAAACTAATTGGACCTAACTATTTGAAGAGTATACACGGGGAAATAACTGACTAAAGTCCCTTATTTGGCTGCTGCAAGATTTTGGGGGAAAACAAGATTGTTTACAGTCAGAAGATAACGTGACTATACGATATTTATTGTTATCTAAATAATGTATTGTTACATTCTATTCACACCTCTTTCCAAATCATTAGGATAAACTTGCGCATCTTGTACGTAACATTTTCCATGTAAAACTTCATTTACTTTAGATCGGAAGTCTTTAGTTCCTAGCGCGTATATCAATGGATTCAAAAATGAATTGGAGAAACCGAGAACCAGTAAATGAGTTCCAATGATTTCCTGTAGAATACAGTTTTTCTCCGAGTTGATAATTTGTATCAAAGTTGTTATAAGAAATGGCAACCATGTAACAAACACACATCCTAAAACCGCAGCAAATGTTTTCACAGATCTCAGAGTTCTGGCGGATATTCCAAAAACTCCATTCGACCGTCTGTCCGCCTGAAGCTTCTCAATAATTTGTATTTGTTTAATGTGAAGTCTTGCACTTTTGAATAAAATTCCATACGTTACAAACATAATTGTGAATGGAAACATGGCGGAAATAAAAAAGACAAATAAAATATAACTTGATGGCAACACGTACATGTATGAACAGTAACTTCTATATGACGTCACACCATCGTTCCAGCCAATCAGCGGCAAGGCTCCGATAGTCAAAGAAATGAACCAACTACACGTGATTCCTAAAATCGTCTTTTGTTTGGTCATAATCACTTTGTATCTTAATGCACGGGTCACAGCGATGTAACGATCTATTGCCACGCACGTTAAAGACCAAACCGAGGCCGACACACTGGCAGTAGTCACACCAATACGCGCCAAACACATATTAAAATCACTCTCGTTTGCTTTGGTAGCTACGGTTACTATTGAAACGAAACCCACGAAAATGTCAGCCACTCCAAGAGACGCTATAAATATATACGTAGGAGTGTGGAATCTTCTGTTGAATATGATAAATAGTAAAACTACAATATTTGTGACTAGAATTAGAACTGTCAACGGAATCAGAATTTTCTGTTTCGTCTGTTCATGGATGTTGTCTGGTCTTTGTACACATGTGGTTCCATCACTGTCGGAATCCGTAGAATTTATTAAATCGTCCATAGTGCACTTTAACTGTCTATTGAAGTTGGCGCATGCGCGGTTATGATGGTCCAATGATGAGGAGATAGGAATCACCTCCACCCAGGTTGCAGAATCTTTTTTCAGCGACTTCGGCGGTATTAAATCCGACCTACCCATCTTGATCTTTAAATAAGATTATATATTAGAAAGTCTTTCATATTGCTAACATTGGGTGTTGATCTTGTCAGTGGATGAAAAATGTTTCACAATTCCAAGCGTTTAGAAAGTTCCGATGAAAATATCGTCTTTGTTTAAAGGAATGATAAGCAACAATTGATCTCTGAATAGCATTATCACATTTTATCCTTGATATATATCCTGTACTTATCAATTAACTGTCAACACTGTTTACAGATAAAAACGTATTGTTCTGTCCTGGATAGTTCCGTCTATTATTAGATTAACAGCTGATTAGTCTAATCTATCAGAGTAATTACTTCACTATGATCTACTTTTTTAATGTCTTGAATGTGAGCACTATTCACTATTAGAATGTACAAAGTTTGCGCAAGACAGCATGAACCATTTCAGTTTTTGTCCTAAGTTTTAATCAAAAATGTTATATCACTATTAATTCAAACCACATATGCATGATTTCATTTCCTATGTACTAAAATACTCATGAAACATGTCTGTATTAATTGTCAGTCACTGTCAAATTATACGTTCAACAAATTGTCTGTGAACTAAATCATTGTCTTACTTTAAAGTTGATATTACAATATACGCTTATTAAATATCTACACATGATTTAATAATGCTATGTAAATTAAAACAAGTTGCGATACGGTTGTAAAAGTGAATCATTTAAACACGTCCATTAATAATCATTTTATAATCGAAATACCTCATACATCTACATATTGTTTTTCACTTTTAATTGCTCTCCATGTTATCTCATCGATTTTATTACGTAAAGTAATAATTTTGTATTTTGAACAGTACTTCCGTCAATGAAGTGACTCACATGTTTACGCGAATTTGGGCAAATATTCCTTTTCTAATCATTCATAAATAGAACTAGATTAATTTTATACATATGCACTCAGTCTTTATTAGTTTATGTTAATAGTAAACACTACAGAATTGTTATCGCACATGCTCTTACACTTATACAAGCTATTTACAGACAAATCCTACTTTAAAAGTTTTATTCAAAGTGACATGCATGATCCGCACGTCCAGATTTGAACATTAAGCCTTCTTCAAACAAAATTCTGATTGGACTACATCTTACTCGGCACTTCCCGGTCAATATTCGGCGAAAATTACAGAAGAGTTCCGAACTCAATTTTTAAATCACCGCGACGCTATAAAGTCATTTATAGACGAATTTAGCCGATGTTTGCGGAATGTTTGAAGGTAATAGACGAAATGTATTTTAAAGGATTAGTAAAGTTGTCTATGGCACTAAATCCATGTTATTTAAACTGATAACAGTTTTAATATGGAATCATGACACGACAAAGTTGAGTCAAGTATTATACTAAACGTTGAGATCCCAGTAGAAGTGGCTTTGAAGAGAAGAAATATTTTAAGCTAAAATCTTGAGGCGACCATTATTATCTCAGAGGAACGAGGTCAGCATCAGTCGTGAAATATAACACTGGCTGGTCCGAAATATTTTAAACAACCGTTTTAATAAACGAGTTTCCGCTTCCTTGTTGTACAAACTCTTTTGAACTAAATAAACTTAGTGCATTTTTGTCCAAAACCTTGTTATGTTAGCACTATCAGAGCTGAATTTGTTTAGTAATTTTTGGAACGATGAATCCTTTATTGCTCGAATTGTTACAACATAGTTTAAAACCATTTTTCCATGCTCTTATAATTTTCAACAAAACATCTCATTTTACTACAACTAGCCCGGCTTATGTTACCTCCCTTTGATCCATTTACAGACGTTTTTTGTCCAGCACTACCACACTCAATACACACGCTCCAACCACGTTCTATCATGAAAGGTGCATACGCATGGACCTTAGACCCAATCTCTCATACAGAGTTGTCGATCCTTACAGAGCACTGTAAGGATCGACAACTCTGTATGAGAGATTGAATAATAATCAGACGATTTATCAAACGTCATTAAACAGCCCTCCATACTTGACTCACATTATTCATATAAAACTATTTCTTGATTTTAATCTTGACAGGTTGTTGAAGATGATTTTATATCTCAATGTTAATGCATCAGAACTTCTTGACAATCTTGTGAATGAAGATAATAACCAACCTGTTAATACAATCAGTGTATGAGATAAAGACTAAATAATTAGGTGAGTAAACATAAATCAATGAATTAATCAATAAATTAATCAATCAATACAATAAATATACAGGTATAAATCAATTCATAATTGAATTAATCAATAATTAAATATAAATCAATACATAACTGAATTAATCAATAAATAAACACAAATCAGTGCATAAATTAATCAATAAAGTTATTGAATTCATCAATAAAGAAATATAAATAATTACTAAATTGAATTAATCAATCAATACATATAAATTAATATATACATGTATATGTATTTAAGCTGTGGACACGTAGTTTAATCAAATTCGACTTTTTGTTTTCTGTAATGGATGTAATACGCAACAATTTATTATAAGGATTATACGATTGAACATCTTAAGTATACATTCATAATATTAAGAATGTCGAAACAGTTGGTATTGCTAAGACGAACATTTACAGTTTTCCAGAGTGAATTTATGTTCATACGGGCATTCTTTTATCTCTGGTTTTTAGCCTGAACTATTCGTCTGAGCATATACATGGTATGATCAAGATGAACACTGTATTGTGTATGTAATTTTGTTGGATATATTTATGTATGATAATGAATAATGTATTATGTATATTCCAAAATTCTACGTGTCTTAAAAGTCTTTGCCCATACAAATGGTGTTTGTTATTTGTTGTTAAAAGGTTAAAAGGTTTGTTGAAAGGTTAAGACTAAGTATTAAGTCCTGTATTCGAGAGGAGTACATACTCTGCCCTCCAAAAGTTCCTTCACACATTCACAATTTACCTTTAGCTAAATAGAGCTTCAGAAAGTTATAAAAGCAGTTTATAGTTTAAATAGTATGGAAAGCCATTCTGCCATGCCAATTGCAATTTGCGAAATGACATTTGCTAATGATAAATGCGAAATGCAATTTGCGGAATGACATTTGCTAATGATTATTGTGAAATGCAATTTGACAAATGCCAATTGCAATTTGCTAAATGGCATTTGCTAATGATTAATGCGAAATGCAGAAATTGTTCTAAAATAACCTTGTGCCAATAAGCATTTCGCAATAATCATTAGCAAATGTCATTTCGCATTTGTCATTTCGCAAACAGCAATTCGCATAGCAAAATAGCTATTCGTATGGCAGAATGGCGTTCCATAAAATAGTAAATTTGGCTTTTTTATCAATACATTTTCTTATAGATATGAAGTTACAGCAATATCTCAAACTTGATATTGGTTCATTGTTATACGTGGAACATAGTTTTGGAGGCTGATAGATTATTAAATTTGCTGCAACTCAAAAAATAAAATGTCCCAATAGATTTTTTGTTTCCATTGCATAAAAATGAATAGAATAAATAATGATACAATAAATTTTAAAAATTGAACTTGTAATTTGTAGTAATTCAATTAATTGTACTGTGAAGAAATAATTAGACGGCATTGTAAAGTAAGGGAATTAATTTCTGAATTGTAAATTGTAGGGGTTGTCTCTCTTTGAATATATTCAACGTTCAACTTTTCTTTCGAATTTTATTTCAACAAATAATTGACAAATACTTAGCACAAATATCGTTCACCAAATGGTGTCAAATTTCTGATCCTAGAAATCACCATTTAAGCCAGGCACCAACTATACTAGAAATGATAAATGCTTCATTATTCGGCATTCTTCGGTGCAAATATACATCGGACAAAGTAAGGATGAAACTAATGATGACATGGATTCCGTGATATCTCTTCCGGCCATGACACATTTCATTTCATTGCATTATGGGTGATCGTATCTTTTTTATAAATGTATAGCAGATTATAAAGGAGATATGTTTGAGATCGTGACATAGCACATTCTGATTAGGGCTCTATATCGGTCAGAATGATCGATACGATATTCGTATCGATACAAAATGATCGATATTCGATATATCATATGATATTTAATAATAGATATATTTTTTATAAAACAACAGAACAGTGTTGTTTATTCATTTATTTTGATTGTTGTAACACCATACTACTAAATGCACTGTCTTATTAATATTTTAAATGTTGAAGTCTTTGACGTTTGCATCCTTAAAAATATCATTGCATCTAGTGTGTCTGATTCTCGTACCCATAGATTATCTTTTCGATCTAACTTGAAAATCTTGATAGCCTCTGGGTATGAGAATGAGTGAGTCTGTGTCTAGACATGACCTTTCTGCTGTCAGAGTGACATGCACTGCCAAGTTTGTTGTATTGCCGCCTTTGCTTACAACAATTTTGCAGCATGTTGTACATTCTGTTCCGTCCATTGTTTTTACAATTTAATAACCTCAAACTTTATTTTTCGAAGGCGGATTATTCTTGGACAAATTATCTGTTGCAGGCGAGTTTTTTTGTGACACGATTAGTCGGTGTATTAACATTAACATTTATTGAGTGCATTGATATATATCGTATACCGGTGTAGAGCCCTAATTCTGATTGATCGTTAATGAATTGTACATTCAAGGTTAAGTTAGACTGTTGTGTTTTAACTATAAGCACTCCTAACAGGTTCAATGCACCTACTTTCGATTTGTTTTCGACCCACTCTTCTTTAACTTGTACAAATATTTACCTAATGTAATTAATATAACAATGAGTAACATGCAGAAATAAGTATGTTTGTCCTCGATAATGCAAATCTCCATAAACAGATATCCTGTAGAGCATGGTCGTACAGAATCTCTACTTTCTCAATACAGGGTCACGTCGAGATGACCTTTATGTCGACTAATCAATGCGTAGCTTTCATCTAGACGAAACACTATTAATAACATTTTGATTTCGTAATTTCTATTTCTAGACCAAGGCTTGCAAGCTAATTTAACAGCGGTATTATTCACAGTCTGCCATTGGACGGCTCATTTCAAATTGTGTGACGTAGACGATGTAAACAAGTTACGAATCATAACAATTTCGTCATTAATATTATGATGAGAAAACGTCACCTAAACGTGACCCTCGTTTGAAAAAGGCCAGATCTAAATTAGCGAGTAGGCGAGCGGAATATTTTAGATCGGGTTTTAATCAGATTGCGAAAATGCAAGTAACAAAACTTCCAATAGAGGCAATGAAACCTGAACCCTTTTGAATTTTGTTGGGAGTCGTAGGGGGAGTTCATGCCATGGAAAACAGTGGGATAGGCTCCTGAACCCCTTTGAATATTATTGAAGGTAGTGAATAAGGGCTTAACACTCCTTTGAACATTATAAGAATTAGGCTCCTGAACCTTTATGATTTTTTAAACTACTGTACGTTATATTTGTAAACAATGTTAACATTACATTCACAAAATATTTTCAGTCAGTATCACCTTTGAGTAAAGCTTCTGCCATACCATATAGAAAGGTACAATCAAGATAATGCCTTAAAATTAAGACATTACAGGCAAGTTCAACGCTCTCTCTATCAATCTATTTTCGATCTACTATTTTTAAGTTGTACAAACATTTACATACATTATAACAAATATTATATATCACCACATGACTGAGTTCTTTTATCTAATAACCAAAGAAAGAAATTCTTGGTAATGTTTACAAGAACTCTTGTAACTGACAGTGTTTCTACAATATTTGTTTATTTATAGTGGTCCTGTCGCTTTCCTTTAAAGCATTATGTTGATCTCATTAAAATTTTCAATTCATTTATATGTTGAAACAGTTGTATTCATTATGCTTACATTTCACTTTCTGACTCTTATTCACCAGAGCACCACCTATCCCCTATAACTCTTTTTCCTGCCTCCCCACTAAGTTCGAATAACCCCCCACATTACATAAAGTACATGTAATACTACAGCCCGCTTTTTCTCAACTGTTTAGGCCCTTAGTACATCTATGACTTATTTCTCGGTGACTGAATTCGGTGTCTTATACATGTAATAAAATAGGACGATGAGGTTTACTTATCAGAAAGCAGACATCAAGCCGCAAAGATATTCTTCTTTTCTATCCGATCTTTAGGGACGATGCTTTGTTTTTACCGTAGTGACATGATCAGTTGGTTTCCTGATGGGGTGCGGGTTCTTTTCCCAGCTAGAGCGGTTACATCATTTCATGATAATTTGACAATAATGTCATATTTTCCTGAATTAATAAAGTACATGAACAATTTACCGACCTTGTTGAAGAGTATGCGAGTACTGGTAATAGCCAAGGGTCTAGAATAGCTTTAGATGCGCTGGATGCCGCAATTTAACCTGACTTGAGTTAACACGGATTTAAACCCAGAATAAAAAGCAACATTCAATTAAATTAAATCAAACATTAAATTAAATCATGAACTAGATTGTGGCAGTCACTTTGAAGTATTACTGTAATATATTTGTTGTTTAATGCCATAATGTATGCATGGTCGAACACCTGAGTGTATCATTTTTATTCTGATGAATATTTCATGCCATCGTGGCGATATCTTAATCATCTTTCACAATTTTCTACGCCTTATTGAGTATTCAAGATGATTCGAATTATTAGATTAACCTGTTCGCTTAGTGGCAGCAAATATCGCACTTAATATCTGAAGATATACAAGATTGATACCGTTTTTTATGTCTCCACTCAGTTAGTCTCTGGTAGATCGCAAAACTTGAACATATCATAATGACATCGCTGACTGATCACGTCGATGTCTCTATTACTAAAGAGACATTTTTATGACCCGCGACATTAGAATAAGCTGTGCCGTTTGCGATTGATAAATGCCACTTAAGAAAAGTTGCTTTAAATCATAAAAATAAATCGTAGTCATTTGGTCCTAAAAATAGCATACATGGCAACAGGATAGCATATGTTAAGCATCTAAAAGGTACTGGCACTTTATAACTAATTTTTTTGGAAAACGTAAGTGAATGACATGCAAATTTAGAATTGAAAATATAGGAAATTTGTATTTTGTCACATCTCTGCATTGCCATGATAACTGGAAATGGCTTTTTCTGATAGACAATCACAAAGGCAATTATTCGCCAAAGTTGAATTTCTATCAGTGTATTAGAAATGAAACAAGAAGCATGTGAATTAAATTACCAATTTTCAAGCTATGTCCCAATCAGTAACAGATCTGTGATGATCAATATTTACATCATCGCATTTGATGGTCCTTAATTTTGGCTTTCAAAACTTTATGAGCCCCTTTTTTTACATTTTTTTAATTATAGTAGACGTTAATAAACAATACAGACACGGATACGCTAAAGCCCTTAAGTTGGATGGTTACTATTTTATTTTTAAGTATGAAAAAACCTTTAAAAGCTACGTACTGTACATACATTTTAAAGCTAAATCATATACATGTAACATCCTTTGATATCCAGTCAGACATCTCAACGAACACAAATAATTCATACATAAAGTATTTTACAATATCCATTTTCTGATGCTTCTGATCAATGGCGACCTTGTATCCACTTGTTTATGCATGAATACTTCTATGAAACATAACATTACAAGGTCTCTGAATCCATAAGTAATTAATAGTGACATAAATTAAAGAGATAACAATTCTCGAAGGATAAATTTTCATCGATGAGTTCTGTTGATTCGTCATTAATTCCGTCCGTATTTAAATAATTCATCACAAAGTTTAAATGCGTAGCAATTTGATAATAAATGAAGACAAATGCCAGCGACTTTTAGTCATTGTCATATGGATCATAAAGTAAGTGAGAGTCTAATGTCCTCTTTCATTCATTGCTTGAATATATTACATGCAAATTGTAAATCTAGGCAATTTGATCCACATAGTGTTCGAATAGGGATTGTTTTACTTTGCTTACATCAAAGTTGTAATCTGGATGACTTCCAGCAGCCAAAGATGTAGTTATCGAAAGACAACAAGTCATCATGTGAGTTACATGCACAATGCTTTATCAATTGTCAGGGACAGCAAAGGATGGCTTTTTCTTTCTTGATTGCTTTCTAGTTTTACATGTTTCGTTTTTTCCAAATTCATCACACGTAGATTCTGATCCATTGTGCTACAACTAATCTCAAATGACTATCGACACTTCAGTTGGAGCAGAACAAACCACACAAGCAAGAGTTAATGGACAAAACTGAAGTAGAACCAAGGGCGGATCCAATATTTTCTAGGGTGATCCGAACTTTTTCTAGGGGGGGGGTCCGAACTTTTTCTAGGGGGGTCCAAACTTTTGAACCTCAACCACATTATACACAGTTTGCAGAATAATGCCACTAATTAATAATTAAAACAACATAACCATTAAATATATGTTCAGCACCGAAACCGAAGTGATGCTTCCGAGTCTAGTGCATGTATTACAACCATTCAAAGTGATTTTAGAGTCACATTGGAACCATTATGGGATGCTTAATTGTCATGCAAATGACAACAATTGAACTTTATTGGGTATATGAATATCTTTTGGTGAAGAAATGTAACCAGTTTGTAATACGCAGAACACGAAAATGATTCTAACAGAGTGATATCAGGAATAAATTAAATACATTCAATGGGACAATTAAACATGACGTAATAAAATGCATTAAATTTAATGAATAATTAATGTGAAGAGTCTCGATTATTGCGATAGTCTAAATACAAATGGAATGATTTAATGATTTTAAATGATGGATATACATCAAACCTCTTTCTGTAGGAATCAATTATATTAAAAGTAAACAGAAATATTCACAAGAGATTCAAAATTTGTTTGATTTGGTTTAGTGCCAATTAGCCACCAGTTAGAAAGAAGATCTATCGTAAATAAAAGATGACGTTATGTTCCTTTAAAAGATGATACCCACTGATAAATATATTTTTCATCACAAGGCTTTTATTAATTATAATGGCTGATATTGTCTGAAAACGTTAACACTTGGACGCAAGTACAATGTATCCCCTTGATATTCAAGATAATCTACATTTTACAAGATAGCTGTCTCGCAATGTGATTTAAACTAACTTGTAACGATTTTAATCTTACTCTTAGTCTCGATAACCTGTAATAGTTCAGAGATCAAACCAATCTCCGTAAACAGATATCCTGTAGAGCATTGTCGTACAGGATTTCTACTATCTCAATGGAGGGTCATGTCGAGATGATCTTTATGTCGACTAATCAATGCGTAGCTTTCATCTAGACGAAACATTATTAATAACATTTTGATATCGTAATTTCTATTTTTAGACCAAGGTTTGCAAGCTAATTTAACAGCGGTATTATTCACAGTCTGCGTGACGTAAACGATGTAAACAAGTTACGTATCATAACAATTTTGTCATTAATATTTTAATGAGAAAAGGTCTCCTGTACGTGACCTTCATTTGAAAACGGCCAGATCTAAATTAGCGAGTAGACGAGCGGAAAATTTTAGATCGCGTCTTAATCAGATTGAGATCAAACCGTACTCAAGTATATGTCTGAGACAAACTAATTGAATATGAAATAGTGACGCTCTTTCTACTGTGACCATTAATCTGAATATGTTTTTTTAAACAAAAACCACACATTACCATCTATAGATTTAGTTCTGACTGAGTTTTCTGGTAATCATTTTACATGTACAGCACAGAAATACAACAATCGAAATGGTTTCTGGTTTTCTTGACACTACTTGGGATATTCACAAAAAAACAGTAGTGGTAGAAATAAGTGTATGTATTGCATTATATAAACCAAACAACAACCAGCCGTTTCCTTTTTTCACTAAAACTAAAGTTGAGTCAAAAAGTGTATCAGTGTAGTAAATCAGAGAAGTAAAAATAAGCCAATGCATTGCTTAATATCAACCAAACAACTAATGCTCATATCGTATTTTCACTTTATATCATAACTAAAGCTGGCAAACGCTTTCAATGCTTTGGTTCATTCTTTTAATGTAAACTCAGACTAACTGAAGGCAAATAGGGCAGTGTGGAAACGTATTAAACACTATAGTATTCAAAATAAATAATGTTTACTTGGAGGAAAGTAATTGTTTGAACTTATCTAACGATCAACATGGTTATTATTGTTCAATCAACGTAGATAATGTAGATAGAGTATAACATCAGTTTAAGAGAATATTGATTGACAAGCTACTAGATCTAGACCATAGTTTGTAGAGACACATACTCCCCCGCCACCTTTTATCCGTTATATATTCACATTGATTGAAATGTGACGACACTAGACGACATATGATATCAATTTTTGTTATAATATACAGTGAAAAAACTTGGACCAAGTTTTACCATTAAAGAGTCCTTAATTCTCATTTTCATTGCCACATCATTTTCAGATTTGGAATTCGTTCACGATTTTTTATGTTATGAGCATTTCCTGTCCACGAAAATACATTTATATCATAAAGTGACATTTTTTATATAATATTTAATATTTTTCATTGTCCTACCACCTTCAGTATATCGTAAGTGGTTCAACCATTCTTTGTTTTTTTACAATTTAGTATTTGACTTAATTAAGGAATGAATTCATAGAAACTGACTTTCATCGAAAAATAAATGTCACTTTTGGTGATAGCTAATTTACATAAAGGCCGAAGGCCTTTATGCTGAAATTAGCTTTTGCCAAAATGACATTTATTTTTCGATGAAAATCAGTTTCTATGAATTCATTCCTTATAATAACAACCTTTCTGGGCGAAATTTGTCGACTGAACCATTATTAATTGCGTTGATATCAAGAACTATATTTTAGTGCGTAAGAGTCGAATGCATTGTAGTGCGGAATAATCTTTGTCGTACACAGGTCTTTGAGAGGTGTTCTGGGCAAATCTCAGCTTACCATATATGGAAGTGACAAAATGGCGCGAAGATGGCGGAAAAGTGCGGAGATTTCCGTTATCTATCGGAAAGTTTCCGAAGTATGATATACGGAATGCTCCTGTCTTTTTTCAAGAACACGAGCTCGTCGTCAACAAGCAAGATACAATTTTATTTGAATCTGTCTTGAAATTTTGTTCCATGTCAAGGCTCAAGCACACTGACATACTATGTATAAGTAAATTCTATTTTTATTATCGCTGCAATTTTATTCATGATTAATTCCGTTGGATCTATTACGATTATTAATTGTAACATATTTTCGCGATGAAATGTGAACGTCATTAGTTCTTGTCACTGCGTCATTATTTTCGATATTCAGGCATGTACGAAATAAGATTAAGTGATAATTCAATTGATTATTATGTTGTTTATTTACAATCTCATGTATATGTGTATTATTGAAATATATTTCAGGTTCAAAATATCATGTATAGAGTATGTAGGTCAAGTTTCTATCGTCTGTATAAAATATGACACAGTATATTTTGCTAGTCATGAATTTTTGTAGTGAAAGGTGAGTTTATTGGTTGTCATCATCTTCCTGGTAAGGGACAAACAGGGTGGATCCAGGATTTTTTTCTAGGGGAGGTCTGAACTTTTCTAGGGGGGGGGGGCAAACATTTCTAGGGGGTCCGAACCTGGAACCACAACCACATTATACACGTTTTGCTGGAAAAATGCAATGCAATGCATTGATAATAAAAACTACATAACCATCAAATCTATGTTGAGCACCGATAATATTACTTCATACTACTTAAAAATGACTTACAAGCAAGAAATATACTAATTTTTCCAGCAAAACGTGCCTTCATTGGGAGACACTGGAAACACGCTGCCAAAAGCTCCAACTGACAATGCTCTACAAGATCATCCACCAACTTGTTGAGATAGATCCTGGCCCTTACCTTAAACCAACTAAACCCAGACCAAGGTCACCACACAGTACACGATTCCTGCCATTTTCAACTTCGACTGATGTTATGAAGTTCAGCTTTTTTCCTCGTACTATACCACTGTGGTACAACCTGCCAGCATCTATTGCTGAGGCTCATTCTTTGGCATCCTTCAAGAATGGGCTGTCTAACCTCTGTTTTTAAAAGTCTTTATTCACTTGCTTTAAATAGCAGTTTCACAAAATTTTTATGAGCTTGTGAGAAAATAAAAATATTTTTTTTGAAAAACCTTCAAAATTAAGGTGCGAGCGAATCCATAGAGCATATGATCAATTTGTTGTGGCTTTACCTCTCCTCTTTAAATAATTCATGGCCACAACACAGATTGTTGGCCTATATATTGGTGGTGACATTAAGGATACATAGCATGCAGGTTTTTTATTTGCAGCAGATGTCAAGCTACTGTTTTAAATGGTTAATGAGAAGTGCAGTAAAATTATTACTGTCCTTTGACAAAGCTCTTTCAAACATATGGTTGAGGCGATCACTCTCTCATTGATACTGGGTTTTGGTTTTGGTACTGAAGGACCAGCTATTGTGAAGCTCATGATAGGTCAGAAAATAGCAGTGGTTTACCAATGATGGATCATTTAAATTGCTACTTCCCTAGTAACATAGTTTGGTTAGGTATGTGTTTCAAATGACCATGACTATTCAAAAATAGGCATACACCAACCAAACTTAGACATTACTGATTCCTTCCTAAAGGGTCAGACTCTGATTAAACACACAATCCAGCCTTGGTTTCTCTCAAGGATTGAAGTATTGACTTACAGTCATGGCATCAATATTTATTTCCTTGAGAGTTATTATGTCTTTCAATTATGTATAATTATTTTTCTCATTAAATTTGATTGACATGACTGAACTCATTCTTGTACCCAGAGGTTCAAGAATTTTGATGACCTCTGAGTACCAGAATGGACTTAACTCAACAGACAGGTGGAAGGTATGCTATCAATGTAAAACAAACTGAAACATGTTTTTCATGGAGCCATTTTCCAAACCAACACAATTCTGACATTAGTGTTAGAGCTTTCCAATCTGTCCATTAACAGACCTCTGTAAATCCTGAAAAATAGTTTGCCTTATAGTCTGCACTATTTGTATTGAGTTTTATGACAACATTAATTGTATCTGTCTGATTTATTCACTTTTGCTCCATTTTTTCTCATAACCCTAAATTTAGTAAGTTTCCTTATCTTTATTTACAATGGGATCCATAAAATATAATACATGTCTCCTTTTTTTCTTTTCAGACTATCCTATCATATACCTTGACTTCATGAATGATTCTTATAGCTCAGTTTAAGAAAGTAAATCAGGTAATTTTATTGCACTGCATGTCACTTGCTTTTATGATAAAAACTGTTTGCTAATTTCAAATAATTTGTTGATGTAAATATAATGAAAGTGCATAAATAGCCAATATGTACTGTGTTTGACATATATATCCAGAACCTTAATGAACCACTGGTTTCTTTCCATAGAACATGAAATGATATATCCAAAAATCTAATTTTATGGGATACATACATGTACATGAAAACCAGACATGTTTAAACAATCTTGCCATGAGGGTAGAATAACTTGAGATTTCAAATGCATTGTCCACATACCTTTGATAATTCTATTTGTTATACATGTACATGTATATGAAAACATTGAGTGTTTTTTACTTTATCAACACTACTTTAACAATTGGTTTACATGTATTTGCAAATGATTATAGACATTTGTGTTTCAGTGTGACATGAACAGGAAGTACAAAGCATGATATATGTTGCATTTCTGTTGTAGCATAACTGGAAATGATTGAATATCACTTGAACATTGAATGACATTCAAGACATTTAGAGACTTTTGTAGTGTGCAAAAGACATGGTTATAGGTAACTAACATGGTTAATGAGCTACATGCATGTTTGTCTTATACTTTTTATTGATTCAACCATTTTCATTAATTTATAATAGCATGATCATTGTAAGAAAACAAAGCTAAAAAAAGACTGCTATGACTGTGTTGACTCTAGTGTTATGTGTGGTAAGGCATGAAAGTCATTAAGATTTTAACTGAAACTTTAAATTTTAAGTATGATAAAAATGGTAGAAGCTACTTGAACATTGAGATTTATCTTCTATCAGTAATACCTGATTATGTTACGTATTTGGAATATACAGCAGTTTTGGATATAGAGAGATAATAGAGATTTCTATGATAACTTAAATTTCACCATCCATGTTGAATACTTGTATTTAAATCTGAAGATAAATAACTTCTAAAACCAAAGTATGACATATAATTGATTTGACTCTCTTTTTTAGGGAAATAAGTGGCTTATTTATAAAGTAATATGAAGATTGGTATTGATCTCATAACCTGAAAGATTGTGATAAATGAATATCAACAGTTACTATGACAACAGTACACCCATGTTACAAGTAAGTGCACAATGTTACATTTGATATGTTAGTACCTGGCCGCTCAAACAATCTTCATTGCAAACCCACACTTTCTGACATGCTTTTTATGCACTCCATCACTTACCTTAATCTGTATCTCTCAGTTCAACCACTCAGTTCTCTCTTTATCCCTCAGTTCTCCCCCTCTCTCTACCACTCAGTTCTCTCTCACTCACTCACTCACTCACTCACTCACTCACTCACTCACTCACTCACTCACTCACTCACTCACTCACTCACTCACTCACTCACTCACTCACTCACTCACTCACTCACTCACTCACTCACTCACTCACTCACTCACTCTCTCTCTCTCTCACTCTCTCACTCTCTCACTCTCTCTCTCTCTCTCTCTCTCTCTCTCTCTCTCTCTCTCTCTCTCTCTCTCTACCACATAGCGCTCTCTCTCTGCCGGTATGTTGTCTCTCTCTACATCTCGGGTCTTTCTCTTTATCTCTCAATTCTATCTTTCTGTTTACCACTCAATTATCTCTTTCTCTTTATTAATCTGTTCTCTCAATCTATTTACCACTCTCTCTCTTTCTACATCTCAGTTCTCTTTTTCTCTCCCTTACTCTCAGCATTCACTCTATCTTAACCTTTTAATTGTATTTTAGTCCCTCCAACTTGCAGTATTCTCACTATCTCTCTGTTCTCTTTCTCTCTCTGTTTACACCACTTAGATATCTCTCTTCATCTTTCAGTTATCTCTCACAGTTAGCTCTTTCTTTACCACTCAGTTTTCTCTCTCTTACAACTCTGTTTTCTCTCTCTCTCTCTCCCTCTCTCTCTCTCTCTCTCTCTCTCTCTCTCTCTCTCTCTCTCCCTCTCCCCCCCTCTCTCTCTCTCTCTCTCTCTCTCTCTCTCTCTCTCTCCCTCTCTCTCTCTCTCTCTCTCTCTCTCTCTCTCTCTCACTCTCTCTCACTCTCTTTCTCTCTACCTATCAGTTCTCTCTCCCTTTTCCCTCTCTTTCTCTCTACCTATCAGTGCTCTCTCCCTTTTCCCTCTCTTTCTCTCAGTTCTCTATCCCTTTTCCCTCTCTATCTCTCAGTTCTCTCTCCCTTTTCCCTCTCTTTCCCTCTACCTTTCACTTCTCTCTCCCTCTCCCCTCTCTTTCTCTCAGTTCTCTCTCCCTTTTCCCTCTCTTTCCCTCTACCTTTCACTTCTCTCTCCCTCTCCCCTCTCTTTCTCTCAGTTCTCTCTCCCTCTTACCTCTCTTTCTCTCAGTTCTCTGTCCCTCTTCCCTCTTTCTCTTTACCTCTCAATTCTCTCTCCCTCTTACCTCTCTTTCTCTCAGTTCTCTGTCCCTCTTCCCTCTTTCTCTTTACCTCTCAATTCTCTCTCCATCTTACCTCTCTTTTTCTCTACCTCTCAGTTCTCTCTTCCTTTTCCCCTCTTTCTCTCTCAACTGATCAGTTCTCTCTCTCTCTTAATTGTCTTCCTCTCCACCTCTCAGTTCTCTATCCCTCTCCCCTCTCTTTCTCTCTCTACCTCTCAATTATCTCTTCCTCTCCCCTCTCATTCTCTCTACCTCTCAGTTCTCTCTCCCTCTTCCATCTCTTTCTCTCTCTACCTCTCAATTATCTATTCCTCTTCCCTCTCATTCTCTCTACCTCTCAGTTCTCTCTCCCTCTTCCCTCTCTTTCTCTCTCTACCTCTCAATTATCTCTTCCTCTTCCCTCTCTTTCTCTCTACCTCTCAGTTCTCTCTCCCTCTTCCCTCTCTTTCTCTCTACCTCTCAGTTCTCTCTCCCTATTCCCTCTCTTTCTCTCTACCTCTCAATTCTCTCCCTCTTCCCTCTCTATCTCACTCTACCTCTCAGTTCTCTCTCCATCTTACCTCTCTTTCTGTCTACCTCTCAATTATCTCTCCATCTTCCCTCTCTTTCTCTCTACCTCTCAATTATCTCTTCCTCTTATCTCTCTTTCTCTCAAACTATCAGTTCTCTCTCCCTTTTACCTCTCTTTCTTTATACCTCTCAGTTCACTCTTCCTCTTACCTCTCTTTCTCTCTACCTCTCAGGTCTCTCTACATGTTTTTTCTTTCCTCTCTTTCTTTCTACCTCCCAGTTCTCTCTCCTTCTTTCCTGTCTTTCTTTCTCTCTCTATCCCTCAGTTCGCTCTCCATCTTTCCTGTCTTTCTTTCTACCTCTCAATTCTCTCTCCTTCTTTCCTGTCTTTCTTTATGCCCCTCAGCTTCTCTCCTTTCCTGTCTTTCTTTCTCTCTCTACCCCTCAGTTCTCTCTCCTTCTTTCCAGTCTTTCTTTCTCTCTCTACCTCTCAGTTCACTCTCCATCTTCCCTCTTTTTCTCTCTTTCTCTCAGTTCAATCTCATTCTTACATCTCTTTCTCTCAACCTATCAGTTCTCTCTCCCTCTTACATCTTTTTTTTTCTCCCTACCTCTTATTTCTATCTCACTCCACCCTCTCTTTCTCTCTACATCTCAGTTTTCTCTCCCTTATACCTCTCTTTCTCTCTACCTCTCAGTTATCTTCCCCTCTTACATCTCTTTCTTTCTCTTTCTTTCTCTTTCTACCTCTCAGTTCTCTCTCCCTTTAACCTCTCTTTTTCTCTACCTCTCTAAGTTCACTGTCTCTCTCTCTCTATCTCTCCATCACTAAGTTCCCTCTCTCTGTATCACTAAGTTCTCTTTCCATCACTAAATTCCCTCTCTCTCCATCACTAAGTTCTCTCTCCATCACTAAGTTCTCTCTCCATCTCTAAGTTCTCTCTCTCCATCACTAAGTTCTCTCTCCATCACTAAGTTCCCTCTCTCCCCATCACTAAGTTCTCTCTCTCTCCATCACTAAGTTCTCTCTCCATCACTAAGTTCCCTCTCTCTCTATCACTAAGTTCTCTCTCTCTCTCCATCACTTAGTTCTCTCTCCATCACTTAGTTCTCATTCTCTCTCTCCATCACTAAGTTCTCTGTCTCTCCATCACTAAGTTCCCTCTTTCTCTATCACTAAGTTCTCTCTCTCCATCACTTAGTTCTCTCTCCATCACTAAGTTCTCTCTCTCCATCACTAAGTTCTCTCTCTCTCCATCACCAAGTTCCCTCTCTCTCTATCACTAAGATCTCTCTCTCTCTCCATCACTAAGTTCTCTCTCTCCATCACTTAGTTCTCTCTTCATTACTAAGTTCCCTCTATCTCCATCACTAAGTTCTTTCTCTCTCTCTCACTAAGTTCCCTCTCTCTCCATCACTAAGTTCTTTCTCTCTCTCCATCACTAAGTTCTCACTCTCCATCAATTAGTTCTCTCTCCATCACTAAGTTCTCTCTCTCTCCATCACTAAGTTCTCTCTCTCTCTCTCTCTCTCTCTCTCTCTCTCTCTCCATCACTAAGTTCTCTCTCTCCATCACTTAGTTCTCTCTCCACCACTAAGTTCTCTCTCTCTCCATCACTAAGTTCCCTCTCTCTATCACTAAGTTCTCTCTCTCTCTCCATCACTTAGTTCTCTCTCCATCACTTAGTTCTCTCTCTCTCTCCATCACTAAGCTCTCTGTCTCTCCATCACTAAGTTCCCTCTTTCTCTATCACTAAGTTCTCTCTCTCTCTCTCCATCACTAAGTTCTCTCTCTCCATCACTTAGTTCTCTCTCCATCACTTAGTTCTCTCTCTCCATCACTAAGTTCTCTCTCTCTCTCCATCACTAAGTTCCCTCTCTCTCTATCACTAAGTTCTCTCTCTCTCCATCACTAAGTTCTCTCTCTCCATCACTTAGTTCTCTCTCCATTACTAAGTTCCCTCTCTCTCCACCACTAAGTTCCCTCTCTCTCCATCACTAAGTTCTTTCTCTCTCTCTCTCACTAAGTTCCCTCTCTCTCCATCACTAAGTTCTCTCTCTCTCTCTCCATCACTAAGTTCTCACTCTCCATCAATTAGTTCTCTCTCCATTACTAAGTTCTCTCTCTCTCTCTCTCTCACTAAGTTCCCTCTCTCTCCATTACTAAGTTCTCTCTCTCCATTACTAAGTTCTCTCTCTCTCTCTCACTAAGTTCCCTCTCTCCATCACTAAAGTCTCCCTCTCCATCACTTAGTTCTCTCTCCATTACTAAGTTCTCTCTCTCTCTCTCTCGCGCTAAGTTCCCTCTCTCTCCATTACTAAGTTCTTGCTCTCTCTCTCTCTCTCACTAAGTTCCCTCTCTCTCCATCAATAAGTTCTCTCCCTCTCTCCATCACTAAGTTCTCTCTCTCTCCATCACTAAGTTCCCTCTCTCTCTCCATCACTAAGTTCTCTCTCTCATACCCTATCACCCAGTTCTCTCTCATACACCATCAGCCAGTTCTCTCTCATACCCTTTCACCTTATTTTCTCTCATACCCTATTACCTTGTTCTCTCTTATACCCTATCACCTTGTTCTCTCTCATGATACCATTTCACCTTGTTCTCTCTCATACCCTATCACCTTGTTCTCTCTTATACCCTATCACCTTGTTCTCTCTCATACCCTATTACCTTGTTCTCTCTCATACCCTATCACCTAGTTCTCTCTCATACCCTATCACCTAGTTCTCTCTCATACCCTATTACCTTGTTCTCTCTCATACCCTATCACCTAGTTCTCTCTCATACCCTATCACCTTGTTCTCTCTCATACCATTTCACCTTGTTCTCTCTCATACCCTATCACCTTGTTCTCTCTTATACCCTATTACCTTGTTCTCTCTTATACCCTATCACCTTGTCCTCTCTAATAACCTATCACCTTGTTCTCTCTCATACCCTATCACCTAGTTCTCTCTCATACACCATCACCCAGTTCTCTCTCATACCCTATCACCTTGTTCTCTCTCATACCCAATCCCCTTGTTCTCTCTCATACCCTATCACCCAGTTCTCTCTCATACACCATCAGCCAGTTCTCTCTCATACCCTTTTACCTTGTTCTCTCTCATACCCTATCACCTTGTTCTCTCTTATACCCTATCACCTTGTTCTCTCTCATACCCTATCACCCAGTTCTCTCTCATACCCTATCACCTTGTTCTCTCTCATACCATTTCACCTAGTTCTCTCTCATACCCTATTACCTTGTTCTCTCTCATACCCTATCATCCAGTACTCTCTCATACCCTATCACCTAGTTCTCTCTCATACCCTATCCCCTAGTTCTCTCTCATACCCTATCACCTAGTTCTCTCTCATACCCTATCACCTAGTTCTCTCTCATACCCTATCACCTAGTTCTCTCTCATACCCTATCACCTTGTTCTCTCTCATACCATTTCACCTAGTTCTCTCTCATACCCTATCACCTTGTTCTCTCTCATACCATTTCACCTTGTTCTCTCTCATACCCTATCACCCAGTACTCTCTTATACCCTATCACCTTGTTCTCTCTCATACCATTTCACCTTGTTCTCTCTCATACCATTTCACCTTGTTCTCTCTCATACCCTATCACCTTGTTCTCTCTCATACCATTTCACCTTGTTCTCTCTCATACCCTATCACCCAGTACTCTCTTATACCCTATCACCTTGTTCTCTCTTATACCCTATCACCTTGTTCTCTCTTATACCCTATCACCTTGTTCTCTCTTATACCCTATCACCTTGTTCTCTCTCATACCCTATCACCTTGTTCTCTCTCATACCCTATTACCTTGTTCTCTCTCATACCCTTTCACCTTATTTTCTCTCATACCCTATTACCTTGTTCTCTCTTATACCCTATCACCTTGTTCTCTCTCATGATACCATTTCACCTTGTTCTCTCTCATACCCTATCACCTTGTTCTCTCTTATACCCTATCACCTTGTTCTCTCTCATACCCTATTACCTTGTTCTCTCTCATACCCTATCGCCTAGTTCTCTCTCATACCCTATCACCTAGTTCTCTCTCATACCCTATTACCTTGTTCTCTCTCATACCCTATCACCTAGTTCTCTCTCATACCCTATCACCTTGTTCTCTCTCATACCATTTCACCTTGTTCTCTCTCATACCCTATCACCTTGTTCTCTCTTATACCCTATCACCTTGTTCTCTCTTATACCCTATCACCTTGTTCTCTCTCATACCCTATCACCTTGTTCTCTCTCATACCCTATCACCTTGTTCTCTCTTATACCCTATCACCTTGTTCTCTCTCATACCCTATCACCTTGTTCTCTCTCATACATTTTTCTTTCACCTAGTTCTCTCTCATACATTTTGTTTACCAAGTTCTCTCTTATGCCCTTTCAACCAGCTCTCTCTCTCATACAATATCAAACGTTTTTCTCTCATACCCTATCACCTAGTTGTCACTTATACAATTTCACCCACTTCCCTCGGATACACTATCTTTCAGTTCTCTTTCAAACACTATCACCTAGTTCTCCCTGATCCACTGTCACCTAGTTCTACCCCATACAATTTTATATCACCTAGTTTTGTCTCATACCCTGTCACCCTGTTCTCTCTTATACATGATCACCTAGTTCTTTCTGGTACCCTATTACTCAGTTCTGTCTAATACACTTTCAACCAGTTCTCTCTTATACACTTTCAACCAGTTCTCTCTCATAAATTATCACTCAGTTCTCTCTCATACACTATCACTCAGTTCTCCCTTATACACTATCACTCAGTTCTCTATTATATCTTATCACCCAGTTCTCTCTCATACACTATTACTCAGTTCTCTCTCATACACTATCACTCAGTTCTCTCTCATACACTATCACTCAGTTCTCTCTTATACACTATCACTCAGTTCTCTATTATATCTTATCACACAGTTCTCTCTCATACACTATTACTCAGTTCTCTCTCATACACTATCACTCAGTTCTCTATTATATCTTATCACACAGTTCTCTCTCATACACTATCACTCAGTTCTCTCTCATACACTATCACTCAGTTCTCTATTATATCTTATCACACAGTTCTCTCTCATACACTATTACTCAGTTCTCTCTCATACACTATCACTCAGTTCTCTCTCATACACTATCACTCAGTTCTCTATTATATCCTATCACACAGTTTTCTCTTATACACTATCACTCAGTTCTCTATTATATCTTATCACACAGTTCTCTCTCATACACTATCACTCAGTTCTCTATTATATCTTATCACACAGTTCTCTCTTATACACTATCACTAAGTTCTCTATTATATCCTATCACCCAGTTCTCTCTCATACACTATCACTCAGTTCTCTCTTATACACTATCACTCAGTTCTCTATTATATCTTATCACCCAGTTCTCTCTCATACACTATTACTCAGTTCTCTCTCATACACTATCACTCAGTTCTCTCTCATTCGCTATCACTCAGTTCTCTCTCATACATTATCACCCAGTTCTCTATTATATCCTATCACACAGTTTTCTCTTATACAATATCACTCAGTTCTCTATTATATCTTATCACACAGTTCTCTCTCATACACTATCACTCAGTTCTCTATTATATCCTATCACCCAGTTCTCTCTCATACACTATTACTCAGTTCTCTCTCATACACCATCACCCAGATCTCTCTCATACACTATCACTCAGTTCTCTCTCATACCCTACCACTCAGTTCTCTCTCATACACTATCACTCAGTTCTCTCACATACACTACCACTCAGTTTTCTATCATGCATTTTCACTCAGTTATCTCTCATACACTACCACTCAGTTCTCTCTCATACATTTTCACCCAGTTCTTTCTCATACACTACCACTCAGTTCTCTCTCATACACTACCACTCAGTTCTCTATCATGCATTTTCACTCAGTTATCTCTCATACACTACCACTCAGTTCTCTCTCATACACTACCACTCAGTTCTCTATCATGCATTTTCACTCAGTTATCTCTCATACACTACCACTCAGTTCTCTCTCATACACTACCACTCAGTTCTCTCTCATACACTACCACTCAGTTCTCTCTCATACACTACCACTCAGTTCTCTATCATGCATTTTCACCCAGTTTTCTCTTATACACTATCACTCAGTTCTCTCACATACACTATCACTCAGTTCTCTCTCATACACTATCACTCAGTTCTCTAACATACACTACCACTCCCTTCTCTATCATACACTACCACTCAGTTCTCTATCATACACCATCACCCAGTTCTCTCTCATACACTATCACCCAAGTCTCTCTCATACACTATCACTCAGTTCTCTCTCATACCCTATCACTCAGTTCTCTCTCATACACTATCACTCAGTTCTCTCACATACACTACCACTCAGTTCTCTATCATGCATTTTCACCCAGTTCTCTCATACACTATCACTCAGTTCTCTCACATACACTATCTCTCAGTTTTCTCTCATACACTAGCACTCAGTTCTCTCACATACACTACCACTCCCTTCTCTCTCATACACTATCACTTAGTTCTCTATCATACATTTTCACCCAGTTCTCTCTCATACACTACCACTCAGTTCTCTCTCATACACTATCACCCAGTTCTCTCTCATACCCTATCACCTAGTTCTCTCGTATACACTATCACCAAGTTCTCGTACGCTATCATCCAGTTCTCTCTCATACCCTACCACTCAGTTCTCTCTCATACCCTATCACTCAGTTCTCTCTCATACACTATCACTCAGTTCTCTCACATACACTTCCACTCCGTATTCTATCATACACTACCACTCAGTTCTCTATCATACACCATCACCCAGTTCTCTCTCATACACTATCACCCAGTTCTCTCTCATACACTATCACACAGTTCTCTCTCATACCCTATCACTCAGTTCTCTCTCATACACTATCACTCAGTTCTCTCACATACACTACCACTCAGTTCTCTATCATGCATTTTCACTCAGTTCTCTCTCATACACTACCACTCAGTTCTCTCTCATACATTTTCACCCAGTTCACACTCATACACTACCACTCAGTTCTCTCTTGTACACTATCACCCAGTACTCTCTCATACACTACCACTCAGTTCTCTATCATGCATTTTCACTCAGTTCTCTCTCATACACTACCACTCAGTTCTCTCTCATACATTTTCACCCAGTTCACACTCATACACTACCACTCAGTTCTCTCTTGTACACTATCACCCAGTACTCTCTCATACACTACCACTCAGTTCTCTCTTGTATACTATCACCCAGTACTCTCTCATACACTACCACTCAGTTCTCTCTTGTACACTATCACCCAGTACTCTCTCATACCCTATCACCCAGTACTCTCTCATACACTACCACTCAGTTCTCTTTCATACATTTTCACCCAGTTCTCTCTCATACACTACCACTCAGTTCTCTCTTATACACTATCAACCAGTTCTCTCTTGTACACTATCACCCAGTTCTCTCTTATACACTACCACTCAGTTCTCTATCGTGCATTTTCACCCAGTTCTCTCTCATACCCTACCACTCAGTTCTCTCTTATACACTATCACTCAGTTCTCTCTCATACACTATCACCCAGTTCTCTTTCATACACGTTCCTCCAGTTCTTTCTCGTACACTATTACACAGTTCTCTCTGGTACTTTTTTCACTTGGTTCTCCCTTATACACTTTCACTTAGTTCTCTTTCGTACTCTACCACACAGTTCCTTCTCTGTCTATATGTCATGCAGTTTTTCTATACCACTTTCTCCCTCTTTCTTTATCTTTACCAATTATACCCAATAACTCAGTTTTTTCTTCCTTTACATCATCACTCAGTTATCTGTTATACTCTGTTATAAATTCTCTCTCCATCTCTTACCTTTACATTCTCTTTATATATATATCACTAAGTTCTTCTTTCTCTATCACTCAGTTCCCTCTTCTACTCTAATAATCTGTTCCCTTTTGTATTATATCACATAGCTTTCTCTCGATCACTCAGATCTTGCTCTCTCTACCACATAGTTCTCTCTCTCTATGTACTACTCAGTTCTCTCATTCTATCACTCAGCTCTCTCTCTCTGTATTTACCTTTCCGTTCACCTTTTCTACAACTCAGTTTTCACCTATAAACAGCTCATTTGCTTCTCTACCATTCCATTTCCTAGCCTCCCTGCTAACTCCAGTACTCTCCAGTTCTCTCTCTGGTACTTCATCACTCAATTCACTCTCTGGTACTCCGTTACCAAGTTCTCTCTTTGGTACTTCATCACTCAGTTCTCTCTCTGGTACTCCATCACTCAATTCTCTCTCTGGTACTCCATCACTCAGTTCTCTCTGATACTCCATCACTCAATTCTCTCTCTGGTACTCCATCACTCAATTCTCTCTCTGATACTCCATCACTCAGTTCTCTCTCTGATACTCCATCACTCAGTTCTCTCTCTGATACTCCATCACTCAGTTCTATCTCTAGTTCTTCATCACTCAATTCTCTCTCTGGTACTCCATCACTCAGTTCTCTCTGATACTCTATCACTTAGTTCTTTCTGATACTCCATCACTCAGTTCTCTCTCTGGTACTCCATCACTCAATTCTCTCTCTGGTACTCCATCACTCAGTTCTCTCTCTGGTACTCCATCACTCAATTCTCTCTCTGGTACTCCATCACTCAATTCTCCCTGATACTCCATCACTTAGTTCTTTCTGATACTCCATCACTCAGTTCTTTCTCTGGTACTCCATCACTCAGTTCTCTCTGGTACTTCATCACTCAGTTCTCTCTGGTACTCCATCATTCAGTTCTCTCTCTGGTTCTTCATCACTCAGTTCTCTCTTTGGTACTCCGTCACTCAGGTCTCTCTCTGGTACTCCATCACTCAGTACTCTCTCTGGTACCCCATAACTCAGTTTTCGCTCTGGTACTCCATCACTCAGTTTTCGCTCTGGTACTCCATCACTCAGTTCTCTTTCTGGTACTTCATCGCTCTGTTCTCTCTCTGGTACTCAATTACTCAGTTCTCTCTCTGGTACTCCATCACTCAGTTCTCTCTCTGGTACTCCATAACTCAGTTTTCACTCTGGTACTCCATCAATCAGTTCTCTTTCTGGTACTTCATCACTCTGTTCTCTCTCTGGTACTCCCTTACTCAGTTCTCTCTCTGGTACTCCATCACTCTGTTCTCACTCTGGTACTCCATTACTCAGTTCTCTCTCTGGTATTCCATCACTCAGTTCTCTCTCTGGTACTCCATTACTCAGTTTTTGCTCTGGTACTCCATCACTCAGTTCTCTCTCTGGTACTCCATCACTCAGTTCTCTCTGGTACTTCATCACTCAGTTCTCTCTGGTACTCCATCACTCAGTTCTCTCTTTGGTACTCCATCACTCAGGTCTCTCTCTGGTACTCCATCACTCAGTACTCTCTCTGGTACTCCATAACTCAGTTTTCGCTCTGTACTCCATCACTTAGTTTTCGCTCTGGTACTCCATCACTCAGTTCTCTTTCTGGTACTTCATCGCTCTGTTCTCTCTCTGGTACTCAATTACTCAGTTCTCTCTCTGGTACTCCATCACTCAGTTCTCTCTCTGGTACTCCATAACTCAGTTTTCACTCTGGTACTCCATCAATCAGTTCTCTTTCTGGTACTTCATCACTCTGTTCTCTCTCTGGTACTCCATAACTCAGTTCTCTCTCTGGTACTCCATCACTTAGTTCTCACTCTGGTACTCCATTACTCAGTTCTCTCTCTGGTATTCCATCACTCAGTTCTCTCTCTGGTACTCCATTACTCAGTTTTTGCTCTGGTACTCCATCACTCAGTTCTCTTTCTGGTACTTCATCACTCTGTTCTCTCTCTGGTACTCCATCACTCAGTTCTCTCTCTGGTACTTCATCACTCAGTTCTATTTCTGGTACTTCATCACTCAGATTTATCTCTGATACTCCATCACTCAGCCCTCTCTGTGGTACTCCATCACTCAGTTCTGCCTGGTACTCCATCACTTAGTTCTCTCTCTGGTACTTAATCACTCAATTCTATTTCTGGTACTTCATCACTCAGTTCTACCTCTGGTTCTTCATCACTCAATTCTATCTCTGGTACTTCATCACTCAGTTCACTCTCTGGTACTCCATCACTCAGTTCACTCTCTGGTACTCCATCACTCAGTTCTCTCTATGGTACTCCATCACTCAGTTCTATCTCTGGTACTCCATCACTCAGTTCTATCTCTGGTACTCCATCACTCAGTTCTCTCTATGGTACTCCATCACTCAGTTCTCTCTATGGTACTCCATCACTCAGTTCACTCTCTGGTACTCCATCACTCTGTTCTCTCTCTGGTACTCCATCACTCAGTTCTCTCTGATACTCCATCACTTAGTTCTTTCTGATACTCCACCACTCAGTTCTTTCTCTGGTACTTCATCTTCCAGTTCTCTCTCTGGTACTCTATCACTCAGGTCTCTCTCTGGTACTCCATCATTCGTTTCTCTCTGGTACTCCATCACTCATTTCTCTCTCTTGTACTTCATCTCCCAGTTCTCTTTCATACACTCTGGTACTTCATCTTCCAGTTCTCTCTCTGATACTCCTTCACTCAGTTCTCTCTCTTTTACTTCATCTCCAAGTTCTCTTTTATACACTCGGGTACTTAATCACTCAGTTCTCTCTGGTTCTCCCTCACTCAGTTCTCTCTCTTTTACTTCATCTCCCAGTTCTCTTTCATACACTTCGGTACTTCATCACTCAGTTCTCTCTGGTACTCCATCACTCAGTTCTCTCTCTGGTACTCCATCACTCAGTTCTATCTCTGGTACTCCATCACTCAGTTCTATCTCTGGTACTCCATCACTCAGTTCTATCTCTGCTACTCCATCACTCAGTTCTATCTCTGCTACTCCATCTCTCAGTTCTCTCTCTAGTACTTCATATTCCAGGTCTCTCTCATACATTCTGGTACTTCATCTCTCAGTTCTCTCTGGTACTCCATCACTTAGTTTTCTGTGGTACTCCATTACTCCGATTTTTAGTACAATGTTTTTTCTTTTCTCATTCTGCTCTCTGACAATATATTGCTCAGTTCTCACTCAATCTTAGTGCTTACTGTCTATCTGGTTTTTATCTCTCTGTGATGTCTATTTTTTTTTTTATTTATAATCAGTTGACTATTGAGAAATCTCATAGAAGTATTACTTAAATACATATAATAAAGCCAGAAATAATCATTTGAATATGCAACTGTATGTTAATATAATCTAAACTGTTAAAGTGTTTCCTTTTTGTCAGTTTTTTTTTTTATCTGCTTATTGAGATTTAAAGGTATTTGTATTAAAAATTAGATGTTTAAAGTATTGTTGAATGAATTATGAAGTTGAATTTTTACATGTTACAGATGTGATACAGAAGACTGAAGTTTACTGAAATATGCATATTTTGTTGGAACAGACCATCTAAAGATACTACACAGCTTCAAGGACTACAGTATTGTACTCTGGCCTATAAAAATGTTTAAGACCATGTACAAGAAATGCTCAAAAACTTTTAGTGTAGCTGTGAAACGTTTTTGAAACTGTATTTGTATTTTAGGTATTTCACAAAAGTATTTTTGTGTGAATCTTTTAAACCAATTACTTTTGAACAATCAACTAGATTTTATTGAGCTCAATTTCAGTGTTGCTTAACCACATAAATGTTCTGATTCTAATTCTTAAAAGTTCAACAAAATAAATGTGATATATCTTTTACATTTTAAGCTTTACTATTTAGAGAATCTTATACTCATTATATGTGTTGTGAACAATAATTGCTTTTGTTTACTAGAGCAGCCTGAATTGTTAAATATGCTGTTAGTGGACTGCTCCTGGTTCTATTCCTCTGGTATTTGTAAAGCAGGTGTTTGTTCATGTATTGTAAAGATTTAGCATTTTGTTGTTTGATATTCTAGTAATTTTAAAGTTGTATATGCTTTCTCAAGACTTTGATAATCAGTCATGGCATGTTTTAATACACACATTGTAGGTACACTTCATTTAATAAGCCATATTGCCAGTCACTATTTTTTTAACTTACAACTGATGTGTCTTAAAAATTTATAAATCTTCATTAGTTTTTATTTCATGAGATTTTTGTAGAATATTGTTTCTGTGATTTGACAGTGAAGTAATAAAGCAAAACTGTGTGGAAAGACATATAAAATATTTGTGTTGTGGAGTCATTGTACTGTATATTTGACTTTTTTGCCATTTAAATGTATTTTGACCAATGTATGAATACCTATTTTTTCAGCTCACATATCACAGATGCAATTTTATACACTTAAATGTTCCTTTCCCATTGATATTGTTTCATTATCTTGAGAAATATCACAGAAATTAATAACAAATGAGAGAATATATCATACACTGCCCTCCAAAAGTTCTTGGACAAAATCTTGAGTTTTTAGATAAACTGATTCATCTTTATTTATGAATTGAATGAAGGAATAGTCACTTGAGCAATTTTTAAGTCAGCATTGATTAGTTTATTAACATATGATTATAACAATGTTACATTAATAAGGTCTAATGATAATTAATTTACTTTTGTAATGCATGATCATTTTCTCAAAAATTCATCTGTTCAAAAACTTTTAAAGGGCGCTATATATATGGTAAATGTAAAAGTATTACTAAGTATATACATGATTGTATATTATATTTTGCAGAACTCTTGTTATATAAATAAACCTACTTGAGATATGCATTGACTTTATGCTTGTTAATAAAAAATACATTTGTCAAAGAAATTAGATTTTGTCTTTTATAGAATAAGTGATGTAATAATTTTGCTATTCAGGCAAATCCTTATATTAGCAGTTAAATATGGTGCCATTTTAGATGCAGATCTCAGTTTTGTTGTTCAATTCCTGCAGTAATTGGACCAATAACCAATCAGGCCATACAGAATGATTAAAATGATTTATTATATATAGAATGCAAACAGTTTTTTATTGCAATATAAACTGGACAAAAATCAGTATTTGACTTGTAAATATTGAGCAAGACAGCACAGTGTGCTTAGAAATGTGTATGACTGTTCGATGATGACTGGAAAGGGTGATAACTTCAACGTCTGTTAAATAAGCACACACCCAGTTCATCTCGCGCGAAATTTATTGAAGACAGTTGTATGGATATTTTGCTCACAGTTGTTATCCTGTGAATTTGCAAAGAATACCAGATTTGCATGTTCTGTATGGAGTAAGTATAGTTTGAAACCATGTGTACATGAAGTGTACTATATGCCAATTAACACCCTATTTAGTTTAACTACATCATACACGCCGAAAGTTTCTGATTGGTGAATAAGTCCCCAATATTAATAGCTTGATAAAAATACTACTAAATGATGTAATACAAACTAATTTAGAGCTCTGAATAATTCTTACATCATAATAGACTATATCCGGATTTCAAATATTTGGGTTTTTCCATGTAGGTACAAACAAACTCACTGTTACAATGAAAACACGTGTACAAAGAACAATAGAATTTAATCCATATTTCGTGGTTTTCGTCAATTATGTGTAACAAACTTTGTTTGTACCTACATCACACGGACGGAAAACCCACAAATTTGAGTTCCGAATTAAGTCTATTTAAAAGACCTTTTGATATTTTCTCTTCATTCGTGTTTACGCTTCTTTACGGTAGCTTTACATACTTTAGGCATAACTACTCGTACGGACAGTATGATCCGTTAATGTTAATTATTTTACCGGAACATGTTACAAAATCATACAAGATACATAGCAAATTGTTATAATTCATAACAACCATATTGAATACTTATTTATTAAAAAAACCTGAAGATATCCAATAAAAAAAATGGAATAGGGCTATGGAGATTTAATAGTTCAGTCGCACCGGAGTTGTCGTTCGTTGATTTGTTCATGGAATAATTCAGATTTTTACCTCTAGTACACTTTTAGGAAAACATCTATCAGATCTTTATGTAAAGTTGTAATAAGAATCAATGTTAAATCATAAGTTATGTCGTATCAACGTAGTGTGATTTGTATACACTCCTAGGTCTTCATTATTTCGTGTTGCATAACCGTTTGTTTTGTACACAGGGCCCGTGCATTCCATGTAATATTGGTCTTGTTAGCGCAAAACCCGTTGGTTTTGAGAAATTTTTGTTTCATATGCATGCATCAGATTCGTGAATTCGACATAAATTTGGTGATGTTTACGCAAAAAACTGCTTGCTTAAAGCAAAATTTGTTTATATATACAGGATCCGTATATTCTATATCAAATTGGTACTATCTATGCAAAAACAGAATGTTTATATCAGAATTTGTTGCATATATACTGGATCTGTGCATTCTTAATAAAAATGGATCTATGTTTGCAAAAACTGCTAGTTTTGAGCAAAATTTGTCTGATACCCGTGAGATATGTGCACTCAATGTGAAATTGGTACTATTTGTGCGAAAACTGCTTGTTTTTGGCAACCTTTGTTTCATACACGCGGCATCCGAGCGATCAATATGAAACTGGTACTTTTTATGCGAAAACTGCTTGTTTTGACCAAATTTGGTTCATATGCCCGGCATCCGCGCACTCAATAAGAAATTCGTACTTTTTATGTAAGAACTGCTTGTTTTGAGCAAATTTTGTTTCATATTCGAGGCATTCGCGCACTCAATTAGAAGTTCGTACGTTTTATGCAAGAAATGCTTCTTTTGAGCAAAATTTGTGTCATATACGCGGCATCCGCGCACTCAATGAGAAATTCGTACGTTTTATGCAAGAAATGCTTGTTTTGAGCAAAATTTGTGTCATATACGCGGCACCCGCGCACTCAATGAGAAATTCATACGATTTATGCAAGAACTGCTACTTTTGAGTAGTATTTGTGTCATATACGCGGCATAAGCGCACTCCATAATAAATTCGTGCGTTTTATGCAAGAAATGCTTGTTTTGAGCAAAATTTGTGTCATATACGCGGCATCCGCGCACTCAATTAGAAATTCGTACGATTTATGCAAGAACTGCTAGTTTTGAGCAAAATGTGTGTCATATATGCGGCATCCGCGTACTCAATGAGAAATTCGTACGTTTTATGCAAGAACTGCTTGTTTTGAACAAAATTTGTGTCATATACGCGGCAACGCGCACTCAATAATAAATTCGTACGATTTATGCAAGAACTGCTAGTTTTGAGCAAAATTTGTTCATATGCCCGGCATCCACGCACTCAATAAGGTATTCGTACTTTTTATGTAAGAACTGCTTGTTTTGAGCAAATTTTGTTTCATATTCGAGGCATTCGCGCACTCAATAAGAAGTTCGTACGTTTTATGCAAGAAATGCTTCTTTTGAGCAAAATTTGTGTCATATACGCGGCATCCGCGCACTCAATGAGAAATTCGTACGTTTTATGCAAGAAATGCTTGTTTTGAGCAAAATTTGTGTCATATACGCGGCATCCGCGCACTCAATGAGAAATTCGTACGATTTATGCAAGAACTGCTAGTTTTGAGTAATATTTGTGTCATATACGCGGCATACGCGCACTCAATAATAAATTCGTGCGTTTCATGCAAGAAATGCTTGTTTTGAGCAAAATTTGTGTCATATACGCGGCATCCGCGCACTCAATGAGAAATTCGTGCGTTTTATGCAAGAACTGCTAGTTTTGAGTAACATTTGTGTCATATATGCGGCATCCGCGCATTTAATGAGAAATTCGTACGTTTTATGCAAGAACTGCTAGTTTTGTGCAAAAGTTGTGTCTATACGCGGCATCCTTGCACTGCAAATACAATTGGTACTATTTATGCAAGAACTGCTTGTAACACTGTCTTATTTGAATATGGAATGTATCATTTAATATGGAATTCACTATACTCACTGTACAGTTCATTTTGTTCAACAAAATAGACTGTATGTAGCCTATTCGTATAGTAGTTTTCAAATTTTGTTCATGCCGCACATGAACAAAATGTCTATTCTAGTTCATTATACTAGTTATTGGTTGATAGAGACTGTATATAGTGGATTTTGTCCATGCAGCGCATGAACTAACTTTGGACTGGATTTTAGTGTTTAGTCCTTAGTGGAGATGTCCCAACACATGTGATACATTTAGTTTCATATTTGTAAAGGGGCTACATGAAGTCTCATGTTTATAAAGGTTAAAGGGGTTACTTGTAGTCTCATGTTTATAAATAGTGAATTCCATATTAAATGAAACATTCCATATTCAAATAAGACAGTGTTTTGTTTTAAGCAAAATTTTGTCATATACGCGGCTTCTGTGCTCTCTTTATGAAGTTGGTACTATTTAAGCGCAAACTGCTATTTTTTAGCAAAATTTGTTTCATAAATGCGGGATCCGTGCACTCGATGTAAAGTTTGAACTATTAATGCAAGAACTATGTTTATATACACGGGGTCCGGGCATTCTACATGAAATTTGTACTACTTGCACAAACTAAATATTTTAAGCGAACTTTGTTCTATATACGCGGGATCTGTGCACACAAATATGAAATGAATATTATTTGCGCAAGAAATGAATGTTCTGAACAAAATATGTTTCAGTTACGCAGGGTCTATGCTATCTATATAATATCTGTGTAGTATCTACTACAACTTTTTTAGTCATATCAGTCAGATCTATACAGCATCTTAAAGCATTCATTTTTAATTGGAGTATAATTAATATGCATCCATTTCCTTTTATTCAGATGGTTATATATGTATATTTGTATGTCTCAATGTCTTTGAAACTTCTTTAAATATACTAAATATTGTTATAATGATAGTAAGTTCAATTCAAAACATATTATTTCAGTGATATTCAGTAAGCGTTCACAATATTAGGTCAGATTATTTCCAATATTTTATATATTCATAAAAGTAGCATTCTTGTACTTCAATGTTTGCTAAGTAATATGAAATTAGACAGTAATTGAAGTTCTTTTTCTACAACAAAACGTTTTGCATTTGCTACATCTTTATTCAGTCTATACGACGTTCATTGATGTAGTGGCATTGTTGAAATTCATATTACTGTAGAGAATCTAACAACTAAAAGTTTTTCCTCATCTTATGATAAGATACTTAACTTAATTCTTTTGTTGTAATTTTTACCCAACATTGCAATAGTAACAGTAGGACCCATCCACTCTGTCTTACACTCCTGTATTGAGATGATAATCCACAATTCCAATATACATGACTTGTATTTAATTTCTACACTATATCATATGCCATTCAAACCTTTCAAAATGACAAGTAGATATGTTTCCTGCATATTTGGTACATATACCAATAAAATATACATGTAGATAGTGGAACATTAGACTCTTAACTGCAGTACAACATTAGAATTAGTGAATACTATAAAGATAGTGTAGATGGTATTAAATAAATGTATTAAAAATATTCATAACAACAAGTTAAATGATAAAATTAATTTATTTACAAGTTGCATTTGAAACACAATTACAATAAAAACATAATAAATAATGTTTGTACATGATATTCAACTTGAGCACTTGATCATACAATTATTCATAACAAGTTGGTGATACTATCAAATGAGGTAATGCAAATAATGATGAAAATGAAACACTCTAAAAAATTGATCAAAACACATAAACAATATAATCTATTCAGCTTATTCAAACATGTAATAAGTGAATAATAACAAAGCTAATAACACTACAAAATCAGGCAAGCTCAATCATAAGATAACTATGTCTACTGGCCTAATACTATCAATCAACCAAGTTGAGGTACACAAAGAATGCATAATTTGAGCTGAGAAACAAATCAAGTCAGCTGATACACAAATTAATAACTATACATATAAATACATGTATATCTGGTTCAATGATACTGGCTGCAGATAAACTAAGCAAGCTGAAAACAACACTTATAGACCGAAACAGCTGATGCAAACAATAATAGAGCTTAGTAAGCTGAAACATAATGATGACCAGTCTACTAAAACACATTGAAAATAAATGCAACAACTGATACTAACAATTAAAGAGCATAATTATCTGAAGTAGGATGAAATCAAGTCCACTCAAATACACTGAAAATTGACAAAGAAAGCTGATACAAACAATAACAGAGCTTAATGAGCTAAAACAAACTGGGTTTTAGGTCGGTTCAAACACACTGAAAATATATCCATACACATGATACAAACAATAAAATGAGCTCAATGAGCTAAAAAAAACCATACAGATTAAGGTCTGTTCAAATACACTGCAAATGTATCCAGGCAGCTGATACAAACAATATTAGAGCTCAATACACTGAAAGCATTAAGATTTAGGTCTTTAAAAACACTTTGAAAATTTACATAGAAAGATGATACAAACAATATTAGAGCTTAATGAGCTGAAAAAACTTAGGGTTTAGTTCTGTTCAAAAACACTTAAAATGAATTTAGGCAGCTGATACAAACAATATTAGAGCTTAATGAGCTGAAAAAACTTAGGGTTTAGTTCTGTTCACAACACTGTAAATGTATCCAGGCAGCTGATACAAACAATATTAGAGCTTAATGAGCTGAAAAAAACTAAGGGTTTAGTTCGGTTTAAAAAATACTGAAAATGTATCCAGGCAGCTGATACAAACAATGTAAGAGCTTAATGAGCTGAAACACATTAGGATTCATGTCTGCTGTAACACACTAAAATGTATTCTTCATTGTTTTAGAGTTCCATAGATGTAAATATACTCATATAATTAATATTTTTGATTAAATGCTTTTCATTTTCTCACATCACATATCATAACTTGTACACTGGTAGTTGTTGCATCAAAATGTTTGTTTTCTGCATTCTCTCTTTTCAACTCATAGGTTCCTAACTTATTAGAGATGGAAAGTTCATTTATTTACAAAAAAATCCCAACAATAACATATCATGAAACATCCATTTTTCATCATTATCATTTCAACTCTCATCAATTCTTTATCTGAAAGAAAAGTAAAACACTAATATTAACTTCACAGAAATATAAGTAAAATGAATATGATTGTACTCAGGTAGAGATTGTTTTCTATAAAAATTTATGAATGGTTTACAAGCAATAAGAAGCTGCAACTATCAGCATTCATTTCATAATCTGAGAATGTGCTAATTGTCTGTTACATTTTAATATTATAATAGTATTACATTTTTGATTTTCTGCAAATATGTTGTCAAACACAATATCTTAGAACAGCAACTGACCTTAATCATAACTTTACACGGGAAAATGAATTATGCCAATTTTACATGTAATAACTTTTCCAATTCTCTAAAATCATCATAATTTTATAAGTGAAATGAAACCATTTTCCAAACACCTGATTATCTTGCACCTTTGTACATGTTTCTATTTTGTATAATATGATATAGCCCAGTTATGTTACATAACAATAATTAGATTAAAATTCAGCATGTATCCAATAGCATACTTTTTTATGGATTTCTCAAATGTAGAAATAAAAAAACAGTAACCAGGTTGAACTTGTATGAAACTATCAATGTCAGTGTCATACTTAAAAATGAGAATGACATATCTATATAGGTTTTTATAGGTACATTGGTAACATGAATGCTTAGGAATTGAGAGGTCCTGGGTTCTATCCCACTAGGGACACTGCTAATGTCCTTGAGCAAGAAATTAACCTACAATTTCTCCACTCTACCCAGGTGTAAAAGGGTACTGTGAGGGATCACCTGCATGAAGAAGATTAAAATCATGATCAGGAGTTATCTTTACAAAATTTTAAAGTCAGCTGAATAAGTACATAGAAGTAAACTTCAACTTTTTATGAGTAATTTACTCATAACCATTGTACAGATTACTTACATGTAATAAGGTTCAGTCCAATATTAAACAACATTCTTTATCTAAACTCGACCATTTTTGTTTTTCTTCATTGCCCTAAAATAGTAACATTTTAAATATATATATATGAAATAAGTTTAGCAAACACATATAAACAGCATTTCTGTAAAGATTGCTTAAAACTTTGTATAAAATAAATAAAGTAATTTCTTTGCTTCAGTATATGGAAACTATTAACTGTATTAACAATAAAGCTACTTCTAAATCTTTCAAGATGGTCTATTTGTTTTGATGTAAAAGAAACAAAGTCACCACAAAGCCCAACAAAATAGGCTTGTTGAGCTCTGCACTTTCTGTTATGCCAAAACACATGTGTATCTAGCTTAAATTTATTACATGTCTTTAGATGGCAGTTTAGAAAAACAGTCTACCATGAGTGTTCCCATTATACATATACATGTAAATAAAACAGTTGCATAAAAACTAATCTCTAGCTTAATGGTGAGACAAAATCAATAACCAATAGATAAGCTTTCAAAAAGACAATTAGCAAAAGATGGAGAGAACATTATTTATAACCAGTCTTTACTTATACTTTAGTGTTATGCAATATTTAGAGCACAATCTATAACACAGGTTTAAACATATTAAAATATTGTATAATGTTTAACCAATAAGCCTGGAAGCTCAACTCCATATTTAAACAGACAGCAACCATTTACATATATACTGGCACTATCAGGTTACAAAGTTTAGACATACAAGGGCCTCAACTATAGGTATATATACTAAAGACTAAAAGAGACAAAAAAAATAAGTAACAGAATTATTAATTTCATTTTAATACCTCTGCATCCTTAATAACTGAATCACGACTTTGCTGTCATTGTGGTCAAGTACAAATAAGGTTTTAGGAATTTTAATCATGAATCTTTCTTCTTTCATTTCTACACTGAAAATAAAGAAAACATCTTATTTTACAAATGGTACTATAAAAATAGAAATTTCATTCCATCATGTCAGTCGGTTATCAACAAATTCACATCACTGAAGGATAATAGATATCTTAAATAGAAAAAGTGAAGTTACAGAACCCTGTATCATCTCACTTGAACCCAGGTCGATAGCGCAGTTGGTAGCGTGCCGTGATTTGGATACTCGTGCCCGAGCGGGTGCGGGTTCGAATCCCACCCGGGAAGGTTATACCCTTCCATGAAAATTTGACAATAGTGACGATTTTCCTCCATTGATAAGATAATATGGAGAAGTTTCCGGCCTTGTGGAAGGGTAAGTAAGTACTGGTTATAGACAATGGTCCAGGAAAGCTAGGTTAGGTGCACTGGACACCGTAAAATGACCTAAAATTGTGTTGACATGGCGTTAACTCAAATAAATAAAAATAAATCATCTCACTTGCATGACATCATTTTTCTAACTTCGGGCCAATGTATATTCTTACTAAATGCATGGGCTCAAACAAATTACAAATGAAATCAGTGTTAGGAACTTTTCAAATATTTGCAGACGACAAAAAGTTTTATTAATCATGAAATTGGTGAAAGATTAAGTGGTCCAAATACTAAAACATGGTATTAAGTCTGATTCTCTCAGGACTTTAATACATTTATTATGTATCTCATGATAAACCAACTTCAAAATCGATGCTCAAATTGAAGAAATACTTACTAAACAATGACTTAAAACAAAACAATTTCGAAACCTGGTTTCTAATCTGTCATTGGCAATCATTGTTTATTTAAGAGTTACGTCCCTTTATTAAAGAGACCGGGCTAAATCTCTGTGTCCGTACCGTGAAATTCCCCGGTCTCTAAGTTAATCTAACCGCTATGTTACTCTAACTTACGGTTCCCTGTTTTGTATCAAAGAACAAAACGAGGATACATAACAAACGAGCATTCTTATTATATCACGCTTTGTGCTACCATAGAATTTGTTATTAACTTAAGTTCATGATAATATTGATATCCGAATTTTTTTATCCGAACACTTACTATCTATATGACAGCAAGGTCGTTGTTATCTATTACAAGTCCTTTAAACAAACGATTAACGCTGCATCACAATGTTTAAAAAAACATTAATAATGGTGTGGCTGCCACTTAGGATGAATAATCAAATACAAAAAAAATAAGATTTACCTTATCAACTGGTTGATTCAAAACCAGGTCATGGCATGATCATGAAGAGTTTATGAAACATTCTTGAAGCTCATTGACATTTTCAACTAAATACGGCTGTAAAATTATGTATAGCGCCCACCCATTGTATCACTTAGAGCTAAATACACTCTTGCATCTAGTAATAACGGCTGTTTTGAAGCCATTCATATCGGCTGCAATCATCAATCCAATATGGCGACGTTTTAAGTTTTATCGGCAAAGATCGGCCGACCTCGCCTTTCGCACATGCGCAGTAGACACTTTTATATTACCATATTTGGGCAGCTGAGATTTACCCATAACCCTAGTGTTTCATGCCAGCCGTCGGCCATTTTGTTCTCCGCTTCGATGCATTTTTTCAAGGGTTTAATGTCATAACAGAACCAATTATGCAAAGGAATGTAAGGAATTGGATTTTAATTTGTATAAAAAGAGCACTAAAAGAGAAAACCAAGATTGTGTAGCTTTAAAAAAAACGTGTAAACAAGTTGAAAATTGAAAGTTTTAAGATAATATTCTAAGACTTGGGACGATATTAATAATTTCAGACTGAAATTCTGATAAAATTCTCTTTAAATAAATCCCGCTTTTTCTAATCTTACCGAGAACATCAATTTAGAAGTGTTTTACCAATTAAATTAAAAGTTTACTCTATTTTTGAAGCACCCGTATTGATAATGAATTTTTAATTCATATTCTTCGTTCAGCAACTCATGTGTTTTATAAGACAATACATTACAATGTAGATATCGTGTCACCACATCCACTTGTTTACCTGAAAATAAATTAATGTCTGATGGCAAGCATTAAATTTTAAATCTAACTGTGAGACTACCCGATACATACCGTGCATACTTGTTTGTTTGTTTTGTTGGGTTTAACGCCGTAGCAATACATTTATTGGTCATATAACGGTGGTCAGTCAACCTACTCATTCCTCCTGAAAAGGCTAAATCTCTGGATTTAGCTGTTAACCAACTACTAAGCGCATACTTTCGTCAGTGACTGACAACTGCCCTACATAATTAAAACTCATTGGTAGGAGGGAGAATGGTCGTAGAAATAATTTCATGACCAACCTCCACGAAAGTATGCCCCGCCCGGGAATCGAACCCACGACCCCTCGATCAGTAAACTTGCGTGCTACCAACACCAATATGTAGTTCACTGCACTTCGATAACATATTTCATTTACATTTTAATTTAAATGTCACTCCGTACTAGTGCCAGGCAATTAGATAAGATAAAAATATATGAAAATAGACACGCACATTAATATTCATGGATGTATTACTAACCCATTAATAATAATGTGCGTTTATTAACTCAATATTGTATGTGCCATTATGAATAATTGTTACTGCTTTGAATACCCAACTACTAGCTAGTAGTTCAAAAAATTGATTTGCTGGTGAATCCGGGCCGAACTACAAGTTGAATACCCAATTACTACCTACTTATTCAAATGTTATGTATAGTGATGTGTCTGGGCCGAACTACAAGTTGAATATCCAACTACTAGCTAGTAGTTCAAACAATTCCTATGCTAGAGTACCTGGGCCGAACTACACGTTGAATACCAAACTACTAGCTAGCTAGTAATTCGCGAACTACAAGTTGAATACCCAACTACTAGCTAGTAGTTCAAAAAATACCTTATGGTGGTGTATCTGGGTCGAACTACAAGTTGAATACCCAACTACTAGCTAGCTAGTAATTCGCAAACTACAAGTTGAATACCCAACTACTAGCTAGCTCGTAATTCGCAAACTACAAGTTGAATACCCAACTACTAGCTAGCTCGTAATTCGCAAACTGCGAATTGAATACCCAACTACTAGCTAGCTCGTAATTCGCAAACTACAAGTTGAATACCCAACTACTAGCTAGCTCGTAATTCGCAAACTACGAATTGAATACCCAACTACTAGCTAGGTATTAATTCGCGAACTACAAGTTGAATTACAATGTACTATCTACAAGCCAACTTCACACACCTTAAACACGACAGATTAATTTTATTAAATTAAACTTGCAGCCTTGTTATTTTGAGCATGCTTTATCATATCATATACACGATCAACAACTCTCAAAAATGTCTAAAAAGAATCTGTGAAATACAAAAATATTTGATGATTGATTTCAATCTTTTGGAAAAACGCTTCAATTTCAAACAAATATCTTTTATGCTCCACCAATGTCTCATAATATCATTTAATGTTAACTGGTCTCAGACTCAGCTTCAATGTTGTTTATAAAACCAAAAGGCACAAATTCTGCATTGAATTTCAAACACGTGTTTAGTTGTACTTTACACTCTTAAACTACTAGCTGTGTTTGTAGTTTTAACAGTACATCGCCTGTTTGCCTAACTGCATTGTCTGGTAGTGTTCAGTTTGTTGATCAAAGAAAAGAGACGAAAGTTTATGATAGGCAATTTTGTGTGGTTTGACCAAAACGTCTTAAAATGTATTTCATTTGACGCTCAATTCAGACAAAACCTTGTTTCAAGAAATTTCATACTAACTGCCACAGTGGGGTTTGAACATGCTTTGTTTCATGACTGTGAATTATTTTGTAACATAATTTGGTCGTTTAGCAGTAGTAAGTACGTAGTATGATCGTAAAAGACATTGGTTGACTGTAAAATTGAAGCTTCAATTGAAATCGAAAGTTGGTATGAAAGTATTGATAAAACATCGACCGTCAAAGATAACAGTTTTTTGTGAGTTTCAGGAAACCTTGGAATAACTCCACGTTCTTGATAACAACATGGATATCTGCCACATGAGATTAAAATAAATTACGGAAATCCAATAATAATTGAAAATTGTATTTACTTTGGAAGTGAATTGGCAAATACTCATGTATGATATACAAACAAAAGCTTGTCGCATGCCTCGTTTTTTTGTCATTGCGCATGAAACAGCAGTTACCAAGTTTTCAACTTTTAACATACATTTACATTTTTTTCATGACTACAAAGGTTAAAGAGTATTTTACTTATTTGAAGCACTGGCACTGGAGTCCTAATATTCGATTAAATATTCATATTTGTGATTAAAAATAACATTAGTGAAGAAACATAGAAAAAACGGTTCCTGTTTAACTATCGCTTTAGAGTCGTGCCACATATATACATTATAATAAGCTGTGGCACGACTCAAAAGCGATAGATAAATCAAAGTACTGAAAGTACTGTTGGAAGGAATTTTTTAACAATTTAGGAGTTCAAGTTACTATTTCGATATCCTACATAATTTCTTTTTCATTCATAACCAAATGCGTTTCATATTTCATTTTATATGCACATTATTCTACTGATCGAGAAGTTGTATGTTTTGATTCACGGGCAGGACATACTTTCGTGGAGCTATGTCATGGAATAATTTCTAGTGTCATTCTCCTCCTACCACTGATTTTAAATCATTTTAATACGGCAGTGTTCAGTCACTGAATTGCATCTAGTAGTAATCCAAAGATTGAGTCTTTTCAGGAACAGTGATAGGTGGATTGATGGTCACGATGTAACCTAAACAATGTGTTGCCATGGAGTTAAGGTCACAACAACTTGATCACATGTTCTATGTATTTTGTTCCAAAGAATGGAGCTTAAAAGCAAATTTTATTTTCCATATTTTGAATTTTGAGAAGCGAGTAAAAGCGAAGAATAAATTTCTGCGGTTTCTAAGACATTTACCATAAGTTAAAACGAGCATAAAAAGTATGGACTTTCCTATATAACATATAACCATATATCTATAGACTATAGTGTAATCACGGAATAAAAAGTTCTATGCTATATAAAGCAAGTTAACAATTACTCCAGATGAAAATTCAATTGAATTTAAAACTAGTTAGAAGTAGGGTAGAAGAGGTTTACACTTTCATGAGTTCATACGTAAAAGATAACTTCATTTTTCTTTGGTATTACTTTTATTAATACTAGATAACTAGGAAGCACAGATTACCAATTAACAGCGCCACACTAATCTTATAATGGACCAGCCCGGTTCACTTTTTGTGTATACAATGTAATTAGATTTTGGTAAATTATGCTACTGTCTAATAATACCTCTAGAATTAAATCAAGCCTGATATGTTATTTTGGGACATCAAAATTGTAGAAATGTAAAATTTTCTCCCTGTCCTACCTGCTCTCTATGGATCAATCTTCATATTTTACACTACAAAGACACGTATGACGTAAAACATCAAGACAAGGTGTGTAGAGATAGTAAATGTTCAGTTTACGGTCTAAGACAGAGCGCAGTTATCATATTTCTGATCAAAGGAATATGTCATTGTAATTTCTAATGCCGTATGTTAGCAAGAATTCGTTACTGCTTTACCGAAACAGTGAAATTATGCTGATTTCTATTGCTATTTAGAACTCAAATTACTAATTTTCAGTTCAATTCTACTTGGCCGAGTGTCAAAACTTTTCATTTTACGATATTTATGACGCGTTAATTTCATTTTTTTTCGGATCTTAAGGTGCGAGAAATCAGACGAACATAACGATTAATTTGTTGTGGTCTTATAAAATACAAAAAAAAAAACATTTACGAAATTCGCTTCGCACTATTATTAAACCTCTACGGACACCCATCCAAATATTAACCCTACATTACGTTGCTTAACTTCGATAAATACCCAGCGCTTTACGCTCTCAAAGTAAATTCCTGCTGTGAAAACCAGTCGTTAAAATTGTACTTATATACAAGCGTGTGGTAGATACTAATGCGCAATAATACAATAAAACTTCTCTCCGTGCACAGTTAGAATGTTGTTTGATTAATGTGTAAAAAAAACATTAAATATCATAATTTTAAGTATTTGTTTAAATTATTTTTTTTCAACTTATCTACTTTTGATAGTACACATATTTTTCTGCTGTACTATTTCTTGGTCGCATTGACTCATTGATTTCTATTGAGTTGAGGGTGTTGTTCGTTCTTTTTCAAATCTTGCAGAGCGCTGACATAGAAAGGAATTGTTTGAAAACAATTCCTTCCAAAAAGGACCGTTTTATGGTGTTTTATTCCAACAATGTTATTTTTAATCATTAGTATGAATGCAGTGCCAGTGATTTGAAGGTGTCCATTGCATTCAATTATACTTGCTGACTAACAACTCAAAGAAACTCTGTTTAGTGACCAAATACCCAAAGCCTTAATTCCCATGAATATACATGCATAATTGTATAATTATACAATAACGCTTGACTATATGTATATGCTACTGGTTACAATTTCATTGTGTAAAAGTATTAAAAACAAAAACAAAAACATACTGATTGTAAGACATACATTAGCTTTAAACATGGGGTGATTGGAAAGTTCGAGGAATTTATTTATTAATGCTACACGGGATAACATAAGAAAAAAACCAAAATACATCATTCTGTACGTTTACCAAAGACTGATATAAAGCCCAAATATGTTCTTGATACATTGGAAAATAAGGTTTTCATGAAACATTTTACAACACTAGTATACCGTACTTGAAGCACGCCGACGTCATCATTGGGTTCCTTAAACGTCAAAGTCAAGTTTCCTATTTTCTTTCTGCACATAATCACCACCTATTTCCATACTCTTTCTATGGCTATGTACCCACTGATTAAATGTAACCTTGAAGTATTCTTACCTGAATTGATAAATAATTATCTTGTGTAATACAGCACACTGTAAGCCACCAATCCTTATCTAGATGCTTTTCCACTCACGCTGCCTTTCCAACAGTGACTGTCAGTGTCAGTTGACCTGGTCTTTATTCATCAAATATCCATGTTCTACCTTCCCTGAACCTCTGATGCCATTTGTAGACAAATGTCGTTCCACATGTCGGTAATGTATCAGCAGTTTTAATTTAAATCTGCAGATGACAAATTGAGTCAAACACAGCAATTTATGACTGTGCCCAACTCAAAATCACCTGTTGACGTTATTCGTTGTTTCGAAGCCATGACTCTAAAATCTCTGCTATGCAATAACCATTCAAAACATTTTCATGAAACTTTCAGGAAATGATGTTGAGACATCATGCTAGTGCAATTAATATTGGCGCATAATTCGTACGAAAAATTAGTACGTAATACGATGTTTAATGTTTTCAAAATAGGTTAAAAAAATAGCGTGCTTCAAGTGACCTAACAGTGGTTGCTATGCATACTATTTATTCATTCTACATATTGATAATCTGTTCAACAATATGATTGTGAAAACGCAAATGAATTGTTTTACACTTGTTTGAGTTTTAATGTGATTTGACAAAAGGGTAAATATTTTAGAAGGAATTTCCGCGAATTTATCACTCACCCCTCGTATGTATAGTGAAACATTTGAAAGTCAATATAACTGTTACAAGTCAAATTTATATTTTTTACGGTCATATGCACTAAGATAAAAAGAATGTGCTCTGATCTTAAATGTTATTTAGAAAGCGGACATAGTTTATAATACGTTCTACGATATTTTCTTGAAAAACGGTCGATTGCTCGTTGAAAAAATAGCAAGGTTGAATCTTTTAAACAAGCTTTATCGGTGGTGTTTACAGTAATTTAATTTATACAGATATTTATGTTTGTATGCACGGTATGTATCAGCCAGTCGCACAGTTGGCTTTCAAATATAATGTTTGCCATCAGACATTAATTTATTTTCAGGTAAACAAGTGGATGTGGTGACACGATATCTACATTGTAATGTATTGACTTATAAAACAAAAGAGTTGCTGAACGAAGAATATGAATTAAAAATTCATTATCAATACGGGTGCTTCAAAAATAGGGATACGGTTTTATTTTATTTGATCAAACACTGCTAAATTGATTTTCTTGTTACGAATACAAAAAAAAATGTTTCATTTTAAATAGAACTTCATCAGAATTTCAGGCTGAAATTATTGATATTTTCTCAAGTACTGGAAATCAACTATATAAAAGTATTTTACGAGTATAACAAAAATCTATAAACACAGGAATGTTTTTTTGTAAACACCTTAATGTAATTAGGTGTGTGACTATATTGTGAAAAAAAATATATCGAATGGTTGTGCCACTAACTTTCTAATAAAGGTAAAGAAAATGTTATTTCTAGAATACTAAATATTTGCAAATTAGTGATAAATAACACCAAATGTAGGTCATTAAAATACTCTTATGAATAATTTATGGGTAAATTCAAGATCTGACCATGTGGCTATGGCATAAATAAATTCAAATCCTCACAAGTAAAATTTGGTCAAAGTTCTTCTACCCAACATTATAGCATATGAGAAGGCATCTATCCATTATGGTGAATATGAAACGGAAATAAGATAGCGGGGGAGTATATGTATTCATACAGTAATGTCTAGATATATTAGATTGTACAATCAATACTCTCTAGAACTGACGTGATAAACTACATGTACATTATCTATGCAAATATTACAATAATTACAATGAAGATTTTCATGTAACACATAAGTTAGGGACCACAATGGAAATAAGGGCTTGCCCTTTTTTTGTGCTATCCCTGGTGTTGGTGTGCTTGTCATGGTTAATTACAACATGCTGTGATATATGTTAATGTAATTATGCTATGTGTAGACTATGCCAAATAAATATTATTATTATTATTATGGTCATTATTATTATTGTTATTATTATTATTATTATTAAGTTCAAACAATAAAACTTTCAGATATGACATTACTATTTTTGAGGTTATTACTTAACAATTCAACCAGTACACCAATATTCTGTATTCAGAAACAATGCTCTCAAAGAAAGAGTTAAAGCACTAGACACACTAAACGAATCTACAACTATTATTCGTGAAATAAAAACAAACGGCTTGGTTGTTTGGCTGTTATAAAACAATAAACTTACTAACTGCTTTAAGCTGGAACGAGCATCTGATATGATGCAGCAGTATCTTTCTACTTCCTTTCACATTTAGTCACGGCTAATGTGGTTAGGCTCGACCCCATGTACAAAATGATAAAAGAACCATGCAATGATAATGACAAGAATTTGATGTACCGATTCTATCACTTATCTCAAACATCCATGTTTGTAGTAATAGTCATACCTGTGCATCGATGATTGTCCACTAGCTACTTTTTTTATTCAAAAGCTAATTATGATATTAATCACAACCTAACATGTATTCTTCAATTATTTATTACTTTGTCCATCATATACATGTAATTAACCGATTCCGTGTGCAACCTTTTTATCTAAATAACAATACATTTACCCACAAATATAACCATAATATCTCTATCAATATGGTAGTGAACTTATGACTTTATTTACCCATTTAAATGTCATGAGGGCAATGAAATAGATTTAACTACAAACGGGTCAAGAACGTTCTTAAATCTATCCATAAACCCGACTTTGACTTTGAAAGTATTTAAATGATTAATGATTCTCATTCCGGACTTTGGTTCTCTCATCAATGAAGATTCAGTTGATTAGTGTTATATAATGTCACACGCATTTCAAATATGAATATCACATATCTTTAGGGCTTGTTCTGAATCGGAAATGCATGTAGAGAAATTGTACATACATAGAGAATCGAAATTGGCATTGCATGATTCCATTGGTTCTTCTTTCCTGGTCCGATTACTCGGGTACACTACTTTGATAAGATTCACATTTGTAGTGAAATGGAAGGAAGCAACATGGTTGTCAATGTAGATATGTTCAGTGGCGACGTTTCCATTTTACCTGGCGATTTCTGGATAAAGGTTCAACTAAATATTTGATTTGTATTTCAGCTTCAGTTTTCTTTAGAGGATGATACAAACTTGTTCAGATAATGTGTGAATAAACCAGTATGTATAATACAATGTACAAAGATTCGAAATCATTATACATGTATATATAAGGTCTCCTGTTCTGGACCAAGAAACAGAATCCAGGACGCACTATACACTGGTCACGATTTGGAGAAATCTAAAAGAATTCCTATGCTCTGAAAGAGTATTTCGTTCATTTGGGTATTGTATATTTAAGTACTTCATGGTCAGTTAGAACCGGTCAAAGCTACGTTGATATTTTACTTGTAATAATTGGAGAACAATAAATGAGCTACAGGTCGTCCACGTAAACATTGCGTATATAAACATGGCCAGTTTCATTACAAACCAATATTTAGGGGTGTATTTTTTTAGTTTCATAGTTTATTAGTTATTTGACATTTATTTTATAATCATATCATCATATAAGATTCACAATGTGCACTCGTACACTATTAAAATAAATGTTAAATTTCAAAGTTGTATGTGTAAATCAGTAAAATGCCGTACATGCATTAGTCTTATTACCTATTTGATAGACAAGTCCATTGTTTAAAGTACAAAAACAAGCATGACCTAGAATACGACCTGTAGTTTAATCAACTTGTAATAATGGTAAACAAACCATTAGTATTGTAATAATATATAGGCTATAAGTGAGAGAAATAGATTAGATGATCGTTACCAACATGTACACGTATATACATGAATGTACACTTAACAACTTTTCCAAGTATACACATTTCCCCTGCAGATGATTTCAACAGTTGTTAAAATATTTAAACGAAATTTTGTGAGTCAACTATGGGATACTATATCTTTCATGTGACACTAAAAACGTCAATATCCACCGTGTAGTAACCGACTTCCAAGATGCACTTGCATTTCGTGCTTTTTACTAATATGAGCCAAACGGTTTGCATTTTCACCTTTATTTTGTACATGTCGATATCTATAGCGATTTACACTTAAAAAGAACACCCAAACGTTCTCAAGTCGTAAGTATAAAACGAATTAGCTTGAAATGAAGAGGCCATGCTATCGAAATGATACATGCTGGCTCATCAGTACGAGAAATAAATTGAATTGAATTGCTATCTCATGTCTTGCTCGCATCATCTTCATTACTGAAACATTCTTAGCATAGCTGCAATGCGGAAACCTTCAACAATCGTGACAAAGTGAACTCATTTTTCAGCTTGCCCATACTTTCAAGCGTAACCCTTTGACTGTGATGAAACTTTTAAGACAGTTTGAGCAAACCGGAAGTGTTAAAGACCTGTCAAGCCAGAGAAGACGTTGTATGACGACAAGACGGCAAGAATGGGCTATGATACCCCGGGATATCATTCAGAACTACATAATCTCATTGCGTACAAGATGTCTTGCAGTTATACGAGCTGAAGGTGACCATACTCGTTATTGATGTGAATTTGTACTTTGTTGGTGCCAATATTGTTACTGCTTATAAGAAGTCAGTTATTTTTTAATTTATTCTTTGTTTTGCTAATAAATGAAATTCTACTTGATGAACATTTTCTACAAATTTTTTATCAATAGCTTACGTATCAACCCAGTTATAACCAAAAATATAGGTGTATACTTAGAAAAGTTGTTCAGTGTTTAAGACTGTACTAGAAACAAGTGATTTCAAATGAAACTTGACCCTGAAGTATCCAAACCTTCTAACCTCGTCATCGAATATGGACAAATGATTAAAGTAACAATTAAGCGTTAGTACATGTACATAAAGCTTGGACATGGTAAACAAACATAATGTTTGCTATAACATTATTAAATTTGTAATGGTTTAACAGTTTATCACGTACGTCACCTTCTATGCTCCTTGTTGATTTTATATCTTCATTAACTAAAGTTTCAGAACCTATTGAACGAAGTTTCCGATACCAATCGTCCGCAATAAACGACTCACTGACGACGTCAATGTCACCATATAAAAGAATATATCGATTTATACTAACCCGTACAGTTGATTTGAAAAGTTAAAACTTGGAGCAATTCAGTGGCAAAGGAAGCTTTGAGCATTGTCTGATCGATTTCTAGAGAGACATACCCCGGGTTGCCAAGCAATTGTCGATAGACTGGCACAGTCTGTAGAATTCAGAGTATATATTATACTATTGGAATTATCGATAACCATTCTCTAACTTTCAGCTTAGTTTGAAATCCGATATTGACATAATTTCTAACGGCTCTTCTAGTGGCATTGTGAAATTTAATTTTCTGGGGACTACGTGTTAAATTTTAAGGAGAATAGTAATTATTATTAAAAATGTCGGTAATTTTATCAGCTTGTCGTCACACTAAGCAGAGGGCCATTACCCGGGCTTTGAAGAAAAGGGTCGAAAAACAGTATGTATTTATTTTCAATATCAGATTTTACGTCATCTGTTGAGGTATAAAACATTGTTACGAAACATTTTTATCTAGCTACCCAAATATTACCAAGTACGTTCTGAAATTTGGAGCAAATGTTAACATTATTGAACGGAATTAAAAATAAATTGAATTTCATTGAATTCATCAAATTTTGGGCGTATTGGGTAAAAATTAAACGAAATGTCAGTCATAATTCTAAATGCGCAATATCTCACAATCTGAGCTCTTTATATCTTCCAAGGATTTTATTGGTTCATTATTGAGTATGAGAATATCCTTGATAATGTCTTTCAATCCTCACCTTATTTCCTTATCAGTAAATATATTCAAACAAAATGCTCAAGTCATCGTTTTCTTGTTAGTAACCTGGTTACACTCAAAGTAAAATCTCTTTCTTTATCTCTCCCTGTCTCTTTCGCTCGATCTATATCTCTTTTGACATGGTTTTTTGATAAGGTTGATTGAAGAAAACCTTTAGAACAATATTGTACATCAAAGGAAATCTAAAACTTGATTTTATCTTATATCAAAATGTTAGATTTCTATCTGCCTATTTACAAAGGATGTTGTATTTTTTTACTATGATGAAAAAAGCTTAATGCTTTTCCAAATTTGTCCATTTGGAATTTATTGATAAAACTCCTACTTGACTTGGAACATCATTTTAAGAAGTCGTCCAATGAAACACCGACTTCAGTTGTTAGAAACGAAAACAAGTTGAATGGTAGCCTGCCCTGAACCAAACCTTTGTCACAACAAGCATTGTGTTTATACTAAACTCCCTTTCGTTAGCTTGGTTTATAATTTCATTATTTAATTTGTAAAGGCTTATAACAGTTCTAAGTGGATTTTCAAATGTTTTTGATAAAACATATTAATATAACAATCACACACTCATAAGGAACATCTGTTTTGAATCTGTAGCAAATACCCTTTTCTATTCGGATGTTAATAAACGTGAAAGTGTGACATTCATGTAGCATTTCTCTGTTTTACAGTGCATAGTTTACTTTATCATTTACAAGATAAAATTCAGTCTCTTCAATTTGCATCACGTCAACTTTTAAACTTGTTATTTTATGACTTTTAAAGACAACTGAAAGAATATGGGTGAGAGAAAGTAGAAGTTGTAGTTAGCTGTGCAGTTATACATATGTATACCATAGTTGTTTAGTACGGCTTTCAAATCTACCTTCTTATATAAAAACCCCTTTTCCTCGCCATCCTTTCTTCTCTCCTCGCCATCAAAATACCTTTACCTCCGCATACCTTACCTTTCCTGGTCTTATCTAATAAAAATTAGTATGATTAGGTTATTAAATAGTTTACGTAGACCAGTAGTTAGATACCAGATTTCTCGTGTGTTGTACTCCCTTTATGAACAATGTATATGCTTTGGACTCTGTTATACATGTATCATTACCTTGAGTAGTAAGCTCTGAAATACTAAATCGTGTATTCAAAAGGACAATCCTAAGTATGTTTAGAATCAGTTAATTGTTAAAAATATAAAAAAGCAGCTCTAAGTGCAAGTTTGCGAGGACATTTTTTTTAATTTTACTAAGGAATTTACATTATCTTCTTATAAAAGAGAAAAATATGTAAATCAAGATTCGAATCTTACTTTTCGGAAGGAGGTACGGGATCGAATCAAACTATAGGCTATTATACCCTTTCATCTGTCCATGGAAGTTTGACTATGATGTCAAGGTTTAACGATTAATAAAGTATATGAAGAAGTTATTGGTGTTGTGGAATGGTAGTTGAGTACTGGTTATATACTATGGTCCAGAAAAGCTAGGTTAGGCCACAGTAAAATGACCATAATATTTATTGACACGGCGTTAAACCAGTTGAAATGTTTCTTAATTAATTGTCATTAAACATAGACGATCAGTTACCACCACAGTATATGTAGTCTCAACCATTTGAAGTAACTTTCAATATGCAAGACATAGGACAAGGTAGAATACTTGGCAAAGTGAAACTATGAAAAGTTAAGGCTTTGTTTGAATGTTTGGAAAAAAGTACACCATTGGTAGTGATAATCACTCACATTGTCAAATGTTTACAAGTGTTTCCTGTAAAACATTGTATTTTTATGACAATGGATAAAGAAATAACAAATTGACAGCCTTATTTGTATTCCTGCGCAAGATAATTTGAATTGGAATTTACAGCATTCAAACACGTACGTGCATGGCATTTCCACCCTATGTGGTGGCCCTTATTTCATAACATTTGCCTTTGTTCATACCTAAAATAAATCCACCATATGAAGCCCGATCACGTCTGTCTATATGTCTTACATATATAGTGTGGGTTGCTGTATTGAATTTTAAACTCATATTTATGTTTAATGTTGTTTCTAGTAAGTTGAAAGAATATTTAAATATTCATAGCCAGAACTATTCAAGTACAACATACTTATGCCATACAATATTTATGTTCGTCATGTTACACAACTTATTGATATATAAAACGTAGAATTGAAACCTTTAATAATAGCCATTATAATTGAAATACCTTGTAGTTTTGCTCAATTTTGCGACCGTGTGCCAAAAATGTTACCTGCATTCTTTGCTCAGCAAGGATCTGAATAAATGAGAAAGCATAATGTCGTCGGTCATAATCACTAAAGAGCATTTCATTCACAATTTACAAATCTCTATTCATACACAATCATGTAGTTGATGAAAATTATTTGGTTTTGCTTCAATCAGCAAACGAATGTTCTCCAAGTTTTGCATTTGGAAACAGGAAAAACGACTTAAACATGACAGAAAAAATGCCTTAAATGCGCTTTATAAAATTAAATACACATTTTGCTTAAAATAGCAAAATATCAGTATAATTAAAATGTCCTTGAGCATATATCACATGTCATCAAATATTACCTAACTGTATGAAATTATAAAAAAGTGTATTATTGCTCAACAAAATTCGATATTTTCCTTTACTAATGGTACGGGCCAATATTGATTTTTGAATATACAACTTTTATAATTTCAAACATAATTATAATTGTGAACATCCGGTTGTTATTGTTTTAAAGTTATTAATACATTGGCTTGTCTATGAACCTTGTTTTATATTGAACATTTATTATCATGTTTTTTTCTAATTGTCTAGTATTGACTTACATGATATAATCATTAAAGATACTCATTCACAGATTTCAACTTAAATATCAACTTTTTCTAAAACTATCAAAATTTTATGGAATCCGGAATATTTTTGGGAGCAGGAAAGTAGTGTACTGATAGTGACAATTTTAGTGCAAATTGACATACAACTACAAATGATGGCGTCTCATGTAGCAAAAAGCTACCCCGTATGTCACGGTATAGACACTTTTAGCGACTTTTTGTGCCTTTTATTGTATATTTCTTGCCACATATAGGTCAGTTTGTCTTGAAATAATACGAATTATTTTTTGATACAATTACAGACACTGAATGGTATTTTGTAATTTTAGAAAAAAATAAACCAAATCTGTGAACTAGTACCTTTAATGGGTTTTGTCTCTCACTTTGTTACATTTTTGTTTAAAATAGACGCGCCAAGCGACTAGCGTACGAGTAAGTAACATATATCGTAAACATGTTCGGTGATGGTGTTATTATTATACGTGTTCAATTTGTATAACTATTTTATCTATTGTTTGGTCATTGTGTTGTATGGGATGTACATGTATAAGAATGAGTTTGGTCTTGTTTACTTTAATCTCAATCTCCGTAAACAGATATCCTGTAGAGCGTTTTCGTACAAGATCTCTGAGATCTCTGGAGGGTCACGTCGAGATGACCTTTATGTCGACCAATCAATCCGTAGCTTTCATCTAGACGAAACACTATTAATAACGTTTTGTAATTTCTATTTTTAGACCAAGGTTTGCGATCTTATTTAACAGCGGTATTATTCACAGTCTGCGACTGGACGGCTCATTTTAAATTGCGTGACGTAGACGATGTAAACAAGTTACTATAATCATAACAATTTTGTCGTCATGAATATTATGATGAGAAAAGGTTACCTGAACGTGACCCTCGTTTGAAAACGGCCAGATCTAAATTATCGAGTAGGCGAGCGGAAAATTTTTAATCGGGTTTTAAGCAGATTGCTTTAATGTAAGCATATATTTAATTGAACAGTTGCTCTAACTACTCTATCAATTGTGTTGTGGCACCTGTAATGAAATCATATATATTTATGCAATGCTTTCTCAAAGTCCTTGGACGCAATTCACTTTACATTAAAATTCTAATCTAATTCTAATTCTAAATTTCTACTCAGTTCAGATCTTAATAGGCAGTTTTTGAAACTACCAAGTGCAGAAAGTGGTAACAAAGGGAGTTAAGCTTGTGCCATTTATTCAACTAAATAACAAAGATCCGAACTTATTTTTACCCGAAAAATGGAGTTAGGTACCATCTTGCATTGGCCCGCTTTATTGCCCCATTGAAATATACGTATGTACATTAGTATAAGGTGATATGTATGTTATGGCATGACCGTGTTATGGCGTCAGTTTATTGTTCGTTTGTTCGTTATTATCATTATACGTATTTGTCAAACTCCTGCGCCGATGGTCCGCTCGCCAAACTCCTCACAGTGGTTACGTACCGCGTTTCTCCAGGGAAATAACCGCTACGGGGAATTCGTTACCATAGGTATCTTACAGCGAAACTTGCGTAATGCGTTTGCAACTACGGTTGCCTTACAGCGGTTACGTAACGCGTTTTTCCTTTTAACAAAGGGAAATAACCGCTGCGGGGAGTTTGCCTCTTCGAATCTCCATATCTGATCAGAGGCGATCACCGCTTTGGAGCTTGAAATGATTTTAAAATGATTACATACACTTACAGTGGTATATTGGGTAGTGAAATTTTGTAGAATAATGTGGATCAAATGAGTGTAATAGATAATTGTTGCTTGTTATGTTGAATTTGTGCCGCTTAATTAACAGAAAAAGATTTTTTTCAAAAATGTCTTTGTATGCAATGCTTTATTTCTGTTATAGAATTCCGTCTTATCAGCAAACATTACTCGTGAAAGTAGGAAGTTTTATTAAACATCTTGGTGCGATGTTATGGAATTTAAGAACGATCTGCTTGCTTAGAGCTCAGTTTACTCAAAGGGTTTCTCTATAAATAAGGGGTCACTTCAGAAATCTATATAACATTTAACAAGAAATATCTTTAAAAAAGATATTCGGCGCTGTGAAGGATTCATTTTGTTTGAAGTATAAATGTGTATGGTATTATCTTAATTTATTTTAATTCCCCAATAAGTAAAATATTTTTTTCGAAATCCATGTTGAAATTTTGGGACCTTTAACTTTTTCTAGACCCGCATATTGAAAATTTGTAACCGTATACTAAACGTTCTTTTCGGGTCTGCATATTGAAAATTTGGATCCGTACACTAAACTTTCTTAACGGGACCTGCATATCGAAAACGTTAAACCTATATTATTATTTGGGCCCGCATATTGAAAAATAAATAATGGGATGCGGATTAATTGAATTTTTCACCAAGTTTTCGCGACCAAAATGCAACAAAGGAAGGTAACCAAGGAACCAAAAATCATATATTACTAATTCGAAGAATAAATACATTGTAAAATTAATATAATTAATACATAGCTCGAATTTAGGAAGAAATTTAAACAAAATCTGTATGTAGGAATCAAGTTGATTTTTGCCCTTGGTGACCTTTTGACCCAAATGCCGGTCTGAATGTGACCTAAAACTATACAAACACATTTCATATGGATTTGGACTATTAACATAAATATTTCTCATATCATTTGCAATGATAAGTGGGTAAATTGAAGTCTTTACATGTTTTGCGACTTCAATGTCCCAAAGGAAAGTAATCGTGCAATAAACCAAACGTTTTATTCGAGACCGCATATTGAACATTTGGGATCCCTATTACTTAACTTTACTTCGGGACAACGAATAGTATAAAATATTTTATTCACTGCTCTCTACCGAGAAGAATTTCATTGGACAAACAGAAATAGTAGAGCAAATTGCATTGGTTAAAAATATAGGTCAAAAGTTGGCTTAGACAGCTGCGCCGAAAAATAGAGGTCAAGAATTATACATGTATTTCAATGCCACTTTCAAAAAGTTCGTATGCTGTGAATTAAATATCATTTATGAGAACGAAAAATGAACCATCGCCATATTTCAAAATGTAATCATCTTTTTTTCATACATGTACCATAATGATTAATTTGTCGTACGGTTATGTTATTGAATGGCGACACGCGGGACGAAGATACATGTACGGCAAAAATACCATTTTGTCGTACTTTCGTGTTTTCGTGTGGCGCCCCGCGGAACGTCAATGCGACATGGCGTAATTCAGCCACCATAATTATACCATGTTAGAATGTTGCTTTACGTGTGTTATATACATATTTTTGTATATTCTGTATATTCATTTGTATTGTGAGTGGTATGGTAAATATTATTACAATTTTATCATCTTTTTCAACGTTGTGGTTACAGATACGGATATTGTAATTTTGTTTGTTTATTTTATGTAGGTCTGTTTTGAACGTTTTCACAGCATAAACTTTTTTGACAGCCTTTACATAGCCGGTCAAGAAAACATATCTTATAGTCGCTAGTAAGTTTCAGTTGTTGACAATTTGATTTTATTTCATTTTGTATTTTAGGCTGTGATCGAAAGTATGCTCTTAACAAGTGTGGTTCATACCCTCTGAACTTTACGTAGCATCGTTTGTCATTTATTGCTTGATACAATTTAAAATGCATCCCCAATTCTAGACTGGTGTCATCTACATCTACAAGTTTTGAAACGACTGTCGTCGATATGACCATTAGGTTTGGTTCAGTAACAAGAAAATGTTTACCAAAATTAAACCATTTAATTGTACCATTCTACTATCAAAGCTAGACTGACATTCAATATATATCAATTCTTGCATGATAATTTGCAAAGGTCTTCGAAAACTAGTATTATGAATCTATTTGAATGATCACTTTCATAGCTAAGTATGGGCAAAATATCGAGTTCTTATCAAATATCTCAAATCTCATGGGATGTTTGATTTTCATTCCAACCAAGAAAACGATTGATTGAAAGATGATTGGCTAACTAGTGTTGAGCAATAACATCATGTTTTTGTTTAATGTTGACCAACATTACTGTAAATGTGGCTTTTATCGACTATTCTAGATATGAAATCTGATATTTCCGCCATTTTGAAATCTATTTTTAGAATTGATGAGGAAAACCGGAAGTTGAATGACGTGGAACTGTGAGCGTTTACGTAAATTGATGTCTAAAAATACCTGAATTATTCTATTTTAGTAACAACTATGTATTGTTTAAATAAAACAACATATCGAGTTTGATTTGATGGAAAATAACATTAATCACTTAATGTTTTGTTATCTTTATAGCCTACACTTTATCAATATGTTCAGGTAGAAAATACTGATTGATTTTAAACTACCAGTCTCACATACAATGAAAGTATTATACTTTATATGTTGTTTTGTGCCTGAGACAACACAAGGAAAACAAAGAGAAATTGCTAAAGATGCTTGCTGGTTAAACTTAATTCAGCTGATACGGACAATATTACACTTTTAGTTAAAGTGTTCCGAAAATGGTGAGGTTTAAATCCATGATTATTTTAGTAGAGGTTCATTTACTAAAATTTAAAAACCAACAATAAATCGTGGTACGTATCGCGATACGTTGCCAGCGTATTGCAATATATCGCGATACTATTATGGCGTATTGTGACAGCCCTATGTGTAACCTACAAAGCATAATAAGATACTTTCAAGTTTTCAACACATTTAGTTGTTCAAACCTTTAAATTTCAAAGTCTGATAAAAACAATCATCATGGAAAAAAACTGTATACAAATCCCGGTTCATGTAAAATCAAACCGGTTGAAAACCGTCAGAATTCGTATTGCAATATTAACCGCTATATCTGTTAAGCTACGGTCCCATAAACATAAAAATAGCCGTGAGGGCACCGTACGGGCGCCGTGCGATGAAGCTCCGCAAGGACCCGTACGAACTCTTGCGTACCCGTACGGACTGTGAAATGAGCCGTGGTTACACATATCAGTTTCAAAGTCAAATCGTGAACAAAATCATGGCCCCGTATGGATTAAACTTGCATATCTTACAGCTACGGCTCCGTACGGGTGTGTTGTTTTGTGCCATGTGCGTACCGTCGCCTTAATACGCAAGGCTTCCTACGGCCTACGGCTGTCTGCACGTACGGGTCCGCGACTAGCCACGATTTTATGGGACTGAGGCATTAACCGTTACACCCCATAAGATTACCAATCTACATTGCTTAGTTCATGAAACTTAATAACCTCTGGGTACGAGAATTTAGGGAAATACCCAATGCAATAAACTTGTAAACTACAAAAAGCATAATGTAAATATGACAGAATTAAATATTCATTATTTATGGTTGCTTTAATCTTAAAGTAAGCTTCAATAGAATTTCTGTCTTTGACTTAATAATAAATAAATTATTAACAAAGTGAACTTTTGTGTGAGTAAAACATTTTCTAGACCTACTGTTTATATAAATTTTCAATTTAGTAAATTTGCCCCGGAGAAGGTTTGTATACAATTTCGATGCAAATTAAAAACGTTTTAATTGTGCTGAAGATTTTCTACAATTTACATTGGCTTTATGAACAAAACTGAGCCAATCCGATTCAAACATGACTAAAAAATGTCGATTTTTTTTGGGGGGGGGGGGGAGGGGGTATCATTATATTTGTTCTCCGTGAGATTGAGTAGACATTAAATCATTTATCAGCAGTTTGCAAAGAGGGTCTCATGATTAACTTCACACTCCTTAAAATAAACTCACTTTATGTAATATTAAGTCTTACAAGAATGTGGCCTCACGAGAAGTTTTTTTCAGTAGCACCGTACCATCTGTGCTATCAGCACTTTGATTTCAAGAGATAGCTAATGTTTTACTACGTTTAGAGGGCTGCTTGGTTTGCATGCGCCGGTTTCGTTCCGGCGCTCGTCTTTCATGTGAACGGCGAATAGCAACTTGTGTTCGAATCAAGTAATTCCGTTGAGAGTTTTGGAGAGCACTATTTATGCATTCCATAATTGTTAGAAGTTGATGTAATAAATGTATGTAGCATGCTTATAACAGTCTCTAATCACGATTCTGGTCAATGATTGACTAAATGACAATTATTCTGTAAAAATGTGTTTGAATAATACTGATATTTGAACAGGACAAAATCTATAGTTTAGCGTTCCCTGATAAGGCAAAAGTAAATTTAAAATATCGAATTCAGATAAAAGTTTTGAAGTTTTTCTGTGGAAAATGAATTGAATGAAAATGTTATAAAATGATTTGCAGAAAAATGTGACTTTAAGAGTATTTACAGAGGGCCAGTGGTTTAACCTTCTTACAATACTACTGTCACTTTTCGCTTATATCCCTAAGTGCAAACCATAGACGACCGGCACGGTTTCGAGTGAAAACATTTTTTTTGGATTCGGACACGTGCCGGTCTCTTCAGTTATGATACAAAGTTATTAACCATGTGTAAAAGTGGTAATGTATTGTTTGTTCCAAAATGTAATTGAAAGTTCCTGTTGCTGTATGACCTTAACTAGAGTAGACGACTTAAAGTAAAGTTTTCACCGTGGAGACCATATGGCTATTTCTAATTTATGCGATATCTGTAGCCTGTTCAATTACCCTAAACGTTACAAAACGTTCCGTAACGATACATTCGGAACTCCTCGGCCATCGCTGTGAATATTCTAATCTAATAAACAAATACACGATCGTTAAGGCAATGAGTGATGTTTCAAAATTTATGGACTAAAAACGAAACATCACTCATTGCCTAAATGGTCATATATTTGTTTACTTCCACGCCGGTAGTTTCAAAATAGCGTCTAAATGTATCCGAGATTATTCGCATCGAATGGTTGAGGAGTTCCGAATGAATCGTTACGGAACGTTTTGTAACGTTTATGGTAATTGAACAGGCTACTGGTCGATTTTAGTCCAGAATGCATAATTTTATAAAGGCCCCGGTCTATATTAACAAATGTAAAAAAGAAAGAAAGGTATACAGAGACTATTGCGCTACTAAAACCATTTGTATTGACGGTCCTAATAGTTACATTTGTAAGAAGTATGTGATATCAAATTGAGGGTACCCATAATACATTATATTCAATCGCATTTAAAATCAAAATAAATGTACGCCACCGTACGATCTTGTTATCCTGTTTCTTTCTCAAATCAAACCGTGTCTGCAAGCACAATAACAAAATGGTCTCGTTTTGGCTTTTGTGTGTTCATAACTTTTACTCATCTATTCACCGAGTAGATTTTACTTTGCAGTACGTCAGAAACGCACGAGCTGTTTGTAATTGAAGCATTTGGAATTTCTCGGACGTTCACTGTTCCAATCTGATTAAAACCCGATCTAAAATGTTCCGCTCGCCAACTCGCTAATTTAGATCTGGTCTTTTTCAAACGAAGGTCACGTTCAGGTGACCTTTTCTCATCATAATATTTATGACGAACTTGTTATGATACGTAACTTGTTTACATCGTCTACGTCACGGAATTTGAAATGAGCCGCCCAATCGCAGACTGTGAATAATACCGATGTTAAATTAGCATGCAAACCTTGGTCTAAAAATAGAAATTACGAAATCAAAATGTGATTAATAGTGTTTTCGTCTAGATGAAAGCTACGCATTGATTGGTCGAAACAAAGTTCATTTCGACGTGACCTTCCACGGAGAAAGTAGAGATCCTGTACGACAACGCTCTACAGGATATCTGTTTACGGAGATTGGTTCACTACGAAATACGAATTTTAATTCTTTCTATGAATTGCGATGCGTTCCAAATGGTGGATGAAGATTGCAATTACGTTCCATAAGTATAGAAATATCAAAGAGTGACACTATTGCTTGTGGATGTCAAAAACATGACCCGTGAACAAACACCTTTGAGATCTCATGTTGAGATTGAAGTTTCTTTCAAATGGTCTTGAATAACGGTCAACTTGTACGTCACTACGTTCGTCTAATTACATTCTGTACATTCATTTAATGTTACACTTGAAATAGGGCTTGGCGTTAGAATTATAGCTATGAATCAGTTTGAATTCGATTTTTTCTTTCAAACATTTAACAGGGTTCTTATCAGAAAAATATTATACAAAATATTATTGATTTATAAGAAAGTAATAGAAATACCCTTTACAGAACGTATGGTCCCGAACAACTTAACCATACAGCATTTGTTTGCGTATTGAAATCCACTTTTAGTTATGCTTAAAGGTAATATCCTGCTGTCGTCTGTTCACTCGGCAGGTTGCCATCTAAATGCTAACATTCATATTTGCTGAGAATTTACCACTGGTTAGAGTAGTACTGACTATTAAAACTTTATATAAACCGTTGTTTTAACATTGTGTTTTCATCTGATGGGGCAATAACCCTAACCAAATATCAGACATGTGCATATCCAATTTTGGTAACGGTCCATTGACATTTCGGCAAGTTATGGCCCTTTGATGAAAAACCTGGTCCGCTCATTTTCTTAGCGCCAAATTTCTTGGCAAACACCCGTTAGGGTATTTTATCTCATTCATTATATATAGGTCTAGTTACTATCGTTTATAGTATAATATATCTAATCATATGACGTTGTAAGTGGTAGGGCTGTCACGATACGCCATTAGCGTATCGCGATATATTACAATACGCTAGCAACGTATCGCGATACGTACCACGATATATTGTGGATTTTTATATTCGTTGTGCCTCCGCTGTATTTAACAGAAAGAATGCAAATTTAACATGCAGCTACTAATAGAATCTAGCCTCTTTAAGTATTTACGGTCATTTAGGACTTTGACGCGCCAAAATCGGTTAAAATTTTGTAACTTAAGGTTAAATTGAATAAACAATGGAAAAACTGACGCTTGGTTACTATTATTTCGCGAAGGGAAGAATTTTACAATGAAACAAATAGCACCAAATACCGGTACGTTAAAATCGTAACGCGGTACGTATTGCCACAGCTGCGTATTGCAATATACCGATATATTGTGACAGCCCTAGTAAGTGGCCTTCCGTATTGAATGTTCAACACTGTTGCCTGTGTAGTTTTGTACCAAATATTGATAAAAATGAATAAGACGTTCATGTTACAAAGGAAAACTACTATGTTTCAAAAATTAATTAATTTAGATTTCTAAGAAATTGAGTACAAATAAGACTTTACTTAATATTTGATCTACTCTCGCTACTTTAGATTAAGTTGTACAAATTCTGTGACACTTGAGATGGGTTTTGTTTCATGGTCATGGAGAGCAACCTTTATACTGCCATGGCTGAGTAGTCATATAAATAATTGATAATAATTTAATACACTCTTTGCTTTGCACTCTGTATATTTTATAAACTCACGCTCTCTTGATACTAAATATTAATTGGAAATTGCTCATCAATGGAAATATGGTATAAACTCGACCCTATTTACGATAGAATGTATGATTCAACATGAGGTTTTTTTAACATAAAACAACTCCACTGTTCATCGGTGAAACTAGTTTTACAAGATTGTTAATTAAACATCCATGATACCTGTTTAATGTACATATATCAGAGGACGATTCAAGGTCAACGACGAATATAGGGCATCGAACAACGAGACAGTGTCTATAAAATTATATTCATAAGAGTATTTAGGTGAAAGTTCAAAGTTAAGTAAACCCTTAAGTTCTTCAAGACATTAGTCACTAGTTTTAACAAAGAAAAAGAAAACATTTCGCATGTTCCTTATACTATTTAGACCAGGCCTTGTCCAGAAAACGTCTACTAAAGTATGTATTAGTATTACGCAAGTATAATAGTTAGGCTTAGACCAAAACAATGCTGGAGTTTCAAATGATCATACGAACCAGTCAGAAGCATGGAAACTGAAAAGTAGGTCAATTTAATTTCGTGATTTAAAATTTCAAATAAATCAAATTGTTAAACCTACAGGTTCAAATGATTTCAAAGCTTCAAAATGACTTATTTAGAGTCAATAAATTGGGGTTGCTGGTTCTGAACTTCAACCGGCATTGTTATACTTATCCATAAAAATTTGACAATAATGTCGACTTTCGGAGAGGTTTTCTGTCTTTTTTGGGGGGGATGAGCACTGGTCATAGGCAAATACCCAAGAAAGTTTTATTAGGTTAGCAGGACGCCATATGATGATAATAATATGTGTTGAGGCGGCAATTACCCTTATAAAAGCAACAAATTCCTATTAATAACGACATTGTTCGATATTCCAGAATTCATTCAATGTTTCTCTGTGTTACAATGTACTTTATCGGCCATTTTATGATGTTCACAGCATCGTATAATTTTATTCACCGCAAGCAGAAAGTTGAATAACCTGTTGAATTACAGGGACAGGAAATGACTTTCTTAATACCCTTCCGTATGACCCTCACAGTTTGATACAAAATGTTTTCAATACTTTTCCACTGATAACATGTTATTAGACGTGAATTAACATGAACTCATATAATATTTAATTTTATATCTTGAATGGAATCCCATGTCAACATTGAGTTATTATATTGCCACGCCGGGTATATGTAGTCCAAAGTTCGTCCATTATTGGTATATTCCGCGGATAGTATTAAATTCTTCCTGGAATTCAATGCATTTTATAGGTCGTTTATGTGGTATTCACATTTTGTACTGTAGTTCAGGTTTTTTTATTGCGTATCTGTTTGCTTACATTATTAATTCATAATGCGAAACGTCTGAAATCAATTAGATATTATAACTGACTGTACTGAATAGGGCTGCGGCGAGTATCCGAGTACTCGGATCGCGATCTCGACCAGAAAATCGAGTACGAATATTCGTCAAGTCCGAAATCGTCGGATCGCGATCAAGTTTTGAACAAATTGATAGTAATGTTTGGAGTACATGGTTTCCCATATAGTAAAAGCTTCTGTAATTCTTCACTTATTTTGTTATTACATGAATTCCTGTATGATTTTCCATTAACATGTGATTCGTGGTTCGATTCGTGAATCGCTACACATGAATCATGGTTCGGATCGGATCGCCACTTGCTCAACGATCCACAGCACTTATACTGAAGTGTGAATTGCAGTAAAAAAATGTACTGTCGATGTCCTCGATGCATATCACTTGATTGTTACTATAAATATGTATGTATCATACAGAAGTTAGGGTCGTGGTGTGGTAGTTAGCAAATCCACTTCCACCCATGAAAATTCAACTACATTGAATTCCGTATGTTTTTTTGCAGAACCTTATGTCCCAAATGCTTATTTTGATAAGACAATTGTCATGATCTATTTTTAGACAATTCCATTATGCTATTAAGACCACCGATGCAATGGTTCTAATAGGGAATCTTTACTAAATAATGACGATTTTGTATATAAAGAAATTGTAGGATTATGCGTAAGATATAGCGAGTACTTGTTAATGGGCAATGAGAGCTGATTTGATGGGCCAATCGCCTTAAATCACTAAATGAAATACTTGTAGTGTTGATTAGAAATTAAAACACAGAAAAAAATCATTCAAAGGCTACTTTATAGAATATTCAAAACCGCAGAAACATCATTGTAAAGTTCTGTTTTTAAATAAATGTGGTAACAAAATTCAAAATCATGCTGCTATTAGTGTTCCTAAAACATCATTTGATCAACCAAATTCGGCGCTCTTAAAATGTATCCAACCAAACGGGTCAATTGCGCAGCTGGTAGCGCGCCGGGATTTGGAATTTCGTGCCCGAAGGGGGAGTGGGTTCGAATCCCACCGGGGAGGTTATACCCTTCCATAAAAATTTGACAATAATGTCGATTTTCCTCCATTGGTTAGATAATGTGGAGAAGTTCCGGCCTTGTGGAAGGGTAGTTGAGTACTGGTTATAGACATGGGTCCAGGAAAGCTAGGTTAGGTGCGCTGGACGCCGTAAAATGACCTTAATTGTGTTGACACGGCGTTAAATCCAGTAAAAAATAAATAAATAAATAAAATGTATCCACTTTAAAGTCCTCCGAATGGCCCTTGGTGTGGTAAAGGGCACTCCACCAAGCTATATGAGAGATTTGTTCGTCTCTGGACATTCTCGCAGTCGATACTTGGATTACTTAGAGACAATATCTTTGTTATACCTATGCGGCGAACGCATATAGTGGCACGATGCACAATGAGCTATGTTTTAGATCAATACGAAAAGACATTTATTAAGTTTTGTTCATGGACAATCAGGGAACAGCGTTTGTGAAGTGCGATAGAATATTTTTGCTATATAAATGGCATGTATTTGTATCACGATGATATTATGTTATCTGATACCAAAAAGGTCACCATCAAAGTGTCAACTCGTGTCATTGTTTAAAATTAACTTTGATTGGACAATAAAAATAGCATGAAATTACAAAATCTGTCAGTTATAAGAACGGAACACGCGTATTTTGCGGAAATTGTGTGACAATGGTTGAAATGAAAATTGATTGTGTGTCAGGCAATCACTATTTACAGTCAAATAAATATGTGACATGTTGTGATAACTCATTCTATCATGTTGAGTTTTGTTCTACTTTTAATCCAGGAAAGACTGTATTAATTTGCAAATGAGATATAAGACTATGACGCTGTAACAGCTTTCTGAAAGCCATTGGCGTTCCACGCAAGCAACTGCAAATACCATTCGCATCTCCGTCAATCATTACGAATTATTCATTCAACGAGCCTTCTAAATGTTGCAAATCTAAGTACAAAGACATATGGTACGGGCATTATTGTTCGCATCAGTTTCTCATTCGATTGGTTGAATTGAAATCTGAGCATAAATTTTATAGATACAGTACGATCGTAAGCAAACATGAAGGCAATGACAAGTTGGATCTCAACATACGTGGGTGGGGTCTTTCATAGAAATGTACGAGTGGTTTGCTTCATTTAAAGATATAAAATATTTCTGTTTTAACATTCTGCAAATCCTCTCCAAATGATATACTGTGGATGTCTAGTCAAATAATAATTTGTATGTTGTCTATCATATTCTTAATTTCACAAATATAAATAATTGTAACTATATTGTACTTTTTATTCGACACCATTCTTATCTTTTATCAATTTAAAGTGCTACCACTACATGTGGAATGTAGATACTGTAATATATGTGTTTGTGTGCTTTTGTTTTTAATATTCTGCGATATTTACCATTTTTAGTTGTTGTAACAGTGACATTTATTATATAAATGAAGTTTTATTACATATTTTTATAACATAAAAACGTCTTAATTATTATTATCTGTTTATTAATTGGTACGTATGTCTAATATTCATTTGTATGATCATTATGGCATTCAGTGTTTGCTTGCAATAAACATAAGTTTAGATTTCTACATAGTTATTTGTTTTTTACAAATCTAGTTTTTACTACACATTTATTTATCAATATGTAGTTAGTTTTCATTATAAATTAAGTATTTATTACACATTAATTTTTGATCATAAAGGAATAAAACGCGCACATATATTTTTTATCTTTGTTATATAAACCGACCATTAATATCATCATTTCAACGCTTTATTCTTGTCTAACAATAAAAGATAAAATATACACAATAAGTTTTTATTGGTTTTATTCAGAAAACTGAAGAAAGAAGCCGAGCTTCAGGAATTGGAAATGGGTGAACAAGAGGCTTTCACAAAAATGTGGTCATTTGAAATACAGGGAGAATACTTCTGCGTTGTATTGTATTTAGCCAATCGTAAGTTCTAAAATATGTTTTTTTAAATAATTATTCATTTACTGTTTAGTCGGACACCAAAAGATATATAGGCGTTTTGAAATAATATGGAAAAAACGTATTTTACCACACAGTGGAATCTCAAAAAACCGTTGCCTCAGAAAAACAGAACCCTGGCAATACCGGACCATTCTTCAGGATTTTTTTCTAGGGGGGTCCGAACTTTCTAGGGGGGTCCGAACTTTTCTTGGGGGGTCCAAACCTTAAACCACAACCACATTATACACATTTTGCAGAAAAAATGCAACATATTGATAATTAAAACTACATAACCATTAAATCTATGTTAAGCACCGAGAAAAATTGCTTCATGCTACTTAAAAATGACTTGCTGGCAAGAAATACACTAATGGACAGGTATATCTTCCAAATTCGAGGGGGATCCAGACCCCCTGACCCCCCGCTGGATCCGCCCATGATTCTGGTGGTCCCGAGTTTACTTGCTCTCTAACTTATCTAGTCTACAAAATCCTTTGATCTAATCCGGAGTCTCAGAATTGTTCCAATTTGATAACAATATTGTGGAGACAAATTGAAATGTGAAATGATTTTAAAATCTGATAAAAGATAAAGCAGTAACTATGATTCATAACAGCACATACAATATTAAGTTAATAAACGCAAATTAATATTAATGGGTCAGTAATACATCCATGAATATTAATTTGCGTGTCTATTTTCATAAATGTTTTATCTTATCTAATTGCCTGGCACTAGTACGGAGTGACATTTAAATTAAAATATAAATTAAATATGTTATCGAAGTGCAGTGAACTACATTTTGGTGTTGGTAGCACGTAGGGCTCTATATCGGTCAGAATGATCGATACAATATTCGTATCGATACAAAATGATCGATATTCGATATATCATATGATATTTTAACAATAAATAGATTTTTTATAAAACTGCAAATCATTGATATTTTATTCATTTATTTTGATTGTTGAAACACCATACTACTAAATGCACTGTTTTATTAGTATTTTAAATGTCAAAGTCTGTGACATTTTTATTTTTTGAAGAAATATCATTGCGTCTATAGTGAGTTTCATTCTCGTACCAAGAGGTTATCTTCTCGATCCTATTCGAGAATCTTGATAGCCCTCTGGGTATGAGAACGAGTGAGTCTGTGATGTATGAATTGATTTGGTAACTTAATAAATCGAAATTAGCTAGCTTAGATAATCAATTTCATGTCTAGACATGATCTGTCTGCTGACAGGGTGACATGCACGGCCAAGTTTGTTGTATTGCCTTCTTTGCTTACAACATTTTTGCAGAATATAGTACACTCTGGTCCGTCCGTTCTTTGTCCAATATAATAGCTCCAAACTTTATTTTTTCGGAGCCGGCATATTCTCGGACAAAAGCAATGTTGCAAACGAGTTTTTGTGACACAAAAAGTCTGTGTATTAACATCAACATTGACTAAGTGCGTTCGATAATCTATCGTTTATGTACTTGTGTGCAGGATTTACATAAATGAAATCATTTTGTTGATGTTTGGTTTTAGTTAGATTTATCTCCAGCAATTCATATTTATATGACACTAAACAAATGTCGTCAAAAGGAAAAGCATACTCTTTCAGGACTTCGGCTATTAACAAGAGTATCGCTTCTGGTCAATCAAGTTCTATTTACGTGGCGGATCTACCCGAACAAATCCAAGAAACTTCTGGCTCCAAAAATTGATCTGCAACTGTGTTTAATATACTGATAGTTAATGGTTCCCGCACTTATTGAAAACAAAAGTACATATAATAGATATTCTAACCGTAACAGTTACTTCCCTTTGATTGAAAAAGGACATCACATGACGTAGCCGGTGTAAGACATTTGCTTAAAGGAATGTCAAATTATGATATTGTTCGTCCACATATTATTACATACAAAATTGGAAGTATTAGAATGTTGATTTTGCGATACAAAATATCAAATGATTTGCAGACCATGGATCATATTTGTATGACCGTCATTGATCGATATTTTGTTCGATACGGAAACGTTTGATCCGATATATCTATCGAACCTACAATACCGGAATTCGATATATATCGTATACCGGTGTAGAGCCCTAGTAGCACGCAAGTCTACTGATCAAGGGGTCGTGGGTTCGATTCCCGGGCGGGGCTAACTTTCGTGGAGCTTGGTCATGAAATTATTTCTACGACCATTCTCCCTCCTACCAATGATTTCTAATTATGTAGGGCAGTTGTCAGTCCCTGACGAAAGAATGCGCTTAGTAGGTGGTTAACAGCTAAATCCAGAGATTTAGCCTTTCCAGGAGGAGTGAGTAGGTTGACTGATCGCCGTGATATAACCTAAATAAAGTGTTGCTACGGCGTTAAACCCAACAAACAAACAAACATTGGTTTCAAAACTATGCATCCTCTTCTTCCATATAAGGTCTGGAGTCTACATAGACAGTAATGTTGACATAACTTAGGGATAAGACAGTCATTGGGTTACAAATTTTAAAGTATATATAGGCCTACATGTATAAAAACATACGGAACTTATAGTTATATACAGGGGTTAAAACTGTATACAGAGTTGTGACTGACTAAGCTGTCTCAGGGGATGATACTCAAAGCTGGGCTTGAGCAGTAATGAACCCTTCTAGACAACCGAGAAATTAGTAGTCTGTTCAATTACCTTAAACGTTTCAAAACGTTCCGTAACGATACATTCGGAACTCCAAGGCCATTTGCTGCGAATACTCTCGGACATATTTAGACGCTATTTTGAAAGTACCGGTGTTGAAGTAAACAAGTATACGATCATTTAGGCAATGAGTGATGTTTCGTTTTTAGTCCATAAATTTTGAAACATTACTCATTGCCTTAACGATCGTATTGTTTATTTATGAGATTAGATTATTCGCAGCGATAGCCGAGGAGTTCTGAATGTATCGTTACGAAACGTTTTGGAACGTTTAGGGTAATTGAACAGTCTACAGTAAAATGCACATTTTAATTAACTCCATTATGACGTCAAGTATAGAAATGGCTGTAAATTGCCGTTATGGGGATTATACCTTTATGTTGCCATTTGTCTATGGTATCACGTTTTTATGATTTGTTATATTTATTTTTTAGACAAAGACACAGTTGATATATTCTGTAATGATGATGAAGTCCTGGATGTCATGGTCAGTATTCCTTGTTAGCATAATAACATAGAAAATTTTTAATGTTGCAAAAAGACAAAAACTGTCCAGCTGGCTCAGTTGGTAGCGCGCAAGTCTACCTATCGAGGGTATCGATTCCCAGTTTTAATTAATTTGTAAAAGTTTTCAGGATTAAGTGATACATTTTTGTAAAGTCTTTGTTGGTTTGTTTTGGTTGTTTATGTATTAACCGGGGACCGTCTGCTCGTGAGGATGCATTGTGTGCAAACTCCAACCAGAACGTAATTTCAAACTTTGAAAGTGAAAGCTCTAGAGAAGGAAGAACGTTCTTACACTGCTACATGTACGACTGGATTTTTTGCGAAGTCTCTTTATTTAACCACAGGGATATTTCATGTGACCTTCCTTCGACTTTCCAACATACCGTTTATATATATATAAGTTAAAATATGCTGCAACAAGCATAATACAAAAAACAAAAAACATCATCCAAATGAACGTTTAATACTTATATTTCAACCCTACCGGTTTCATAATTATCAAAGGGTTAATTACAATATATATATATATATATACGATATGTTTGAAAATCGAAGGAAGGTCACATGATATAATCCCTGTGATTTAACTAATGAATTATCGCAGAAAGTTAAAGTTTCAGTTTGATTTTTGTTATATTGCAGACATATGTATCAAGCGAAGGTTGCACTTTTGACTTTCTCGTTGGACGGTCATACAAGGCACGGATATCATGTTTCGGCAACCCACATACTGGCCTCAAGCACACACTATCGATTGATGGCTACACTGTACCAGCGTGTGAATAGTTCGAAGTTTCAAAATGGCGGATCCTTCGAACCACGTGGTATGAATGGAGTGATGCAGTAATTCAAAATTTCTTGTTAAGACGTCAAATTTCTTCGTTTTTTTCTAAGTCAATTAGTACAAACGGCGGCTTAGAAATAACTTTTACCTCTTATTGACGTGTTGATTGATTATTCCCCATTGAAATAGAATTTGGATGTTTTCCTGTTTAAATTACTGCAAGATTGTTAAATAGAAATAGTATATACGTACTTTTTACTTTTACAACTGCATTTCATGAAGGTGATATCAAATTTGTACTCATATTTAAAGGTACATTGCAAAAATATGATTAGGTTTTTTTTCTGAACGTATAATTTGACGGTAATTTAGCAACGAAGTGAACTTGTTTGATATATTGTGTATATATTTATATAAACGAGCGTATGAAGAATGGATGTATGTTACGCTGTGTGTAGTTTTAAGAATTTTTATTAACAGTTTTTAATTTTGGACATTCCCTGTGTTAAATGGCAACACAAAGTTCTTGAGAAATAAAATTAATTAATGCATACTACATGTATACTTGAAAATAATAATAATAATAATATGTTTCCCTCTTTTCGTGTTAAATACATCAGTATATTATAGAATTAAAACATGAATTTCAACACAACAGGGAAATGAGGATAGGGTTCGCATTGATCTTGAAAAATCATGGATTTTTTTTCTGAAAAAAAAAGGATTGTGGATAATACGGGTTTATATCAAAGAAAAAATCATGGAATGAAAAATATGTCATGGAAAAATGAGAGTATGATTTTAAACGTATATAAATGCATTAAATAAATCGTGAACGTTCTTGGAATAAATACGAGTATTAAACACCGGACAAAAATATGTCTAGCTCATGGAAAAATCATGGAATTAAGGTTCCATGAAATGGGACGTACTACGAACCGTGTATTTGTTTTGTTTAAGACACTCAAGTTTTTGGCACAACATTTAATTTTAAACACATTAATTCAAAACAAAAACGTATTCACATCCTTTGATATTTTCTCTTACTACTTGTTAATAGGGGTGTAACAATACTATAAGAACCGTATTGCAATATGTTGCAATATGCAAATATAAAATATATTGCAATACGTACCGGCTTTTTAGTAAATATGCATACTATGAATTATTGCATGTGCATCGCAATATTTGAATGACTTGAGTTAAATAGACTATATGATAGAAAAATGCATATTTTGAAACGGACTTTCGAAGAGCAAAGTAATTCTCATTTGACGACATGTTTTAACATTTTAAAGCGCAATATGATTATTTCAAGTTTTCAACACATTTTAACATTGATTCAAGCATTTAAATTTCTGATTCTGATAAAAACATTCAGTAGGGCACAAAACTACAAAAACCGCTTCAGGGAAAACCGAACCGGTTAAAAACCGTCAGAATTCGTATTGCAATATCGGTTTACCGTTACACCCCTACCTGTTAATGTTTAGATATATTCAGAATACATCTACTTGTTTAGATATATTTTATATATGTATATTCCATATTACAAAAGTAATTGTATTTCAAATAATGTATGTTTGAAAATGTTATCGTGTGGAATTGTAGAATGCACATGTTTGTTTACTGAAATGTTTATTTGTGATCTACATTGAATTTTCGATCATTCCATCACTGATGCCACCGATGCTGTGGATGTTTCAAAACCAAATTTCGAACAAAAACAGAAAGCTGTTTGGTAAACTGAACATGTTATCCGAAATTTGTCGACCGAATGTCGTGCTCTTATCGGTAATATGCCGGTGGTGTCAAATTGGGATAATCGGAGTTTTGCTGTGGAAAATTGTTATATTGCTTGTTATTATTATTATTACTTGTTTTTATAGATTTACTATAATTTTAGAAAGGATTTGTTTTCCATTTGTGTATAAGGAATGGGTGTGGAAAGTCTAGTCGTAAGATGTTCAACTTGGTTAATTTTCATAAATTATGGATGTTTTTAATTTTGTTCTATAACTCCATTCATGTCTTTGTAAGTGTCCACAATACGTGTTTTGTTTCACTAAAAACCTTATTTTATGTTAAGTATGTTTAATTTGTACATTGTATAACTTACTCTGGACATTTTATTCTGATTTTTTATTTGGAAAATATTCATAATATTGTTCATTTTCGGCAGTTATGTTGGTTCGCATGTACAATGGGTCGACGCTCGTACGAGCAAAACTGTAACTCGAGTACATTGAAAACATTCAGTTTTAAGTATTTTACATGTTGTAGCATTTTCACAAAATTATAAAATGAACAAAATATAAACTATCTTCTCTTATTGATGTTTTGAATATTCTTAACTTTATTTTTAGTAACAGTATCAACGCATGCTTTCGTCAATTGTTTCTTTATACAAGCGAACTAGCTTAAAAAATATATAAAGTCCAGCTTGATTTTGACAAACTTCAAACTAATTGTTTTATAACACGTTCTGCTGTAAGTACCAAGAAGAACGTTAAAATATTGCAATAAAAGTAATCAGTGTTTCCGTCCTTTCAATTTTATGCATACATGTAGTTTTTTACAAAAATGATAATTGTTAGCAGTTATTTGTTATATCTACTTATTTTTTGTAGATAATATTTCATAATTTAAGTTTTATTTGTGTATATTTTGACAGTCTGCACTACGTATCACTTTTTATTCATTTTATTCATCGAAACCGTGCGTATCTTAATTATCAATATAATGTACAATGGAGTATCTTCTTACCTACCAAATCTGTATAGAAGTAATGAGTTCTGAATCAAATATTGTCTAGTTTTCATGACAATTCATAGATATTAATGCTAAGATATTTCCTATGACATTCCGGTCTATGCTAACTCCAGTTGAGGAATGCTTCAACGCATAGCCGATCGGCACGGTTCTCAGTCAAAAACACTACACATGTACATGTATGTGTTTTGGTTACGGAACCTTGCTGGTCACCTTCGTTTCGACGTATTTCCCTTCCTAACACAGATGTGACTACAATTGTAATTGTATATTTAGATGTTCTTGAAAGTTTAAGTATATAATATCATGTCCTTTATCGACATGGAAACATACGGGTCAACAATGAAATGATGTAGTCCACGTGATATGCATGCCTATGCGAATCTCTGATTAACAGTAATTGACAGGTTTCGTTTCATTGAGTATCATGCCACATATTTTTCATAATTAAGTTATACATTCAAACTCAGTCTTTGGGCGACATCCCTTATTCCAAATTAATTATGGCAAGTCAATGAAAGTTGTGAACATAATTTGACCTATCATAGCAATTGTTTTAACTGAAAATAATCAAACAAAAGCTTCCAATGACGTAGTCTCTATCCGCATGAATGAAATATGCTGCACGGGTATTTTCAATTCGTTGTATGGCCGATTTTGTTAACGAGCTTACTTACTTGGTTTTTCATTAAATAACAGAAACGTCAACGTATATAAACAATATAATTATATGCCTTTAATAAGAATGACGTTTTAGGAAGAATTCAACTAGAGTTTTCTAAACTAAACGTCACGTAGGTGAGTCGATCGACGTACATCAACCTAATTGCAGATTTGATCAACGGATCTAAATGCAAATAACGAAGTAAAAATATAAGAACAGTAGCCTGTTCAATTACCCCGAACGTTCCAAAACGTTCCGTAACGTTAGGAATAGAACAACTCAATCCGAGACAACTCAATCCTCTACGTTATCCCAACTTTGGGTTGAGTTATCCACGGGTTGAGTTGTCTTCGGTTTGAGTTGTCCCGTATCCATAACGTTCACTAACAGTCGCTACTGAACACGCTGCTGTTGAGCACACAAAAGATACGCACAATCATAATTTTAAAACATATTAACTCATGTTTGTAATTTGTACCAAATGTAGGCAGAAAATTACGTAGTTCTTTTAGTTTCGTTTTTGTTATTGTGCCTTATAGTACGTGTTTCTTCTACATAAAAAACAAAATGCAATAAATTTTGTTGGTAGCTCATGAGTTGATTTTTATATCTTATCCCTACCCTGCATTCAACACGGGCACAGGTGCCAGAAACAAATTTTCCTTATTATAGTATCTATATACTTGTATACTATAATAAGGAAAGTTTGTGTCTTGCACCTGTGAACACGGATGATGGTACCGAAAATTTGTAGTTGATTTAGTTGTGCACATGAGTCCGTCGCTGCAGATAGATGCATTTTGTGCAGACCCCGGCTAGAACTTGAGCATAACTTAAGACTTCATGTCTAATATTAGCATATCTTGAGATGGTCTACTTTTTCTGCTGGATATTTCGACAGCATTAGACGCCCTCGCCATTTCTCAAACGGACTTGGGACTGGCAATATACGACTGATTTTGCTGAAATAAATCTCTGCCAGTCACCAAATCACTGCATCATGAAAAGTCTTGAATCCCAATACCAAAGATATCACACACAAGGAAATCTAGACTTAATGTCCATCGTGGTCTTATAAACGTGTAGGTAATTTATAAAAATATAATACATTATACATGTGTTACCAGGATTCGAACCTTGGCCGCTGTGGTTACACTGATTCTTATTGTACATTAAGTGCTTATACCACTCGGTCATTGAGACATAGACATAGATGTATATGTATGTATTGTACAATTTATATAACATGTAGATCTCAATCTCCGTAAACAGATATCCTGTAGAGCGTTGTCTAAATTAGCGAGTATGCGAGCGGAAAATTTTAGATCGGATTTTAATCAGATTGTGCAGATCTTTAACATCTTCAAGAAATCCTAGTTCGGCGAAAACTACGGCGAGTAACGAGTCTAAATACAACACATTCAATCATCGAGGCATTATTCAAACAGGATAATAGGAAATATAAAATCATACTATTCAGCAAGGTAAGTTGAACAGAGTATAAATAAAATGAGTCTACTTGCGCAGATGAGAGATCTAAAAATTACCTATTAATTTCTAAATTTTGCAAAAAATATAACGAGTTATCTAATAATAATAATAATAATAATAATAATAATAATAATAATAATAATAATAATAATAATAATAATAATAATAATAATAATAATAATAATAATACATGTATAGAACAGCAAAAATAGGCGTCGCCTCCTGGTGTCGGGAGGTTTGCACTCGTTTTATGGTACCTGAATGTAGTTAGTTACTTGTTTAAACACATTTCCCCGATGTCCTACGTAGTAAGCAACCCATCTGCACAAAAATCATACCTGCGCAGTGAGATGCGCAGTGGCTACAGAGCCCCAAAATCGCGTCTCCTCCTAGTGTCAGGATATTTACACGGGGTTTCTCGGTACCTGAACCTGGTGGGTTTGGTGTTTAAGCACGTTTTTCAGGTGTCCTGGATGGTTAGCAACCTCACTGCAAAAAATCACACTCGCACACCGACTTGCGCCATGGCAACAGAGCCGCAAAGTATACCGTGCAATATGGCTATATAGGGCTATAAAACAGCAAAAATAGGCGTCGCCTCCTGGTGTCGGGAGGTTTGCACGCGTTTTTTGGTACCTGAATGTAGTTAGTTACTTGTTTAAACACATTTCCCCGATGCCCTACGTAGTTAGCAACCCATTTGCACAAAAATCATACCTGCGCAGTGAGATGCGCAGTGGCTACAGAGCCCCAAAGTCGCGTCTCCTCCTAGTGTCGGGACATTTGCACGGGGTTTCTCGGTACCTGAACCTGGTGGGTTTGGTGTTTAAACACGTTTTTCAGGTGCCCTGGATGGTTAGCAACCTAACTGCAAAAAATCACACTCGCACACGGACTAGCGCCATGGCAACAGAGCCGCAAAATATACCGTGCAATACGGCTATATAGGGCTATAGAACAGCAAAAATAGGCGTCGCCTCCTGGTGTCGGGAGGTTTGCACGCGTTTTTGGTACCTGAATGTAGTTAGTTACTTGTTTAAACACATTTCTCCGATGCCCTACGTAGTTAGCAACCCATTTGCACAAAAATCATACCTGCGCAGTGAGATGCGCAGTGGCTACAGAGCCCCAAAGTCTCGACTCCTCCTAGTGTCGGGAAATTTGCACGGGGTTTCTCGGTACCTGAACCTGGTGGGTTTGGTGTTTAAACACGTTTTTCAGGTGCCCTGGATGGTTAGCAACATAACTGCAAAAAATCACACTCGCACACCGACTTGCGCCATGGCAACAGAGCCGCAAATTATACCGTGCAATATCGCTATAAAGGGATATAGAACACCAAAAATAGGCGTCGCCTCCTGGTGTCGGGAGGTTTGCACGCGTTTTTTGGTACCTGAATGTAGTTAGTTACTTGTTTAAACACATTTCCCCGATGACCGACGTAGTTAGCAACCCATTTGCACAAAAATCATTCCTGCGCAGTGAGATGCGCAGTGGCTACAGAGCCCCAAAGTCGCGTCTCCTCCTAGTGTCGGGAGATTTGCACGGGGTTTCTCGGTACCTGAACCTGGTGGGTTTAGTGTTTAAACACGTTTTTCAGGTGCCCTGGATGGTTAGCAACCTAACTGCAAAAAATCACACTCGCACATCGACTTGCGCCGTGGCAACAGAGCCGCAAAGTTTACCGTGCAATATGGTTAAATAGGGCTATAGAACAGCAAAAATAGGCGTTGCCTCCTGGTGTCGGGAGGTTTGAACGCGTTTTTTGGTACCTGAATGTAGTTAGTTACTTGTTTAAACACATTTCCCGATGCCCTGCGTAGTTAGCAACCCATTTGCACAAAAGTCATACATGCGCAGTGAGATGCGTAGTGGCTACAGAGCCCCAAAATCGCGTCTCCATCTAGTGTCGGGAGATTTGCACGGGGTTTCTCGGTACCTGAACGTGGTGGGTTTGGTGTTTAAACACGTTTTTCAGGTGCCCTGGATGGTTAGCAACCTAACTGCAAAAAAAATCACACTCGCACACCGACTTGCGCCATGGCAACAGAGCCGCAAATTATACCGTGCAATATCGCTATATAGGGCTATAGAACACCAAAAATAGGCGTCGCCTCCTGGTGTCGGGAGGTTTGCACGCGTTTTTTAGTACCTGAATGTAGTTAGTTACTTGTTTAAACACATTTCCCCGATGCCCTACGTAGTTAGCAACCCATTTGCACAAAAATCATACATGCGCAGTGAGATGCGCAGTGGCTACAGAGCCTCAAAGTCGCGTCTCCTCCTAGTGTCGGGACATTTGCACGGGGTTTCTCGGTACCTGAACCTGGTGGGTTTAGTGTTTAAACACGTTTTTCAGGTGCCCTGGATGGTTAGCAACCTAACTGCAAAAAATCACACTCGCACACCGACATGCGCCATGGCAACAGAGCCGCAAATTATACCGTGCAATATGGCTATATAGGGCTATAGAACAGCAAAAATATGCGTCGCCTCCTGGTGTTCGGAGGTTTGCACGCGTTTATTGATACCTGAATGTAGTTAGTTACTTGTTTAAACACATTTCCTCGATGCCCTACGTAGTTAGCAACCCATTTGCACAAAAATCATACCTGCGCAGTGAGATGCGCAGTGGCTACAGAGCCCCAAATGCGCGTCTCTTCTCAGTGTCAGGAGATTTGCACGGGGTTTCTCGGTACCTGAACCTGGTGGGTTTGGTGTTTAAACACGTTTTTCAGGTGCCCTGGATGGTTAGCAACCTAACTGCAAAAAATCACACTCACACACCGACTTGCGCCATGACAACAGAGCCGCAAAGTATACCGTGCAATATGGCTATATAGGGCTATAGAACAGCAAAAATAGGCGTCGCTACCTGGTGTCGGTAGGTTTGCACGCGTTTTTGGTACCTTAATGTAGTTAGTTACTTGTTTAAACACATTTCAACAATGCCCTACGTAGTTAGCAACCCATTTGCACAAAAATCATACCTGCGCAGTGAGATGCGCAGTGGCTACAGAGACCCAAAGTCGCGTCTCCTCCTAGTGTCGGGAGATTTGAACGGGGTTTCTCGGTACCTGAACCTGGTGGGTTTGGTGTTTAAACACGTTTTTCAGGTGCCCTGGATGGTTAGCAACCTAACTGCAAAAAATCACACTCGCACACCGACTTGCGCCATAGCAACAGAGCCGCAAAGTATACCGTGTGATATTGCTATATAGGGCTATAGAATAACAAAAATAGGCGTCGCCTACTGCTGTCGGGAGGTTTGCGCGCGTTTTTTGGTACCTGAATGTAGTTAGTTACTTGTTTAAACACATTTCGGGAGATTTGCACGGGGTTTCTTGGTACCTGAACCTGGTGGGTTTGGTGTTTGAACACGTTTTTCAGGTGCCCTGGAAGGTTAGCAAACTGACTGCAAAAAATCACATTCGCACACCGACTTGCTCCATGGCAACAGAGCCGCAAATTATACCGTGCAATATGGCTATATAGGGCTATAGAACAGCAAAAATAGGCGTTACCTCCTTGGGTCGGGAGGTTTGCACGCGTTTTTTGGTAACTGAATGTAGTTAGTTACTTGTTTAAACACATTTTCCCGATGCCCTACGTAGTTAGCAACCCATTTGCACAAAAGTCATACCAGAGCAGTGAGATGCGCAGTGGCTACAGAGCCCCAAAATCACGTCTCCTCCTAGTGTCGGGAGATTTGCACGGGGTTTCTCGGTACCTGAACGTGGTGGGTTTGGTGTTTAGACACGTTTTTCAGGTGTCCTGGATGGTTAGCAATCTAACTGCAAATAATCACACTCGCACACCGACTTGCGCCATGGCAACAGAGCCGCAAAAAATACCGTGCAATAATGCTATAAAGGGCTATAGAACAGCAAAAATAGGCCTCGCCTCCTGGTGTCGGGAGGTTTGCACGCGTTTTTTGGTACCTGAATGTAGTTAGTTACTTGTTTAAACACATATCCCCGATGACCGACGTAGTTAGCAACCCATTTGCACAAAAATCATACCTGCGCAGTGAGATGCGCAGTGGCTACAGAGCCCCAAAGTCGCGTCTCCTCCTAGTGTCGGGAGATTTGCACGGCGTTTCTCGGTACCTGAACCTGGTGGGTTTGGTGTTTAAACACCTTTTTCAGGTGCCCTGGATGGTTAGCAACCTCACTGCAAAAAATTATACTCGCACACCGACTTGCGCCATGGCAACAGAGCCGCAAAGTATACCGTGCAATATGGCTATATAGGGCTATAGAACAGCAAAAATGGCCGCCTCTTCCTGGTGTCGCAAGTTTTTCACGCGTATTTTGCTACCTGAATGTAGTTAGTTACTTGTTTAAACACATTTCCCCGATGCCCTACGTAGTAAGCAACGCATTTGCACAAAAATCATACCTGCGCAGTGAGATGCGCAGTGGCTACAGAGCCCCAAAGTCGCGTCTCCTACTAGTGTCGGGAGAATTTCACGGGGTTTCTCGGTACCTGAACCTGGTGGGTTTGGTGTTTAAACACGTTTTTCAAGTGCCATGGATGGTTAGCAACCTAACTGCAAAAAATCACACTCGCACACCGACTTGCGCCATGGCAACAGAGCCGCAAAGTATATCGTGCAATATGGCTATATAGGGCTAAAGAACAGCAAAATGGCCGCCTCATCCTTGTGTCGCAAGGTTTGAACGCGTTTTTTGCTACCTAAATGTAGTTAGTTACTTGTTTAAACACATTTTCCTGATGCCCTACGTAGTTAGCAACCCATTTGCACAAAAATCATACCTGCGCAGTGAGATGCGCAGTGGCTACAGAGCCCCAAAGTCGCGTCTCCTCCTAGTGTCAGGAGATTTGCAGGGGTTTCTCGCGTGGAAACCTTGCGACACCAGGTATATATAGCCATATTGCACGGTATATTTTGCGGCTCTGTTGCCATGGCGCAACTCGGTGTGCGAATGTGATTTTTTGCAGTTAGGTTGCTAACGATCTAGGGCACCTGAAAAACGTGTTTAAACACCAAACCCACCAGGTTCAGGTACCGAGAATACCCGTGCGAATCTCGAGACACCAGGATGAGGGGCGACTTTGGGGCCCTGTAGCCAATACGCATCTCACTGCGCAGGTATGATTTTTGTGTAAATAGGTTGCTAACTACGTAGGGCATCAGGAAAACGTGTTTAAACAAGTAAGTAACAACATTCAGGTAGCAAAAAACGCGTGCAAACCTCGGCACACCAGGATGAAGGGCCTATTTTTGCTGTTCTATAGCCATATATAGCGATATTGCACGGTATAATTTGCGGCTCTGTTGCCATGGCGCAAGTCGGAGTGCGAGTGTGATCTTTTGCAGTTAGGTTGCTAACCAACCAGTGCACCTGAAAAACGTGTTTAAACACCAAACCCACCAGGTTAAGGTACCGAGAAACCCCGTGCAATTCTCCCGACACTAGGAGGAGACGCGACTTTGGGTCGCTGTAGCCACTGCGCATCTCTCTGCGCAGGTATGATTTTTGTGCTCATGGGTTGCTAACTACGTAGGGCATCGGGAAAACGTGTTTAAAAAGTAAGTAACTACATTCAGGTAGCAAAAAACGCGTGCAAACCTCGGGACAACAGGATGAGGGGCCTATTTTTGCTGTTCTATAGCCATATATAGCCATTTTGCACGGTATACTTTGCGGCTCTGTTGCCATGGCGCACCTCGGTGTGCGAATGTGATTTTTTACAGTTAGGTTGCTAACGATCTAGGGCACCTGAAAAACGTGTTTAAACACCAAACACGCCAGGTTCAGGTACCGAGAAACCCCGTGCAAATCTCGGGACACCAGGATAAGAGGCGAATTTGGGGCCCTGTAGCCACTGCGCATCTCACTGCGCAGGTATGATTTTTGTGTAAATAGGTTGCTAACTACGTAGGGCATCGGGAAAATGTGTTTAAACAAGTAAGTAGCTACATTCAGGTAGCAAAAAACGCGTGCAAACCTCGGGACACCAGGATGAGGGGCCCTTTTTTTGCTGTTCTATAGCCATATATAGCCATATTACACGGTATACTTTGCGGCTCTGTTGCCATGGCGCAAGTCGGAGTGCGAGTGTGATCTTTTGCAGTTAGGTTGCTAACCAACCAGTGCACCTGAAAAACGTGTTTAAACACCAAACCCACCAGGTTCAGGTACCGAGAATACCCGTGCAAATCTCGGGACACCAGGATGAGGGGCGACTTTGTGACCCTGTAGCCACTGCGCATCTCACTGCGCAGGTATAATTTTTTTGCAAATAGGTTGCTAACTACGTAGGGCATCGGGAAAATGTGTTTTAACAAGTAATTGACTCCATTTAGGTAGCAAAAAAAGCGTGCAAACCTTGCGACACCAGGAAGAGGCGGCCATTTTTGCTGTTCTATAGCCCTATTAAGCCATATTGCACGGTATATTTTGCGGCTCTGTTGCCATGGCGCACCTCGGTGTGCGAATGTGATGTTTTGCAGTTAGGTTGCTAACCATCTAGGGCACCTGAAAAACGTGTTTAAACACCAAACCCGCCAGGTTCAGGTACCCAGAAACCCCGTGCAAATCTCGGGACACCAGGATGAGGGGCGAATTTGGGGCCCTGTAGCCACTGCGCATCTCACTGCGCAGGTATATTTTTTTGCAAATAGCTTGCTAACTACGTAGGGCATCGGGAAAATGTGTTTAAACAAGTAACTGACTACATTTAGGTAGCAAAAACCGCGTGCAAACTTTGCGACACCAGGATGAGGCGGCCATTTTTGCTGTTCTATAGCCCTATATAGCCATATTGCACGGTATACTTTGCGGCTCTGTTGCCATGGCGCACCTCGGTGTGCGAATGTGATTTTTTGCAGTTAGGTTGCTAATTATCTAGGGCACCTGAAAAACGTGTTTAAACACCAAACCCGCCATGTTCAGGTACCGAGAATACCCGTGCAAATCTCGGGACACCAGGATGAGGGGCGACTTTGCGGCCCTGTAGCCACTGCGCATCTCACTGCGCAGGTATGATTTTTGTGTAAATAGGTTGCTAACTACGTAGGGCATCGGGAAAACGTGTTTGAAAATAAGTAACTACATTCAGGTAGCAAAAAACGCGTGCAAACCTCGGGACTCCAGGATGAGTGGCCTATTTTTGCTGTTCTATAGCCATATATAGCCATATTGCACGGTATACTTTGCGGCTCTGTTGCCATGGCGCACCTCGGTGTGCGAATGTGATTTTTTGCAGTTAGGATGCTAACCATCTAGAGAACCTGAAAAACGTGTTTAAACACCAAACCCGCCCGGTTCAGGTACCGAGAAACCCCGTGCAAATCTCGGGACACCAGGATGAGGGGCGACTTTGGGGCCCTGTAGCCACTTCGCATCTCACTGCGCAGGTATAATTTTTTTTGCAAATAGGTTGCTAACTACGTAGGGCATCGGGAAAATGTGTTTAAACAAGTAACTGACTACATTTAGGTAACAAAAAACGCGTGCAAACTTTGCGACACCAGGATGAGGCGGCCATTTTTGCTGTTCTATAGCCATATATAGCCATATTGCACGGTATACTTTGCGGCTCTGTTGCCATGGCGCACCTCGGTGTGCGAATGTGATTTTTTGCAGTTAGGTTGCTAACCATCTAGGGCACCTGAAAAACGTGTTTAAACACCAAACCCACCAGGTTCAGGTACCGAGAAACCCCGTGCAAATCTCGGGACACCAGGATGAGGGGCGACTTTGGGGCCCTGTAGCCACTGCGCATCTCACTGCGCAGGTATAATTTTTGTGTAAATAGGTTGCTAACTACGTAGGGCATCGGGAAAATGTGTTTAAACAAGTAACTGACTACATTTAGGTAGCAAAAAACGCGTGCAAACCTTGCGACACCAGTATGAGGCGGCCATTTTTGCTGTTCTATATCCCTACATTTTGTAATAATGAAAATAATGAAAAATAATGAAATTAATAATGAAAATAATAATGAAAATAATGATAATAATGAAAATAATGATAATAATAATAATAATAATAATAATAATAATATTTATTTGGCATAGTGTACACATGGTAAAATTACATAGAACAAATATATCACTTTTACTTTTTATTCCTCCATATATGAAGAGTACAAAATACGTATATGTTATTAAACAGGGCAAGTGTGCCTTAAGGAAGATATCGGCACACTTTCTTAGGTATTGGCCCGAGGGCTTCAGCCCGAGGGCTAATGCCGAGAAAAGTGTGCCGATATCGACTTAAGGCACACTTGCCCTGTTTCATAACCTTTTTATTGCATATGTTGACCAATGCATGTAATGATGATTTTTCTACAACAAAAGTACACTTTTTCTCGACGTAACGCGCTATTTTGCACGTTGACGTTACGTCACATGTATTGTTTTGTTTTCAACGCCGAAACGTTGGAATCTAATGAACGCTTGTTATAAAACGTAAGTCTGGTTGTTGATTATCTTATAAATTTTTATATGAAAAAAACACACGTCGTAAAATTGAATAGCTTCTTGTTGCTAATTACGTACGAATTTCACGTGCGGAAAGTCTGCCGTTGTTAAACTGCAGACGCGTAATGACCGGAAGTTGCCTCAATATCGATTTTTGGCACACTAGGAAGTGAGCCAAATATCGATATTTTGGCACACTTGCTCAATACCGGAATGTATTGCCCACATTGAGGCTATATTGGCGCACTTATTCGTCGATTTTGTTACTATTTATAGTAACATATGCAATAAAAAATATTATATCATATCATTACAAACTGTATACATGCATGCTCATATTACAGTGAACAATAAATACATTATAATACATTAAACAACTGACATGTTAATTAATTACTGGTATTATAATGGCGCTTATCATAAAGAGCCACAAATTATCAATATACATGTATTAGTTTTCAATATAGTAAGTCAAACAGCTTACTCACAAGAATACATATATACTATCAAATATGGTTTGAAAGACTCATAAAACAAATGGTACACAAGCTTAAATTATTACAAATTACTTAAAAGGTATTTTTTGACAGAAGATTTAGAAGAATAAATTGTATTTAATTCTGTTAAATAAGGTGGTAGACTGTTCCATAATTTAGCCCCCAAATAAATAAAAGATTTTTTTTACCATAACTTTTAACAGTAGGTAAAGCATATGCACCTTTTGGGTTGAGCCTTGTACTGTACGAGTAAAGTTCACTTAATGGCAAAAAAACTGTTCATTAAGTAGAGCGAACCCATGTTTCATTTTAAAAACATGAGATAACATAATGTGTTGAACTCTCACAGAAACTGGCAACCAGCCGACAGATTTGAATTGCTGTGGACCAATGTGTGCTCTGGATTCAAGTCCAAGAACAAATCTTATTAGTTTATTATGTGTGATTTGACGGTTTTTTTGGTAAAGAACTAGTTATAAGCTATGATAGCCAAACAGTTCATGCATAGTCAAAATGACACTGAATTAGGGATGAAACGAGTAGTTTTTGTGCGTTCAGTTAGTTAATCTTTTTTCTATGAAGAACATATTAAGCGAGAATTTGCTTTTTTAAAAATAGAACGTGCCATGGCATCAAATGTTAAACTTTGGTCTAAAGTTGCTCCAAGATATTTAACGAAAAAGGAACTTTTAATTTTAGAGTCATTACAAGTAATATTAAGGTTAGGATTTGATTTTAGATTTAGATCCAAAGAGAATTGATTCTGTTTTTCCTAAATGTAATGATAATTTGTTGTCAATAAGCCATTGATTGACTTACATAAGCAAGATCTTCAGACAATTATTGTTCAACTTTTGATTTATCCTTATCTGACACTAAAATAGCTGAATCATCAGCATAATTATAATAAAAGTTTGTTCTTAACTACCATAGACATGTCATTGTAGCTTAAATTTAAAAAAGGGGAGGGCCAAGAATTGAACCCTGAGGTACACCATAAGTGATAGGAGAAGATGTAGAATAAGTTCCAGAGACATCAACTAACTGTTGTCTACCAGTAAGATAAGAGTTGTACCACATTAATTTTACAATGTCACTACTGAAGCCACATGATTTAGATTTCATAAGAAAAATGGAGTGGTCAACAGTATCAAAGGCATTTTGTAAATCTAACAGAACCATGCCTTCTATATTTCCTTTATCCATTTCAAATCTTAAAAAATCCGTCAAATGAGTCAAACATGAGGCAGTAGAGAAACCACTTCTTAATCCAGATTGAAATTCAAACAATATTTTTTATCTTTGAGATCAGACTCAATTTGGTCATAAACCACTTTTTCAAATAAATTTCATGTTAAAGGTCGAATTTTTATATCTGTAGGGGAGGTAATACTGTACATGCCAATCAATTTTGTATCCATGACGCCTACAAATTTAATGGCCTGACGCCTGTTTGACATTGAAAATATCACGTGATCAATTATTCAGTGTTAAGCGACGTTTGTTTGTTCTTCTGGTCATAAGCGTCTGGGAAAACATGGCGTCCGCAGCACTTAGAATTAGCGGACGACTGTGTCGAAATTTTGTTTTGGAGAATACTGTTCGGGTAAATATTGTAAAAATGAGTTTTATTCATTTAAGGAATGTCAGTTGCATTAAACAAAACCCAATATATTTTAATTTAAGGTGCAATTATCCTTCATGTTGCTTCTATTTTCGTGGTGTACTGTTTCCAGTAGTTTACAAAGTCATGCGAATCGTGAAGACGAGTCGTCCTTGATCGGCTTGTCTAAAAAACAACTCATATTTACGTAAAAAATAATAATGCATGTAATCTTAAAAACTAAGGTACAATATGTATACTTCCTATATAAGGAAATATTGTGATCAGGTTTCACCAATACCAATACATGACTTCACAATCACAGACTCCTGTGTATTTGACCTGCAACAAACTTGAGTCTCACTCCAGTAACATCTGAATCTGAATGTATACACTGCAGGACTTTTCGGTATGTATGCAGTGGGAGAGAGAAGCTAAATTAGAAGCACTGTTGGAAAGCTGGGGACAATTGCAGTTTACCGGTACATAAAAATTCCGCGAAATTGTAGTGTTTATTAGTAACTAATCCTGGCAAAGCATTAACGCTAACAACCAATGAAAGTACAGGATTTCATGTTATATCAGGGGCTACTGCCCCCGAACCCCCTTTTTATGTTTTAAGCGAGAAAATATGCAGCCTGCTCTGACCGGTTAGGCATGCGCAGAAGTGGTAAACAAACTAGTACCGGTAAACTGCAATCTATCCGAAAGCTGTTTTAAAGCTCTGTACTGTCTCTGCGCACCCAACAACACTGTCTAAGTTATTCCAATCAGTAATAGTCTTTGGAAAGAATGAATGTTTAAATTGGTCACTTTTTGTGTTAATAGGTTTAAAGCACTTAAGATAATTTTTAAATTTATTGCTTGATTTTCTACAATGTTTTTGCTAATGTAATCGTCTAATTTCTTGGGTTTGATTAGGCGTTTACCACGAATAGTGGTCAAATAGGTATCGGGGGACATTGCTGGCACCAGCCCCTCATTCACCTTGAAGAAGAATGTCAGTCATGCTATTTTCCTTCTGTCCTGTAGTGAAGGTAGCTCAACATAGTTGCTTCAACATACTGGTGACGGAGTCATGTTCATAAACATGAGTGTAACTGTGGAATCCAGTAAACCTGTGTGGAAGTTCTGTATTGGTAGTCCTGAATAACATCCTAGATTCAAGGCTAGGCTTATTATTGTGTAACTAATATAGCTGCTACCAAAACAAAATTCTAATACCATAGAGACTAGCTTTTAGACTTGGCATTTTCAAACTGTCAAGTATATATTATAAATTATATTCCTCCATAATTCTTCCTGGCAACTAATTTTTGTCTTACAAAGTTACCACAACATCACAACAACTGATGCCCTGAATCTATAATTATGTATTGAGAAGTTATCTTGTAATTTTCCCTTGCAAGGTCATGTTAGAAATTCAAAATGGTTTAATATTTTTGTAGATGTTGAGCTTTCACTATCAATATTTCATAATTAGTGAATGTGATATATTCCAACAGAATTAACCTGAGCTTTACCTTTACGCAAGCGTACATTAAACTCAGTTTTTATTTTCTATTTTTGTCTTCGGCTGTAAATCATGTTATATCGGAAATTTTCGCAAAATACACACATTGAACAATTAATTTCGTCTCATATGAATAAATACTTTGAAACAGTGCCACAATATTGCAGACTTACATGCTTCTTTATGAACAAATGTGTCCAAAATTAAAAGTACAATAACATGCTATTTTTACAAAATTGATTTATTGTCAAATAAGCTGTTATAAACACGTGTACAAACATATACATGCATACAGAAAGTAACAATTGATTGTAACTGAAACATGTAATTATTATAATAAGGTAGTTCAAGCTCAGGCTAATATTGTTGCACTATATATAATGTTTAAATCCTGTTTTAAAGTTAAGAAAATTATTAAACTTTCTGTCAAATGCTGCTATTCATAGTTTGTTCTCTTTTTTCTGGAGAAAACATTTCTTATTACTTTTAGGTATCTGCAGTTTCTCAATCACAACAAAAGAGACAGTTGTCTCTTCATGAATATTTATCTTGGGATCTTCTAAAGGGTGCTGGTGTGAAGGTACCTAGATACAAGGTTACTGAAAGCGCTGGCGAAGTTAGAAGATTAGCAGAAGATATAGGTATGTTCATAAGAAAGTCTAAGGGTAATCTTAAGTTTGTCTGGTTCCTAGTCATACTTTGACAGGGAAAAAGTATGCCAGGCAAAGCAGAATAATGGCAGCACCCTATGTAGTGTACAAGACATTGGATAACAATGTTTTCAAATAAAAATTTGTCTTTATGAAGGCTTAAATAAAATGATTTTAGTACAAAAACTACAGTGGATACCTTATATTAGGCCTTCTGTTCCATTCATGCTTAATAAAGCAGTTGAAATTCAAACGAGACCATTCCATGTCCAAATTGTCCCCACTTGAAGACATGGGTTTTGTTTAATCATTCGCTTTATTAATTCTAATATGAAAAGACTTCCAATTGCAAAAGTAGTACTAAAGTTTCTAAACTTCTACCAAATTTACTATTGTCGGAAAAAGATCATGCAAAATAAAAAAAGTAAAAGAAAGTTTGTAACCTGAAGATAAATTGAGTGTCAGCCAATAATGTGCTTTGCCTGACCCGATAATGATAAAGGTAAGAGGCAGGTAATCCAGAATGGTTTCCAGTCTGTCTCTATATACATATTTAGTGGACTTAACATCTTAGTTTGATTACCCTGATAATTGAAATCTTCTTCAGACAGGGATCCCTCACAGTAACATTCAATCCATGTGTGGGCAGCCCACTCCTGGTTCTATAAAAGAAATATGATTTATCTAGGAACATTGATAAAGACTTAACATGTAAATTAATTTAAAAGGATTTTTCCTTGAGGTCTTTTTATGTTAATTTGAAAAATGTTCCCTCTAATTATTGAAATAAAAAAAATCTGTCAAGCATTGATGTAAGTCCTCAGGATTTTCGGGACCATGGAAAGAGTTATTATTGTTGTGTAAAAGCTGCTAAATCATAACATTTTGGAATTTCTTGTATGGAAAAAATTAACTTGCACTCCCTAGACTTCAAGAAACTTACATACAAATGTTCTACTTTTAAAGACAGCCATGTTAATCTTGTCTGAATAGATTTGTTGTTCATATTCAATATTTTTTTCGAAAGCTGAATTATCAAAAAAAAACTCTAGTAGTTATAAAATGTATCTGAATTCTGTTGTAGGTTTACTACAGGTTAGAGTTATATTTATATCATATTGAATAAATTACCTGGTGTAGTTACACCACACTTAATAGATAAGCTATTTATAGGTCAAGTATTATGACCTCATGCTTTTTTAAGATAATGAGTTAGCTTTCAATTATACGTGCATATGCCCTATTAAGACTATACTTTTGACCCTGAGTCAAATTTTACTGATTGACATTTATTGTCCAATGCCTTTTTCTGTTTGTTGGGCACATCAGAGCATCAGACTTTGCATTTACCCCTATAGTTTCATACTTTCTCAAATGTCAAAGTTTGAATAATTTCACAGTAAATGAATTATGTTGTACTAAATGAATATCAAGGTGTCATTGTCTCTGCAAGCAGCCATTAAATCACTTAGGTATTTATCTGTACTATATGATCTTAAAGCACCATTTCTAAACACTAAGGTATTTGTCTTTTCTACCAGATTTTATAACATACAATTGCCCAATTTTGAATCTCGAAGTTGTCTGATGAGCATTTTAATAAGCCGCCATGAAATTATTCATGATTTGACAATAAAATGAGAAAAAAGTGAACAATAACAAAGCATGGTTGTAAGTTTTACATCGTCACATTTTTTTCAGTAAATGAAACTGGTAACCAGGATGTAGTTGTTAAAGCTCAAGTACTGGCTGGAGGTAGAGGAAAAGGTTCATTTTCGAGTGGTTTGAAGGGAGGAGTTAAATTATGTTTTTCGTAAGTTAACTTTTTATTGATTTGATATTGTGATTCAATCTGGATGGACAGACATTATGTTTGAACATATATTAAGTCTTAATTCTTTCATGTTAAAACTTTAATCACCAATTCAACAATAGTTGGGAATTAGGTATAGTAGAAGAAGGAAGTTAACCTTTAGGATTGTAATGTAGGAATCATGCTTATGCCCACCACTGTTAAATCAATTATAAGCCTAGAAAGACAAATATTATTTTCATCAGAATCTAATCAAAGAATGTAAAAAAGTAAGCGTGAAGTCTTTATCACAAAACAAGTTAAACTTTATATTGTGACTCTGTGTTGTTTTCCCAATTTGGTATTTCAACATCAGCCCAACTTGTTATTTTTTATATGGAGTATAAGTGTATCATGTTGGACCATGTAAGAAATGATAGTATTTTAATCGTCTATGAAATATAAAACATTTTTATTCTTAAACATAAACATCACTATTAATTTTCATGAAATATTAAAAACAAAAATTATTCATTTATTTAGGCCTGAGGAAGCAGAAAATATGGCCAGTAAAATGATAGGACATAAATTATTTACAAAACAAACTGGTGAACAGGGACGAATATGTAATACTGTAATGGTTGTTGAGAGATTATATCCTAGAAGAGAATTCTACTTTGCAATTGCTATGGAAAGAGCTTTCGCTGTAAGTAAATTTTCTTGGTATTATTTTGTACTGTCTACATAGTCCAATTTATGGCTTTAAAGGTTATTGTTGAAGAAAACCTGATAGTTGCCTTTATTTTATTATGATTTTTTGTATAATATTAGTTACCCTAGTTGAAGTTAGGGTTTTCAAATAAAAACATTCGCTGTCCCGAACCTGACAACTGCTAATCTTGCTGGGAGTCATAGTATTTGAAAAATGATATGTAGATTCTCGTAAGTGCGACCTAATGAAACCTCTGACTCTTTGAAATCTTTATTTTGCTATCAATTTTTAAGTCTTTTTTTCATACTGCCACTGGAGAATAATCCTGTATTTTTAAAATTAAACTGTTTTTTTGTACTTTTTGAAAATTAGGCTGTAATCTAAAATTGCAATTATTTTAACTTGATTCTTGGTAGTGTTCATAACCAGTGTTAGTGGAATCATTCACAAGTGTATAGGGCACTGCAATTTTCACCTGACTCTAGGTATAGATGGTTAGACCTAACATTTTAGAAATGATTGACCCCCACCCTTTCCTGCTGATCTTAAAATTCCTTCACCATGTTGGCAGCCCTTTGTTACTCTATATTTCAGTAAATAATGAATTTAGTAGCTGATTTCAAACTATCTTCACCATGTTGGCAGCCCTTTGCAGCTCTAGTTCAGTAGATAACGAACAATGTACATTATTTCAGGGACCTATTATGATAGGTAGTTCTCAAGGTGGTATGAATATTGAAGAAGTAGCCAGAGAAAATCCTACTGCCATTGTTAAAGAACCAATTGATATTACTACAGGATTAACTAGGGAACAGGCTGTTAGTTTAGCTGCTGACATGATGTTTGATTCATCTTGTATTGATCAGGTAAGCTTTTCTGAATTGAATAGAGCTTTTACCGTAGAAGTTTATAATTTTTAGCTGAACTAGTAGGGAAATAGTGGGACTATCCTACTCAATGTATGATGCTCCATATTTCTTGCATGAATTTGACTGATTAATGTACATATTATACTTCAGAAAATGCCTACATAAGGTATTGCATTGTATCTATCTATTACTTCAATCACAAAAAGTACCCACTTTGTATTGCATACATCTCAAATGACTTGCAAAATTAAAATTTGTTTATGGTTCATTACACAAGTATGGGAATAATTGAGCATTCTTGACTTGGATTTTATGTTTCCAGCTTTCAACAACAATTTTATATTAACAATACTTACTAGCGCTTCCATATGGAGTTAACAACTTCTCTGTATACAAAACTAAGGGGCTGGGTTTAGTGACCTGTCATTCTGCTTTAGAATATTTATTTATAAATATAGAGTGAATGGTACATCATGTTGCAATGTTTGTTTTAATGTATATTTTCAGGCTGCCGATACATTTTTAAATCTTTATAATAATGTGTTTTTGAAGTATGATGCAACCATGTTAGAGATTAATCCAATGGCTGAAGATAATAATGGAAATGGTATACTTGTCTTAATCTTTTCTTTCATTTGTCTCACTATATATTTTTAATCAGCACATCAAAATTTGATTTTTATATCCCCGCTTTGAAGAAGAGAGGGCTATACTGTTTTACCCTTGTTCGTGCATGCGTCCGTCCGTCCGTTACAAAATTTCCGTCACAGTTTTCTTAGTTGCTCTTTTCATAAGGCAACTGGTCTTTGAGTCAGAAGATGTACTGTCCCGATATGACTGAAACATTGTTAAAATGTGGAGTAAAGCACCATAGGTTTCATTACATTTTAAGCATGCACTTCAGAGCCCTGTGGCTGTTAGGACATACACAAACTTAGTGTAATGTCTACTCACTTTTCTTGTTACAACTCTGATCATTATAATGTGGTTCCAATTTATACCCTGTATGAGGTTGGTGTATATTAAAAATTATGTTTATCGTAAAAATAAGCATGAACAACATAACGAAAAATGGAAAGATTTTACAAATTGGTTTAACTAGTATTAATCTCAACAACAGTTAGAAGTAGAACAAGTATTGTGTTTGAAAACTGATCTTAGGCTCATTTTGTTTTTCAATAATAATATGTTTCAACATTGATTATAAAGGGTTTAAAGCATTGAATGTAATGTGTGCCAAGTTAGTACTTGGCCATAACAGACATGACAGCTCTAAACAGGCATTGTTTGATTTACATTGGCTGCCTGTAAAACAAAGAATTGAATTTAAAATATTGACATACATGTATATGTATAACTGTTCAGTTGGAAACGCTCCTGGGTATCTGATGGAACTCCTGTCCACTAAAACTTCCAAACGAACACTAACGAACTCGGCATCGTCAGTAGGTTGCTATGTGGTTCCTCATAATTGTAGAAAAACATTTAATGCGGAGGGTTTCAAACAGCAGGTCCACAGCTTTGGAATGATCTACCTCTCGGGTTGAGACAATGTAATTCTATTGATGTTTTCAAAAAAAGACTAAAAACCCATTTATTTAAAAGATATTTTCAATAGTTAATCATGTATACATTGTAACTATGTTTGAAATGTGTTGTAATTGTAAAACGCCATTGAATATGTTTTTTTTAACGTAGAAATAGGCGTTTAAGAAAATAAAACAAGTTTAAGTTTTAAGTTTAAGTTTAACGTATTTGTGTTTGAAAATTATGTTTTCATATTTCAGTATATTGTATGGATTGTAAGTTAAATTTTGATGATAATGCGGCTTATAGACAACCTGATATATATTCATTACGTGATTGGTCTCAGGAAGACTCTCGAGAACAGATGGCTGCTAAATATGATCTGAATTATATTGGTTTAGATGGTAGCATTGGTTGTCTAGGTACGTATTATATAAACAAATAGTCTAGGAAATAAGTGGGTATCTGGTTGTCCAGGGCAACCACTTTTATGTTGGAACAACAACAAAAAATTAGATTAAGTGCTTGCTTGCTTGCTGTCAATCTGATTAAAACCTGATCTAAAATTCTCTGCCCGCCTTAACTCTTATTTAGATTAGACTTTTTCGTTATGATGGCCACATTAGGGTGACCTTTTCTCATCTTAATATTCATGATGCAATCATTATGTCTGAAATTCGAATATAAACTTTCGTATTTGCTTCCTTTAAATCTTAAATTTTATGATGCTTTTAAAATCACACCTAACCGTAAAGCTTGCTCAGCAGGACCTTTGAGTCAGCTAAAATATCAGAAAACTGGAACCAACTACAAAAGATTCGATAATTTGTCAATTTATTATCACAATCTAAATTTTTTAGCTCACTATTCGAAGAATAGTAAGAGCTATCGTACTCACCACGGCGTCGATGTCGGCATCGGCGTTGGTTAAAGTTTTTTAAAAAGGCTATTGTCTTGTATACCGTCAAAGATATTTGCTTCAAACCTCACATACTTACTTACTGTGACACAGGGCATATCCCTGACAAGTTACATAACTCTGTCAACAGCAATTTCAGAGTTATGCCCCTTTTCCACTTAGAAATTTTGGTTAAAGTATGCATGCAAGCCCTTATCTCCAAAACTAATTCAGATATCAGTTTCAAAATTCTCACAAATATTAACGATGATAATGAGAGCTTGTATCAACAAGTGCCATAACTCTATAAAGCTTTCTGGCAAAATTATGCCCCTTTTTGGACTTGGAAAGTCTTTGTTACACTTCTGCATGACAGTTGCTATCTCCGAAACTAACTCACATATCAAGTTGAAACCTCACACAGATACTTAGTATAAAAATATGAGGTTGTATCACTAGGTCCCATAACTCTATGTAGTTTTTTCAACAGAATTATGCCCCTTTTTAGACTTAGAAAATCTTGGTTAAAGTTCTTCAAGTAAGTTCTTATCTCCAAAACTAACTAACATATCACTTTGAAACTTCTCACAAACATTTAGGCTAAATATTCGAGCTTGTATCAACAAGTGCCATAACTATATGAAGCTTTATTACAAAATTATCCTCCTTAATTGACTTACAAAATGTTGCTTTAACTTTCCAATGTAGGTTGCTTTCTCCAAAAGTAACTCAGATATCGGGTTGAAACTTCACACATATACTATGAACATATGAGCTTCTATCACTAGGTCCCATAACTCTATGTACTTTTTGGAAAGAATTATGCCCCTTTGTGGACTTAGGGACTTACATGCAATACTTTTTGGACTTATATGTTTTAAGTTTTGAATGCAACTTCGTTCTGCAAAGCTTTCACAGGTGACAGATTCTTACTGCCTATCACATTGCTTTCTTCTAGCATTATTCGAATAGTCGAGCATTGGCTGTCTTACGGACAGCTCTTGTTATCATTGATTATTCTTGTAGCCCCATTGTTGGACCAGGATATGATATCATACAAATAAGATTGTAATAGATATTGTAATATTTTAGTAAATGGAGCTGGTTTGGCTATGGCAACTATGGATATAATTAAGTTACATGGTGGGGAACCTGCTAATTTTCTAGATGTTGGAGGTGGTGCCACATCTAAACAAGTAACTGAAGCATTTAGACTTATCACATCTGATCCTAAAGTAAGTGTTCTACGTTTCTTACATTTTGTATTTTTACTTTGATATTATTTATCATTCAGTCACCGTGAAACAGACAATTTTTCTGTGAATAAAAAAAATCTATCTAGATCTGCAGGTTAGCAGGACCAAGCATCGGCCAATTTTTTTTTTATCTCACCCATACAATTTTCAATTCATCATTTTTGCATTTAAGTATTTGGATGATAAGTAATAATATGTATGGGAAATTTCTCTTGTTGTGTTGTTAAAAAACATCCCTTGCTAGATAGCGCTATTAGCTTTCTGATCTTTTATTGTTTTAAACAATCATAATTATTTTATGTGTCATCTCTGGAAACCCAGCAATTACATATTCTTGGATGTCTGTACTAGCCTTCAATCTTTCATTAATCAGCAATGACCTTTTTTCTGTATTTACTATACATATAAAACTATTACAGGTACATTCTATATTAGTAAATATATTTGGTGGAATAATGAGATGTGATGTTATAGCACAAGGTATCGTACAAGCTGGTGAAACATTAGATCTTAAAATACCTATTGTTGTAAGACTCCAAGGTATGCTATTACATTAAACTTAAGTTTTTAAAAGTGCATGCTCACAGTGTGTTTTGTTTATCCATGTTGTACATGGTTATAATCGAAGTAAGGAGGGAGAATGATCATTAGAAATATTGAATGACCAATCTACACAAAAGTATGCCCACCATTTAATTGAACCTGTGACCCCTCAATCAGTAGACTTGCGCACTACAGGCTGAGCTAGCTGTGCAGGATAATACATTAGTAAATGTGTAATGCATGGGTGAACGTTTTCAGTATTAATACTGAATTCAGTATTTTTAGAAAAAAATACTCTCTGTAATTTATATGAAAACTTCCTATTTCAGTAACTTGCTAGGAGGGTTTCAAAATTTTCAACTTCCACCCATGGTAATATATATTGTTGACAATTAAGGGTCTAATAATATAATTGATAAATCATGATGTAATTATTAGTGTCAATCATTGTAAAACAAAATGTAATGTTTACTACCATGTAATAATATACCTCTGCTAACTAAATTATTCAAATTTTTCAACGAAAAAATTCGGCTAATAGTTTGGTGAAACACAGACGGGCGGGCGATTGGGCAGGCTGTTGGGCGTATGGCGTGATTAACAATTGTGTTAAAGTTTTAAATCCGGCTTTAATGTGGTTTCCACATTACATTTCTTGTTTAATATTATATAAGTAACACATGGCAGTGAGGGTGACAGTACAGATTATCAACCCGAGGAAAATATTATTTTTCAAGGGTTGATAATCTGTACTGTCACCCTCACTGCCATGTGTTATTTGTTTTATTATACTGACCAAAACTGTCACATGTAAATATTTAATGAACAACAAATAACAACACAGTAAAGACATTTAGAATATTCGTCAACTTTGGTGCAAGATCGATTTTATTTCATCGAGTGAGCTCAGAAAACATATTTTCACGAGTGGCAAAGCCATGTGTGAAAAATTCATGTTCACGAGTTGAAATAAAAAATGATCTTACACCAAAGTTGACGAATATTCTGTTTCTTTCATGCTTAGTTTTGTGTTAAATATTGTATGTATTTTACACAAGTTATAACGTGAAGTCATTTTTACTCAAAGATGACGTCATTTATCTTCTAATATTACGTAAGTGGTCTCCCTTAGATAGTGGGTAATATAACAATGTGATCGAACAAAATAACACCCGCTCCAGTATAGGACTTTGGCGTAGGGAAATTCCAGTGAGGTATAATAATAATATATAATAAATATTTTCAGGTACAAGAGTAGAAGATGCTAAAGCTATCTTAGCTGCCAGTCCTCTTAGAATGTTTGCCTCTGATGATTTAGATCAAGCTGCTAAAATGGTAAATATTATTTATTAAAATGCTGTAAACCATTGAGAGATTTCTGAATTTTTAATTTAGAGATATATGCGTTCATAGCATTTTGTAAAGTTTTATCATCATTAAATGACTGTAAGATTTACAAATGCGAAACATTTTAATTTTTGGATAAGAGTATGTTTATGGAGTTAAACTTGTGGGCCAATCTAGAATTAGTTTTTTTCAGATTAATATTTCACATTTGTTATAATTTTGCAAATGTTTATAGTTACATAATAATCTAGTTAACACCCAGCATAAAAATGTGGAAACTTGGCATGACAAATGTTATGTTCATATATTAACCATTCCACTATTCTTCTAATTTCAGGCTGTCAAGTTGGCTGGTATTGTAAGTTTGGCAAAGGAAGCTTCCGTCGGTGTTACATTTGAATTACCTATTTAAATAGGATTATCATATTTATATAGTGTTTTTATTGGACAATTTTTTTTAGTGATCTGTTATGTAAGATATATTGGCCGGGTTGGTTGTTGCCTTTACACATAATAAAAAACTCCTTAAGATTCTTTGTTGTTGTTATTTTTTTATTATTTAAAAAATATGTTGCATTTCACTGAACAATTAAATGAATTTTAAAATTGCCTCTGTCAGTAAGTTGTCTTTTTACTCTAATTATCTGACAATATTATTGTACAATTCATGAAGTTATAAAACCAAGTTATCTCATCTAAATAAATAATCTTTCATTCATATGTTTTTCAAAATTGAATTGCTTCATTTGGCCTTGGGTCATTAGTGCCATAGACTCTACTGAAACCAACATTAATTTTGGCCTTATCGTGAATCTACACTGACTCGTACATATCTTAAGAGAATGCTTATTTTATTCCAATGATAATTATTATTTTGTTTTGCCTTATTTATACTTTATCTCTACTGTCTGTTGTGTGCATATTAATGAATAATTGCATAATTTATTTTTAGGTTTGGTGCAAAACCATTAGGAATTATAGATCAAGCTTTTAATGATTTCATGTTGACCATTTACTCAAATATGAACCTTATTTGTTAAGTCTGTTTTCCCTCCGGTACAAACAAACTTTGTCTGTTAAAATGAAAACTCATGTACAGAAAAACAATAGGATTTAATCCATAGTTAGTGCTATTTAGCAATAATGTGTAGAAAACTTTGTACAATCTGTGCACGGACAGAAAACCCATAAACTTGAATTCTGGATTAGGTCTATTTTAAGCTATCACATAGCTAATCGAATCTGAATATTTTTAAAAATGTATTTATTCTCAATCAACTGATACCTGTGTTTGTAACAATGTCTTGTGATTTAATTTTTTTGTAAATCTTGATAGCTGAATTATTATTTTTGCTTTAAATGATAATTTTCTAATTATTAAATTATATATTTTACAGTCTCATTGTTTTGATAAGAAATTACTCCATTCTACTTTGCTTGCAGTGAATTTTTCGGTCTTAACTTGAAAAAAAAAACAATTAAATAATTGTAGCTAAGATTTTACTATATGTGTATATTATATTGTATGATGTATCATTATCGAAAATACTTCATGAAGATTTTTTACTAGAAACCTGTATTAAATTGCCTGTCATTTAGGATGTTAGAACTAATTTAAGGACACCTGTATTTAATTACCTCCCTTTATCTAAGATGGTCGAGTTGATGATTTGTGTACCTGACATATGTAAAGTTTATAGTAATGACTGACTGATGTCTGATATTATGTAGTAGAGGATAATAAAACATGTTTCATACTAATTGTTTGTTTTATTTGTTTGTTTTTATATGCCAGCTATCCATTGTCTGTTTGTTAACAACAAAAATAACTAAATTTCGCCAACCTCCATATCAAACGTGCATGCATGAAGTTGTTTCATAGTTATTACATTTGATCAGTAAGTTACATGTACACTCGACTAAACAATCTACACGGACGTGGCCAATGGGTTACATAGTTAGACTGGTAATCATTGGATAGACAGCTCCGCGTTGGTTTGAATCTCTTCCAAAACCTATCCCGTTGTTTACTTGAGCAAGAAATTTTATCCTACTAGCTCAGTACTGGGAGACCAGGAAGCGGATTCCAAAGTAATTAATCTGAGTTGTAAGAACTTGTTTCACAATTGAGCTCAAATAAATTAGTATAGTAGTATGAATCACAAACTTTATTATCAGACACTGTAACACTTGGGTATGGTGGGATATTTCTGCCACCAGGTAACCACATAACTGACACGTTATTTAAGTGGTTATCTAGTTACATAACTTGTTAATCAGATAATTTTCAATAGATAAAAGATCATTACAGGAAATAGATGCAAGTTGGTGCCTACAACTGCCATTCTTGTATTAGTTTACCAATTTAATGTTAAGTGGTTAACTAGTTACGTAACTAGTTAACCTCTTAATAAACTAGTTAATTAAGTGATTATCTAGTTAACGTAACTAAAGAACCGCTTACCAGTTAGTGATATTTTATAGTGGTTAACTAGTTATGTTACTAGTTAACCACTAAATTAACTAGTTAATTTATTGGTTATCTAGTTAACGTAACTAAATAACCACTTACCACTTATCTATAAATAAATATTGTGCAGTGTGATTGTGTATCAATACAGTTGAGCAAAACAATGTTATTTATAGATAATTGATAACAGGTTAACTAGTTACGTTCACTAGATAATCACTTAACTAACTAGATTTTCACTAAGGTGGGCGATATTGTGCTATTTTGGTCCTCTTGTTTTGAGAATTCCTATTTGACATTATATTCGTATAGGTTATGTTATTAATTTTTATAAGACAAGATCTTTGATGTTATATGATAAAAGTTTCTATCTGTAAACCAAGTACATATATAGCAGATATTGATTTTTAGCTGATTTAAAGAAAATCTACTTCGTTTGTATAGACTGTAAGAAAAAGAAATACAAAACATTCAAATGACGTGACATTTGAATATAAAATGTAAATGAAAGAATCGTCGTAAGTTTAAAGCGTGTTATAATATTGAACACTTCGATAGTAATCATATTAAATTTGTCGAAATCTAATACTTAATAAATTATGACTACATGGTTTGAAATTGGAATACTTAGTGTCTGTATTACATTTGAATTAGTGTTCATTAGCCACTTCAGACGGATATTCCATGTATCATAAAATACTTGGCTATGGTTTGATATTCAGGTCTTTTATCTGTGAAAACAAGTGACTGTACCAAATCATATTAAGTGTTATCAGTCGATTTAAATCAAGGGAGTTGAATTTACATAGTGTTTTAAATAAACATTTAATCGTAGTTCGATAAGATACATACATGTATGTTCAGTTTGTTTCGAGTTGGAAGGACCTAGATGTGAGAAGACTATAAAATTGAACTATTTGACTTTCTCTTTCGGAAGTTGTTATCAACCAAAACAAAATATTGCACGATTGAAACTAGTTTATTTTTTAAAGTCAAGAACTTAATATTTGGACTATAGTATGTGTCCCGTATATATGAAGTTTTATATTATAGGAGAATATAAAATCATGTATTATTTTATTACGAGAAATTAGATTTAATACACGAGGTGAATTATTAATAGTAATAACAATGTTGTGAAGTCATTAAGTTTGATAATTGAACTTATTTACTACAAACATGAATAGTTATCAGTTTCGGTGGTTTCAAATATGTACTGCAATATTAATATTATCATCGTGTTTTTGTGAATGGGATAGTGAAATGTTAGAATTCTACACTTTAGTAATGTGTATGTTCATAAATTTTTACTACATTAAGTTTTTTATTCGAGACCATGGATCAAACTATAGAACTTTAAATGTAATTTTGATTTGTGTCCTTTTTATATCTATAATCACCGTATCAGTTGCTTTTATTCTTGTGTTCCAACGTACTCTGTGTTTAATGTATTTAGCATTTAACTTCTTCGTTTTAAAGATAATACACAATGAAACAATAAGGGTAATACCATGGTTTGTAATGAATGGTCATTCATTTGAAACTTTAATTGAAAAAACACATGAAGAGTCTTTTACCAAGATCGTGAATATACTAAATATGAATCTTCTTTGTATCATATTTACAAATACGTCATTTTGTTTGTCGTTTATATATGACAAATTACTTATATTTGATGACTTATGTGATGTGGGTATCATCGTATTGGGATATACAACTACTTTATTAGCTAGTGTTGCATCAGATATTTGCCTTCTTAATTGGAAATGCTTGAAATGTGTACATAAAATGTATACAGATTTTATTTTAACATCATCATCGTTGAGTATATTTTTTATAGTTGTCGCGGAAGAAAATAAACATTTGGCCAAATATCAACGAAATGTGCATGAGATTGTTGATTTACTTCCATTTTACATAAACATTCAAGGCTTTACTTCGCTAGCGTGTTCTGAGATTCTTGTTTTTGTTAAAGCTGATATTAAACGAAGTGTAAAGGTCATATGGCTGTATTATAAAAGTCTAAAAACGGTTCTGATATACCTAGTGATCGTGTCTATTAGTGCATGTTTGTTCATTTACCTATCAATGCGTGCTTTATCTTTTGTGGATAATTTTGTTACAAATCATTTCAAAGAAGCAGCAGAATGTATACATATTAACTTGTCACGTAACATATACCCTATTTTCTCGAATGGGAAATATGTATATGAAAGACATATACATGAAGATGTTTATTTTATTGCTAGTAATTTGAAGGAAAATGTGGTCATAGATAGGACTTGGTATCGTGATGATAAAGTGTTCAGTTCCAATGACAGAATTGAAATAATTGGAAATAGACTTAACATCAATTTAATTGAATCGTCGGATTTTGGAAATTACAAATGCGTAACAAAATATATGGATTATTATTGGTATCCCATTTGGTATAATAAAAAACTGTATCTTCGAGAATTGTGGCATACGGTCCATACATTTGAACGATCTTTTTGTCTCGAAATGCCGAGGAACAAACTGGCAAAGTTTTACTATATAGAACAAGGGAGGATACTATTTTTGGTCGCTGATATGCTCTTGTCACAGGCTGATCATGACGATATATCTGTGGAATATAAAGTGAACGGAGTTGATGTTGATGATTTGTGTGTTTCTGATTTTATGTCTTGTAGTCTATTTTCGTGGATGGCTAAGAAGCTTGATAAAGACGTTTTCCGTAATAGAGTGCAGATTAATCACTTAAAGAATCAAGTAGTTCTAAGGACTTGTGTCTGTAGTGGAATGTATGGTCTTCATGAGATAACAATATACAGAGAATTCTACAACAAAACTACTGGTACTAACGTAGTTTTGGAACTTGAATATCCAATAAAAATTTACATTTGGCCAATGGATAATAAAACATTTGTTTACGAAGAACTTTATGAAAGCAAATTGTCGAAACAATCAATTAGGCATATATTGAACGCTATTGACGAGATTGTAGTACCTAGGTTTTTATGGTTTCCAGGATTGACAATAAATATTTTGTCTATTGTTAATGCAGTCGCGCTGCTTGTTTCAATTTTTATTATTGTATGGTTTAGCAAACATTTAATTCGTTTATATTGTAAAATAATGATCGAACCATTTAGAAATATGTTATTGTTCAGACAGTTAACTGTTCCTTGTCTTCCGTCCACCACCAGACCATTGGCTGGTTTAGAAGATGACAATTCAGTACATTATGATGTTTATATATCCTCGTGCGAGGAAGATCGTGTGAAAGCTATGGGGATTGTTACATTTTTAGAAAATTGTTGTAACCTTAAAGTGTGTTTTCCAGAAAGAGATCTTGCTGATAAAGGGAATCGTTCTTATTTTGAGTCATTCTCAAGGACCACACAACAATGTAGAATGTTTGTTGTACTTTTATCAGAATGTTACATACAAGATGAAATGTGTAATGGTGTACAATTAATGAGTTGTATTCTACCTCTTTTACATTCTACTAGGCGACGAGGAAGAGATCTTGTATTTCTAAAATTAGAAAACAATATTGATATTCCTATACAAATCTTTTATGATCCAGATGTTACAATTATCTCCTATACGTCTGACGATAATGAGGATGTAGTCAAAAGAAAACTTAAACGTATTTTGATGAGAGATAGACTTTGTTAACATATAGTTTTTGTGAACTAATGTTGATTAGTATGGAACTGGCACTCAATTAATCTTCCGTTTAAAACAGTGTCTTTTATACTCATTATACCATTTCAGGCATGTATATGAAATTACAATGATATCGATTTTAAAAACATTTACACGATTCAATAAGGGAGTTATGATTTAGTTCTAAATTTAATCTATATAAACTCCGGAATATGCGTTGAGTGCTAGGTTAATACTTATCGACTTACCTTTCATTGTTAGATAAAGAGTATGTTAAAATAAACGAATAGTGACAGTTAATATGAAATGTTGTGTATTTTAGAGATCATGAGATCATTTTGGTAATGGCATAAACGCCTTTTTCACGAGCATGTTGGTTGTTGTAGTCTTACTATTTAATCAAAAGATATTTTTCGATTTTTCTGTCAAGTTTAATTAGAATGTAAGACTCGCATGTTAATCCATGTAACCGTCTGATAAGCGCAGTAAGTAGCGCAGTTTACGACAGATTTTGGTTTGATTCCATGTTGGGAGCAAAACCTTATGTAAAGGTGGTCATGAAAAATTATCTGCGGTTTTACTCTTTTTCCCTCCTACCAAGTTTGTCACGTGTAAGTAACTGGCAGTGATGTTATGTACACAGTTTAAGGTTAACGAGTAAAACGAAGGACCTATGGTTTGACTGAAAACTTAATATTTGGCCATAAAAAACAAATCAATAAGATATTTGTTTTAAATCCGGTATTGTATGTTTTTGCTTTAATTAAAACCACGAATGCATGTATTTCATACTTTTGATTACGTTATTTAAACATATTTAAATAACTACCCATTATCACAATACACAGTTCTATAGCTAGTTGAAATGAAATCAATATTATAAAATTCGATGATTGCCATATACAAGTGTATATATTTTAAACATGTATATTATAATGAGTACATATCAAATACCTTATGAATATATTCTAATTTATGACATTCATTGCTTCTACTATGTTTGTCAATTTGTGGTTTAATTTCTTGTAGCATCAAGAACAGATATTCAAAAGGCAAAGGGTTTTAAACATTTCAATGTTATACATACATGTACTTGAACAAATAAATTCATAAGCTCTACCGTAGATTTACTCTAACCAGACATATGTTTTGTGATATTTCTTTTCGAAGATTTTTTAAGAAACTTGTATTTTATTCCCATCCGTCATCAACGATGTTATATAACTAAGACACCTGTATTAAATTACCTCCCTTCATCAAAGATGACCGATTTGATGATTTGTGTACATGACATTATGTAAAGTTTATTGTAATGACAGACTGGTGTCTGATATTATGTAGTAGAGGATAATAATTAAAATGTTTCTAACTGATTGTTTGTTTCGTTTGTTTTTTAATTTACCTTAGACTTTGATTGTTTGTTGGCCGCCCGGATAGCTAGGTTGTAAGCACGCAAATCTGTTAATCGAGGGATCGATTCCCGGGCGGAGCATACTTTTGTGGAGTTTGGTCATGAAAGTATTTCTACGTTCATTCTCCCACCTACCAATGATTTTTAATTATGTAAGGCAGTTGTCAGTCACTGAAGAAAGTATGCGCTTAGTAGTTGGTTAACAGCTAATCCCAGAGATTTAGCCTTTCTAGGAGGCGTGAGTAGGTTGCGTGAGTAGGTTGACTGACAACCGTTTTATGACCTATACAATGTGTTGCTACGGCCTAAAACTAAACAAACAAATACATTGTCTGTTTGTCTGTTTTTCAGCAACAACGTTATCTAAATTTCAACAAGCTATATTTCCATAAATCATTGCTTGGCTACTTGAAGTTGTTATAAAATCGTCAGTTTTTATCAGTATACATGTCAATCGGCTATACCGTTTACTCGTACTCTATGTATCACTATACTGTATTATCAGGCACTCTAACGTTTGAATGCTGAGGAAATTGTTTATGTAGTTGTTACTACATTGTACAACAATAATAAGTAGTTGAACATGAAACAGATATATCCAAATCTGATATAAGTCTTGTTCATCGTTTTTAAGGTTTTTAGCATACAACTATTATAGTCAGCTATCGTCGGTCCTGTATAAAAAAGTTATGTTGCATTTTGTCTGTGTCTAACACTTTTTTTATTTGACTTTAAGTTTAAATCTCGGACAAGTTCGAATTAGGTCATTTGGGTTCAGCAACTTGGTCACTATGTCCAATGCAATACATATCTTGTGAAAACCCTGATACTACATAAAAGTTATCTACTTCAACTGAATTTACCATATATACTGGCACTTAGGTGAGCCATATTGGGCTATCTTAGCCCTCCTGTTTTGAGAAGAACTTCATTTTGACATGTTTTCATATAGGCTACGTCATAAGTACTTATATATAGTAAAAGATTTGTAAAAGTATAAATTGAAAATTTTCCTATCTGCATACTGGGTACATACTGCTTATACCCGATATTGATTTTAGCTCATTTAAAGAAAATTCTACTTCGTTTGCATTGGCTGTACATAATCTAAAGGAATACAAAACATTCAAATAACGTCATATTTCAATACAAGTGTAAATGTATGAATCTTCATAAGTTTAAATTACGGTATAATATTGAAAAGTATAAATAAAAATCATATTGCATTTATCAAAATCTAATTCTAAAGAACTTGATTGGTTTAAATATGAATACGTAGCGTCTGTATTATTAGTGTCATGTTCATTAGCCATTTTAAACGGATGTTTTCCACGTATCATTGAAATGCTGTCTATGGATTGATTCAGTTCTTTATAACGTGTGAAAACAAAATTGAAGAGTCGAAAATCAACAGAAACCAAAGGAGTAGATTTTACATATTTTTGTTACATCGAAGTTCGACAAGTAACATCCGTCCAAAACTTGCTACATTTATGTGATAACATAGATGTGGAATTCTATTTAATGGAATTTTTTGTCTTTCTTTTTCGGAAATGAGCAAAATCAACTAACAATGATATAACAAGGTGGAAACTAGTTCAATGTTTTAAGTGAAGTACTTAGAGATTGTGTCCCATTTATGAATCAAAGCGCCAAAGGCACTGGAATTGTTCGACGTAGAAAACATATTGTGCTTTGGTCACTTAATGTGCTAAAAATGTGAGAAAATATGTGGAATAAAATTTAGTTTTTTGAAACGTAGACTGCAGAGCTTTCGTTGTATGAAATGTTTCTTCAAAATGGTGTCATTTGTGCTTGTAAACTATTCATGAAAATCCAATTTTCATTGGATTATCAAAAACAATATATCCAAATGTCCAGGCAAAACTAATTGCGAAATTAATTAAGATGCATACTCCTGTATGCATCAGTAATTGAACAGGTATATTAACAAGGAAAAGACAAATTGAATGTGCGTACAAATTAATTGCTTATACTACTAAAATGAAACAGAACCACCTATTTACATCCAATAGTGTCACACACGGCGTAAAATATACAACTTGTGTGAATATTTACATGTCTTGCATTAAACATATAATGAGTAATAATCAAGTGATGATTTTTTTTAATTTGCAACATTTTTTTATTGCAATTCATTACCATTTCAGAGCTATGAAAAAATACTACGCGGAACTATTTGACCAATAACCCTAAATATCTGTTTAATTTACCATCCATTGATCTATATTAGATTTCAACATTATGCTCACAAACTAACTGGTCTGTACGATATACGCTTTTAGCATCATGGGAAAAATGTCTTAATACCCGAAACCACGCGACAATTTTTACACAGCATTGTCTTACAATTTCATCATGATAACTAAACAAAACATAAAACGATTTTATGTTCATACATACACCGCACTACTTCCTGTTGGTAGCCGATTTGTGCGATGAGTGAAGCGTCTTAGCCAAAGTATGTTTTATCGTCTACGTATAGGATGAGAGATCAATGCATCACGTCCTTTCAAATTGGGGTTCGCCACAGGGAATCTTCACTGTTTTATATATTTCAGTGTTTGATTTTATGTGATTATTACAATAACCGTTTATTAAACTTTTTCTGTAATACATATGCTTGAAGAGTTAAGTTCCTTCATTTACCTCAAAAAATAGTTTTCGTAGTTAAGCTATACTGATTTCTTAAAAGTGGTACAGTATATATAAATGTTCGACAAAGTCGAACAATTAAAAACAGGTTTTGTTCTTCTAGAGACTATAAACTCATGTATCATTGCATTACGCTGTTAATTTAGATTTAATATACTTTAATTTATCAATTGTAAATTCGATAGATATACTTAATGACTACAATCATGAATAGTAATCAGTTTCGACGATTTCAAATATGTAATACAATATGGATATTATCATCGTGTTTTTATAGATGGGATATTAAAGTGTTAGAATTCTACACAATAGTAATGTGGATGTTTATAATGTTTTACTACATTAAGTATTTTATTCGTGATCACGGATCAAGCTATAGAACATTAAATGTACTTTTAATTATTGCCCTTCTTATTTGCATAATTATTGTATCATCTTTTTTAAATAACGTGTTTAATAATAATTTGTCTGTTATCTATTTTGTGGTTTGTTTCTGCGTTTCAAGGTTAAATCGTAATGAAACAATAGACAATACACCTAATATAACGCTTGACACGTTTTCAGATGATCTTACTCCTACTTTTAGCTTTATATCCCTCATTATGATGTATTTTGTGTTGTTTATATATAACCGACCACTTGGTGACTTGATACAAGAACTAAGCATTTGTACGTATTATGTTCTTATTAAGACTTTAGTGCATAGACCATATGTGTTACCTCCTCTGTGGCCAAGCTTAAAAAAATTGCATAAAATGTATATAGATTTCATGCTAGCATCATCCTCGTGGACTATTATTTTGATAGTTGTCTCGACGAAAAATATAGATATATATAATTATCAACGAAATGTGCATGAGGTAGTTGATTTACTTCCATTACACGTAAAGATTCAAGACTATATTTTGCTAGCGTGTTCTGAGACTCTCGTTATTGTTAAAGCTGATATAAAGCGAAGTTTTAAGGTCATGTGGCTGTATTACAAACGTCTCAAAACGGTCCTGATATACATAGTGATCATGTCTTTTAGTGCATGTTTATTTATCTTCCTATCAATACATGCTTTATCTTTTGTGAATGATTTTGTTGACAATCATTTAGAAGAAGCAGCAGTAAAAGTACATAGTAACTTGGAACGTAACAGACACTCTATTTTTTTCTCGAATGGGAAATATGAATATGAACGATACATAAATGAAGATGTTTATTTCATTTGCAATAATTTTAAAGAGAGCACGTTTATAGAAAAATCTTGGTATCGTGATAACAATGTGTTGAGTTCGAATGATAAAATTCAAATACTTGGAGACTTAACATTAATTTAATTGAATCGTCGGATTTTGGAAATTACAAATGCGTTACAAAATATATGGATTATTTTTGGTGGTATCCTATTTGGTATAGATATCGGTTGTATTATCGGTTTATGTGGAACAGAACAGTAAAAACCTCTAAATTTCATCTCAAGCAGCAAAGGCACAAGCTACCAAGTACTTACTATATAGAACATGGGAGAGTACTGGTTTTGACTGCTGATATGCTGTTGTCACAGGCTGATCATGAAGATATATCTGTGGAATATAAAGTTAACGGAGTTGATGTTGATGATTTGTGTGTTTCTGATTTTATGTCTTGTAGTCCATTTTCTTGGATGACCAAGAAATTTTATAAAGACTTTTTCCGTAATAGAGTGGAGATTGATCACTCAATTAATAAAGTAGTTCTAAGAACTTGTGTTTGTAGTGGTATGTATGGTCTTCATGAAATTACAACATACAGAGAATTCTACAACAAAACTACTGGTACTAACGTAGTTTTGGAACTTGATTATCCGATGAAAATTTACATTTGGCCAATGGATAATAAAACATATCTTTACGAAGAACTTTGTGAAAGCAAATTGTCAAAACAATCAATTAAACAAATCTTGAACGCAGTTGACGAGATTGTAATACCTGGTTTTTTATGGTTTCCAGGATTGACACTAAATATTTTGTCTATTGTTAATGCAGTCGCGTTGCCTGTTCCAACTTTTATTATTTTATGGTTTTGCAAACATTTGATTCGTTTATATTGTAAAATAACGATCGAACCATTTAGAAATAAGTTATTGTTTAGACAGTTAACTGTTCCTTGTCTTCCGTCCACCACCAGACCATTGGCAGGTTTAGAAGACAAAAATTCAGTACATTATGATGTTTATATATCCTCGTGTGAGGAAGATCGTGTGAAAGCGATGGTGATTGTTACGTTTTTAGAAAATTGTTGTAACCTTAAAGTGTGTTTTCCAGAAAGAGATCTTGCGGATGAAGGGAATCGTTCATACTTTGAGTCATTCTCAAGGACCACGCAACAATGTAGAATGTTTGTTGTACTTTTATCAAAGTGTTACATACAAGATGAAATGTGTAATGACGTCCAATTAATGAGTTGTATTCTACCTCTTATACATTCTACCAGGCGACAAGGAAGAGATCTTGTATTTCTAAAACTAGAAAACAATATTGATATTCCTATACAAATATCTTATGATCCAGATGTAACAATTATCTCTTATACGTCTGACGATAATGAGGATGAAGTGAAAAGAAAACTTAAACGTATATTGATGAGGGATAGACTTAGTAACATATAGTTTTTGTTAACTGATGTTGATTAGTATCGAGCTGGCACTCAATTAATCTTCCGCTTGAAACAATATATTTTATACCCATTTAACCAGTACATGCATGTATTTGAAGTTACCATGATGTTGGTTTTAAAAACATTTACACGATTCACTAAGGGAGTTATGATTTAGTGTTAAATTTCATCTATATAAACTCCGGAATATGCATTGAGTGCTAGGTTAATACTTATTGACTATGAATTTTTGTTGTTAGATAAAGAGTATGTAGAAATAAACGAATAGTGACAGTTAAAATCAAATTTTGTGTATTTTAGTTTATGAGATCATTTTGGTAATGGCATAAACGCCTTTTTTCACGATCATGTTGTCTGTTGTAGTCTTACTATTTAATCAAATGATTTTTTCGACTTTTCTGTATAACTTCATTAGAATGCCAGAGTCGCACGTAAATCCGTATACCCGTCTGATCAGCTCAATAAGTAGCGCAGCTCACGACAGACTTTGGTTTGATTTCATGTTTGGAGCAAATAACTCACAAAAGGTTGTCATGAAAAATTATCTGCGGCTTTACTTTTTTCCTTTTTACAAAGTTAGCTGTTAGTAAGTTTTTGGCAGTGAGGCTATGTACACAGTTTAAGGCTAAAAGCATGAATACAGAGATCTATATACATTCAGATATGTTCTTTGAGTGAAACGACGGACCAAAGATTTGACTGAAAGGCTGAACTAAAACCACATCAATAACATATTTGTTTTAAATCCGGTATTGTATGTTTTTGCTTTGATTAAAACCACGAATGCATGTACTTAATACTTTTAATTACGTTATTCAAAAATATTTAAATGACTACCCATTACCACAATGCACAGTTCTTTAGCTAGTTGAAATGAAATCAATATTATAAAAATCGATGATTGCCATATACATGAGTATATATTTTAATCATGTACATTATAGTGAGTACATGTACATATCAAATACCTTATGAATATATTCTGATTTATGACATTCATTGTTTCTACTATGTTTGTCAATTTGTGGTTTAAACTTTTGTAGCATCAAGAACAGATATTCAAAAGTCAAAGGGCTTAAAACATTTCAATGTTAAATATACATTAATTAAAAAATCAATTCAAAAGCTCTACCGTAGATTTATTTTAACTATACATGAATGAAATTTCTTTTCGATTATTTCCAAGGGGGGGGGGTGGCGTTTCATAAACGATCTTAGCAGGTATCTTATCTTAAGTTTTGACGTAAGATTAACTTAAGCTAACTTAAGTTAAATATTGCGTTTCAAAAACGTTATTGTAAGTAAGATTTTCTTAAGATTTGTTAAAAAGTTACGTGAGGTAAAGTGCTCTGTTACAACCCGTTTTGTAATAATAACCCGAAATGTAATAAATTATTACAAAGTGGGTTACGATGTCAAATATTGTAACATTTCGACACAACCCGTTTTGTGGAAATAACCCGAATTGTGGTAAATTATTACAAAGTGAGTTACGATGTCAAATAATGTAACATTTCGACACAACCCGTTTTGTGGTAATAACCCGAATTGTGGTAAATGATTTTAAAAAGAATTTAATCACAAACTTGAACGAAGAAAATAAAAGAAATCATGTTTATATAGTTATTATGAGGTAAACCAAGTTTTCAGGCTAAGGAATTGGAATTTTCAGCGAAAATGGTGATTTCTAACAAGAGTGTGAAAAGACAAACTCTTCACATTAAAAACGAAATATTGCTTAAGTGTTGACTATTTAGCTCTGAGAGGTTAGGAAATGACATATGTAAGTTATAAATGACTATTTCAACTTGCTCTAAAAAAATGCCCAAAATGTAATAAATTGTTACAAAGTGGGTTACGATGTAAAATTTTGTAACATTTCGACACAACCCGTTTTGTGGTAAGAACCCGAATTGTAATAAATGATTTTAAATTGAATTCAATCAACATTTTGAACAAAGAAAATAAAAAGAAATCATGTAAATATAGTTATTTTGGGGTAAATTAAGTTTTCAGGCTAAGGAACTGGAATTTTCGGCGAAAATTGTAAATTCAATGAAAAGTGTAAAGAGACAAAACACTTCACATTGAAGAAATATTATTTTCTTTAGTGTTAACTATTAAGCTTCGAGAGGTTAGGGAATGACATATGTAAGTGACAAATGACTATTTCAACTTGTTCTAAAGAATTGCTCAAAATGTAATAAATTATTACAAAGTGGGTTACGATGTAAAATTTTGTAACATTTCGACACAACCCGTTTTGTGGTAAGAACCCGAATTGTAATAAATTGTTACAAAGTGGGTTACGATGTAAAATTTTGTAACATTTCGACACAACCCGTTTTGTGGTAAGAACCCGAATTGTAATAAATGATTTTAAATTGAATTCAATCAACAACTTGAACAAAGAATATAAAAAGAAATCATGTAAATATAGTTATTTTGAGGTAAATTAAGTTTTCAGGCTAAGGAACTGGAATATTCAACGAAAATGGTAAATTCAATGAAAAAGTGTAAAGAGACAAATCTCTTCACATTGAAGAAATATTATTTTCTTATGTGTTGACTTTTTAGCTTCGAGAGGTTAGGAAAGACATATGTAAATGACAAATGACTATTTCAACTTGTTCTAAAGAATTGCTCAAAATGTAATAAATTATTACAAAGTGGGTTACGATGTAAAATTTTGTAATATTTCGACACAACCCGTTTTGTGGTAAGAACCCGAATTGTAATTAATTGTTACAAAGTGGGTTACGATGAAAAATATTGTAACATTTTGACACAACCCCTTTTGTGGTAAGAACCCGAATTGTAATAAATGATTTTAAATTGAATTCAATCAACAACTTGAACAAAAAAATGAAAGAAATCATGTTTATATAGTTATTATGAGTTAAACCAAGTTTTTAGGCTAAGGAATTGGAATTTTCAGCGAAAATGGTGAATTCTAACAAGAGTGTGAAAGGACAAATTCTTCATATTAAAAACAAAATATTGCTTAAGTGTTGACTATTTAGCTCTGAGAGGTTAGGAAATGACATATGTAAGTGACAAATGCCTATTTCAACTTGCTCTAAAAAATTGCCCAAAATGTAATAAATTGTTTCAAAGTGGGTTACGATGTAAAATTTTGTAACATTTCGACACAACCCGTTTGTGGTAAGAACCCGAATTGTAATAAATGATTTTAAATTGAATTCAATCAACAACTTGAACAAAGAAAATAAAAAGAAATCATGTAAATATAGTTATTTTGAGGTGAATTAAGTTTTCAGGCTAAGAAACTGGAATTTCAGCGAAAATTGTAAAGTCAATGAAAAGTGTTAAGAGACAAAACACTTCACATTGAAGAAATATTATTTTCTTAAGTGTTGACTATTTAGCTTCAATAGGTTAGGGAATGACATATGTAGGTGACAAATGTCTACTTCAACTTGTTCTAAAGAATTGATCAAAATGTTATAAATTATTACAAAGTGGGTTACGATGTCAAATATTGTAACATTTCGACACAACCCGTTTTGTGGTAATAACCCGAATTGTGGTAAATTATAACAAAGTGAGTTACGATGTCAAATAATGTAATATTTGGACACAACCCATTTTGTGGTAATAACCCGAATTGTGGAAAATGATTTTAAAAAGAATTTAATCAACAACTTGAACGAAGACAATAAAAGAAATCATGTTAATATAGTTATTATGAGGTAAACCAAGTTTTCAGGCTAAGGAATTGGAATTTTCAGCAAAAATGGTGAACTCTAACAAGAGTGTGAAAAGACAAACTCTTCACTTTAAAAGCAAAATATATAAGTGTTGACTATGTAGCTCTGAGAGGTTAGGGAATGACATATGTAAGTGAAAAATGACTTTTTCAACTTGCTCTAAAAAATTGTCCAAAATGTTATAAATTTTTACAAAGTGGGTTACGATGTAAAAGTTTGTAACATTTCGACACAACTCGTTTTGTGGTAAGAACCCGAATTGTAGTAAATTGTTACTAAGTGGGTTACGATGTAAAATATTGTAACATTTCTACAAAACCCATTTTGTGGTAATAACCCGAATTGTGGTAAATGATTTTAAAAAGTATTTAATCAACAACTTGATCAAAGAAAATAAAAAGTTGTGATGTTAACATAGTTAGTTTTGAGGTCAAACCAGTTTTCAGGGTAAGGAATTTGACTCCATAGCAAAAAAAGGTGAATCTTAAGATCACTCTGAAAAGGTGTTTCTTTTGTTTAACCTTGGCAAATACGACGTCCAAGGTAAATACATATGAAGTTGGATTGCTGTCGCTCAAGAACAGGAGGATCAACTTAATTTTTGGAATATAGAGAAAATTACAGTACGTAAAGCTGACCAATGTAACGTTTTCGTTGAAAGTTCATGACTGATACGCCTTTGACGTTACATAGGTCAAATTCTGCTAAACTGGCCGTTTTTGATGAGCCCGTAAACGTCGTTAAATGGTTGCAAAACAGAGTACGGAATACACCAGACCATTCGCCGTTTTCTAAATCTTGACGTCCATCGTATCGTGACCTTCCATCACACGTGACATATATATTGACATGAAAAATCTTTCACGCAAATAAAAAAGACGTATCTATATATTGAGTCTAGTCGTGCTGAAAATAAAGGCCGTCTGTACGAACGTGGTATATCAGCAATCGTACCTGTATGCCTAAGCCTTTTATAAGACGTTTTTTTTCACGTCTGTAGTTTGCACAAGGAAAGATATATAACTTACGTAGAAGAATTGCAATAAAGTTGACAACTCATTTCATGTCATTTCGTATTTTTCAATAAAAATGGTATATTCCGATTTTATTCGATGAGCCGTGACATGTTTGATGAATGTAATCATAACCATGACGATAAGTATAACCAGTAGCGTTTCAATTACACAAAACGTTACAGAACTTTACATATTAATACATTTGGAAGTTCTCAGCAATTCGCTGCGAATAACCTAATCTAATACACGAATATGAGATCGTTGAGGCAATGAGTGATGTTTCAAAATTTTTAAAAGACGAAACAACACTCATTGCCGAAACGATCACATATATGTTTACTTTAACACCGGTAGTTTCAAAATAGCGACTAAATGTGTCCGAAATTATTCGCAGCGAATGGTCGAGGAATTCCGAATGTATCGTTACGGAAAATTTTGTAACGTTCGCAGTAACTGAACGCAGGACCGAAGAGTGAGTATGAAACAACCTGAAACAAAATAGTTCCAGTGCATTAAAAAAAATTAGTAATTGTCATTGCAAATTCAACGAAGTCGGCGGTGTTTCTTCCGTTGATTTAGATCAATACATTTACTAAAACATTAACTGTCACAATATAGAGGAAAACTGTACAATTATTTGGTGTTAGAGATTTGCTGAAAAAGTAGGGTCTGTCAATTCAACTTGACGTTGAAAAAGGTTGGTGAATTCGAGGAGCGTTTTAATGACAGTTGATCAGAGGTTATGGTTAAGGGAGCTTGAAGACTATGTTTTAGTATATAGCATACATTGCTAATCTCCAATGAACATTTACATGAAAGAGCAAGTCCTTCAGTCCGATTTTTTCTAATAAGATAGAAGTTACGACTCTTTTTTCCGCTATCTTTAATCGTTGGCACTTTAACGTATCATTTAGTTAACCGTTCTTTACGGTAACGGTGGTCTAACGTTAAATGCTTACAGAACACAGGGCATTAAATACTTCACTGATATCCTAACATAGGATTCTTTCTGAATCTGAGTTGTTTATATGTTGCAAAATTATGATTATTTTTTGTTTTATGTCTTTGGAAATATTTCAAATAGAGCAGTTTGGTCATCGTCAGAGAGTTAAACTGAGGGTAAACCGGAAAACATCTAAATAATTTGGACACTGAATCTGATCATTAACACATTATAATAAATGTTTAGATACATTGTGTTAAAGTATATTATAAGATTGGAAGCACGATATGAATTCTTGTTTCGGTCGGCACTGAGTGTGTTTTATGCATTGTTCTTGGAGTTTACATGACTGAATTAGTGAAGTTTTTCTTTCCTAGATACAAACAAGCTTTAATGCATGTGAAATATTTGCCTGAAACAAATTTCTGTAAAAACTTGGAAATTGTGCGGCTAAATCAAAATATTTTGCGACAAAATTCACGCGGCCGGCAGCTGGTTGGAATCCGCTGAGAAAAAAGATCCCCATGACTCCTTGGCTTACAAGTAATTGATGTCAAACATTTCTTATATACACGTATATATATTAATAGGATCTTATTAGGTTAAAGCTTACATGTATAAGTGTACTTAACTTGTTTCAGTTCAGTTATTTAATGCTACGTATTTACCAATGTTTGTGATAAATTGGATTGCAATAATTTTACGTTCATGGTATTTTCTCATATTCGTCCACGTTTGTGATGTACACAATTGCTGTTTTCTCATCTGTGTGCATGTGGGGGTGCGTGTGGGGGTTGGGGTGGGTATACATGTGTGCAATATGTGAGTACGGGACCGAGTGAGTGTGTATAATTTATATGTGCATGTTAGTGTATAAGCGACAAGAACTTTTTAAAGGTTTTTTTGTCACAATTCATTGTTTACGATTACTAAAATGCACCTTGCAGTGTACGTTTAAAAGTCTAAAATAAAAGCCTTAAATGAAAGTTTTGTTATACATGTACATGTATCTACCAGTTCATTGTACTGCAATTTCACGATGAAATTTGTGTTAAATGTTAATCAAATGTTAGTTGTTTCTACTTTATATCATAATATAAACTTTATATATAGTGAGTATATAATGACCTCGATCTTACCTTTCACATTTGCAAAAATTCCAATTTCCTTGCATGAAAAGTTCGGTCATCACAAAACAACTTAAAACACATCATTACTTTTTTATTTTTTCTTTGTTTAAGTTGTTGATTGAATTCAATTTAAAATCATTTATTACAATTCGGGGTATTACCACAAAACGGGTAGTGTCGAAATGTTACAATATTTTTCATCGTAACCCACTTTGTAACAATTTATTACAATTCGGGTTCTTACCACAAAACGGGTTGTGTCGAAATGTTACAAAATTTTACATCGCAACCCACTTCGTAATAATTTATTACATTTTGAGCAATTCTTTAGAACAAGTTGAAATAGTCATTTGTCATTTACATATGTCTTTCCTAACCTCTCGAAGCTAAATAGTCAACACATAAGAAAATAATATTTCTTCAATGTGAAGAGATTTGTCTCTTTACACTTTTTCATTGAATTTACCATTTTCGTTGAATATTCCAGTTCCTTAGCCTGAAAACTTAATTTTCCTCAAAATAACTATATTTGCATGATTTCTTTTTATTTTCTTTGTTCAAGTTGTTGATTGAATTCAATTTAAAATCATTTATTACAATTCGGGGTATTACCACAAAACGGGTAGTGTCGAAATGTTACAATATTTTTCATCGTAACCCACTTTGTAACAATTTATTACAATTCGGGTTCTTACCACAAAACGGGTTGTGTCGAAATGTTACAAAATTTTACATCGCAACCCACTTCGTAATAATTTATTACATTTTGAGCAATTCTTTAGAACAAGTTGAAATAGTCATTTGTCATTTACATATGTCTTTCCTAACCTCTCGAAGCTAAATAGTCAACACATAAGAAAATAATATTTCTTCAATGTGAAGAGATTTGTCTCTTTACACTTTTTCATTGAATTTACCATTTTCGTTGAATATTCCAGTTCCTTAGCCTGAAAACTTAATTTTCCTCAAAATAACTATATTTGCATGATTTCTTTTTATTTTCTTTGTTCAAGTTGTTGATTGAATTCAATTTAAAATCATTTATTACAATTCGGGTTCTTACCACAAAACGGGTTGGGTCGAAATGTTACAAAATTTTACATCGTAACCCACTTTGTAACAATTTATTACAATTCGGGTTCTTACCACAAAACGGGTTGTGTCGAAATGTAACAAAATTTTACATCGTAACCCACTTTGTAACAATTTATTACAATTCGGGTTCTTATCACAAAACGGGTTGTATTGAAATGTTACAAAATTTTACATCGTAACCCACTTTGTAACAATTTATTACATTTTGGGCAATTTTTTAGAGCAAGTTGAAATAGTCATTTGTCACTTACACATGTCATTTCCTAACCTCTCAGAGCTAAATAGTCAACACTTAAGCAATATTTCGTTTTTAATGTGAAGAGTTTGTCTTTTCACACTCTTGTTAGAATTCACCATTTTCGCTGAAAATTCCAATTCCTTAGCCTGAAAACTTGGTTTAACTCATAATAACTATATAAACATGATTTCTTTCATTTCCTTTGTTCAAGTTGTTGATTGAATTCAATTTAAAATCATTTATTACAATTCGGGTTCTTACCACAAAAGGGGTTGTGTCAAAATGTTACAATATTTTTCATCGTAACCCACTTTGTAACAATTTATTACAATTCGGGTTCTTACCACAAAACGGGTTGTGTCGAAATGTTACAAAATTTTACATCGCAACCCACTTCGTAATAATTTATTACATTTTGAGCAATTCTTTAGAACAAGTTGAAATAGTCATTTGTCATTTACATATGTCTTTCCTAACCTCTCGAAGCTAAATAGTCAACACATAAGAAAATAATATTTCTTCAATGTGAAGAGATTTGTCTCTTTACACTTTTCATTGAATTTACCATTTTCGTTGAATATTCCAGTTCCTTAGCCTGAAAACTTAATTTACCCCAAAATAACTATATTTACATGATTTCTTTTTATTTTCTTTGTTCAAGTTGTTGATTGAATTCAATTTAAAATCATTTATTACAATTGGGGTTCTTACCACAAAACGGGTTGTGTCGAAATGTTACAAAATTTTACATCGTAACCCACTTTGTAACAATTTATTACATTTTGGGCAATTTTTTAGAGCAAGTTGAATTAGTCATTTGTCACTTACATATGTCATTTCCTAACCTCTCAGAGCTAAATAGTCAACACTTAAGCAATATTTCGTTTTTAATGTGAAGAGTTTGTCTTTTCACACTCTTGTTAGAAATCACCATTTTCGCTGAAAATTCCAATTCCTTAGCCTGAAAACTTGGTTTACCTCATAATAACTATATAAACATTATTTCTTTTATTTTCTTCGTTCAAGTTTGTGATTAAATTCTTTTTTAAACCATTTACCACAATTTGGGTTATTACCACAAAACGGGTTGTGTCGAAATGTTACATTATTTGACATCGTAACTCACTTTGTAATAATTTACCACAATTCGGGTTATTACCACAAAACGGGTTGTGTCGAAATGTTACAATATTTGACATCGTAACCCACTTTGCAATAATTTATTACATTTCGGGTTATTATTACAAAACGGGTTGTAACAGTGCTCTCTTAAATACAAACAAAAATCGTAAATATGACAGCCCTATTAATTGACAACTATTATTGAATGAATAGAGATCAACTAAGAGTAAGAAAGGGAATAATTCTAAGGAAAATTTGGTTTAGATGACATGGGCGGTGTTGAAATATGTTCACATTTTATATTAAATAAATACTTGATATTTGTGCAACAATCCTCAAACATAGATAGTTAGTTACTGATGACTACTTTCATTGAAAGTTTGAGCAGATATGCTGTTATTTGTATGCAAATTTGTTGGGTTAATGTATGCGCCACTGGCAGTTAAGTAACATTAAGAAATATCTTTACATAAAAATCTGTCATTGATATTGATTTTTTCCTTATATCGTTGACTCCTTGTTGAAAGGTAAACAAATGATGGTAAATTATAGTCTATAAAAGCTGTTATTTGGCTGTTGTACATAACTTTTTCTAAAATATGTTATTAAAATCATGAAAATCCCAACAAAAAGCCAAGCCATCTCTGTTTTATAATAGATTACACTTTGCAGTTTTTAGAATGTTTTGGGGCTGAAATTGCGCCCATTTACATTCCCACAATAAGTTTTTGATAAGCCCCATTTGTAATAAATGTCTTGCCTTTTATGAATGCATTTTGCTGTTTTTATGGCATAATTGAGAAATCTTCAAGGTAGATATTAGTTCAATAGAAATATTTATTTAATAAAGATAGAAGTATTCATGTAAAAAATATATCTTTGTTAGTGTTTTTTTCATCTGCAGTATCAGAATATGAAAAAATAATCTGTTATTGTTTTTGTCGTTTACCTACTTAAAGGGCTCTTTAACTTTCGATAGTTTGAACGATATGGCCAAAATCAGACGTTTTCACCAGTTTCCGTTGACTTAAGTCAGAACTTATTGTAGCTAAGATTTTCAAGTTACGACAGCGTCTTTGAAACCCTCTTATCGTAAACTTAACTTTAACTTAAGTTTCTAAATAACGATAAATTTGCCATCTTACTTAAGATTCTTTATGAAACGATATTTTATTCCCATCCGTCATCAACGATGTTATATAACTAAGACATCTGTATTTAATTGCCGCCCTTCATTAAAGATGACTGAGTTGATGATCTGTGTACCTGACATTATGTAAAGTTTATAGTAATGACTGACTGTTGCCTGATTTTATGTTGTAGAGGGTAATAAAACATGTTTCATACTAATTGTTTGTTTGTTTGTTCTTTAAGTTTTTCTCAGACGTATGGGCCGATTGCATAATTCAAGTTTTATTTAGTCCAGTGTAAGCCTTAGTCCAGGACTCACTAGCCTCGAGTTTATCTCCCAATTGCATAATTCAAGTTTTTTGGTTTAGCTAGCCTTAGAGTATCTGTCCTGAGGATAGCAATTCTTCAGTTTTGTTATCCTGTAACAGATAGTCTTTAGGTAGCATAAAATATAGTCTGTTTCTGTTTTCATTGCTCCAAAAAATTACAACTTATTCATGAGAATTTCGTGCTTGGACGTTATTTTTGCACAAATTTTACATCGATCATAAGTGTAATTATCAGATACATGCAAATATAAACATTTTAAATAAAAATATAGTTATTTATACGCGATTGGTTTTTCTTCTATCGTTGTCTTGAACAACGAGCGTAAAAAGCTGGTATTATACCGAGATTCCCTGACATTTTAACCTGTACTTGAATGATATTTCTTGTATACAATCCACAATCTAACAGATGGATAAGTAAGTTAATACATTGTACATGCATGATGTTTCATCAGTTTTCTTGCACATTCAGAAAGCTTTAGTACAGATATGTTTTTAGGTTCCTCAGGTGAAGGCTCCGATCAAACTATTTTTGGATGTTGACATGTAGTTATGTATTGAAACTGTCTTCTTTTACATTACAAATCATAGTTATGCATTTTCAACCTTTCAAGTAGATAAATGCCCCAAATAATATAAAAGATATGGCATAGATTCGTCTGTTGGACCATTTTTTATGGTGAACTTCCGTTTAGTTTTTTTTGCTATTGTAAGATTATGACTTAAGCTGAACTTTTATTCAAGATCAAATTTGTTTCGATGAGTTGTGGAAGATAAAAATGCTTTGGTATAATAAATGTTAATTAATGTGAAGGTCATTCATGTTTCGTATTTGTGATGATTATAATTATCATACATATGTGGGAGTGACTTATTTGCAGAATGATAATGGTTGTCAGTTGCAGAATTTAATCTATTGAATACATGCCGTATATAGCTCTCTAAAAATACAAGCATTAATACAAATATATTAAACTCTATTTTCCACAGAATATCGCTAGTGCAACTTCCTGCTATCCCCTTACAGAAAGTTTATTTGAAACACAATTCTTAACAGTGTGATAATCAAAAGCAAAACCACATCACCATGATTTTAAAAGCAACAGTACAATATAATGTATCAATATAACAAAAATACTTCTGTGTGAACCCAAAATTACATCACATTATATTTATTGAAATTACTATCGTTATTTTGAGCTTCTGTTATGTTACTATTTGGTTATCGGAGGATTCTGACCTATCCCGAGTTAAGCAATTGCACGGTGGTGCCCAATCTCCGTAAACAGAGATCCTGTTCTACTCGCGTTGTCGTACTGGATCTCTACTTAGTCAATGCAAGGTCACGTCGAGATGAACTTTGTGTCGACCAATCAATGCGTAGCTTTCATCTAGACGAAAACACTATTAATCACATTTTGATTTCGTAATTTCTATTTTTAGACCAAGATTTGCATGCACATTTAACAGCGGTATTATTCACAGTCTGCGATTGGGTGGCTCATTTCAAATTGCGTGACGTAGACGATGTAAACAAGTTACGTATCATAACAATTTCGTCATGAATATTATGATGAGAAAAGGTCACCTGAACGTGACCTTCGTTTGGAAAAGGCCAGATCTTATTAGCCAGTATGCGAGCGGTAAAATTTTAGATCGGGTTTTAATCAGATTGGGTGGTGCTATGTTGCAATATTGAGAAATCTCAGGTCGGAGTCCTTAAAGCTCTCAGCAAGCCATCAGAATTTAATTAGAAATTTCATTCATGAAAAATAACATAGAAATATATTATAAGGAAAAACTTCATTGATATATCATCGATATCACACTCTGAGGTGTGGTTGTAGCAGACCAGCTATGACAGTAGACTAGTACATTCTGTTTAGAAGCCACTATTTTGTTTCTATGTACAAGAAACGATATGGCTATGTACTGGAGAAGGAAGCAGGCTTAGAAGTGATTAATCTTGTTCGTAAGAACTTGTTTTACTATAAAAGTCAATGTCTTAGATAGTTGAGCATTATATTGAAATTTATCCTCTGCAAATATGAAGAAGAAGTAAAGAATTTATTTCTGCATAAATATGTCAATAGGCCTGTACAAATGCATTTCATAAAGTATACAATCACGTGACAATGACATTATACATAGTTATGATCAATAAACATAATGCTAATATGCGTGCGCCATTTGTTTCAACTTACAAAACTGACATATTTTCTACAACTCGGCTTTAAACTACCCCAATGACCCCCCCACTGGATCCGCCTATGCAACTGATTTCTTTCATCTGTAAATGTGTGGCAAATTAAGATATTCAGTATGATTCCATATTTCAACGTTCTTTAACGGTGAGGTAAAAATTTCAACAAAATTCCTTCATGCAAACAATAGATTTGGACAAGTGCAGCCTCTGTTTAGTGTCTACACATACATATATATAAGGCCACAAAAAATTGATCATATGTTCTATGGATTCGCTCGCACCTTAATTTTGACGGTTTTTACAAAAAATATATTTTTATTTCCTCACTCGCTCATAAAAATTTGGTCAAACCGCTATATAAAGGAACTGTATTAAGATTTTTATTTTTTTCTTCGCTCGCTCATTTTTTTCTAGAAAAATTCATGGAACATATCATCAACTTGTTGTGGTCTAAGTTGATTGAAAACTCTCCCAAATTGTTAAGAGCTTAAATGAATATTTTATATTGGCTCCAACAAACATACTATCCTTTCGTGGACAATCAAATCATCGTGTCAAGGTATTACATATCTTGATTAGATGATGAAATTTGCATTAATGATACGTTGTAATGCATAGAGCAAAGCATCTCCTAAGTTGTCGTCAATGAAAACTAATTGCAAACCCACAGGGGCGGGTCTTGTATTTTTTCTTGGAGGGATCGAAATTGTTCTGTAGGGGTCCAAATTATCGAACCACAATAACTAATACACTGTTGGCAGAATAATGCAACATACAGAATGATAAATAACTACATAACCATTAGATCTATATTAAGCACAAAGGCGACCGAAGCGACCCTGAGAACAATTGCTTCATGCTACTTAAAATGACTCACAGTAAAGAATACACTTATGAACTGGTATATTAAGGACATTTCAGGGGGTCCGAACCCTCGGATCCCCGCTAGATCCGCCTACGGTCCAACAAATCAATCAATCCGTTGCCGCACTATGTGACCACAGCAAACTCCATGAACAGGTCTGAATTCTCAGCTGGCCATTTTTTCAGCATACGTGGCCATCATACCCTACTAGGCCTACCAACATATTTGTGAAACAATTGTTAATTATTGATGCTTGCTTGTACATTCTGTTCTTCAATCACCTTTGATGATATGCCATTAAAGATTTGTTTTGTAACGAAAAGGGTCTAATAGTAAACAGAGAGAAAACAAATGTAATGTCATTAAAACGGGGTTGTAGGCTATCAAGACACGATTTTATACTGGGTACTATTTTATACTGTATTAATAGTTCCACATATGTGGTGTAAAATTTGGCCAAACATTATCTTTAATAATTATGTCCTAAAAACCAAGCAAACGTGAAAGAGAACCCCATTAGCATTATAAAAATCAAGTACAAATGTGACGAATTTCCTGGGACAATTGCAGTTTACCGGTACGTAAAAATCCGCGAAATTGTAGTGTTTATTAGTAACTAAGCCTGGCAAATAATTAACGCTAACAACCAATGAAAATACAGGATTTTATGTTATATCAGGGGCTACCGCCCCCGAACCCCCGTTTTTATGTTTTAAACGAGAAAATGCAGCCATTTGCTTCTGTTGTTTGTTTTAACATAGCAACGGAAATGCTCTGCTCTGACCGGTTAGGCATGCGCAGAAGTGGTAAACAAACTTGTACCGGTAAACTGCAATCTATCCAATTTCCTAAATCCACACACACACACACATTAATGGGGCATATAGCATTTACTATTAAAACCGCCTTATGCACACTATTTTAGTAGGGTACCCTACACCCCCTGCATCATTTAAAAGGTGCTAGAATTGCGAGGTCTGGTATATGCCCCGTACGAAATATCGACCCCACAAGTATGGTTTCAAATAGACCGATGTGCGGTTTATATATATATTAATTCCATTTGATAGTTATTGAGCTATTGATAGTTATTTCTGAGCTCATTGAATGAAATAAAAATTGTCTTACACCAAAATAGAACAATATCCTAGGGAACCTAAAATAATTATTGTTATTTTTTCTATTTCATTTATTTTAACCTTGCATTCAACACATAAAGGTTAATACACGACAGCCAGCTCTTCTTTCTATAGGTTTCCTGGACACTTATCTTTAACCGGTATTAGCGTATCCTACTACGAGGCTGACAACTCACGTGTAGGGTATGACCTGCCACAACCGGATTTCGAACCCGCGATCTCCGGATTCGAAGTCGGACATGCTAATCACTGCACCTTGACCACGGCTATTTAATTCATGATTATGTCACTGATGATGTTTAATGTACTTCTGTGATATTCTGTGAAATATTTTTATTTTATGAACTTTATTTTATATCTTTAGCGAAGATGGAAGCTAAATCAAATAAAAAATTCTCTGATAAATCTGTGAATACTGATGAATTATTTAATGGGAAAGCTTCAGGTAAAGTTTTTAACCCAATATTTTTTGTTTAGTTTCTTGTTCCATGCCACTGCCAACAACTTTAACAGAACTCTACTGTATTGTTAATTGCGAAAGCCGAATAGTGTCACATAAAAATTAAAAATAGAATTGTACTATGTCGTAAAAACGAGATAATTAACTCGTAATTATGAGATAAGTAAGTCGTTAAAATGAGATAATTAGCTCGTAATAACGAGATAACTTGCTCGTAATAACGAGATAATTAACTCGTAATAACGACATGATTAACTCGTAACTACGAGATAATTAAGTCGTGATAACGAAATAATTATCTCGTAATAACGAGATAACTAACTCGTTATAACGAAATAATAATCTCGTAATAACGAGATTACTAACTCGTAATAACGAGATAATTAACTCGTAGAAACGAGATAATTAACTCATAATTACGAGAGAATTATCTCATTATTACGAGATAATTAACTTGTTTGCAAAAGCACCAACTGCTTAAAAACAACTTTAATAGCAAGTGACATTGACAGCAACAACTACACTCCATCAAAAATATAATACCATTAAGAATTTAGAAGCAACAACAACGCAAGACGACTGCAACAACATTTTAAACAACAACAGCAGCAACAACTTAAACAGTTACACTTAAACATTAAGCAACAGCATTAACAACTAAAAAATAACAGCAACAAAATAAAAATCGTAACAACAACATCTACAATTTAAAATAAAACAGCAAAAACTCAAAACAACAGCAACAACGCCTTCATTAACTAAACAACAACAAGTACAACACAGAAAAAACAACAACAACACAAAACAACAGTTTCAATTCAAGACAAAACCATCATTAACTCAAAACAACAGCAACAACGGCGAAAAGCAACAACGACATAGAAACACACCATCAACCCAATTCAACTGCATCAACTCAAAACAGTCACAACAATTCAAAACAACAAAATCATTTACACAAAACAATTGCAACAACTTAATCAACATTGCCAACAACTAAAAACTACAACAAAAGCAACTCAAAACATTAGCAATAACATTTTGAACAATTAAATAAACAACTCAAATCTAAATACTTAGAACAACTAAAACAGCAACAACGGAACATCAAACCAATAACATCAACAACTAATGCAATTACAAAAACAATGTAAAGTAACAGCAACAACAACTGAAAACAACAACAGAGACTCAAAACACTAGCAACACCAACTAATACAATTACATTTATAACTCAAAGAAACAGCAACAAATGTTGTAGCTGATCTTTATAGTTGTCTGATCGGTTTTTGTTTTGTTTTAATGCTGTATTGTCTAGTTGCCATTTATGCTGTTTTCAAAGGGTGTTGCTTGTGTTATAAGTAGGTATTGTTGCTGCTGTATTTTGAGTAAATAATGCTATTGTTTTGAGTTTTTGTTCTTGTTACTTTGTGTTGATAATGTAATTATTTGATAAGTTGTTGCTATTGTTGCTTTTGCCAACGAGTGAGTTATCTCGTTATTTCGAGATAATTATTTCTTTATTACAAGATGATAATCTTATTATTACAAGATAATTATTTCGTAATTACGAGTTAGTTATCTCGTCATTACGATTTAATTATCTCGTTATTACAAGTTAGTTATCTCGTAATTACGAGTTAATTATCTCGTAATAACGAGTAAATTATCTCGTTATTATGAGTTAGTTATATTGTTATTACGAGTTAATTATCTCGTAATTACGAGTAAATTATCTCGTTTTAACGACATAGTACAATTTTTTTTATATTTTTATGCGACACTATTCGGCTTTCGTAGTTAATTGTATTAAAGTATGCAAGTAATTATTAATTGTATTTTTGTCAGTTCTCACTAGCTAAAACTGCTCTTTCAGTTTTATTTTCATAAAAAGTTGTAAGCAAACATATAAGGCAGCAACTGTCAAAACAGAAATCTAGCACTCTTCAAAAAAGTCAAGAAGGAGATTCTTATTAAATATAAAAGGGATGCCACTTATTAATACACAACAAAAACGTAAGGGGTTTCTGCATTTGAACAGACTGTGGCAATATATAACCACTTGCATGGGTTTAAACCTTGTTCTATGGCACTCTAACCGCACTCTTATCCTAAAAAGGTTCAAGAACAAATTTGAATAAAAACATATTTGTTTTTACAGCTAGCTCAAGTATTGATGATGAAGATGTGAACCAAACAGTGAAAATTAAATCTTGCAATAGTAGAACTTGCACAAATCAAAATATCATAGCTGTTGGAGCCGTTGGATCATTGGCATCGACTTCTATAGACATAGATGGTCAATGTGACTCAGAACAATCCAACATTAAAAAGAACCAAGGTAATACATAGAACTTGTGGCTTATTCTCAAGCAGAATAGCAGGGTGCTGCATTTTTTTCCCTCTTTTTTCTCCTTCCAGTCCTTTTTGCAATTTCAATTGAAATTGGTAAAGAGTTTTTTATACATCTCTTTTAGGTTTCAAAGTTCAGATTTTTGTGAACAAACCATTTTCAGTGCCCGTGTTCCATACATTTGACTAAAAAAACAGTCCACTCAAAACTTAATACACAAACAATAACTCTTTAACAGACTAGATTCTTAATTAATATAAAAGGGATGCCACTTATTAATACATAACAAAAACCTGTGGGGTTTCTGCATTTGAACAGACTGTGGCAATATATAATCACTTGAGTTTAAACCAGGTTCTAGGGCACACTAACCGCACTCTTATCCAAAAAAGGTTCAAGAACAAATTTGAATAAAAACATATTTGTTTTTACAGCTAGCTCAAGTATTGATGATGAAGATGTGAACCAAACAGTGAAAATTAAATCTTGCAATAGTAGAACTTGCACAAATCAAAATATCATAGCTGTTGGAGCCGTTGGATCATTGGCATCGACTTCTATAGACATAGATGGTCAATGTGACTCAGAACAATCCAACATTAAAAAGAACCAAGGTAATACATAGAACTTGTGGCTTATTCTCAAGCAGAATAGCAGGGTGCTGCAATTTTTTTTCTCTTTTTTCTCCTTTCAGTCCTTTTTGCAATTTCAATTGAAATTGGTAAAGAGTTTTTCATACATCTCTTTTAGGTTTCAAAGTTCAGATTTTTGTGAACAAACCATTTTCAGTGCCCGTGTTCCATACATTTGACTAAAAAACAGTCCACTAAAAACTTAATACACAAACAAGAACTCTTTAACAGACTAGATTCTTAATTAATATAAAAGGGATGCCACTTATTCATACATAACAAAAACCTGTGGGGTTTCTGCATTTGAACAGACTGTGGCAATATATAATCATTTGAGTTTAAACCAGGTTCAAGGGCACACTAACCGCACTCTTATCCAAAAAAGGTTCAAGAACAAATTTGAATAAAAACATATTTGTTTTTACAGCTAGCTCAAGTATTGATGATGAAGATGTGAACCAAACAGTGAAAATTAAATCTTGCAATAGTAGAACTTGCACAAATCAAAATATCATAGCTGTTGGAGCCGTTGGATCATTGGCATCGACTTCTATAGACATAGATGGTCAATGTGACTCAGAACAATCCAACATTAAAAAGAACCAAGGTAATACATAGAACTTGTGGCTTATTCTCAAGCAGAATAGCAGGGTGCTGCAATTTTTTTCTCTTTTTTCTCCTTTCAGCCCTTTTTGCAATTTCAATTGAAATTGGTAAAGAGTTTTTTATACAACTCTTTTAGGTTTCAAAGTTCAGATTTTTGTGAACAAACCATTTTCAGTGCCCGTGTTCCATACATTTGACTAAAAAACAGTCCACTAAAAACTTAATACACAAACAATAACTCTTTAACAGACTAGATTATTAATGAATATAAAAGGGATGCCACTTATTAATACATAACAAAAACCTGTGGGGTTTCTGCATTTAAACAGACTGTGACAATATATAACCACTTGAGTTTAAACCAGGTTCTAGGGCACACTCTTACCGCATTCTTATCCAAAAAAGGTTCAAGAACAAATTTGAATAAAAACATATTTGTTTTTACAGCTAGCTCAAGTATTGATGATGAAGATGTGAACCAAACAGTGAAAATTAAATCTTGCAATAGTAGAACTTGCACAAATCAAAATATCATAGCTGTTGGAGCCGTTGGATCATTGGCATCGACTTCTATAGACATAGATGGTCAATGTGACTCAGAACAATCCAACATTAAAAAGAACCAAGGTAATACATAGAACTTGTGGCTTATTCTCAAGCAGAATAGCAGGGTGCTGCATTTTTTTCTCTTTTTTCTCCTTTCAGTCCTTTAAGATTTAACCTTAAAAGGGGTTGCAATTTATGTTGAATTTTGTATTGGATTTATGCACACATCTAGTTTGGTTTCTTATTATATATAGATATTCATTTAGAAAGTTTAACTCTTAGTACCTGAGTTCCATAATTATTTCATTTTATGCAATTCGAAAACTCTTTACCGATTTTACTAGAAAAGTTGCAGATTTGCAATAAAATTTTTTTATTTTCCATTCAAGTTTGAAAAGAGTTTTTGTATACACTTTCTTCAAGCTCATTATTCTGATATTTATCGTTTTTTAGAACCCGAGTTCCATAATTATTCTGTTTTATGCCAAACGAAATCTCTTTACCAATTTTACTAAAATATTGCAGATTTGCAATTTTCCGTTCAAGATCGTAAAGAGGTTTTGTATACACTGCTTTCTGGGTTTTCATTCTGATTTTTTATACTTTAAACTTTATTTAATACCTGTACCACTCATATCAATTTTTCGACCCAGAAAGACTTAAAACTCCAACGATTAAACATATTTTGTTAGATATTAACTTTTTATGCATGCAGTCCTTTCAAACACAATGTCTGTACAATTTTGTATCGAGCTTTTGCATGCGTTTCAACTTTGCTCACGAAACAAAACAGATTTTGATTAAGTTGTTGGGTCCTCTGAGACCCTTGATATTAGTAGACCACATAAATAGGGGCCCGCCGCGGCTTTGACTGAAAGACCACCCGAATACACGTTTTATCATTTTGCTAGGTCTGTCTATATCATGTAGAGTTCATGTAAGTTTGAAAAAAAGTTGACAGATTGTAGTCGGAGCTTAATACCGGACTACTTGTATTTCGGAAACGCTTTACCAGTCGACTTGACCAACTGTTTACGAAAAAACGCATCCCGTGAGAATCTGATGATCTTGGTAGGAGCAGTTAATGATTTCTTTTACTGGCGTCCTCCTTTTTTAGTAATGTTGACAGTGCTAAATTATATTAATTTTCAGTTTTATAGTACTGCAATGAAATTGTGTGCTTTTTGGGGGCATTTTAAAGAACATTTTATCCTTAATTCATATTCTAAGACATCGTAAAATATCTGCTCCCCTAAATTGAGGTTCAGGCTAAAAAAACACACCGTACGTATTTCACGCACGTCTCCGTGAACAGATTTGTTACAGACCACAGGCTATCGGCGTGGGTTAGGTCAATATATCCCCCCTCTTTGGACCCGCTCAAGACCCATCTACAATCCAAAACCCCTTAAACACATCTTATAACACATAATTCTTGTAAAAAACATATCAAAACATAACAAAACAATTCTCAAATAATAAACAACACCGATACTATATTCTTAGTAAATACGGGTGCGTTAAGGACTATGTAATAGTTGAAATTACAGAAAGGTACCTTTAAGTACCGGCCCTCAAAAAGTTGGTTAGGGTGAATGCAGTGCTAAAAATATCATATTGTTTAATTATCCCTCTTGCCTGAAATCTTTTGGTCCAGGCAATGTTATCGTAGGTACTTCACATCACCTGTGAATACAGAAATAAATACGTTATTTTCTGTGCAAGTTTCCTTTTATTCTAGCGAACAAATTCTGAATACATATGCAGATATTGAATGCACTAATATTACTCTAGATGCACTGAGGCTTACATTTTCTATATCTGTGACTGAATTTACATATATGAACAAACAAATAAGTGGGCTCTGTAATCAAAATTTTGGCGTCCATTTTGTGTGTATTAAAAACTTATTTATTACACATCTTTGCGGAAGTGAGGGGCTAATCACAAAAACGTGTGTACATACGCGAACTGAACTTTTATCTAAAGATTGCAAGATTTCGATGAAATGTCTTAAGAATGGTTTATTTTTTATGAAGTTATTACTATATATGTCTGTAGGTTTGATGATTTATTGTTTTAAGGTATTTATTTGTCGCCACGTGGGAACTTTTTTGTGCCTAATTACTTTATTTTGACATCCATCGGTTCCATCTTAAATTGGTCGATGTTTTGTTAGCAGATTACCATTTATTGTGTCATACCACCTTTGTTTAAATTGGCCGTGTATTGAAAAATCAAGAGTATGGTGGCTCGGTATAGCCCTCGTGCATTTTCTTCGAGAGCTTCTAATCTCCGTTTGTGAAATTGTTCGTTGAAGTTTGTGAAACATATTGTATTCTTTAAATGTTTTGTAGTTTATAATGTATTGTTGACAACAAATCATGTGACCAAAATTTGAGGGCTTCTCTACTTGACGTTGACTTAAGTCAGATCGTATTGTAGCAAAGATTTTAAGTTTTGAGGGTGTCTTTGAAATTCTCTCGTCGTAAACGTAAGTTCAACGTAAGTAAGTTACTTCGGAAATTTCGCTACCTTTCGTAAGATTCTTATGAAACAGTCCCAGTTCTTTATCATCCCTGCGTTCAGTCAACATTTAACGTTAGTAAATCACCGTAATTGAACGATATGTTGAAGCGCGAACGTTTAAAGATAGCGGACAAGAGAATCTTTACTTTAATTTATTAGAAGAATTCGGAGAGGAGGAATTGTTTTCTTGTTTACTTGTTTTTTGTGTGTAAATTTATTGATCTAAATCAACGGGAGTAACACCGCCGACTTCGTTGTAATGGCAGTTACTAATTTGCACAATATACTGGAACTATTTTGTTTCAGTTTGTTTCATACTCGTGTACTATATCCTTAAACCGTTTGCTGTTTGCCTGAAACGTTTTCCGCTAACAGGCCGTTCAATAATGACTTTAGTGAATAATACCTATTCTAAGTGTGTACCTTTCATTACCTGTGTCCATTATTGCACACCGTACTTTTTGTTTGTACTACTTCTTTTGTGTAAAGTTATATTTTGGACATGTTGAAATTTATAAATTTTAGTATATAGAGATATTTTAGTGTACTGATTTCAGACAATGTATGAATTAATTTGTATTTTTAACTCTTAGTGCATCTGTACGGAGGTGTACACAATCTGATTATAAGATTTTATTTTAACTTTTTTCACTGTACTTCATGTAAACTTGCACAAAAGTTTACATGTTTAAAGTCACTTTTTTCATAAAAAATAAATATAACTAAACCACTTTTTTGATATTTTTTTTATTAAACTTACTTATTTATTTCATTAGGATTAAAATGAAAACTGAAATTTATGAAACTTATTTGTAAATTTCAATTATTGCAACCACACCTATTTTAAAGTCATGAAGGACATTCGTAAATTACATAGTCCTTAAATTTGTACTGCGGTACGTGTTGCGGCAGCAGTGCATTGCAATATACCGATATACCTGTTTATCGTGACAACCGTAATGAATGTTTCCAGAATAGCCAAAGCAAAAGGTGCCTGACCACAGGTCACGAGGTGCCAGGTTCAATTATACTTCTTATTGTATATAAAGGGAAAAGGTCCCTAAACCGTGATAAACAATTGTACATGTAGTTTTCAAATTGTCACCACACTATGAGACTCACAGAAATGGCCCGATCAACAGATCTTGTCCACTATCTACTCTACAAAGGATTATCCTACTTAATTTACTTAATGAATAATTATCTTTCATTTATTTTCTTTTGTAGGAAAAAAACGGCATCGAGAAGAAGATGACGAGGATCGAGGTAAGTTTGATTTTTTGAAAGCTAATGATTTTAGTTATGATATAGAAGCAAATTCTCACTTGTCTTCAATTTAAAATGTCATTACGTATTTTACTATTTCTTTTACAATTTAAACCACATAAAATGTTATTGACTTTAGAAAGTTCCTTTTGAATGGTAACAAAACAAGACTACTGTTAGTTTTGCTTTATTATTTTGTTTATCATTTAATTATGACTTTGACTACAAAAATAGCATAAAAGCTATTCCATGGAATGTTATTACAATAACATGGTTTTAGAGGCTTGGATGTCATATGCTGAATTTTGTAAATGGGTTGTGTTCATGAAGATTGTTTCCATTTTATCACTCACCATAAATACTGATCAAAATCATATCAAACTAATATCATGGATTATCTGAAAGGATCGTCCTGTCCAGAATATTTTGATGTGTAATGCAAAATGTCCACTTGTTACAAAATGGGTTATCCAAAAATCATGGAGTTATTCAAAATAAAATTTTGATCCCTATGAAATGAAAAATATTGATTTATTACACCCTTTTTTCCTTATAACTCTGACAATCGTGAAGACAACTTATTATGGATATATATTTATCTATTAGAGTAAACGTTGTGTCAACACAATTGAGGTCATTTTACAGCTTCCAGCACACCTAACATAGCTTTCTTGGACCATTGTCTATAACCAGTACTCACCTACCCTTCCATCAGGCCGGAAACTTCTTCATATTATCTAATTAATTGAGGATAATCAACATTATTGTCAAATTTTCATGGACGGGTATAATCTCGAACCTGCACCCCCTCGGGCACGAGATTCCAAATCCCAGTCCGCTACCAACTGCGCTATCGACCTGGGTTAAACTTATTATTGAGACAGACAAAAAGGCATGAAAAACAAATGTACAAGTATAATGAATACGATAATGATGCATCAAAATTGATATATACTTAACAAAACTTCTAAGTACTCCGATTTCAGTATTGTAGGAAGTCTTATTTTTCAACATTAAAGTCTAATCGATGATGGAAATGTGTTTTGGACCATACTGACCTTTGCTTTCATGGTTTTCATGCTACTTTGTCAATGCAAAACCATTTCTGTCGCGCATGTTTTGATACAGGAAGATTTTCTGTTTGTTTTGATTAAACAGAAAATAAGCAATAAGTCTTATTCTGCAGGTGACGCACCGCATTGCAAAAGACCTATGCCAATTTCTCGTTCTTGAAGCGACATTCGATTAATTTCTTAATTTTTCATTGTGCATATCAACACACTAATGATTTTCACTAAAACTGACGACATGCAATTTTTGCACGATAAGCACGTGCGCATTTCCGCTTTTCTACACATGCACAACAAAACCAATTTTGCATCAACTAAGAAGCATGAAAACCATGCAAGCAGACGACTGTATAGTCCTGTACACATATCCATTTACGATCGGACATAAATGTTGAAAAATGAAAATTTCTGACAACATTGAAATTGGTGTACTTAGAAGTTTCGTTAAGTATTGTAAGTAATACAATTTCATTGTCAATTAGAGTAATCTTGTGTTCACTATGGATTGGCGTCATGGTTTGCGCGGGACTGGTCCTTTAAAGTCATCAGTTTTACTTAGATGGAGTGGAGAATGTAGGGGTGTAACAATACGGTAAAAACCGTATTGCAATATACAGTCAAACCTGTGTATTGTGACCTTCAATCGGAGTTAGCCAAAAAAGTCACATTAGACAGAGGGTCACAATACGCAGGGTACAAATACAACTCAAGTTTTGTGTACACTATTTACTTAACAAGCAAATGTAAAAAATGTTTAAAATCTGTTTGTGCTTCACTAACGAAAGTTCTACTAATTCGTCCCTCATACTGGCGGCTAAATCCATTAGTTCAACAATTCCTGTATGTTGGGAATATAATTTAAGTTTGGATGCTAAGTCTATTGCTTCCGAAGTTGTTGGAACAGGAATTTGGCTCTCTGCCCTCCCTTGACAGGGTCCTAATACGCAGGGTCAGATGCAATTTCAGCCTCAATTTCATATGTCACTTGTCACATTAGACAGAGGATTGTAATATACAGGTTTAATATATAGGAAAATGTCACGGGAGACACCAAATTAGGTCACAATTGACAGATAGTCACATTATACAGATGGTCGCTAAGGCAGGTTTGACTGTATTGCAATACACGAAACCTATATTGCAATTATTATATCAATATATTGCAGTACATAATTATTGTTCTTTGCGCATACATGCATAGTATGAATTAATGCACGTGCATCGTCTTAATTTGATCAACATTGTACATCTAAATATTTTTTTTATTTTCAAATGATCTACATGTATTATGCAAATGTTTAAATAAGTTAGAAAAAAGGTTTTGAATAGACTTTCAAAGATAATTATTTTCTCACTTAACGAAAAATATTTCAAGTTTCCGAACACATTTTAACATCTATTCAAACATTTAAATTTCCGTCTCTGGTAATAACAATTAGTATGGAACGTAACTAGAAAAACCAGTTCAGAGAAAAACAAACCGGTTAAAAACCGTCAGAAGTCGTATTGCAATATTAACCGGTATATCGGTTAACCGTTACACCCCTAGGAGAATGTCCTTGAATCATAGAAATATTTTTTAATTGGCGAATACCTAATAAAATCTATAAAGCTGCATAAAAATTAAAGAGTTTGTATCGCTCCCGGAATACACACCATGAGTATTATATGCTTAAGTCTGTACTGCCTGTGAGCCGCGGCATAGTGGTTAGCATGTCTGACTTCAAATCCAGAGATCGCGGGTTCCAAACCTGGTAGCGACAGGTCATATATATATAGGGATACATGAGTTTTCGGCCTTGTAGTTGGGTAAGATAGTATTGGTGATAGAAAAGTGTGCAGTATGAAAAGCTGGCCTGGGTATATATGACCTATATGTGTTGAATATAATGTTAAAAAAAGATCAAAACTGTAATGCCTGTGTTTAAATAAATGGCCGATTGTCAATCATTACATTTCACCATGTTCTTTTATTCTCCATATTAAAGCACTAAGATAGCTTTCAAATGTCAAGTTAGTGCCCATTCAAAGTAAGCTGTTGTTGTTATTAAACCTATCATTTTAGTCGTTTTGTAAGATAATTATAAGATGCAAATGTGAAAGGTGAGATTGGGGTCAAACTTAACCTGCAATATATGTATATATGTATAAAAGTCTAAATTTTTGATTACTTCAAATTACTTTCGAAGTTGGATATTATCTTCAAGCACCTCCGAAACCCCTTTTATCCGAAATCCCGGAATATCCAAATTACATTCTTCGGTCCCTACTGATTAACTGAGATTTAAATGACAGTGTATATTAAAAATAATAATTGTACCAAAGTAATCATCAAAATTTAAGAATTTAGTATATTTCTTTTGTCCCCAAACTTTTTGCAGGTACTGTATGTACTTGGCAAAAAAAGAATTTACATTATATATATATCAAAGCCGCGGCTGTGGCATAGTGGCTAGCATGTTCGACTTCGAATCTGGAGATCTGGGTTCGAATCCCGGTCACGGCTGGTCATACCATATACATGAGTTGTCGGCCTTATGGTAGGGTATGTTAGTACTAGTGATAGAAAAAGTGCCCAGGAAACCTATAGTAGGAAGAGTTGACCGTCGTGTATATATGAGCTATATATGTGTTGAATGCGACGTTAAATTACAACAACAAAAACAACATTATATCAACCAGTGGTGCTTTTCACAAAAATTCTTACGAAATAAATCTTCGTAAGTCAAAAGCAAGAATTATTAATAATACGCTTATTTTTTGGCTTATCGATTTTAAATATAATACAAATTGTGTAGAATTGTGTACACCTTTTGATTATCATATCATAGTTATGCTTATTATCCGTCTGGCTTTGAAGAGCTATTTATATGAAACTGACCTACGAAGATCTTTTTCGTAAGAATTTTTGTGAAAAGCATCACTGATTTTTAGTGTGTACCGGTACTTGTCATACGTGTCTACCTCATTTTATTTACTTGTCAATAAACTGCACAAACTAACCATCTTCTGCCCTTGCATCATACACAGGGATTTAAACAATAATTTAGACATTTATATATATTTTTCATATTTCAAAATTCATAAAATGACTAATTAATGGTCCCTGGTGGTAGTTCTAGTTTTGATATAACATGGACTTGTCTTTGTTAAGCAATTATAATCGTAGTATTTCTTCTGAAAACTTGTGACTGTAAAACATGATGACATAAATGAGGTAATGCCATTCGGAACATCCTCGGCCATTCGCTTAGAATTCATTCATGAAAGGTCGAGGGTGTTCCGAATGAGGAAATTCAGGTAGGCCCTACAGGTTGATCAAATGATTATGAAAGCTTATTTAACACTTTTGATATTTTCTACTGCTTTAATGGATCTTTAGATCAATGAATCATACATGATAAAAAATTTTAAAGAAAATTTAGATGCATAGTTTTTCTGTAATAGATGATGAATATGCCGGCCCCTTTTTCTAGCAACCAGAATGATGCCAGTGTGTCTTTACATGTTGTAACTTTGAAGTAACAGTTACTCATATCTAGGTATATAAAGAAGATTTTAGTTTGTTTAATGAGGTTGGTTCCTTGGAATAAACATTTTTTCTCAAGTATACCCATAAAAAGAAATCATGTGGAATTTAATCTGGAGAATGTGGAGGGTCACACGCACATACTTGGTTTTAAGGAAAATCAGTCAATCGTCAAATATTGTTTACAACGATTCCAAAACTGTTAGTTGTATGTGGGGCTGCACCGTCTTGTTGACCCATGAGTTATTGAATAGTCCTCTTCTTTTAAATTGTGATACTGCAACAATTAAATTCGGACATGAAATTGTGAAATAAAGTGTTTTACTTTCAATTTAATATGTCCGAATTAATTGAAGCAGTAAACAAATGTAACATTCGGAACGACCTCGGCGATCATCTACGAAGATACAACTCGGATATCAAACGTAGTAGAAATACAACAAAGTTATGAGGTCAGGCGATTAACTTCATAGGTTAAGTAGTGCCAATGTAAACAACCAACATGGCAGATCATTTTGCAGAAAGTATCGAGTACACAAAAATGTTTGAGGATCAACTTTGATTTGAGTGAATATCAGTTACAGGCATTGAAGAGCTTTAACTGCCAATAATTGTCCGTCTTTTTTGGTGTGTGCCTGCGTTCTAAAGGTCGGGAACGAGGCTACATACTATGATGGAACTACTTTCGCTCCTCGTGATATCCGAGGTGTATTTGCGTGGAAAATCGCCGAGGTAGTTCCGAATGCAAATGTAACTATTTTCTTCATAAAACTGGTAATATCAAACTAGGTGCACTGATGGCTGCAAATAGTGTCACTTAGCACTGTGTTGGCGTCTGTCTATTAAAAGACAGACTTTTCTGTGCTCCGGAATTTTAGAATTTGTTTACTTACTGATCAGTTAAGATGAAAATGGTACTAATCACTAAATCAAATATTTTTGAGCATGTAATGTTGATTCGTGCATTTAGCAAATGTTATTCATAATCTCACATCAGTATCTCCAAGATGATGCCTCACAATTTTGGTATTTTAAATCATATTTTAGACTTCTTGCAGACAAAAAAAACTAGAATAACCTTGCATAGAGTTGGTTATATATCTTTCATGACATGTGTAATAGAATTAGATATGTAAGTGTTTCCTTAATAACCTTTCTGACCTTGCTTATGATGTCTTCTGAACAAGACTTTGAGGCACAGACATTGTTTGTCTATCTTTAACAGAACCTGTCCTTTAAAATTCTTCTTTACTCAAGGGTAAAATTCTCCTGGATTTATCCTGAAGTTCAGAAATTTCGCGAGTTTTTTTAAACATGTATGAAAAATGCTGCTGAACCCACGTACCCGTACATGTACTGTTGAAATGGAATACTAGACTCCAGAATTTCTATGATTTAATGAAGGGCATTTGACCAATTTGTATTATAATTAGATTAAATTATACTTAAACATTTCAGATTAAGATTTGTTCTAATGGGATTTTTTTAGTACTTTCAAATATATTTGAATGAAAGTTAGAATGCTTTTCATCAGTTCTTCATCTATCAGACTAGTATATAACATACCTCTGGATGCATTACTTTCTGAGTTATTTGCCTTTATGCTTTAAGATTTGATATTTAAGTTTGCTCAAACTGAATATATTTTGTTCGATAGAAAGTTAGTATGCTTGATATCAGTACTACATCTACTTGACTACAAAGGGATCAAACTCTGAATTATTTTTGGAGTAAGTGCCCCTTTCCAACTTTTAAATTAGACTTAAAGTACTTAAAACTGAAATATTTTCAATATTCATCGAGATATCAAAGTCACAGTATCTTGTTCTTCAGTACTACATCTTTATGTTTACAAAGGGACATGACTATACATGATTTTTAGTTTTGCCTTAGTCCTGTATACGTTATTGTCAAAACTTGTTCAAAATGAAATATTTATAGTTCTTTATAAAGATATTGAATACAAAAGTTATGAATATTCATTGATACTGTGTCTGTGTCTATCTAATTATAAAAGGACATTACTATGGATGAAAATGTTTGAGGAGTTATGCCCCTTTAATATTTTACAAATGTATGAAATCATTTTTGTTTTAAGATAAGCCTTGTCATGAACAAAATACCTGAAAAGCCAAGCGTGCTGTCCTTGGACTGCTCTTGTTATTTGTAAGATTAAGTAGGCTGCCCTGCTAGCTCCGTTGGTAGAACACAATCTACTAACTAGTTGGGTTCGATTCCCTGCTGGAGAATACTTTTGACAGCCATTCTTTCTCCTTCCACTGATTCTAAATCATGTAGCACAGTAGTCGGTCACTGACTGAAGTATATGCCTAGGCAGGGATGGTAATTAACTTTTCTGGTATAGTTGCCCAAGTAGGCTAAGCCTTTAGAATTTAGGGGCCCACCAAATAATTCCGGGACTACCATTCAAACAGGTTGAAAATACAATAACAGAAACTTGTCGCTGTTTCAGCCAACAGTATTTGTGATGTGTTTTCCATGTGTAATGCTGTGTCAACTCAAATTATGATAATATTAAAACAGCAAGCATACCTACATTGAAGTCTGGTTCTCATGGCCTCTTGTCTTTATCCTAATTGTTTCGAAAGCATATGTTCTTTTTAAATTTTGCAATGTGGAACAAACTTCCTTACTTATTAATAAACATATTGCTAAAACAATTGACATCAAAAATCTAGTCAATTACTCTTGGGGCAAAGTTTCCAAAAATCAAAAAATATTTTTCAGTAGTAATCAGGGGTAGCTAGAACCAAATTTTAGGGAGAAGTAGCTTCAGGGAGGACTTGAAATTGGGAGAAGTGGTGGGATTTTTGTGAGAAGTGGTGGGATTTTTGGGAGAAGTGGTGGGATTTTTGGGAGAAGTGGTGGGAATTTTGGGAGAAGTGGTGTTCCATCATCAGCAGGTTTTAGCAAAGTAGAATACGTGTATGTGTCTAATGCTGCTCTGAGCTCGTATCAAATTAGCCTTTATGATAAGAGTGTCTCAAGTGTCTGTCTCTGAAATGGATTGCTTCTGTGGATTGTAATTAGCAGTGTTAAACAGGAGCCAAATATATATAAAAAATTAGCTGCTGATATGATATATCCAACTCTTTACATTGTCTTGTATATTTTATGAAACTCTTTCAAGCAATTTGATTGGCTGAGAGTGTATCTCCGTAGTCTAATAAAAATGTTATAAAAGTACCCCCATTTTATAAGAAACTGATATTTTGAAGAACTAAAAATGATCCCTACAAGGGAACCCTCTTGAGAGAGTTATTATAATCCCAATGCGGTTATATTCTATAGATTTTTTAGATAGTATTACTTGTTTTTAGGAGGATGATTAAAGCCCCTTTACTAAATAGAACGCTGATAATTGTCAAGTATCATGCTTTTGCTTAAAACTCATGCAAACATTCAATGAATATATAAAACGCATCTAAGATACAAAAAAACACAAGTATTTGCTCCAGAATTTATACTAATATTATTTTGAAATTAGCGATAAAAACCAACGTAATGACTGTACGGAAAATCACGGAACTCAACGAACTAGATCGGAACATCCCGTCGTGGCTAAAAATAACCGCAACTTTAAATCTTTAGTAAACAAATTTTCTGCATTGATAAATACACGTTTTGTATAGTGAATTTCGTGCGAAAGCCAATTAAAACTCACGAAATCATGTAAATAGTTTTATACATGAACATATATTGACGGGAAAAAGAAACGAACCCATTAAGTCTTACGTTATACAAAAACGTTTGCTGATAGGCCACGTTCAGGTAGAATGAGTGTAATGTCGGTAAGCCAAGACAACTAGATAATTTATATTTACGCCACGACATTCGCGTGACAGATTTTCATGGCAGTATCTACGTCATGTGTGGTGAAAGATAACCGTGTATGTCAAATAAGTCGACAAACAACGGAAATCTTCTTGTTTGGCGTAAAGAGTTCTTAAGATATGACAACGTCATCAACGTTTATCTCTCTGCTCGTATCATCGCGGCCTTGGTGTTGAAATAATGAAGAGCTCAGTAAGGATTCGCGTCTTGGCTTATGTAACGCCCTCAGATTTATCAATGTTTCAAAACGAGTTTAGGCCACAACTTGTTGTTGGCTAAGGTAATCTCGAGGACACATCACATATACTAGCTTGTATGCTCTGTGGGTGTCTATATATTTGGGCAACGTTATGATCGTGTCTATCAGCATAGTAACGACATACCTCACGTTGCGCATGTCACCAGATACTTATCACTGGGTGACAACATTAATGTTTCCTTATATTATTCTTAATCACGAAAATTATGTACCTAGTTCAATGAGGCGTTTCTTTTTAACACCAGTTTAGATGTTTGCGTACTCAAAATTTGCACGCACTGATTTCTCGAGTATATCACTGGAAAAACGATATGACATATCCAACACTTTACAATTTTGTGTAAGTTTTATCAAACACCTTTTAAGCAACTTGATTGGCTGAGAGGATATCTCCGTAATCTAATTTGCATGTTATAAAAGTACCCTACTTTTATAAGAAATTGATATTTTGAATAACTTGACCCCTAAAAGGGAACCCGCTAGAGAGAGTTATTATAATCCAAAGGCAGTTATATTCTATTGTCCTTTTGATTGTTTTACTTGTTTTTAAATTGATGATAAAGATTTTGTCTTCGTTTAGTGGCTTTAAGATTTTGTCTTCATTAGTGGCTTTAACCAATACGGAGTAGCGTCATACATTTGTGCTACTCTCGCTATGAAAATAGCAATTTCATATAAAACTTCCTTAGTAATTGAAAGGCTTATTATCTTTTTGTTTACATCTTGATTTAACAAGTAACAACATTTAATGTAGTCTTGTTTTAGCGCTTGCGCTGTTATAAAAAAATCCCCAAATATCGCTGAACGTCATAAAATAAATCAACATGTTCTTTCTTCTTTCTAATAACAATATTCTATCTGACTTATGGTATTTGCATATGCGAACATAATCAAATGTGCGTTTTATTAACATGTAATTGGCATGTAGTCACAGTGAGCGATTCACAACTTTTATCTGGATAAAAAATTGATGGTCGATTAGGGTATCCTATTTTATACTACTTTGAAAGTATTTTTAACTCCTTTTGCCGATTTTTTATTGTCAAAAAATAAGGGCATTTTTTTCTTTGGTGCTGGAATAGGTCGATTTTTTATGCAGAAGGCAACTTCTTTTCCGAGTCGACCCCTAGCAAGACCACCGAGTAGTCATTATAGATTCGTATTCTCTTTCAGTAATATTTTTTTCGAACTTGGGTAGGGAAAAATAGTTAACACAGTAGGTTACCATTCATAGAAGTCCACTAGCCCGCGTTAGAAAATGTTTGCCTTGGGCTAGTGGGGGCCGTTATTTCCATCCCTGCTAGTAGTTGGTTAACAGCTAAATCCAGAGATAACCCATGTGGATATCGCAGTTGGTAGCACGCTGGGATTTGGAATCTCGTGTCCTGGGGATACATGTTCGAATCCCACCCGGGAGGTTATACCATTCCATGAAAATTTGACAATAATGTCAATTTCCCCCCATTTATTAGACAATATGGTGAAGTTTTTGGCCTTGTCGGAGGTAGGTCAGTACTGGTAATAGGCAAGGGTCCAGGGAAGCTTAGTTAGGTGCGCTCGACGCCGTAAAATGACATACAATTGTGCTTACATTTTGAAATGAACTTAAGAAAAGATTTTTTCTTGCATTTGACTGAATTATAAACCTTCCTAGAAAAAGGAAGATTATTTCAAGTTTTTATACCTTTTATCATTTATTCTTATTGACTTTTAGAATATTTAAATCAGTCAGTGAGGCACATGACTACAAAAACCAGTTCAAGGAAAAATGAACTGGTTATAACAGTTAAGATTAGTTTTGCCATTTGAACCGTAATATCTGGTAACAAGAACTTTTATTGGTAAAGATTGTAATAAGATTTTCAGAATGTTTTTTTAATAGTTTTTTAACGCTGTGACAACACTATTAAGGTCATCTTACGGGCCCAACACACCTAACCTAGCTTTCCTGGACTGAACCATTGTCTGTAACCAGTACTCGCCTACCCTTCCACAAAGCAGGAAACTTCTCCATATTTTCTAATCAATGGAGGAAAATTGACATTATTGTCAAATTTTTATGAAAGGGAATATCCTCTTGGGTGGGATTCAAGGAATTAGGGACAAAACGGACCATGAGACGAAACGGACCATGCCAATACGGACCATGCCAAAACGGACCAAAGTACGGACGAAACGGACCAAATTTGTGGGACAAAACGGACCATAGCCGGAACAAAACGGACCATTGTCGGGACAAAACGAACCATAGGAAAAAAAATATAATCATTATTATTATAAATTATTATATGCGTGATTAATAGCATCATACATATCTTTTATGTCTTAGTATAATTAAATTGTGTTTAAATAGTAATTAAAATAACCTCAATAGTGATAAACAGTTTTCGTGTTGTTTGTGCGTTGTTTTTAAGCTATACTGTGTCCTCCTCGGGACAAAACGGACCATTGTCAGGACAAAACGGACCATAAGAAAAAATATAACCATTATTATTGTAAATCATTATGTGTGTGATTAATAACATCATATATAGTTTATATCTTAGTGTAATTTAATTGTGTGTAAATAGTAACTAAAGTAGGCTCAATTGTGATTGACAGTTTGTGTGTTGTTTGTGCGTTGTTTTTAAGCTTTTCTGTGCCGTTTCTTTGAGCTAATTAGCTAATACATCAGAGTGATTTAACTTGTTCCAGATACCTATTCTGTGTCCTCATCGGCGTTTCCTTGAGCTAAGTAGCTAATAGATCAGAGCGATTTAATTTGAAGTTGCTTTTATATAGTCCAGCACAGGTTCCTTCCTATGTACTGCACGCCTCATATACATGTAACTGTGGGAAATGATTATATGATGACAAACTTGTTCCAGATAAATTATAATTACTAATACGCACAGTTTCACAGATCATTCTCGTACCCAGAGATTGTCATGATTCTAGATAGTTTTTAAAATTCTTATAGCTGCTGGGAACAATAATGACTCGTGATAAGAATAAAAAGAAAACAAAAAAAGGGAGAAAAACTGTTAATATGATATACTTTATTATAAATTCATCATCAATGATATAACAAACCATACTTATACTGACACGTTTACATATGTAGCACATAATTAAAAATATATTTAGTCAATCATCTTCATTATACGGGGCTGAACTATGATATATATCAACGCTAACGATGCTACGTCTAGAAAGATATAAACGATTTTTGACATTACTAACGCAATTATCATGAAATCAGTTATGATGAGATGGACAGATTCACAAATCATATACACAGATTTTATTCCTGTTCGTGAAATGATATATTACAAACAAGATTGACAACAATAGAATTTTGCAATTATCACAGTTTTTCACTTTGAAGTTAATAATTATCATCAGTTTGGTGTTATTTATAGAAAGATTTGTCAATGAAGCAAACACACGAACACTGATGTTCAATTATGATCTACTAATTTGTACTTTTATTTCACTAAACCAATATAATTTTGTTTAGTAATACAATATAATTTTTCTTATGGTCGGTTTTGTCCCGACAATGGTCCGTTTTGTCCCGACTATGGTCCGTTTTGTCCCACAAATATGGTCCGTTTCGTCCTTACTTTGGTCCTTTTTGGCATGGTCCGTTTCGTCTCATGGTCCGTTTTGTCCCGGTACCGGATTCAAGCCGGCACCTCCTCAGCCATGAGATTTAAAATTCTGGTGCGCTTTCTACTGCGCTATCCACCCGGGTTTTTCAGAATATGATAATTGTGTGTCTTATCTAAATTTGTTTTTCATTTTCTTGAAGGTGATGAAAGAAATCCTCCAATTTGTAGAAGATCAGGCAGGGTTAGAAGGCGCCCCGTACGCCTTGTTGAAATTCCTGTTGATAAGGTAAATACTTATCTTTTTCACTTTGAACCGAAATTTTGTATTGTCTATTACCGTCATCCGTTATTGTTTAAATCTTTTACTGATGGATTTCGACCTCGTAGGTAGCAAATTTATGTATGTTTATTGGTCGCACTAGTTAATGATCATAAGTAATGAAATTTTGCAAACACATTTTCTCTTATGTCACTAAAATTTAATGGACTCTAAACAAACTTTCTGTCACAAATTGTGGAACACATTTTCATTGATTCTGCTTTAAACATTTCTTATTTGGAATCACTTGATGGACAATTTATTCATGTAAAAACGCTTCAGTTAGACAAATATCTTTGTGAGTCTGTATCACAGAGAACAAGGTTTGGGGACACAGTTCCTATAAGGTATACTGGGTTGACTGGTTCCTGTTTTGGTCTCCGACTCTGCTTGGAGATTAGTTGGTACAAGTTAGACTGGAATGTAGATGAGTGTTTACATATAAAAGCACTGATATACTATGTCTAGCAAAGTTTGTAATCATTTTGCAGGGTTATGATATGACTGTTTAACTTTTCCAAGTACTATGGTGTTATTCTAAATAACGGTTTTTATTTGTCAATATGAATAGTTTTTAGTTTAAATGAATGTGTGCTTGTATATATGGACTAAACTTAATTAATCAATGAACTAATAAAAAGAATCCAATCATAAAGAAAATTCTACAATTGCATTTCATTTACTTTCGCTGAATCAGTACAGCCCTATAATGTTACCTACTTGCCTTCTTGTAGTAAGTTGTGAATATTTCAAATGTTCAATTCTTACGTCTGTTTTATGTAAGACAATTATGTTTAAAGCTTGGAACGAGGTAGCTATGCTAGGCTTAGTGCAGTGAGTCAAACAACTGATAACACCAACAAACTTGAAAAAAATGTTGCATGCTGAGTAATGCATCATACTGTCGTATTATAAATGTATAACTTATCTGAATAAGAAATTTTGTCATTCTCAGTATAAACATATGTCATATCATAAACCCTGAACGGTCATGTCATGCCATGCATATCATAACTCAATGTTTATTAACCTGTTACTGAAAGTCTTGTGTAATATGTTTGGTTTTTTTAATTAAGAAATTTTGCATTACAATCTACTTTAAGCCACCCTTTCTAGCGTAGCAGTGCTTTATTGTAATGATAGAGGGATCATAGAATGCATTCCTAGGTTGGTCATACTTAAGGTATCCCAGTCAAAACATAAATTCTACGGCCATTCTCCCTTCTACCACTGATTCTACATCATGTTGGGCAGTTGTCAGTCACTGGTAGCACGGTATGCCTTATGATTGTTTAACAGCTAAATCCAGGGAAGAGATGTAACCTTTTATGGGAATGGTGATTTGGTTGACTGAGGGTTGTGAAATGAGTTACTTAATGTTTTGCTTCTGAGCTAAATCTAAGGGAAAAAATCATTATATAAATACATGATTTCATTATTTCTACGATTTAAGAATAACCTGGTATCCAATGTTAAGCTTTTCTTCGCAATCTAACATCAATGTTATTAAACAAAAATTTAGAAACATTAAAAAACATGGTTGAACAAATATATCTGATTAAATGTAATTCAACACAATCAAAGGCTCAGTGAATAGACATGGTCTCTAGCTATAGAAAGATAGTTCCTATTTATCAAGAATTTGATATTTTGCTATATCTGCTTGTATATAATGTATTGAGTTGTGATTATATATTAACTATTAATTTGTTTCTATAAATTTCAGTGGAGTTTTAAAACAGAATAGAATTTATTAAGATTTGATTTGTTAATATTATAGAAGTAAGTACCATTTATGTTTATGTAGTGTGTGTTTTTTATACCCCCGCTTCGAGGAAGAGGGGGGTATACTGTTTTACCCTTGTCCGTCCGTCCGTCCATTTCAAAATTTCCGTCGCAGTTTTCTCAGCAACTATATCATGCAGCAGCCTAATACTTTGCATATTGCTTCATCCCATAGTACCATGTGGTGTAAAGCGATTTCATGCTCCTTGCTCATCTACTTCCTGTTTGTCGCATATTTTTAGATGTTGGCGGGGGTATCACTAGTGAGCATTAGCTTACAGATTTACTTGTTTAACTTGTACCTCAACATTGTCATTAGTGAAACATAATGTTAAGTTCACCAATTTTGTCTGTGTTGATTTTACATGTAGTTGGTGAATTACCTAATGTGGAAAGTTTTTTTAATAAATGCATAAACATGCATAATATCACACAGAATAAAAGAAGGAAATATAGAATGTAGCTGGCAAGGCTGAGAGGTTATGACATTATACTGGTAATCATTGAATAGCCAGCTCCACATTGGTTCAATTTCTATCATAAACCTACCAAGTTGATTCCTTGAGGAAGAAACTATCCATTTAGCTCTGGACTGGAGGACCAGGAGTTAAGCATACTCAAAAGTGATAAATCGAAGTTGTAAGAACTTGTTTCGCAATAAAGCTATAATAAATGAGTTTACATGTACTACTAAATGTGGAAATAATTTGTGCAACATAAGCAAAGATTATACTTGTGATTCATGATATTTGCAACATTGTGTGAAAAAGGTGTGAAAACAGTATTGTGTTTGAAATTCTGATACATGCTGAATGCCCAAGGTAAACTAAGCTTTTAATTGGGCAAACAAGGTTCATACATGTCCTTGAAAGTCTGTGAATTTGATTTTTACCTTGAAAAAGCCTTAAATTTGATATTTCCTTGAAAAACACCCAAAAAGGTCGCTTGAATGATTTGAAAGGGATTCGAAGTATTATGAAGTTGTAATAAAGATTTCTGACAATGTATATGGGTCCTTCTACCCCTCGAGGCTTCATATAAGCCCTCTGCTAACGCCTCGGGGTATATGCGCTCTTGGGGTAGAAGGACACATATACACCGTCAAAAATCTTTATAACTAATAATATTATCCTATATTAAAATGTACTTCATCATTTCATTTTGTACTATTTTTATGATTTGAATGTTTAGCTCAAAATTTCAATTCTGTACTTTCTTCAGGTTAAGTGATTACAGTTTAAGAGGAGATAACCAATGATTATAGACTGCTAGAAAGTGTACACAATTAGACATTATGTTGATGCCTATAAAAGAGGAGATAACCAATGATAATAGACTGCTAGAAAGTGTTCACATTTTGACATTATGTTGATGCCTATGAGTCCAACGTTAGAAGCTTTCAACTTAGTTCAAATTATTTGTATATCGAACTTTCATTTTTTAAAAGTCGTATCATAACTGTGACAGGAGGTGGAAAGAAGCTCTTTTTTATCAAGTATGTATATTTATTACCGTATATACATTATTTAACTTATAAGACAAAGATCCAAATCTTATAAAAGTGTATTTATTCTGATGTTATACATGTGTTTGTAAACCAATTAACCAATAGTATAAACATGGCATATTATTATACTTTAAACTTTGGACTCATCAATTTATGGAGGAAAAGCTATTGTGTTGTAGCTTCAAAGTAATTTTTCTTTTAAAAACAAAATTTCTGTTTGATCAAATGTCCATTTTTTAATTAAATGGGATACTTTTATGAGAGCTCACTAAATTCACTTATAATTCGCTATTATTCAGTATATGTGATCGTCAATAATTCTTGAGCTTAAGTATGTTATTCAAAGTAAGTTGTTTGTTAATAAGACTTTATGAACAGTGATAATAAGTATTTTTTAAGTATTGACAACCTGATTCTACTTTCGGTTTCGATCTACTTTCACTTTAAAATGCAATGAATAATATAATCATATTCAAGCAATGTTTGCATTTATTTTTTTCAAAAAAATATTGTTCAGTAGAGATGTTTTGAGAAGATAAATGCTTATTTTGTACTTATTTTATTTTTGAATAATGGGGCTTTAATGCCGTACTTTTGGGCAGAACATGGAGTCACGAAAATATTAAGAAATATTCTATTATTATCTATATAAAACAAGTCAGTTATATCTGCATTCTATTCACCGAGCCACAAATATTTCATAAAGCGGAATTGTTATATTGCGTCTGTATGGCAAGTTATTTTTCATTACTTCATGTTTGGAAAAAATTAAAGTCTAGTTTTAATGAATACAAACCGGTCAAAAGTACCATTAACATACACAAGAATTTTTAATATTGTGTCCGTAAGGGGGTATGTGTTTGAATTCCTCTCAGGGGGATTATAGCTTTTCATGAAAATAAGACAAGAATGTCAATATTCTTCCATTGATTTGGTAATACGGAGAGGTTTCTGGCCTTGTGTAAGGGAAGATGAGTACTGGTGATAAACAAGGGTCCAGGAAAGCTAGGTTAGGTAGGTGCGCTGAATAATGTAAAATGAACTTAATTGTGTTGGCACAATGCAAACCAAGTTAAAAAGTTGATGAATATGTCTACATACAGTGGCTTTAAGCTCTATATTGTCTAACTAAACAAACTCCATGATTTTTTGTAGGAGGGGGGGGGGGCGAACATTTTCTACAGGGGGTGCCAACTTTTTCTACAGGGGGGGGGCTTTATCACAACAACAGCATTATCAACATTTTGCAGAATAATGCAATATATATCCATCATTGTTATGTGAACTAGCAAGACAATTTGAAAATTTGCTTCATGCTACCTAAAAATTACTTAGTCAAGAAAAATACCCTTTTAGAAAGGTACATTTTGGACACTGTAGGGGGTCTGGACACCCCCCCCCCGTTTGAACTGCCTATGCACTTTATCTCTTAATAGAAGTTATTTAAGTGTTGTCAATAGTATCAGGCTGTCAAGTTGTTCCTACTTTTCCTACTATCTGAATTGTTCCTACTTTTTCTACTTTCTCCTACTTTATTGGTTCAGTTCCTACTTTTTCATGTTTCAGAAACTTGTTATTATTAAATCTGCAAAATTTTCAACCAGATTATAGAATATTTGCAGCATAAGTCTGTCCATTTTATAGGTGTATAATAGGCAATACTGTAGAAATAGCATTCATTCAGTTGAGGCTCAAAAACCCATGCTGGCTGTCTTAACTAAACTCTTTGGGATGGACTTGGACTCTCTGAGTGTGTGTCTTTGAACAGATGTAAGGCTGATTTCACATTTATGCTATTAAGATATATTGAAGGTAATCTTTGTTACACAGAATCAGTATTTTCCTCTTAAAATTTTGAGTATAAAACATAATAGCATTAATGAGGTGATACAGGTCCAGGTAGATCCAATTATTATGATAGCATAAATAACATTTTAGTGCTTTTGATATTTACAATTGCTTTACTTAGAATATATATCATTGAAACATTCAGGTATGAATTATTTCTCAAAGAAAATATGTTGATTTAAATGCTTACTTTTTCTTTTAAAGCTGATGTTCTATATGTCCACCTCGTTTTCTGTTAATTAGGGTGAGCAATGAAAATTTCAAATTGTGTCTTATGAAGTATTAACTTTGATGTTACAATTACTCTTGTATAGGCATATTGATGTTTAAAGTTTGTTTTATGTGGTAAGTTCCTTGGAATATACATGGTTTTTCAAGTATCCCCCTTTAAAAGAAACCACATAAAATTAAATCTCGATAACGTGGAAGCCACTCATACTGTATGTAACAATTCCTAACTCTGTTGGCAGATGAAGGGGCCGCACCTTCCAGTTGAAATCATTAGTTATGATACAATTTGCAGTGATTTTTTTCGTGTTAGGAGTATGACCAGATGCTTTCTGCCCGTGTTGCTTTTGTCAGTTGGTTCCAAATCCAGGTCTGTATGTACACGATCTTCCAGGTGTACAAATGAGTCACAGAACTCAACATGTCTGCAACTGTGCCGTAGATCCACTCTAATGTTGTGGTATATAGAATTTTGATGTTCTTCAAAAACCTCGAGTTTTTCCCAGTACTGCTCCACACACCAACACCATCTTGGATTAAGTGTTTGCAGAACTAAGTTTTTTTCTTTGCAGCAAATAGCTGCTCATCTCATCTGCACATGTATGTACTAGCAGAATTCTTACTGAGTTGTGACCTGATTGCAACATCGTCATTCGGTATGCAGTGACTATCGCCAAGACTTCTCCAGTGGGATTTCAATGTCAATTACATTTTATGTGGTTTAAGTTGCATAAGAACTAGTAAAAGTACATAATGACATTTTAAATCGAAGAAAATTGAGAATTGCTTCTATAAAGTCATTAGCATTCAAAAATTCAAACTTAGCTCGGTCCTGGTCATCTTCTTCAAGAAGTCTTTTTCCCTACAAAAAAATAAATAAATAAAAGATGATTAATCCTTCAGTAAATTAAGTAGGATACTCCTTTCTAGAGCAGATAATGGAAATTAATACGTTTGTTACTATATATAGTAACAAATGTGACAAGTCTACACGGACATTACGCGACTTTTTCCCGTATTATGCGATTTTGGCCGCCTGCAACTCGCCCATTATGCATAATAGGCGCCGAGTGCTTGCACGCGCACTGATTACGTCATCAAGTAGCCGTAATTAGCTTCGAACATGGCGGCCGAAAGAATTTTTGAGTCTTTGTCAAATAGAATTTCACTGTCAGGATAGATTATACAAAAATATAAGACACAAAAAAGATTTATCTGAGATTTTACAAATACATAATTTCATTATAAATCACTTACTTCACCATTCAAATTCAACAGACACTCAACCGTTGACGCTGTCAAATACCAAACTCCGAAATTCGAACTGAATTCCTTTCTGTGTTCAATTTGACGAATATCCAGCCATTATACAGTAAATGCGTAGGTTGACTACTGTTTTACCAAAGCCAAGCCATGCATAGATTAAATATAATGGAACTGGTTTCTAGAAATAATCAGCAACGTCTATGCCATTTTCGGAAAATCCATGAATCATTGAATGACTCATCCCTTCCTTTCAGAGCCTTGTGTATTTCCATACATAATCCTTACATCCATATCGTCAATTTAAAGTTTGAAAAACACGTATACACTAGTAATTACGTTCCAGTCTCCTGATAATATCGTTTTAATCCATGATAAATGAACGTATATTCGTCACAAACGTTTAAAAACATGACCGCCATTTGACAACAAAGTTTACATTAGATTCTACGTCATTGTTTTATTACGTCATCAAAGTACTGATTCGTCCTCGGAAAATTCGTCAGTTATTTATTCGTCCCTGAATAAAATGTTTTTAGTTTACTAAAAAATCGAGTCCGGATTCTGAACAAACGTATTAAAGACGTTAATGATTAGTTGCTACTCGCCATTATGCGATAATCACCCTCGAGTCCATAATAGCCTTCGGGCCAAAGGCCCTCAGGCTATTATGGACTTCATCGGGTGATTATCGCATAATGGCGAGTAGCAACTAATCATTAACCTCTAAATATCATAAATAAAATCATTAGCATTCAAAAAATCAAACTTACCTCGGTCCTCGTCATCTTCTTCTCGATGTCGTTTTTTTCCTACAAAATAAAATAAATGAAAGATAATTATTCATTCAGTAAATTAAGTAGGATAACCTTTGCAGAGCAGAGAGTGGAAAAGATCTGTTGATCGGGCCATTCCTGAGAGTGTGGTGACGAATTGAAAACCACAATTGTTGATCACGCTTCAGGGGTCTTTTTCCTTCATATGCAATAAGAAGTATAACTGAACCTGGCACCTCGTGACCTGTAGTCAGGCAGATTTTGCTTGTACTTTTGCTTTTTCGTAAAATCCATTACACGTATAGATTTTGCCGAGCAGTCGGTCCTGTGAACCTATCCCAAATGCAAGGACCTTTTACATTTTTTTCGGACATGTCTGTCAGTCCACCATGTTTTGCCGTGACTAGCTCTAGGTTATATGGTTTCTGACAAGCTCTTTAGAGAATACATGCACTTTAAATATGAAATTCCAATTTCAGAATAAAAAACTTCAATCACAGTAATCACAATGGAAATATGTGTATAACGAAAGTCGTATGGTGTCACATAAAAATAAAAAATGAAATTATACTATGTCGTAATTGCGAGATAACTAATTGGTAATAACGAGATAACTAAGTCGTAATAACGACATAGTCAACTCGTAATAACGAGATAATTAACTCGTAATAACGAGATATTTAACTCGTTATAACGAGATAATTAACTCGTTATAACGAGATAACTAACTCGTAATAACGAGATTACTAAGTCGTTATAACGAGATAACTAACTCGTAATAACGAGATAACTAACTCGTTATTACGAAATAATTATCTCGATAAAACGAGATAAGTAACTCGTAATAACGAGATAATTATCTCGTAATAACGAGATATCTAATTCGTAATTACGAGATATCTAACTCGTTGGCAAAAGCAACAATAGCAACACCTAATTAAATAATTACATTATCAACACAAAGTAACAAGAACAAAAACTCAAAACAATAGCATTATTTACTCAAAACACAGCAGCAACAATACCAACTTATAACAAAAGTAGCAACATTTGGAAACAATGTAAATGACAACTAGACAATACAGAATTAAAAAAACGAATCCGTCAACAATGAAAATCAGCTACAACTTTCGTTGCTGTTACTTTGAGCTATAAATGTAATTGTACTAGTTGTGTATTAGTTGTTGCTATTGTTTTGAGTGTCTGTTGTTGTTTTCAGTTGTTGTTGCTGTTTTTTTAAGGTGTTAATGTAATTGTTTTAGTTGTTGATGTTATTGGTTAGAGGTTCCGTTGTTGTTGTTTTAGTTGTTCTCAGCATGTAGATTTGAGTTGTTTATTTAATTGTTTAAAATGTTATTGCTATTGTTTTGAGTTGCTTTTGTTGTAGTTTTTAGTTGTTGTCAATGTTGATTAAGTTGTTGCAATTGTTTTGTGTAAATGATTTTGTTGTTTTGAGTTGTTGTTGCTGTTTTGAGTTGATGCAGTTGTATTGAGTTGGTGGTTTGTTTATATGTCAATGTTGCTTTTCGGTGTTGTTGCTGTATTTTTGAGTAAAATATGGCATTGTCTTGAATTTAGGTTATTGTTTTGTGTTGATGTTGTTTTTCTGTGTTGTAGTTTTAGTTGTTGTTTTGATTTAATGAAAGCGTTGTCGCTGTTGTTTTGATATATAGTTGTGAATGCTGTTGTTCCGATTTTTATATTGTTTTAGGTTGTTGCTGTAATTCTTCTAGTTCTAAATGCTGTTGCTAAGTGTTTAAATCTAACTGTTTTAGTTGTTGCTGCTAATGAAGTTCAAAATCGTGTTGCAATCGTCTTGAGTTGTTATTGTTTCTAAATTCTAATTGTTGATGGAGTTAAGTTGTTGCTGCTAATGTCTCTTGCTGTAAATGTTGTTTTTAAGCAGTTGTTGCTTTTGCAAACGTGTAAATTATCTCGTAATTACGAGATAATTTTAATAATCTCGTAATAACGACTTAATTACGAGATAATTATCTCGTGATAATGACTTAATTATCTCGTTATTACGAGTTAGTTATCTCGTTATTACGAGTTAATTATCTCTTCATAACGACAAAGTTCAATTTTATTTTTTATTTTAAGTGACACCATTCGGCTTTCGTAATGGAAATATGTGTATAAAGAACAATGTTTAAAGAAAACTGTTTCACATGACATTTTTCTTTGACAACAAATTAAGACATTATCTTACATTATCTACAGGTACATTTCAATAACACGTGTCTCATCATCATCATCTATTACATTCCTAGTCATCCCCTTCTTCATGTTGTCTTTTTCTCTCTACAAAATGAAATTAATAAAAGATAATCAGTTTTCAGTAAATAATGCGGTGTTTATACATGGCACATTTTCATTTTGGTTAAAAAAAGTCAAAATAAAACCCCCACAGGTAATACCCGTTATACTGTATTCAACATAAAATATATTAATATACTCACTTTTTCCTGCAACTCAATCTTTGACTTGTACTGCAGCTGAATCTTTGACTTGCACTGCAACTGAATCTTTGACTTGAACTGCAACTGAATCTTTGACTTGTACTGCAACTGAATCTTTGTTTTGTACTGCAGCTGAATCATTTACTTGTCCTGCATCTGAATCTTTGACTTGTACTGCAACTGAATCTTTGACATGTACTGCAACTGAATCTTTGACTTGTAGCAGTAATCAATAATTTTGAAATGAAAAGTTAGATGCTAACATTATGCGTCATTATTAAAAAACTCAAATTAAAAACTGTAAAACAGATTCAAAGCAAAATTTTTATAATGTAATGGGTGCAGGGCCTCGACACAAAAAGTCAAAAGGGCCTACAATGCACTAAAAACCAAAAATCTTACCATAAAAATCATCCTAAGTCAAGAGTAAAACATGGTCATTATATGGCAAACCAACTTAACATTATTGAATTATGAATTTCATTCTCCTTCTGGCTTTAAACAGCAATATTAATGGAATAGACTTATGGTTCGGATCCCCCCTCTCCTGCTGGATCCGCCCTTGCACTTAATATGTTAATTGAAATTATTTAGTGTTGTCAATAACAAATATCTCGTCACACTGTAAACAATGTTCACACATTTTTGTTTAGCAGCACTCATTTGGTTAGTCAAGAGTTTAAATGTGGTCATTATTTGGCCAACCAACTTCAAACATTTTTGAATGATGTAAGGTATTATCCTTCTGGCTTTGAATTGCAAGATTTATGGAATAGACTCGCGATAACTTTGTTCGTAAGAACTCTGGTGGAATGGTGCGCTGATGTACAGTTTGATATAGTTCTATCTACATTGTGTGTCTTGTGTGGTCGGAAGCCAGCTATCCTTGATATTGCATTCATGTAGTCGCACTGTCGCTAGTTTCTTCATCCATAAGACCTCTCGAAATCAGATGCTCTGTACAGCCAGCACTACAGAGTTTCTTCGGGACAGAGAATTAGACGTCAGCTTCGTAATTTGTACTGTCAAAATTGGCAGCTGTTGGCTTGTCAGTGCAGTCTCATATCCATGGATGTGCTCTGCCATTCTGTCACGGACTTGTCTCACAATCTTATTAGTGTATGTCACAATGTTGTAATTACTACTGCCTGTTGTGTAGACTACATTCTGCAAGCTGCAGCAGATGTTTACTTCCAGCTGGTGGGGCAATGTATGTCTGTGATTGCATTTGTAGACAGCTTATCACAGTACTTGCATTTATCCTTGCGTAATTCAGAAGATCACTTAGTCATGGGATTGGTCTAGCCATGGACTAAAGTGTTTGCAAGATCTTTGTCCCTACCATATGCTACTAGTAGTGCATCTTTAAAAACCTACTGCATGTGGTCAGACTGGCGTAACACATGCATATGTCATGCATGTTTGGTAGTTTCTTAGAACATGTAAATAGCAGTGGAACTATGTCACATGAAGTTTTTTGTCTTGCAAAAGTAGCTATGACCTGTCTAACTTGTCATCTCTTCTTAGCTGGGACTCAATGAACTTGCCATTGTAGTCATGTTTTCTAAGTTGCACTTTCAAATTGTGCCTGTGTGGCTGGTAGCCAGCCTCTTCCCAGCATATTTTTAGGATGCGTAGACCCAGACAATTAGCAGTGATTTTTTTGTTAGGAGGATGACTAGTTGTATTCTGCAAGTGCAGTTGTTTGTCAGTCGGTTCCACATCCAGGTCTGTATGAACATACGATCTTCCAAGTGCACAAATATGTCACAGAAGTTTGTGTACTTCTGTGACTGTACAGTAGATCCACCGTAGTGTTATGGTGTACGGAACTTACATGTTCTGCAAAGGCCTCAAATTGTTTCACAGTGCTGCTCCATAAACCAACACCATCATTGATTAAGTGTTTGTTAAACAATGTTATCTTCTCTGGGGCAATTAGCTGCTCATCGGCCATTTACCCATATAGATACAAGCAAAATGCTTTTCAGAGTTGTAACCTGATTGCAACACTGTCTTTCTTTATGTAGTGATTATCGCTGAGAACGAAATTGTTTTTTTCAAGCACGGCAGTTATAATGTCAATCATGTCTTTCGGTGAGTTGATTATTGGATTGGTCGATATTGTTAGGCATCACTGCATGCGAGTAGGCTTTCTTGCTTTGGTATAGGAGGATATAGTTTTTGAACATCGAAAACAAAGTAAAATACTGTTATCAGGCAAAGGTTCGGGTATCTAGAGCAATTTTTTTATGAAGTCAAATGTGTCCTTAATGAGCTAGGTGAAGATCCTACAAACTCATTGAGCTTGTGTTCCCCCTACTCAGAGATTCTCTGTTGTGGAGTTAATCCCGCTCACTAAGTTTTGCAGTGGTGCACCATTGCAAAACTTAGTAAGTGAAATTAACTCCACAATGGAGAGAATTGCTGATTGAGTTAAGCCCGTTCACTATGATCTGCAATGGTGCACAATTGCTAACCATAGTGAGTGGGATTAACTCATTCAGCGTCTCTCTGTTGTGGAGTTTATCTCACTACCTATGGTCCACAATGGTGCACAATTGCAGACCATTGTGAGTAGGATTAACTCTGCAACATAGAGATTCTCTGAGTTGGTGGAACACAAGCTCAATGAGTTTGTAGGATCTTAATCTAGCTCATTAAGGACTCATTTGACTTTATAAAGAAATTGCACATGACACCCTTACCTTTGTCTGATAACAGTTCTTTATTTTGTATCGATGGTCAAAAACATTATCCTTCTCTACTAAAGCAAAAATTCCTACAGGCATGCAGAGAGGCCTTACAATATCCATCCAGTCTAATAATCAACTCACCGAAAGACATGATTGACATTATAACTGCGGTGCTTGAAAATAACAACCTCAGTCTCAGCGATAATCACTGCATACGGAATGACAATGTTGCAATCAGGTCACAACTCTGAAAAGCATTTTGCTCGTATCTATATGGGTAAATGGCCGATGAGCAGCTAATTGCCCAAGAGAAGATACCATTGTTTAACAAACACTTAATCAATGATGGTGTTGGTTTATGGAGCAGCACTGTGAAACAATTTAAGGCCTTTGCAGAACATGTAAGTTCCGTACCCCATAACACTACGGTGGATCTACTGTACAGTCACAAAAGTACAAAGTTCCGTGACATATTTGCGCACTTGGAAGATGGAATGTTCAAACAGACCTGGATATGGAACCGACTGACAAACAACTGCACTTGCAGAATACAACTAGTCATACTCCTAACAAGAAAAGTCACTGCTAATTGTCTGGATCAACGTATCCTTAGAATATGCTAGAAAGAGACTGACTACCAGCCACTCAGGCACAATTTGAAAGTGCAACTTAGACAACATGACTACAGTGGCAAGTTCATTGAGTCTTATCTAAGAAGTGATGACAAATTAGACAGGTCATAGCTACTTTTGCGAGACAAAAAAGCGTCATGTGACAGAGTTCCTCTGCTATTTGCATGTTCTTAGAAGCTACCGAACACGCATGACATGGTTTGCAGACATATGCATGTGCTACGCCAGTCTGACTACATGAAGTAGGTTTTTAAAGATACACTACTAATAGCATATGGTAGAGACAAAGATCTTGCATACACTTTAGTCCATGGCTAGACCAATTCCATGACTAAGTGATCTTCTGAATTACGCAAGGATAAATGCAAGTACTGTGATATGCTGTCTTCAAATGAAATCACAGACAGAAATTCCCCTCCAGCTGGAAGTAAACCTCAGCTGCAGCTTGCAGAATGTTGTCTACTCAACAAGCAGTAATAGATACAACATTGTGACATACACTAATTAGATTGTGAGACAAGTCCGTGACAGAATGGCAGAGCACATCCATGGATATGAGACTCTGCACTGACAAGCCAACAACTGCCCATTTTGACAGTACAAATTACGAAGCTGACGTCTAATTCTCTGTCCCAGAGAAACTCTGTAGTGTCGGCTGTATAGAGCATTTAATTTCGAGAGGTCTTATGGATGAAGAAACTAGCGACAGTGTGACTACATGAATGCAATATCAAGGATAGCTGGCTTCCGACCACACAAGACTCACATTGTAGATAGAACTATATCAAACTATACATCAGCGCACCATTCCACCAGAGTTCTTACGAACAAAGTTATCGCAAGTCTATTCCATAAATCTTGCAATTCAAAGCCAGAAGGATAATACCTTACATCATTCAAAAATCTTTGAAGTTGATTGGGCAAATAATGACCACATTTAAACTCTTTACTAACCAAATGAGTGATGCTAAACAAAAAAAGTGTGAAAAATGTTTACAGTGTGACGAGATATTTGTTATTGACAACACTAAATAATTTCAATTAACAGATTAAGTGCAAGGGCGGATCCAGCATGAGAGGGGGATCCGAACCCCAAGGTTATTCCATTAATATTGCTGTTCAAAGCCAGAAGGATAATGAAATTTACAATTCAATATGGTTAAGTTGTTTGGCCAAATAATGACCATGTTTTACTCTTGACTTAGGGTGATATTTATTGTAAGATTTTTGGTGTTGAGTGCATTGTAGGCCCTATTGACTTTTGGTGTCGAGGCCCTGCACCCATCACGTTAAAAAATTTGCTTTGAATCTGGTTTACACTTTTTTGATTTGAGTTTCTATAAAAGTGACTCATCATGTTAGCATCTTACTTTTCATTTCAAAATAACTGATATGGCTATTGTGCTAAATATATTAATAAATAGTTTTATACTATCTGTATGATTATGATTTTGTCTCCCTTTTGGATGAATATTACAAGGACATTAACTATACTTCATTACCTAGATGATATAAGCTTATATAAAAAATTGATGAATAATCATCATAAATAAATATATAAATGTTTCAGAGCAAACTTAGTCTACATTCATTTAACTACATGCATGCATCAAAAGTAGTTTTATAACTTATAAGTCAATGGAAACAACTTATAACTTAGGTATAACTTATAATGATGATTTCCGTAGTTCTAGAGTAATCAATATAATTGTCATCCAAAATCACCCCATTTGATGATACTGTTACAACCACCTGCTGTTAATTATACCCCCGCGTCTTAAACATTTAATAAACCATCATAGAGCACATAAAGTGTGGACAATTTGCTTGTCAGGAAGTCTTTTTTTTGTCTTAAACATTAAAAAACATTTTACAGCACAAACAGTCTGAACAATTTGCTTGTCAGGAAGTCTTTTTTGTCTTAAATATTAAATAAACCATCATAGAGCACATACAGTGTGGACAATTTGCTTGTCAGGAAGTCTTTTTTTGTCTTAAACATTAAAAAACATTTTACAGCACAAACAGTCTGAACAATTTGCTTGTCAGGAAGTCTTTTTTGTCTTGAATATTTAATAAACCAGTATAGAGCACATACAGTGTGGACAATTTGCTTGTCATGAAGTCTTTTTTGTCTAAAACATATTATAAACCAACATAAAGCACATGCAGTGTGGACAATTAGCTTTTCAGGAAGTTTTTTCTGTCTTAAACATTTAATAAATCATTTTAGAGCACATACAGTGTGGACAATTTGCTTGTCAGGAAGTCTTTTTTGTTTTGAATATTCAATAAACCATCATAGAGCACATAGAGTGTGGAAAATTTGCTTGTCAGGAAGTCTGTTTTGTCTTAAGCATTTAATAGCTCATTTATGAACATGTACAGTGTGGACAATTTGCTGTCAGAAGTGAAGTCTTTTTTGTCTTTAACATTGAATAAATCTTTTAAGAGCACAATCAGTGTGGACAATTTGCTTGTCAGGAAGTCTTTTTTGTCTTTAACATTAAAAAACATTTTAGAGCACAAACAGTCTGAACACTTTGCTTGTCAGGAAGTCTTTTTTGTCTTAAATATTAAATAATCCATCATAGCACACATACAGTGTGGACAATTTGCTTGTCAGGAAGTCTTTTTTGTCTTGAATATTTAATAAACCAGTATAGAGCACATACAGTGTGGACAATTTGCTTGTCAGGAAGTCGTTTTTGTCTAAAACATATTATAAACCAACAATGAGCACATGTAGTGTGGTCAATTAGCTTGTCAGGAAGTTTTTTCTGTCTTAAACATTTAATAAATCATTTTAGAGCACACACAGTGTGGACAATTTGCTTGTCAGGAAGTCTTTTTTGTCTTGAATATTTAATAAACCATCATAGAGCATATAAAGTGTGGACAATGTGCTTGTCAGGAAGTCTGTTTTGTCTTAAACATTTAATAGCTCATTTATGAACATGTACAGTGTGGACAATTTGCTGTCTTAAGTGAAGTCTTTTTGTCTTAAAAATTGAATAAATCTTTTAAGAGCACAATCAGTTTGGTCAATTTGCTTGTCATGAAGTCATTTTTGTCTTAAACATTAAAAAACATTTTAGAGCACAAACAGTGTAGACAATTTGCTTGTCAGGAAGTCTTTTTTGTCTTAAATATTAAATAAACCATCATAGAGCACAAACAGTGTGGACAATTTGCTTGTCAGGAAGTCTTTTTTGTCTTAAACATTGAATAAATCTTTTAAGAGCACAATCAGTGTGGACAATTTGCTTGTCAGGAAGTCTTTTTTGTCTTTAACATTAAAAAACATTTTAGAGCACAAACAGTCTGAACAATTTGCTTGTCAGGAAGTCTTTTTTGTCTTAAACATTAAAAAACATTTTAGAGCACAATCAGTTTAGTCAATTTGCTTGTCATGAAGTCTTTTTTGTCTTAAATATTTATTAAATCATTTTAGAGAACATACAGTGTGGACAATTTGCTTGTCAGGAAGTATTTTTTGTCTTGAATATTTAATAAACCTTCATAGAGCACAAACAGTCTGGACGTTTTGCTGTCAGAAAGTGGAGTCATTTTTGTCTTAAACATTTAATTAATCATTTTAGAGAACATAATTATAGGGTGAACATTTGCTGTCAGGAAGTGAATTCTTTTTTGTCTTAAACATTTAATAAACCATCATAGAGCACATGCAGTGTGGACATTTTGCTTGTGAGGAAGTCTTTTTTGTCTTAAACATATTATAAACCATCATAGAGCACATGCAGTGTGGTCAATTAGCTTGTCAGGAAGTTTTTTCTGTCTTAAACATTTAATAAATCATTTTAGAGCACACACAGTGTGGACAATGTGATTGTCAGGAAGTCTTTTTGTCTTAAACATTAAAAAACATTTTACAGCACAAACAGTCTGAACAATTTGCTTGTCAGGAAGTCTTTTATGTCTTAAATATTTAATAAACCAGAATAGAGCACATACAGTGTGGACAATTTGCTTGTCAGGAAGTCTTTTATGTCTTAAATATTTAATAAACCATCATAGAGCACATGCAGTGTGGACAATAAGCTTGTCAGGAAGTTTTTTCAGTCATAAACATTTAATAAATCATTTTAGAGCACACACAGTGTGGACAATTTGCTTGTCAGGAAGTCTTTTTTGTCTTGAATTTTTAATAAACCATCATGGAGCACATAGAGTGCGGACAATTTGCTTGTCAGGAAGTCTGTTTTGTCTTAAACATTTAATAACTCATTTATGAACATGTACAGTGTGGACAATTTGCTGTCAGAAGTGAAGTCTTTTTTGTCTTAAACATTGAATAAATCTTTTAAGAGCACAATCAGTTTGGTCAATTTGCTTGTCATGAAGTCTTTTTTGTCTTAAATGTTTATTAAATCATTTTAGAGAACATACAGTGTGGACAATTTGCTTGTCAGGAAGTCTTTTTTGTTTTGAATATTTAATATACCATCATAGAGCACATAGAGTGTGGACAATTTGCTTGTCATGAAGTCTTTTTTGTCTTAAACATTTAATAAATCATTTTAGAGCACATACAGTGTGGACAATTTGCTTGTCAGGAAGTCTTTTTTTTAATATTTAATAAACCATCATAGAGCACATAGAGTGTGGAAAATTTGCTTGTCAGGAAGTCTGTTTTGTCTCAAGCATTTAATAGCTCATTTATGAACATGTACAGTGTGGACAATTTGCTGGCAAAAGTGAAGTCTTTTTTGTCTTAAACATTGAATAAATCTTTTAAGAGCACAATCAGTGTGGACAATTTGCTTGTCAGGAAGTCTTTTTTGTCTTTAACATTAAAAAACATTTTAGAGCACAAACAGTCTGAACAATTTGCTTGTCAGGAAGTCTTTTTTGTCTTAAACATTTATTTAATCATTTTAGAGCACAAACAGTGTAGTCAATGTGCTTGTCAGGAAGTCTCTTTTGTCTTAAACATTGAAAAACATTTTAGAGCACAAACAGTCTGAACAATTTGCTTGTCAGGAAGTCTTTTTGTCTTAAACATTAAAAAACATTTTAGAGCACAAACAGTCTGAACAATTTGCTTGTCAGGAAGTCTTTTTTGTCTTTAATATTAAATAAACCATCATAGAGCACAAACAGAGTGGACAATTTGTTTGTCAGGAAGTCTTTTTTTGTCTTAAACATAAAAAATACATTTTACAGCACAAACAGTCTGAACAATTTGCTTGTCAGGAAGTCTTTTTTGTCTTGAATATTTAATAAACCAGTATAGAGCACATACACTACGGACCATTTGCTGACAAGAAGTGAAGTCTTTTTTGTCTTAAACATTTATTTAATCATTTTAGAGCACAAACAGTGTAGTCATATTGCTTTTCTGGATGTCTTTTTTTGTCTTAAACATTAAATAAACCATCATTTTAGAGCACATGCAATGTGGTAAATTTGCTTGTCAGGAAGTCTTTTCTTGCCTTGAACATTTAATAAACGATGATAAAGCACATACAGTGTGTCAGGAAGTATTTTTTGTCTTCAGTTTTTGTAATGATTTGTTATTAATGCATTTATCAAAAAGACATAAAAGAGGAGTTTATGTGTTGCATGTGTTCCATTCTGTTATAATGTGAAATGAGTGCATTGATAATCTTTTCAGCACATTTGATCCCAATAGCACTATTTACACGTTCGAGTATCTTGCAGCTTAGTATCTTGGGGTATCTTTAGTTGTTGGCCTTATATAGCGACTGACTAAATTTTCATTTACTTCTCCAGTTAAGCACTACCATCTGCATCAGTGAAATTGTTAATTGTACCCTCTTGAAAGAAAATGATCTCTGTGCAATCCTCTTTAATCTAAACATAATTATGTTAGTAACTGTAAGTCTTTAATGATTAACTGAGTTGAAGTCTTGGTTGTATCTGGTAAAAGAATAGGACGTAAAGCTGTTATAAATCACATTGTTTTCAGGGGCGGTTTCTAAATTCTAGTTAAGGGGGTCCGGATCCCCTGACCCTCCTGCTGGATCCGCCTTTGGTTTTTACAACCAACTCCGTATTAGGTACTGTTTGTGTAGAGACTCACTGTAACTTGTCTATACAGACAAAACCGATTTGACTTTACACTTTTAATGTAATGACTCCACTTATACCCTTGTATTAATTCAATTAACATTGACAGTATAAGGTAGGTTTTGGTTACAAAGTGTACAAGTAAGTTAGTTGTCTCTGATAATTTGGGGTATGTATCAGGAAGATAATGACTTGACAATATATCGGTCAATGGTATCTGAGTACCAGGCTTAGTAGCAAATGATCAGATTCAACTAATACATGTCTACCAAATACATACTGTCTAAACTTAGTCATACCAAACACTATTGCTGATAGTTCTTTTTCAATCATGGCCCAGTTTCTTTCTGAACTTGTTAAGGACTTGCTAGCATATGCAATTGGTTTACCTTCTTGTATTTATGTAGCCGCACAGCCCCGTTGAGAACTGTTACATTGTTAAACTATTGCTTTGTTTGGGTCAAAGTATGACAATATATGTTCTAGGCATTCAGTCAAAATGTCTTTAACTTTTCGAAAGGCTCGATCTTGTAGATCCTACTTCTGAAAAGTAACATCTTTTTTTCAAGATTTCAGTGTGAGGCTGAACAATCTCTGATAATGTAGGTGCAAACCGCGATTAGTATGTTATCATTCCTAAAACAGTCTTTTACTCTGTTTTGTCTGTGAGAATCTACATTTCCTGAATGGCCCGTACTTTATCTGGGTCGGGTTTTAAACCTTCTGATTACAGAATGTGACCTAAGTATCTAATCTCTTGGACACCTACCATTAATTTGTCTTCATTCAACCTGATGCTCTTTTCTTGACGCCTTTGAAGTACATTTCTAAAATTTCTGTCATGTTCCTCAACTGTGTGGAGGCAAATATTAACAGATCATCTACTACGACTGCACAACCAGTTAGACCTTCTAAACCTTCATCCATTTTCATTTGGAACAGATCTTGACTACATTTAAGACCCATAGGAAATCTTAGGTACCTATATCTACCTTGAGGTGTATTAAATGTAGTTAAGTGTGATGACTTTTCATCATACACTAGCCACCAGTTAGCTGGCATACAAATCAGTTTTGTTGATATCTTAGCTGACAGTAACCGTGGCAAAATATCATCTAAAGTCTTGGTCGGATAATGAGGTCTAAGTATTGCCTTATAAAGGTCTTTGGGATCTATAACAAACCTGAGTTTGTCTGAATGGGGCTTGTTTACATCTATCATACTGTTAACCCATTCGGAAGGCTCGTTTACCTTGGCAATGTTGCAAGCCTTCTCCATATTTTGGAGCTCTGTTTTGACTTTCCCTTGAAGTGCTACAGGGTCTCGTCTTGGGGATGCACAACGAGAGTAACCTTGTGATCTAAGTTATTGAACAAGTACTTGGTAATTTTCTATACCCTAAAAAACTTGTTTGAATTCAGTTAACACTGATTTACCCTCAATTGTCATAGAAATTTTAATTAGATTTAACTCTGTGCAAGTTTGCAATCCTAATGGGGATATTCTACAGGTCTTGGCTATAGTAAATTTTTATATGTACATTAATAGAGTTCTATTAATTTAAAGTTGTTGGCAATGTCATGTAACAAAAAACTAAACAAAACAATTGGGTTAAAGCCTTTACCTGAAGCTTCCCCATTAAATAAAACATCGAGTGAATCTCATCATGTTCTTACTAAGTTATTGTTTTATTGATTTCTCCTTACAACATTTACCATTCTTCTTGTCAGAAAGTATAAAATAAAGTTCATTAAATAAAAATACTTCATACAGGAGCAAAAATGACTGAAAGGAGAGAAAAGAGAAAAAAATGCAGCATCCTGCTATTCTGCTTGAGAATAAGCCCCAAGTTCTATGTATTACCTTGTTTCTGTTTAATGTTAGTTTGTTCCAAGTCCATAAAAGTAGATACCAATTATTCCAGGGCTCCAGCAGATATCACAGTTTGATCTGTACAAGTTTTACCATTAGAAGATTTTGTTTTCACTGTACGGTTCTCATCTTGAACATCAATACTTGAGCTAGCTTTAAAAACAAATATGTTTTTATTCAAATGTGTTATTGACCTTTTTTGGATAAAAGTGCGCTTAGTGTGCCCTAGAACCTGGTTTAAACTCAAGTGGTTATATATTGTCACAGTCTGTTTAAATGCAGAAACCCCATAGGTTTTTGTTATGTATTCATAAGGGGCATCCCTTTTATACTTAATAAGAATCTCTGTCTTGACTTTTTTGTTGAGTGCTAGATTTCTGTTTTGACAGTTGCTGTTCCTTATATTTTGCTCACACCTCTTTATAAAAGCAAAATGGACAGAGCAGTTTTAGCTAGTGATAACTGACCCGAGACAAAAATACAATTAATAGTCACTTGCATACTTACATGTAAATACAATTAATAATACAGTACTAAAGTCCTATTAATTGAAAGTTGTTGGCAATGTCATGGAACAAGAAACTAAACAAAAAAATCTTGGGTTAAAAGCTTTACCTGAAGCTTCCCCATTAAATAAAACATGGAGAGAATATTTTTGATGTTCTAACTAAATTTATTTTTCTATTGATTTCTCCTTACAACATTTACTTTCATCTTTTCAGAAAATATAAAATAAAGTTCATTAAATTAAAATACTTCATAGATGAGCAAAAAGGACTGAAAGGAGAAAAAAGAGAGAAAAATGCAGCACCCTGCTATTCTGCTTGAGAATAAGCCACAAGTTCTATGTATTACCTTGGTTCTTTTTAATGTTGGTTTGTTCTGAGTCTGATTGACCAACTGAGCCTTTATAAGTAGATCGTAACTAACAGTACAATAGAGTTCTGTTAAAGTTGTTGGCAGTGGCATGGAAAAAAAATAATGGGTTAAAATCTTTACCTGAAGCTTTCCCATTAAAGAATACACTGAGTGATGTATTGACAGACTTATCCGTCATTTGTTTTTTTTTACCCTCCATCTTCTCTAAATATATAAAATAGAGTTCATGCAATAAAAATATTTCGCAGAATATCACAGAGGAGAAGTATAGTAAACATCATCAGTGACATAATCATGAATTAAACATTAACAATTTTAGTTTCCCTAGGATATTGTTTGATTTTGGTGCATTTTTTTATTCCATTCAATGAGCTCAGAAATAACTATGAATAACTCAATAACTCTTGGATGGATTTAACACAAATTTTATATGTGATCATAACCAGCATTCCAAGAACTATGATTTCTGAACCTGTGTATGACGTGAGCATAGTCTTTGGCTTCTGTAGAGGGGATTTGTCCTTAGGACTACTCTATTCAGTCTTGGAAATGATATTACAGCATGTGGCAGTATTGATATTAAACTCCATGGGTTTAAGATTGGTGCCCACCTGTAAATCAACAAAAACCTGACTGTTTGCTCTTGATTCTACAGAACCAACACAAAAATCCTCCAAGTCAGTATCTGGATTTTCCTCTACTTCATACGCACTTATTTCCTTATTGTTTACATGATTGTCCTTGATTTTACAAACTATTGCATAATGGTTCCATTTCTTGCAATATTTGCTCTGTTTTCCCTTTGCTGGACACGGATCTTCATTTAGATGAGATCTTCTCAATGTCCCCACTCAGGACTGTTTTTTCTTGCCTTCGTGGGTCTTTTATTAGAGTGATAATTGCTTCTGTTTTCTTTAGTCGTTGCTTTCTATCTATTGAATGTTAATTGTATAACCAATTTGTAAACAACCATGTTAATTAAATCACGAAATAGGTCAAATTAAATTCAAACCACTTTTTATTCTTGTGACACCATGTTATAACAACATAACAAATAATAAATAACAAATGTATATAATAAAATAATAAATTATATAATAATAATAATTAATAAATGAAATAATATATAATAATAATTAATGAATTAATTAAAAATGTAAAACAGTCAATTCGCATTATCTCGACTACTCTTGAGTCAACATTTCGCTGTCTCGATTGAAAATCGAAAGTCCCAATTTGTTCCCTTCTTTATCTATATGAAAAATGCATGTTTATCTCGATTTTTTTCTCTCGACTTTTTCCAAATATCCATTACTTAAGTTCCATTTGGCCCACAATATTCAAACTTCATACGATGACTATCCATATCGGGTGGAAGACCCCTATTGATTTTGGGGTCACTATTACCTTAAAACTGAAAACAGTTTCCGGAGCATGAGTGACAAAGTTATACTCATCACGAATAGAAAGAAGCATTCTCAATGGTATCTTTTTTCTCTACTTTGTTTACCAAAATTATTTATTCATAATATGATATTTATATGAAATATTCTCATGTCTTACAAATGCTTCATCTTAACTAAAAAAGCAACACTTTCAGGCATATAATGCTCTGCCTAGCGGTGCTCTTTTTAATTTTCATCATACAATTGTTCTTTTTTTATGTATGATACCATTTTATATGTACAAACATTGAGTAAATATACGCAGGTGGACAGTAGGGTTTGGCTATGGGATTCATACGAAATCTAAATTGTACATGGTAAGATTGCCCAATGCAAAAATATTTGGTTCACAATCTATTTTAAATGTTGGTAAATGTAGCAGTTAGTGACACAAAATCAATGCTTGTGTCAGTCATTCATTGCCTGCTTGGTTGGGTGTCGACAATTTCTATATGGAAGGGATTTGAAATCGTTTAGATTGGTTTTGACAAGTAATGTATGTTTAACTGTATGCTTCACATTCGCTAACTGTCTGACAAAAGGTTCAACAATTTCACTGCTTGCATGGTTAGTGTGTTTAACATGCAATGTTGGCCAGTTAGACACTATTTTAGTAACTAATTTTAGAGCAGTTCGACTTTCATTACTTGTACTTAACGATACAGGACTATTTGTATTTCACTTTGTTTTTTTTGTTAGAAATATTTACAAGCTAGGAATAAAACCGTTATGGACAAATCTTTTTAAACCTTATCATTTCAAAATGTTTCAGCTATTAGCACACTTCAGTTGATATTGCCAAAACAAGTTTCCATGATATTATAATAAGAAAATGTAAACTTTTATGGTAATATCAACTAAAGAAGGACGATGGTCAAAACATTGGGGTTTTTTTGGGGGGGGGGATCCAAACTTTTTCTAGGGGGTGGGGTCCAAACTTTCAAACTACAACCACATTATACACTTATAAACAAACAAACTTTTAAATGAGCATTGGTTACTGTATCTTGTTCATAAATTCTAAACAGTTAGACTTAAAGCTACTATATGAAGATACGATGTATATTCATTGATTAACAGCAAACATGAAAACCGTCTTAAAACCTTGTTAGTTGTAAACAAATTACCTAGCTATATAAAAAATGTATATTATAATAAGTTAGTATAGAGTATGGGATACAAAATTGTGTTTAATTATTATACACCCGCTTCGAAGAAAAGGGGGGTATACTGTTTTTCCCTTGTCCGTGCGTGCGTGCGTGCGTCCGTCCGTCCCTCCGTTACAAAATTTCCGTCGCAGTTTTCTCATCAACTATAACATGCAGCAGCCTAATACTTTGCATATTGCTTCATCCCATAGTCCCATGTGGTGTAAAGCGATTTCATGCTCCTTGCTCATCTACTTCCTGTTTGACGTATATTTTTAGATTTTTGGGGTATCACTAGTGAGCATTAGCTCACAGATTTATTTTATTTAAAGAATGTTATTTCCTATCACAAGACTTAATTTTTCCTAAACATGTTGTAATAACATCTTTTATTTTGGGTATATTGACATGTAAAGCCTACTTTTGGTTTCAGTCTACTTTCATTTTGAAATGCAGAAAATAACATGATAATATTTAAGTGAAAACTTCGTTTACTTAAAAAGTTAATTGAAATAAGACACATTAGTTCCGGAAAATTAAATTAACTGTTTTATGTACTGTTTGGATAATTGATCTTATTCATTTACTGTCCATGGACTGTGTTAGGCTTGGCAAAGTGCCTTTTGTACGCAACGGTCTTGCCGACCATTGTACAGAGACGCTGAGCATCATGGGTCAAACTGTTTATTTACCAAAAAAAAAAAAAACATGTGGCGATGTTTACATTCTAATTTCAATTGCTCTGTTCTGAACAAATATATTTTTTCTTGACAATATTGTCTATCTATTGTCTAATATTAACTATCTAACAAACTATGCACATAAAATTAAACTTTTTTACTGGTAGTTTTACCTCCATCCTAACGTATTTACATCTCATTCTTTTATGCAAACATTTGAAGTCGAAAGTAGAATACTTGGTTGGACTATACATCTGTACCTTTTGTGGCTCAAAAGTTCTTTGTATCTATGGATTGATATTCCTGTAGATATGAGCGATCACTTTTTTACATTTTAATTATGATGGTATTAAAACACGGAAAATATCCACGAATTTGTCTTCATGTGCGGCACATTTGTTATGTTGGGTACCTAATTTGCGGAATTCTCAATATTCTCAATTGATCAATATTATCACCTTTTAGTAATAGAATGGATAAAGGGACTTAAAAAAACTATAGATTTTTTTATCATTACTGCGATTGATATACTGCTATACGTTTTTGACTAGGTCGTAACAAGAAGTTCACATTTTAAATGTTTTAGTGCTTTATATTGTTTTGTGATAGTTTAGTTCAGCACAAAATGTGCTCTTAAGAGCCTTTAGTCAATTATACAATACTATTGTTTTAATTATTGTATATCAAATTGCACTGAAGGTGGGTCGGTACCTTACTTGAGAAAAAAAACGAAAAAAATACTATGTTCACCGATTGTGATAAAAGTTGTCAGGCAGATACCTTCATGCTTCTTGTTTGTTTTTCTGGTAACCAAAGTGACATTGTCGTTTTATTCACGACATCATAATGGTTTGCGCTATAAACAGGCATGCAAGTACATTTTACCCACATACTTAAAGTATTGAATGTCCAGAGCCAATGATAATTATACCAAAATGTTTCTGAAATGCTGTTGCGCACAATTACTTTGTTCCAATTATCTAAATATCACGTCAATTGTAAAGATTCAGGGTTGTCACGTCTATAAGTTTTCACCAATTGCCGAGTTATAACTTAGCGTGATAACGTGATATTTAGATAAATGGAACACAATAATTGAACATATCAGAAACATTTTGGTATACTTATCATCCTCGGACATTCAATACTTTAAATATGTGGGTTTAATGTACTTGCATACATGTTTATAGTGCAATCCATTGTGACGTCCATGACGTCGTGTATAAAACGAAAACGTTGCTAAGGCTACTAGAAAAATGAACAAGAAGCATGAAGGTATCTGCCTGCCAATCGGTGTACATAATATTTTTTTCATTTTTTTTTCTTCGAGTAAGGTACCAACCAATCTAAACAGCACTTTGGTTTAATTATTGTATATCAAATTGCTCTTAAGTCTAAATCTTTTTTTAAATTGAAATATAAACAGTTTAACAGGTTTTTTGTACTACATATATACAACAACCATATTTTTCAAGTTGTCTAATGCCATTGTTTGTTTAGTACATTGGATCTTTGTCTTCATATTATATAAGTTAAATGATGTATATAATGTAATAAATATACATACCAGTATGTCTAGATTAAATTCAAGTTTACCTTTTCAGTGCTTTTTTATGGTGGCATAGCATGCGCACGTCATAGCTTATGTGTGGCCACGTAAAGCTTTTACATGGCCATCTAAAAAATTAAATATATCTCCATATCACCTCCATGCCACCATACTTTTTAGATTAAATAAGAAAGTAATTTTCATTGTTTTTATATATGCCACTGCCTTTTACAGTTATGATAGGACTTATACCAATTATTATAATAATAATTATAACTCTTTTTTTTATATTGCTGCCATTAATTGTAAGATCTTTGTGAAACTTTGTACAAAAATGATGTACCATGTAATGAACAGTATAAGAAGGTATTCACAGCTCTACCTGGCTTAATAATTAAGATTATTTCCCTGTGTAATTTTTGTGTTAATTTTCAATTTGTTGCCTATCTCTGCCATTTATGGTCATATACTTATGAAACTTCGTACAAAAATGATGTACCATGTGATGAACAGAATAAGAAGGTATTCACAACTCTACCTGGCTTAATAATTAAGATTATTTCCCTGTGTAATTTTTGTGTTAATTTTCAATTTGTTGCATATCTCTGCCATTTATGGTCATATACTTATGAAACTTCGTACAATAATGACATACCATGTAATGAACAGAATAAGAAGATATTCACAACTGTACCTGGCTTAATGATTAAGATTATTTCCCTGTGTAATTTTTGTGTTAATTTTCAATTTATTGCCTATCTCTGCCATTTATGGTCATATACTTATGAAACTTCATACAATAATGACATACCATGTTATGAACAGAATAAGAAGGTATTCACAACTCTACCTGGCTTAATAATTAAGATTATTTCCCTGTGTAATTTTTGTGATAATTTCCAATTTGTTGCCTATCTCTGCCATTTATGGTCATATACTTATGAAACTTCGTACAAAAATGATGTACCATGTGATGAACAGAATAAGAAGGTATTCACAACTCTACCTGGCTTAATGATGAAGACTATTTCCCTGTGTAATTTTTGTGCTAATTATAAATTTGTTCATATCTCTGCCATTTATGGTCATATACTTATGAAACTTTGTACAATAATGATGTACTATGTGATGAACAGAATAAGAAGGTATTCACAACTCTACTTGGCTTAATAATGGATTATTTTCCTTTGTAATTTTTGTGTAAATTTTCAATTTGTTGCAAATCTCAGTCATTTATGGTCAGATACTTATCAAACTTTATACAATGATTTAGACCACATCTTCGACAAAATTAGAAAGTAACACCAACTCTACCTGGCATAATATTGGATTTTTTCTCTTTGTAATTTTCTGGTTAAGTAAGATTTATTGTACATGTGTATATCTCTGCCATTTATGGTCATAACCTTATGAAATTTCAAGCAATGATTACATACCGCAGCTTGTACATGTTTGGAAAGTTACCACAATTCTACCTGACTAAATTATGGATTATTCCCCTTTGCAATTTTAGTGTTAAAGTTTTCAGTTTATTTTTATCTCTTTCATTTATGGTTAGATCTTGATGAAAAATGCAAACAATAATTAGAAACCATGTGATGAACCAAAATAGAAAATGACCTCAACTCTACCTGACTTTATTATGGATTATTTCCCTTTATATTTTTTGTGTTAAGTTTTTCAATTTGTTGGATATCTCTGCCAATAGACCTATTCTGGAATTCAAATTTATGGTGTTTTCCGTCCAAGACTAGGCGGTACAAACAAAGTTAGTAACACATTATTGCTAGATAGCACTAACTATGGATAAAATCCTATTGTTCTTTGTACACATGTTTTATTGTAATGGTGAAAGATTGTTTGAACCGGAGGGGAAAATCAAAATATTTGAATGCTGGATGTAGTCTATTAGTGTCAGATCCATACAATGATAACATACCATGTGTTTAAGAATTAAAAGTATACTTTACTCTACCAGGCTTTATTATGGATTATTTCCCTTGGTAATTTTTCATTTAGGTTTCCAATTTGTTAGAAACCTCTGCCATTTAGGGTCAGATCTTGATGAAATTATCATACAATGATTACATATCATGTGTTGAACAGAATAAGAAAGTAACCACAACTCTACATGACTAAATTGTGGATTATTTCCCTATGTATTTTGCATTAATTGTTAAGTTTGTATTATTTCAAATATTTTTTTTTTATTTTTTTTCGTTAATAGTTTATTTTGTGTTATTTTGAATATTATTTTTGTAATTTTTGCAATAAATGCTTAGTTTGGGCAACAACAAATTGATCATATGTTCTATGGATTCGCTCGCACCTTAATTTTGAATGTTTTAACAAAAATATTTTTATTTCCTCTCTCTCTCTCTCATAAAAATAAATTATTTGGTCAAACTGCTATATAAAGCAAGTGAATAAAGACTTTTGTTATTTTTTTCTTCGATCACTTGCCCCATTTTTTCCCAGAAAAAAATCCTTAGAACATAGGACCAACTTGTTGTGGTCTTGTCTTATTTAAAATATTTTGTTTGTAATTTTTGCTATAGTTGTTTAGTTTGTCCTATTGTAAACAATTTGTGCGTATTTTTTTGCATAAATAGTTAAGATTGCCTTATTTCAAGTATTTTGTTTGATTTTTTTGCATTAATAGTTTAGTTAACATACCATGTGTTGAATAGACTTAGAAAGTATACTTAACTCTACCTGACTGTATTATGGACTATTTCCCTTGGTAATTTTGCATTTAAATTTTCAATTTGTTAGATACCTCTTTCATTTAGAGTCAGATCTTGATGAAATGATCATACAATGATTGCATATCATGTGTTAAACAGAATTTGATACAAACCACAACTCTACCTGATTATATTAGGGATTATTTCCCTTTGTATTTTTGCATTAATAGTTTAGTTAGTCTTATTCAAGTATTGATTACATATCATGTGTTAAACAGAATTTGATAGTTACCACAACTCTACCTGATTATATTATGGTTATATTATGATTTTTTCCCTTTGTTTTTTTTTCATTAAAAGTTTAGATAATATACCATGTGTTGAGTAGGGCTGCAACCATTTGATTCAGTACATCAAAACTCGATTGCGAGGGTGCCAATTCAATTCTGATTCAGGACTTGCGAGTTTCAATTCGATACTGACTTAAACATTTCTACATAAGTTATAACGATTAAAACAAAGGGGCACTTTAAAGACAAAGTAGGTTGACAGTGAAACTGGGTTTCACTTTGTTATATTTCTCTAAAGTTTCTATTAAGATTTTATGTAGCATGTCTCGGCAACTTTGTTCCAAATATATATTTATGCCCCGTTCCTATGCTCATTGGGTCAGTGTGATTAAATTTTATCTGTTCTGACTATCTGTAAGTTTTAAGATCCACATGCACAAGTCAAGTTTTGATGTTACTTTGTAGTTAGTTCATATGTAAATATATTTGCCTACACAGTGTAGGTTTATGTTATATGTACAGTAGTATATTAAGAATGGCATCTTTCTACAATTTATGCTCCATTCTGTCCATAGGTTTTTAGTCGAAATTATATTAATAATACATTTTCGCGACCTTTACATTTGTACTCAATCCATTTCTTATTTGAAAAAAGCAAATAATAATTTAGCAGGTTTTCGAGTAAAACTGTTTCGTGTTATCATGTTTCAGTAACACTTTTATTAAATCAATGGTATTTAGTTTTAAGCTCAAATAAATGCATATTTGAAGTAAATTATATCAATAAAATATAAAATGAATCGAATTGAAAAAAATCAAATTGAAAGAAATTATATCAAATGGCATCAAATTGACTTTCTAGTCAATTTTTGCAGCTCTAGTGTTGAGCAGAATTAGGAAGTATACTTAACTCTACCTTGCTTTATTACGGATTATTTCTCTTGGTAATTTTGCATTTAAGTTTTCAAACATCGATAGTATTTGTTTGTTTATGTATTATAATTCTTATGATCTCAATTTTTGTTTAATTGTATGCTTGAAGATTTTCCAACTATCACTGTCATTAAATTACAGATATAGTGTTTATTACTAGGCAAGGGAGACAAATATGTATTAATAAATTTCAAAGTCCATATCACAAGTAGTCTCCCTTGGAATGTTTTCTGATATTTTTTTCTCTTCTAAATCATTGACATTATTTTGTTAAGATTGGTTTATAATTTGGCTGTTTTGTGATACACAGTGATGGTTGGATCATCTTGAATTTTCACTTTCCATGTTGCCATGTTTTTTTGTTTGCTCTTGTTGTAACCTGATGCATATTACATGCATATGTTGAAAAAAAACTTGTAACTTGAATTTGTTAAATACCTCTGTCATTTAGGGTCAGATCTTTATGAAATGTTCATAGAATTATTACATAGCATGTTTTGAACAGAATAAGAAAGAAACCACAACTCTACCCGACTAAATTATGGATTATTTCAATTTGTATTTGTGCATTAATGGTTTAGTTAGTCTTTTTCAAATATTTTGTTTGTATTTTTTGCATTACTAGTTTATTATGTCTTATTTCAAATATTTTTCTGGATTTAAAACACTCATTATTCCTTCCTGATGAATTTTTGCCTTTGATATACATTTTTATATGCAATTTATTAAATATAGCAACCCCAGACCAAATTTATTATTTTGTCAGATAGTATTGTAAGTTATATCATTGAAAAGCTCTTGATGAAAGCTTTGTAGAACAGTTTAAATTGTTAGGATATCTCTTCTAGAACTAAAGTTATTCCATTTTTAAGGGGTAAAAAATGCGACTCAAATTTTTAATTTTCTTCCCATTACGCATATAGTAAGCCGAAAGGCTTATCACGGAACTTTTTACAGACAATTTTTTGGTAAAAAATGCACTATACTCTTATTATTCCATGAATTTTCATAAACTTTAGCATGCCTATGTAATTTTTCATGCAGAATTCATTTTTTCCATTAAAACTGCATTAGCTTATATATTTTTTAAGATATAAATGGAAATGTAAGCATTTTTTAACAATTTTAGTTATTTTTGTTGGCGTGGAAATTGCAAAAATCTGAGATATGTTTATTTGTCAGGAGTACATCTCAAACAACCACATATCACAAATGCATTCATTGTTAAAGTTTGAACCATGAGGCAATTTGTGTCAAATTTAACATAAATGATAAAATAGGAATAAAATAAAACCTTGTGAGAAAGTAGGAAGAGTCATGTGTCTATAAATACAAATTCGCAGTATTGCATTTAAACTTTTAATAGCCTTCATGAATGCCATCATAGCATTATCTTTTTAATGGGATGAAGGCTATATAAGGCTCTTGATTTTGGGAAGAACCATGTATATCTGAATACATATAAATATAAAATATAACTTAGCTGGTAAAAGCTAAGATTTTTTTGAAAGTGGCGTAGCTTAAAAAAACTGTATTGATTTTCAATACACTTCAGTTAAATGCTGTCAACAAAACATAAATCATTAATTAATAATTTGTTTTAGATAAATAAACTGAGTGATTTTCAATAGTCTTTTCTTTATTTGCATGTATCATGAATAAATATTTTTCATTGTTTTTTAATGTCTTTAAATTCCTATTCAATAATTATTTGTTTCAGTTCAAGAGGAAGTTGGTTATTTTTTCATAACTTCAAAATATATGTGCCCATTACATCTTGAACTTTAGGTTCTGTATATTCTGTCACAATTTTAATTGTGTTTTCTTGTCAAATCAGTTGGTGTGACTAAAAATTATCAAGATGTGATCATTTTGTCTTACAAAATTTACTATGTAGAAAATAATATATATAAATAAAACCGTCATAAAAATATGTCATCTGAAAATGTGCTATTTCGCGGGTACCGTCGTATTCGTAATACAGCTTTAATTCAGATCAATCGGCATATTTGTATGTTAAACTCATTTAAATATGAATTTTTTTTGTAACAAAATTAACTTTATCTAAATTTTCCCCATCTGCAGGAAAATCCGGCTTTAATGTGGTTTCCATGTTATATTTCTTGTAATGATAAATAATATAATATAACTTTAAAAATCCTCACAGTATGAGTGTATGTATATATTGTATTGATATTTTTTTATAACACTTAAGGGCTTCTGTTTTGGTCAATGGTCAATATGTATTTTTACGAATCACTTAATTGATATTATCTCGGAACCTAGTTTCGGGATAATATCATTATTTGATTCGTAAAAATACATAGTGACCTAAACAGAAGCCCTTAAGTGTTATTTATTCAATGACCTCTAAAATTTCTTAGACCAATAAAAATTTTAGGAAAAAATACAATAAAACATAATTTAAAAAAAATGCAAGCTTATTAGCATTACTTAGTTTAATTTATATATTTTGGATTTTTTTTATTAATTTTTTATGAAATTGGTCTAAGGAATTTTGAGGGCATTGTTCATTATAATACATGTAATAAAAATACATGAAAAGTCTAATGCTCTTTGTTCTTCTTTATGTACACCGCTCGGCTAGCTCAGGCCCCAGTTTTACGAAAAAACTCAACTTAGTACTCAAACTCAATCTTATGTTTTGATCATTAATTTTACTTGTTTTATCAATGTTACAACACATATAGTATCATTAGAAACCCCAATAGTGATTTAAAAGCCATATTATATATTAAATAAAACTGACTTACATGTTTGGATAAGGTTTAATTCAATTGTATTTATTTGAGTCTGTTAATGTTCTTTTGAGTTAAGTCTCAAGTGAAAATTGAGTTTGTGGCTTTAAGTTTACAATTAATCCCAAAATATTTTATGTTGATACTTTTTATACATTTTCATCATTATGGTTATCTAATAACAGCCATTCCAACTACATGCATTTTAGAGACCAAAAACACTTGAGTCTGTTATTGAGTTCGTACTTAAGTTTGTTCGAGAAACTGGGGCCAGTTGATAGCAAGCCAGCCTACTGATAGAGGGGTTGTTGGTTGGATTCCCAAGCGGGTCATACTTAAGTAGAGCTTGGTCATGAAATTATTTCTACAGCCATTTTCTCCTCCTACCAATGATTCTTATTATGTAGGGCAGCTGTCAGTCACTGACATAAGAAGCCAATTAGTAGTTGGTTAACAACTTAATCCAGAGATTTAGACTTTTCCGGAACAATGAGTACATGTTGTTTGACTGACTGCCATTATATGACCTCAACAATGTGTTGCTATAGGGGTAAACCCAACAAAAGCAAACAAACATACTATTTATGTGCATTTTTATTTTATTATTCACAATGTCTACTCAAATAAAAAAAGATGCTATGATGATATTGTCTTTTTCTCAACTAAGTCAAAACATGAAAAAATTTCACAGAGTAATTATTCGTGAAAATGTTTGTTGTCTAACATTTTATTCCAATAGCTTGTTTGAAATTCAGATAGAACAGGCTAAACATAAGCAGTAAATACCTTTTAGCAGAGACAACGTCTCCTTTATATATAATAAGAGAATGTGTTCTGTCACCATGAAATTATTCTATCTTTGACACTTGAGAAAAAAACTATATAGTAAGAGGCATTCTAATTGACTCAAATTTGTAAGAAAAGATGATTTCCCTCCAATTTTTGAATTCAACATTAGAAATATGCCTTCTGATAATTTGAAATGAGAACCATTTTTGAGAATGATTATGACTGACTACTTCGCTTTTAATCCATCAAGAAACGAGCCTCTTTCCAACTGCTATCCAGTAATTGGTTACACACATGCAGTCATTGCCTTAGTCTGGATTACCTGCCCCTTACCACTATGTTATCAGGCCAGGCAAACCTTCATAATGGCCAACCCCTCATTTTTTATTCAGGTAACAAATTTTTTATTTATGTTTTCATAATCTTTTATGATCACTTGCTGACGATAGGAACTTTAATACACTTGTAAGAGTTCGGTACTATATAGGTTATTCATTTATGATTTTTCTGATTGCATGTATATTTAGCAAAGGATTAACAAAAAACTTGTCTCAAAGTGAACACAATTTGGTCGTGGATTAGTCTCATTTGAATTTCGGATGCTTTAATTAACGTAAATATAACTGAACAACTAAATAAATATCCACTGTACTGTAATTACTAATTCATTACATAGGGTATGGCCATTATCAAGCTTTGTCTGACATACTTTTACCTGTCAAACTACGACTGGGAACCAGTCATTTATTGCTTTAGCTAACCAGCTGTAGCATGTTCAATTACACTAAACGATACATTCGGAACTCCTCGGTCATTCGCTGCAAATAATCTAATCTAATACACAAATATGCGATCGTTAAGGCAATGAGTGATGTTTCAAAATTTACGGACTAAAAAAGAAACATCACTCAATGCCTGAACGATCACAATTTTATTTACTTCAATACCAGTAGTTTCAAATAGCGTCTAAATACGTTCAAGATTATTCGCAGCGAATGGCCGAGGAGTTCCGAATGTATCGTTACAGAAACGTTTTGTAATGTTCGCGGTAACTGAACGCCCTACTGGAGTCATCAAACAAACAAAAATTGGTATATGGACTTTTGAAAATTTAACGTGGGTCTGTAACACATTTTTTTTAATGTGTGTGTAAACCCCATTAACCCGAATGAGTTCGGTGCTCCTTTTACGCATCGATGCTACAAGTTTGCAAAGGAATCTAGCCGGAAGATCAGAAAACTCATTTGGGTTAATGGAGGTCACACACACTATTGAAAAAAAATGTTTCATTTTAAAACTGACACTACGCAATCATTTGTAACTTGCAAATCCTCAATGTCAATTTTCAAAACATTACTGTACCAACATAACTGACTCAAATTTCACACTTCTTTTTCTATTCAATGCATAATAACAAGACTTTTGTCTATTAGTATACTTATTTCGCAGTAAAATCCATTGTCCATATTTTTACATCATACATTATACAAGTCCATACGATGTTAACTAATCTTTGCTAACTTAGTTTCATTGGAACATTTCAATGATCTTTTCTGATCAGGCAAATTGCAAAATGCCCAGGAATTTAAGTAAATTTACAAAATGCCTAAAGTGGCAAGGCGATTTATATGATAAATTTTCATGCATTTTACTAGATCAAAATTTACAAATTGCCTCTAACATACCCATCTAGCTACATGTAACAATAACCGGTGTTAGGATTTAAAATAGACATCTATGCATACGAAGTATAAATATATTTCTATTTAAATTATAAGATACTTTTGATAATATATTAATTCCAAGTATTTTCGATCTTCTACTTTCAAGCGTCATTAAAGTTTGCTGGATTCGCCTTATATCGCACAAGACAACGTCAAAACTATATTGTAACTTTGTCAAGGGCTCTCGAAAAATCTCGAATGAGGTCATCTGCATCTTCTAGTCCAATACTGAAAAACAAAAGCAACATATGACTTGAGTTAGTACAAGTAATTATTGAATGATCCTGAACGCCACATTTCAATGTGGTCTTTTTCAATCATAACATTTCGGTCAGTCTTACTACCCATTAGCCATGAAGAGGCTTCTCTTACCGAAGAACGTTCTGTTATAAAACATACCTGACATGAACTGAAAAATGTCCTATTTGTTCAAGAGGGAGTCGACAAAATGACCATAGGATATATATTTCATAATCAAACTTCATGAACGTATGAAGAATCCCCCTGATTATTGAACCGATGAATCCTAGATTCGTATTATTGAACCGATGAACCCTAGATTCGTATTATTGAACCGATGAATCCTAGATTCGTATTATTGAACCGATGAACCCTAGATTCGTATTATTGAACCGATGAACCCTAGATTCGTACTATTGATCCGATGAACCCAAGATTTGTTCTCAGACATGCTCTCTACTTAGCTGTTTGTGTGGATGTTAATTATTATCCATAACATTTATAAAAGTAGGAGGACAGTATATGGATGATAACGGATAATGGCAGAACAGTGTGAACATATAGCAGTATAAAGGTATGTATATATACATATGTAGCGCCGTTAAACGTCGCAACGCCGCTAAACGTCACAACTGACGTTAAACGTCGCAACACTAACGCTAAACGTCGCAACCGCCACTAAACGTCGCAGTCGCCCTGCCGTTAAACGTCGCAATGCTGACGGTAAACGTCGCAAAAAATCGAATGCCGTTAAACGTCGCAACCTTGCCGCTAAACGTCGCACTTAGTAGGAAGGTATAGTGTCGAGCCTAATCAACACACAAATATTACATAGGACAAATATAACTTCGAAGCAGCCACTCTTAGACTCATAGCAACCATCAACAATCAACATATCTTTAGCAACCACCCTCAGGTCCATAGAAACCACTCTTACACCTACGGCCAAAAGTGTCCAGACGATTTGAGTTCCATAGCAACCGTAATTGCGCCTTTAATATCCATTTAAATATCAAATGGAATAACTCTCGCGGCCATAAACTTTATCTCAGTGTCTATTTTGGTCATCTTCGGATCAACTTTCAAACTTGGTAAAGTTGAGTTAGATCTAGATAGACAAGCGCTATAGAGACCTTATTCTTGCTATATCGGTGTTGCGACGTTTAGCGGTGAGTGTAGCGCCGCTAAACGTCGCAACGCCGCTAAACGTCGCAATGTTTTTGTTTTTCGATGAATTGAAGATCATGTTTTATACTTGGTCATGCAGGATAATATATAGATTCTTGATAACACCCGGGTACGAGAAAGACTGGAAAAAATGCACATGTAGTTGGAATGTCGATCTAAGTTGTTGAATTTTCATATTTATCCAAATGTTTGTGGCGCATAAATTAACCTTGCTGATTTGGATACTCGATCTTAAATTGATAATCCCCGTACATGAATACTGTACAGTAAGATATTTTTATTGATCGTGAGTATGAAGGTTCTGTAGTATTTAAATCAGTGGGGTTACTGACAGTTGAATAAAATTTACCAATACCAAACAAGTACATGGTATGTAAAGTTCAAACCGCTAACATGATATCTCTTTATTTAAAATGACCTTCATTTTTTCTTTGAAGGTTTCAACAATCTTTAATGTTCTCAGATAAAGCTTAGCCGAGGCATTCTGTCGAGACTCGGATGGAAGTAAAGGCGCGCCATGGTGCTTTACGTCAGATCCGGAGAAGAAATGGGAATTTTGTGACGTCATCAGATGTCCGGATATTGAGATATATGAAGGTTCCTGCAGTGTAAAGCCAAACAAAGATTCTACAGACACTATTGACAGTGATGGTAAGGTTTCATTAATCAGCGAAAAGTTAAATACTTATAATATGTAGTTATTACATGGAACCCCTTTCTTAAAAACATGACACATATACAAGTAATACCATACAATACAAAAACAATATGATTTACTACAGTACAAATAAGTACACAATTCTATTCATGATATTGTTTAAATTTGTAAAATAAAATCATTATTGTTTTGTTTTCTAAAAACACTTATTTCCTATAATTTAAAACATTTAAGAATTATACAAACCCTTTTCAGATAGCGATCAAAGTACAAAATTGGCGAATGATTCCACGTGCAGTAATCAGATACAAAATATGATGCAGGCCCGTAGGAACAGGGGGGGGGGGGGGTAGGGGGGCTTAGCCCCCCAAATTTTTCAGCAGTTATAGTGATTGAGGATCTTTATTTAATCTGTCACACTAAATTGATTGATACATGTATGCTTTTGGGGCAAAATCAATTTGCAAACACTTTTTATTGCAAAAAAGATGCTCAAATGCTGTGTAAAATTGAACTTAAACATAAGAACTGTAACATTAGGAGAGGTTTTCTTTTTCTTAAAATAAATCTCAACAAATTAGCCCCCCCCCCAATCTGAAAATGCTTCCTACGTGCCTGTGATGTACAAAATGATTATCGTTTGCGATCAAAAGTTCTAGACGAGAGGATGACAAGAAGCATTCTAGAATGTACGTCATTATGTTCAACAGTGACGTCATGTACCGCTACCAGAACAGACGACCACAAGAGTATCATTCACTGTGGGAAGGAAATGACTTTTGTAATAAGCAGGGGCCATAAATCGTGTGTCAAAAATTGTAGACCATAAATTCTGTATTTTTCTTTATTAGCTCATTAGCCCGGGGCTAAGTTCAGTTACCGCCAACGTTACAGAACGTTCCGTAACGATACATTCGGAACTCCTCGATCATTTGCTGCGAATAATATCGGACATATTTACTATTTAGACGCTTTTTTGAAACTACCGGTGTTAAAGTAAACAATTATGATATGACCGAGGAGTTCCGAATGTATCGTTAGGTAACGTTCTGTAACGTTCGCGATAACTGAACTCAGCCCTGACTTATGTCACAATACACTCAGGGTCTACAGTCACGTGATCTATAAAAACAACTATTAAAGTACACAAATTTGTTTTCACCGATTTCTCTTTCCAGAAAAAAAGTGAAATAAAGTGCATAAAATAACTGCATGTTAAACTTTTCCTTCTCGAAAAAAACACAATCGGTCCTGTACGGTTTGATGGTTAGTGAGATATAAATTGCACAAATATTGAATCGAGCGATAAACTAGTCACGCGCAAATATATTGTGTCGTGAAATTAGAGAAAACAAATACAACTGTCATTCTAATACTTGTATAGGCATTTTGGAACTATGGAACGTTGTAATTAATTTTATGCACTTTATTAATCTTTCTTACCTTGATTTCTTTATCTTGACGAATTCAAAAGCTTGTTTAAATGCTCACAATTACGTGATTATATGCCCTGGTACAATATACATGCGCCTTATTTCACTGGCAATGTTTTATTAGAAACCAGACCATTTAATATTCCTTTACGCTACATTCTGCTTCTTTACGCCACATTTACTATGGTACGCCGATGTTGTGCGTTAAATATAAGTCACTTGGTACTTCTAGCATCACGTGATCTATGTGATGGCAATGTAGTCTCGACATTATTTATTGTAAGGAGTGTGTGCTTCACATAATGATGAAAGCATTAGTTCATAATGATACAGTGTTCTGGAATACTCAGTCATAACATACTCATAACATTGAAATAGGAAATCAAAATGATAACAGGACCAAATGTTATAATACTTGATCGAGAGCTCCCTACTCAAAGAACAATTCAGTTCTTAATAAGTAAGCATCTAAGAAACCCCGAATAAATATGTATTGCATTATTCAATTATATCAATCATATCATAGAGACATGCATGAGTACTCTACACATGTAACAAAAATTTAGCTCTTGAGCATGGAGTCCATTGTCAAGTTTTATAGCTTCGATCCCGGATCAAGTGGATTCCGACTTCGCGGTATGTTCATAAATAAGGACTTTAGTCAGTTATCTTTCCCTGATAAAACCTGAAGCAATCCAATTGGTAAGAATGTCCTATCAGTTGGAATCCTCGGATTTTATCATTGAAGTTCTATGTAAGGATAATAAAATACTTCATCTAATATCTTTCTTGTTAATGAAGATATTAAGAGAAGTGATGAATTCAGATAGTTCTTTACCTTAAAATACTTAGCTTGAATTTCAAACAAATAAAATGATTTCCAAAAAAGTTATTAAATACTAATTTTGGCAAATTTGCATTGAAAAACAAGGATAAAATCCGAGTAATTCAACTAATTGGACCTACCTATTTAAAGAGTATACAAGGGGAAATATCTGACTAAAGTCCCTTATTCTCCCATCCATTCCTGTATTAAATGTTGATATTTACCTGGTATAGATCTTCAATGTTTTTTCAAGCAAATATGTAGCGTAGTCTAGTGGTTACATATAATTGCCAGAGAAGAACTAAAATAATTTGTTTGAAAGCAATATGCCCAAGAGTTGATGTAAATTAATCCACTAAATAAAGATTAATCAACATGATGGCTGTGCAGACATATAGATTAGATAGTTAGCCCAACAACATAATTATGTAGATCTGTACCAGGTCAATATCAACAATTATAGTTCGTAAACATAACATTACGTGTTTGTGTAAACATTAAAATAAACTAATCCATTCAAAAGGTAGGAAATAATTGAAAATAAAAGTTGTATAGATTATTTTAACAAAATTAGTGTGGCTGATAAACCACCTCTCAATAATGCTTGTCATGGACGAAATCTTTTCCATTACACCAACAAAACACTCGTAAAACATATTAAATTCAATACTAAATAATATTTTACTGTCATGCTGATCACCCCATGTCATGGATTAGTTCATTGTATTGTTTACATAAACATTATGTTATGTTTTTAGTACGAAATGTATACTAGTAGGGTTATTGATAGATATTTACTGTAACATCTTCAAGTCAATGTACAAGGCGAGAGTTTTAGCTCTTTTGTGCTTTTTTCATCGGATTTGACAATATTTCAAACGATTTGTCGTACAGACTAGATAAAAACTTATAGCATGAACAAATTATAACTTTTCACATCGGTTACTTCCCTCGTTTTTCATCATTTAAAAAGGGGGCAACCGCTGAGATATTTTATGTAAAGGTATAGGTACGCTGTGTAAAATTCTATTGTAAAGTTTCATTCAACTGTGAGTAGTGCATACATTAACCTCCCTGATTTAAATAGATGAGCAAAGAAGAACAGTAGTGAGTATTTAAAGTCATAGGGAAAAACATGCGCCACTGGCAGTTGAATTAAATTTAACAATTACATCTACTTGGGATCTACCTTTGAATATTATTTTTAGAGTTCCCAGTCCTATGAGAATATTTAGGGAAACAAATCCTCGCTTAGTACAATAAACTGAACATGATACAGTACAATATCTACCTAGGCAGAAAAAACAAACACGTTGAAAGCACACCTTGTCATAGAGCATTTCATGCCCTGGTGTGCTTAAATACCATGCAGTTGTAGTTTAATAGATATAAAATACATAAATATATCATTCTGATCTTGTAGTCGAATGTATATGTTAATAATGTCTGTGACTGTTGTTTTGCCATCCTTTTAATACATACACTGACATTTTCTATCAAGCTTGCTTCACTACGAAGATCTTACTGTTAATAAATCTGCAGAAAAATAAAAAAAATATACTACCATTAGGTTAAAGCACAATGTATTCGTATAAAGGAAGAATTCCTATAACGTGGGTCTCAATTAGAAATTATACTAAAACCATGAAAACCGTATTATTTGAAAAAAGGAAACATAATCTAAAATCGAATTCACTATACTCACAATATATTTTTGTTTATTCAACATGAAAGCATATCGCCAGTACGTATGGGAGGTCACAGATTTATAATTGTGCTCATATGGATCATATAAAGAATTTAAATTTATTTTATCTATCATTGTAAGAGATAATATTTCATTATAATAGTTATTTGTTATGAAGTGAATTTCGTTTCTGCACCACATGAAATAAATAAGGGTTGAATGTCAAAGTTTTGAATCAAGTAGTTAAATGTTCCGAGCAACTGTGATTTTTTTCTTTTTTTTGACGTCGCATTCAACACATATATAGGTTATATACACGACGGTCAGCTCTTCCTACTATAGGTTTCCTGGACATTTTTTCTATCACCAGTACTAACTTACCCTACCACGAGGCCGACAACTCATGTATAGGGTATGACCTGCCGCGACCGGTTTTCGAGCCCGCGATCTCCGGATTCGAAGTCAGACATGCTAACCACTACGCCACGGCCGCGGCTTACTGTGATTCAATACGTCATGTATTATCAAAAGTAATGATAAAATTGGTGTTCAATTTAAAAGATAATACTAAGTTCAATGTACATGTTTACAAACTATGACTTTCTTTCCATTATAGCATCGATGTAATGATACCGTAAACGCTTATATAAGAAAATGAAATTTGGAAGTTGCGATTCAAAATCTGTATTTTCATAAGTGGTAATAAAATGTCCATTCCTTTAAAAGCTTGTTAAAGTTATATAGCTAATGAATTGGTTGATATGCTTAAACTTATGTTGAACAGAAGAAGAGTAAATAACATGTTATATGATACATTTAATATCCAAATAACTTGGTATTGTAATGTAATAAACATTTGATACTACTTTATTTGGATTTAATCAATACTTTACTTGGTCATTTACTACTGTTATAATGTCACCTGACATGCTTATTATTTAAATACAGCATAATGAGACAACAACCTCTATATATGGTAAAACATCACGGTCATGGAAAGATATAACCTGTCGCATAGCCTGATTCGACAAAAATAGCTATATGCCTTCATAAAATTGTTTTCTTTTTAGATATTGTTTGTTGTATTTAATTGTCTATGCATAAATAATAGCCATACATCAAGACATTTCATTTCTTAGTAGGCCTACCACTTCTGCATGGCGATTTTCCCGATTTTTGATCGAAGAACTAAACAGCTATTATTACATTTTAGTTCGAGTTACACTATAATGAAAAATTTCAATTTAACATAATAAATATTACAATATTAAATATTTACCTTATCAAGATCCTGATCATCTTAAGTTGATTCGTGATGAATAAATTGTGCGATGATTACTACATTCTGTTGTTGTGTGTAATTTAAACATTCTACAAAAACATAAAACTAAAGTTTAGTTTAAATAAATAAAAGTAAGACAATTTGATAAGTTGCTTTGAAAGTTTACATCTGACTTTATCAATCAGAAAGTTTGTGTTGAGCATAAAACCTCAGAGGCCATTTCCACAAAAATCTCACGAAAAATATTTTAAGTCAATTTCAAAAAATTACATTCAAAGCCTAAAAGGTATGATATCATATTATGATTTGTTTTTAGAAAGTGTTCATTATCCTACAAAATTGAAGAATATCATTAATTGGTTTGACAATGCATGAAGGTAAAATGAATGTTTCCTGCTTTTAACTTGATGATTTTTATCGTAATTTATTTTTTGTGTGAAAATAACCACTGATTTTTATTTGCTAAATCCTCTCACTGATAAATGATGTAGCACAAGTAACCCAACATGTTATCTGAGAATGAATGCTGTTCGTTAAAAAGGAAGAACATTTAGTACTGGTGCATCCTATAGAAACGATAGATTAATAGGTAAACTATATTGCTCACACGTTCCTGACTTAGTCAAACCAAACGCATGGGTATCTCTAGCATCCTGTATCTTATTGTACGCGTCTCTAGCAACCTAGATTGTATTGTAGACATGTAAGTAACAGCTGTAGGTATTGATTCAGGTCTGATATGACAAACCCAAATTTAGGCTCTTCAATAACTCATTTTTCTAATTTATGATAGTGCATAAACTCACACGCTCCAAAATATTGATGCTTTCTAATTTTTGGATAGGACGTAAAGTTGGATAAGTGCTTCTAATGACTTGGGTATGTCAGCAGTTTCCTGAATTTTGTTAAAATCAGTACAAATTCTGATCATCATATAAGCAAATTAGCCAAACACACGTGACAATAGGAAAATTCACAGAATATTTTTTATCAAATCAACAAGTGATTATGCTTCCTTGATGTTCTGACTATAACATAATACTATTAAAATAATTGAGGAATAATTCCAATAAACTTACCGCTAGAACGTATATCCAAAGGTCAGTTTTCCATTTAATCGTAGAATTAACTCAACATAGAACAAATTCAGTCACCTTTAACCCATCTTTATCCAAAGACACCAGTACATACCTAGAATAAACAACATACAAGGACCAGAGTTGTGTGACATGTGACCAAAATAATTCAAAATGGCAGTTTTTCCCCTCGTTTTTATGAAGCAATAAAAGGAAAGTATACGCTATTTAAATAATAAATGCTGTTTGAATTTGGTAATAGGAATACATCGTTAACATTTTACGAAGATTTCCTACTGTTGGTTTACGATATTTTAGTCGTAACACTTTATTATAAATGAAGCCCGTTGCTAAATATGTGTCCATCTTGTAAAACCTTTTTGTCTTGTCCAATGATATTGTTCCATAGACATCACTCACAACCTGAAATAGACAAAACAAGAAAAGAGACACCCGAAAAAATATGTAACAAAACATGTATAGTATATTGAAGATAAATTATAAAAAGATAACCAAAGAAACGCTGAAAAAGAACTAAGGAGTAATTGCATAAGAAGGAGATACGGAGCACGGACAAGCATGCATGAGGTACAAGGAGGGGCACGGGCAGGGATTTTTGCTCCATGGGGGTTATGTGGTCCGTTTAGGGCGGTCATTTCCGCTACCATTCCCACCTATTCACCAGGGCTATAGGAAGTCTCTGATCACCATTATTACAAGTTTGCTGGCTGGATTACATAAAATTAGTTCTATCTAGTTTAGACAAACTTATGAATACACGTACTTCCAAACCGACATGTATCCTGAAACATCCCTTTCCAGTTATCATTACATTCTTAGCCCCTAATAAAAATACAACAAACACTAAATCTAGACAGGCATTTAACCTATATATAAACTCTTTAGATATTTTATATTACTTTCAAACTTACTCTATGGATCAAATTACCCTTACCAAAAATATCCACCTTAACTAAGTAAAAGAGTACCCCATGCAGGTTGTTCCATGTACACCACACTTGTAATCAACGCCTTGTGAAATTTATAAGCAATACCACGAGACTAAACCATGTGTAACCATTATAGTTTCAACATTATTAAAAAGTTGTTTTTATTGGTAATACACGAGAGTTTTGTTATATTTAACTACATGTATTCATATTCTCGTAAAAGTATTTATATTTTCAAAAACCTAGGCTGAACGAGGCTGACCTGCGTTAGTTTTTAATGTATGAAATTTTCAATCACTTACAAAATGATTTTGAAATATCAAATTACGACATATGACATGTCATCTACCAAAATTATATACCTTTCATACGTTGCTTATTGTTAATATATGGAATCTTAGACGCCAGAAAAACAGATAAGATAACAGGAAAACAGTACCTAAAAAGGCAAAATATTAGACCATGTCCGTACGAACATTTGGAGGAGGTATATGGCCTCAAATTATTTTGAAAGTATTGCAACTTAAAATGAACCAGATAAAGATGTTCTTTTTACGACAGCGATCAATTGATTCGCTATAGACGATTGGGAGAAAGGTTATTTTTATTGGTAATACACGAGAGTTTTGTTATATTTAACTACATGTATTCATATTCTCGTAAAAGTATTTATATTTTCAAAAACCTAGGCTGAACGAGGCTGACCTGCGTTAGTTTTTAATGTATGAAATTTTCAATCACTTACAAAATGATTTTGAAATATCAAATTACGACATATGACATGTCATCTACCACAATTATATACCTTTCATACGTTGCTTATTGTTAATATATGGAATCTTAGACGCCAGAAAAACAGATAAGATAACAGGAAAACAGTACCTAAACAGGCAAAATATTAGACCATGTCCGTACGAACATTTGGAGGAGGTATATGGCCTCAAATTATTTTGAAAGTATTGCAACTTAAAATGAATCAGATAAAGATGTTCTTTTTGCGATAGCGATCAATTGATTTGCTATAGACGATTGGGAGAAAGGTTATATTGTTTGTATTTTTTCTGTTTGATTTTTTTTCTAAATCGGTCAAAAAATAAGAGCACAGAAACCTGTTAAATGAGATAAATGTGTTCAAGTTTTATGAGGTTATGAGTTATATAACTTTACTGTATTTGTGTGTATATAGTAAACATATTTTGGGTTGTGGTATATATAAGGGGACTTTTACATGCCGATAGCTTGGGGACAAGATAACTGTCTGCATTCATGGATTGTTATTTGTAATTAGTCTGGCTGAGATGGAACCATTTGTCTCCAAATGAATGTGAATGTCATCACACCATTATGCAAAGAGTAAGTATGGGTTTTTGCTGATTGATACAGGGTTTGCAACAATGTTTATGTACATTGGATTTGTATATCCTCAGATGGGCAACAATCTGGCGAAAGGAATTATTTGAATGGTGAACAGATCAAGAATTATACAAATGCTGTGCAAATGCTGTATTATGTGCGATAGGGACAACTATTTAGTAAGGAAATTAGTTTTTAATATCTTGTGCGTTAGGTGACAGCAAAATCATAGTAAACACAAATTTAGATAAAGTTTTTGACCGATTACATTGTTTTGTAAGATCTTTTAAAATGGATTATAGTCCCCCCCCTATTTTGCATGAAAACAAAATGATTTTAAAACATTGTTTACATCATAATGACATGTTATCTAGCATAAATACATAGCTTTCATAATCCAAATCCGTCAAGAAATAAAAGCAAAAAGGCCTGTAGAATGAGATAGATGTGTTCAAGTTTTCTGAGGTTATGAGTTATATAACTTTACTGTATTTGTGTGTATATAGTAAACATATTTTGGGGTGTGGTATAAATAATGATTTTGAAAGGGGACTTTTTTATGCCAAAAGCTTGGGGACTAGAAAACTTTCTGCATTCGTGGGTTGTTATTTGTAATTAGTCTGGCTGAGATGGAACCATTTGCCTCCAAATGAATGTGAATATCATCACATAAGTTTGCGAGAAAATATGAGTTTTATTGACAGATACGGGTTTGCAACAATGTATATGTAAATTGGATTTGTAGATGTTCAAGTGGGCATAACTCGGGCGAAACTTGAATGGTGAACAAAGCAAGTATTATTCAAATGCTATATTATGTACTCACACTGTTCAGTGTGTAAGGACGACAGTGACAATTCTTTAGTAAGGGAATTAGTTCTGTCATTGTTGTATGTGTCTCTTTCAGTACAGAGCTTCATTTATGCCATGAAAGCAAGTTTAGTCAATGTTTGTTTCTAGGCAGTATTATTATCAGTATAGTCTTCTTTCTTTGACAAGATGAGATAAATTGAGGTTTTGACGAATATTCAAGAAAGGGTATACAATTTGTAATAAATTGTAGCTGAGATTGAACTCAGATTATAAGGGTATCTGCAATAGAATCTATAACTAGTCACAACCATCTTGTAATAATAGTTCGTTTGTTTGAAACAGAATATTAACTGATTAGTATGTTCATATCTCGTTATTGAACAACGTAAAATAATATGCGAGTATAACATTAATTGATAGCAGTGTTTACAATTTAGACTATTATAAATAATGTAGCTGAACAAAGTTCGATAAGAAAACATTGGAATAATCAAACAAACGGTTCTATATTGTACTCTAATGAAACTATTCGCTGTACAGAAAAAACAACAACGAGATATTGGAAACAATTTACAATGCACATTTATAAGTCCTCAGAATGATAAAATATATCATTACTAAAAAACTGTATCTTTTACACAATACTTTACATAAATTATTTTCAAAAACGGGTTGAAAAATATGTTTATTGAAATAAATACTTTAAGTAGTAATGAGTCACAATTATCTGTTCATATAAACCGATTCTATGCATAGTTTATTACCTTTTTCAAAAACAAAAATGTAATTACATTTACATTCTGAACGATAATATAGCAACAATATCATAATAGCATTAAAAATATAAAGTCATGCTCTATTGAATCAACAACCAAACCACGTTACATGTAGATTTGTACCAATTGACAACCTCTGTCTACAGTAAAAATCATAACAAAATATTGGGTTTTATAATCAAATCCCAATTGGGAAGTTTAGTATTTTATAAAAAAAGGACATTAATAATCAAAATAACACGTGTAAATGAAATGTACAAAGTACCTTTTACATCCATGTACATAACAACACAGTTCATTATACAGTCATTATTCATGCAATCATTCCATTAGCCAAACATTTTTAAAATCCATTTGAAGTTTTCTTTTTCCAAATTTGATTTAAACGTATACATGTAAATAGCTCCTTAGTTTGACCTAGCTCTGTTTTCTCAATGTCAAATATTTTGCATGTCGTAACATGCTTTTTAGGTATATGGTACTTTCGACCTTTTTTGCATGTCGTAACATGCTTTTTAGGTATATGATATTTTAGGCCTTTTAAGACCTTCATCGAATGATGGTGTTTCTCAATTGTTTTGTTAATTAATTAATGATTCTGATCTAGCTATCCTTCCATAAAATGGACCCTTCACCAGATTGCTCAGAATCATAATGAAGTGCATTGAATAATTCCGATCTAGCTATCCTCCCATAAAACGGGTCCTTCACTAGATTACTCAGGATTATATTAAAGTACATTGAATAATTCCGATCTAGCTATCCTCCCATAAGTGGGCCCTTCACTAGATTGCTCAGAATTATTACCGATCTAGATATCCTCCCATAAAATGGGCCCTTCTCTAGATTGCTCGGATTTATGTATTGTTTCAATGTATAATTCCGATCTAGCTATCCTCCCATAAATGGGTCCTTCACTAGATTTCTCAGAAATATACTTCAATGCAAGTAATACTTCCGATCTAGTTATCCTCCCATAAAATGGGCCCTTCACTAGATTGCTCAGAAGTATTAATATTTTCCTTATTTTGTTACTTAAAAAATAAATATATTCTCGGCTTGTATTTATAGAACATCATTATCAAACATCATTAGAGCTAATTACATGTATTTAAAAATACTATCAAATTATTTATTAAAAATCTTGACAATGTATAATGACCATGTTATTAGATTAATGAATGTGTAGGTATGAGTATAAATCATTTTTGTATGTTCAAACATTATTGCACCATATATTAATTATTTTACATAGCTTGTTATAAGTTTTAATATGACAGAGAATTGATTCAATTGGTATGACATATAATTCAATCTCTTAAAAGGCAGGAATTAAAGACTAAACTCAACATGTTTGAAAATGAATATAAAAATAAAGCAAACTTGTAAATAAAAATACCAAAAATATTACAAAATAATGAATTTCTTTACTTATCTCGAAAATAATTATCCGTTGAATTAGCATATTCACTTTAGCAGAACAACGTTTGTTTTTAATGATTGTCCAATGTATTTTATGCATTGATAAGCATGATTAATTAGTAAAACACTCGTTTATTATCATTATTTGTACTTTTTTTCAAAATATCAGTGAATATTCTGTTATAAACTCTTATTATATTAAAACTTCATCAGAGGAAGAAAAATACTTGAAGATAAAGCTACCCAATAATGTAGTTGGGCAGTCGCAATTGAAAGCAAAAGCCTTTGTATATATGAAAATCAATAGACATGTTGTTAAGTAAGCAAAGACAGAAACCTTCATGTGAATAATGGAGGAAAAACATTCGATAGTGTGTGTATGTTATCTTTAGTAGAGAAAGAAACCAGCACGACGATTTGGATAGAATGTCATATCATATTCTAAGTCTGTTTTTAAAGACCGAAACCTACATTATGATAATCATACAATGCAGAAATTAAAAAAAATACTTACCTCAACAAAAATGACAGAATGTCAGGCGATATGGTGCTTGGATTATCTTTATTGAAGATAGAATCCTACAGGAGAATTATGATAGAATAGTTAGTTATTGTGTTTATGTGTATTTTTGCGGGAGACAAATACTTACCTGAATTAGATGATAGAATGGCATGCGATATTGTGTGTGTTATCTTAATAGAAGATATAAACTTACAGGAAAATAATGATAAAATGATATGATGATGATATGGTGAGTGTATACATGTTGTCTTAATTGAAGAAATATACGTACATGAATCAAGTAAAAGAATGACATACAATAAGGTGCTAAATATACTCATTGAAGAGAGAAACCTACAGGAGAATGATGATAGAAAAGTATGTCATAGTATTGTGTATTATTTTTGGAGACAAATACCTGCCTGGGTTAAATGACAGAATGGCATGAGATATGGTGAGAATTATCGCAATTGACGTTATAAAACTTACATGGGAATACCGATAGAAGGCAAGCCGTATTGTAAGTATTTTTTTAGGAAAGACACTTACCTGAACAAACATGAGATAAGCATGCCGTATTGTGTGTGTTACCTTAATTCAAGACAGAAACCTACAGGAGATTATTAATAAAAAGACATGTCATATTGTATGTATGTTATCTTGATTGAAGATAGATACTTACCTCAATTAAATGATAGAATGGCTTGCCATATTGCGTGTGCAATCTTAATTGAGGACAAGAACCTACTGGAGAAAAATGATAGAAATGGATGCCATATTATGTGTGTGATCTTATTTGAGGATCAGATAGAAACCTATATTAAAATAGTGGTAGAAAGGCATGAGATATACTATGCATATTATCTTAATAAGAGATAAGAGACTTGTTGGACAATTTAGATAGAATGACATGCCACATTTTGAATAACATTACATGTAATGTTTGCATGTTTTCTTGATTAAAGAAAGATACTTACCTGAAACAAAATGATAGAATGGCATGCGATATGATGTGTATTATTTTAATTGAAGACAGAAACCTACATGGAAATATTGATAGTACGGCATGCCATAGTATGTGTGTTATCATATTTGAGGATAGAATCCTACATGTAAATAATGATAATAGGCAAGCGATGTAGTGTGTATGTTAGCTTCTTGGAGAGATATCAGCACGACAATTCGGAAAGAATGCCATGCTATAATTTGGAAATGTTTTCATTAGTAAAGACTAAAACCTATATGACAGTAATGATAGAATAAAATGCCAGGTAATGTTTGTATGTTTCTGTAATTGAAGAGATATACTTAACCGAATTAAATGATAGAATGGCATGAGTAATGGCGTGTGTTATCATTAAGTTAATTGAAGACAGAAACCTACAGAATAGTAATTAGAGAATGCTATGTCATAGCGTTTGTGAGTATGTGTACATTTTAAATTGAAGACAGATACTTACCTGAATTAAATGATAGAATGGCATGAGATATGGTGTTTGTTATCTTAATTGAAGACAGAAACCTACAGGAGAATAATGATAGAATAACATGCTAATGCGCGGCTGTTATATTAATTGAAAACTTAATCTTATAAGGGACTATTGATAAAAAAGCAAGCTTTATAGTGTGCATGGTTTTTAACTGTCTAAAGATACTTACTTGGGAAAAATGATAGAATGGCATGCCATATTGTGGGTGTCACCTTATTTTAAGACAAAACCTACAGGAGAATAATGATGGAATGGGTTGTCATTTTGTGTGTGATATCTTATTTGAAGAAATATATCTGAATTGGAAAGTTGATAGTGAGGAAAGCCGTATTTTGTGTATTTGTCCTAATTGAAGACCGTTACTCACATGAGAATAATGTTAAAATGATCTGCCATTTTGTGAGGGTAATCAGATTTTTAAGAAAGAAACCTACAGGAGAAAAAAGATAGAATGACATGCAATATAGTTTGTGATATCTTAATTGAAGACAGATAGAAGGCAAGCCGTATTGTAAGTATTTTTTTTAGGAAAGACACTTACCTGAACTAACATGAGATAAGCATGCCGTATTGTGTGTGTTACCTTAATTCAAGACAGAAACCTACAGGATATTATTAATAAAAAGACATGTCAGATTGTATGTATGTTATCTTGATTGAAGATAGATACTTACCTCAATTAAATGATAGAATGGCTTGCCATATTGCGTGTGCAATCTTAATTGAGGACAAGAACCTACTGGAGAAAAATGATAGAAATGGATGCCATATTATGTGTGTGATCTTATTTGAGGATAAGATAGAAACCTATATTAGAATAATGGTAGAAAGGCATGAGATATACTATGCATATTATCTTTATAAGAGATAAGAGACTTGTTGGACAATTTAGATAGAATGACATGCCACATTTTGAATAACATTACATGTAATGTTTGCATGTTTTCTTGATTAAAGAAAGATACTTACCTGAAACACAAGAGCTGTCAGAGGAGACAGCATGCTCGACTTAGTTAGTGTTTGTCACAGGAGTAAAAAATATGTATAAGGAGTTATAAACCTAGTCACATGAGATGTGGTTGATAATAAGGAATGTACATTTAAAGTTTGAAGTCAATACCTATAGAAATAAAACAGTTGCAGTAAAAACAAACACTTTTTAAAGAAAACTCTAAGTTCAAGGGGAGATAATTCTGAAAAAAATTATTTGGAGTTATACACCTTGTCACATGAGATGTGGTTGATAATAAGGAATGTACATTTAAAGTTTGAAGTCAATACCTATAGAAATAAAACAGTTGCAGTAAAAACAAACACTTTTTAAAGAAAACTCTAAGTTCAAGGGGAAATAATTCTGAAAAAATATATTTAGAGTTATGAACCTTGTCACATGAGATGTGGTTCATAGTAAGAAGCATATATTTAAAGTTTGAAGTAAATATCTTAAGAAATAACAAAGATATAGGAGAAAGTATTTTACTGCACAAAAACTTTAATCTGTGCACAAAAACTTTAATCAGTTCAAGGGGAGATAATTCTGAAAGAAATGTTTTTGGAGTTATATACCTTGTCACATGAGATGTGGTTGATAGTAAGGAACATATATTTAAAGTTTGAAGTTAATATCTTAAGAAATAACAAAGATATAGAAGAAAGTATTTTACTGCACAAAAACTTTAATCAGAAAGGTGGACGTGGACGCGGACGCCGACGCCGACGCCGACGCTGGGGCGAGTAGGAGAGCTCTACATTACTACGTAAAGTCGAGCTAAAAATGATAGAATGGCATGCGATATGATGTGTATTATCTTAATTGAAGACAGAAACCTACATGGAAATATTGATAGTACCGCATGCCATAGTATGTGTGTTATCATATTGGAGGATAGAATCCTACATGTAAATAATGATAATAGGCAAGCGATGTAGTGTGTATGTTAGCTTCTTGGAGAGATATCAGCACGACAATTCGGAAAGAATGCCATGCTATAATTTGGAAATGTTTTCATTATTAAAGACTAAAACCTATATGACAGTAATGATAGAATAAAATGCCAGGTAATGTTTGTATTTTTCTGTAATTGAAGAGATATACTTACCCGAATTAAATGATAGAATGGCATGAGTAATGGCGTGTGTTATCATTAAGTTAATTGAAGACAGAAACCTACAGAATAGTAATTAGAGAATGCTATGTCATAGCGTTTGTGAGTATGTGTAAATTTTAAATTGAAGACAGATACTTACCTGAATTAAATGATAGAATGACATGAGATATGGTGCTTGTTATCTTAATTGAAGACAGAAACCTACAGGAGAATAATGATAGAATAACATGCTAATGCGTGGCTGTTATATTAATTGAAAACTTAATCCTATAAGGGACTATTGATAGAAAAGCAAGCCTTATAGTATGCATGGTTTTTAACTGTCTAAAGATATATACTTGGGAAAAATGATAGAATGGCATGCCATATTGCGGTGTCAAATTATTTTAAGACAAAACCTACAGGAGAATAATGATGGAATGGGTTGTCATTTTGTGTGTGATATCTTATTTGAAGAAATATATCTGAATTCGAATGTTGATAGTGAGGAAAGCCGTATTTTGTGTATTTTTCCTAATTGAAGACCGTTACTTACATGAGAATAATGATAAAATTATCTGCCATTTTGTGAGGGTAATCTGATTTTTAAGAAAGAAACCTACAGGAGAAAAAAGATAGAATGACATGCAATATAGTTTGTGATATCTTAATTGAAGACAGACAGAAGGCAAGCCGTATTGTAAGTATTTTTTTAGGAAAGACACTTACCTGAACTAACATGAGATAAGCATGCCGTATTGTGTGTGTTACCTTAATTCAAGACAGAAACCTGCAGGATATTATTAATAAAAAGACATGTCAGATTGTATGTATGTTATCTTGATTGAAGATAGATACTTACCTCAATTAAATGATAGAATGGCTTGCCATATTGCGTGTGCAATCTTAATTGAGGACAAGAACCTACTGGAGAAAAATGATAGAAATGGATGCCATATTATGTGTGTGATCTTTTTTGAGGATAAGATAGAAACCTATATTAGAATAGTGGTAGAAAGGCATGAGATATACTATGCATATTATCTTTATAAGAGATAAGAGACTTGTTGGACAATTTAGATAGAATGACATGCCACATTTTGAATAACATTACATGTAATGTTTGCATGTTTTCTTGATTAAAGAAAGATACTTACCTGAAACAAAATGATAGAATGGCATGCGATATGATGTGTATTATCTTAATTGAAGACAGAAACCTACATGGAAATATTGATAGTACGGTATGCCATAGTATGTGTGTTATCATATTGGAGGATAGAATCCTACATGTAAATAATGATAATAGGCAAGCGATGTAGTGTGTATGTTAGCTTCTTGGAGAGATATCAGCACGACAATTCGGAAAGAATGCCATGCTATAATTTGGAAATGTTTTCATTATTAAAGACTAAAACCTATATGACAGTAATGATAGAATAAAATGCCAGGTAATGTTTGTATGTTTCTGTAATTAAAGAGATATACTTACCCGAATTAAATGATAGAATGGCATGAGTAATGGCGTGTGTTATCATTAAGTTAATTGAAGACAGAAACCTACAGAATAGTAATGAGAGAATGATATGTCTTAGCGTTTGTGAGTATGTGTACATTTTAAATTGAAGACAGATACTTACCTGAATTAAATGATAGAATGGCATGAGATATGGTGCTTGTTATCTTAATTGAAGACAGAAACCTACAGGAGAATAATGATAGAATAACATGCTAATGCGTGGCTGTTATATTAATTGAAAACTTAATCCTATAAGGGACTATTGATAGAAAAGCAAGCCTTATAGTGTGTATGGTTTTTTAACTGACTAAAGATACTTACTTGGGAAAAATGATAGAATGGCATGCCATATTGTGGGTGTCACCTTATTTTAAGACAAAACCTACAGGAGAATAATGATGGAATGGGTTGTCATTTTGTGTGTGATATCTTATTTGAAGAAATATATCTGAATTGGAATGTTGATAGTGAGGAAAGCCGTATTTTGTGTATTTTTTCTAATTGAAGACAGTTACTTACATGAGAATAATGATAAAATGACATGCCATTTTGTGATGGTAATCTGAATTTAAGAAAGAAACCTACAGGAGATAAAAGATAGAATGACATGCAATATAGTTTGTGATATCTTAATTGAAGACAGATAGAAGAATCCTACCGCAGAAAAAAAGATATATCATGCATAGTATTTGTATGTTTTCTTATTTGAAAACAGATACTTACCTGAATAAATGATAAAATTGCTTGCGGTATTGTGTGTATTATGTTATTTGAAGACAGAAAACTGCAATGGAGTATTAACAGATTTGCATGCCATATTGTGTGTGTTATCTCAATTAAAGACATAAAGCTTAAATGGAATTTTAACAGAATGGCATGCCATATTGTGTGTTTTACATAAATTGAGAAGTAACCTGCAAGAGAAAAATGAAGAATGGCATGTCAATGTATGTTTATTGTCTAAACTGTAGGCATAAACCTACATAGGACTATTGATAGAAAGGCATGCCGTATTGTTGGCATGATTTTTACTGACGTAAGATACTTACCTGAATAACATGCTATATTGTGTTTGTAATCTGAATTTAAGATAGAAGCCTACAGGATAGAGGTGAGATAGAAAAGCATGTCATATTGTGTTTGTTATCTTATTTGAAGATACATCTAATTGGGGATATTGATAAGAGGGCATGTCATATTGTTTGTGTGTTTTCTTACTTGAATCAGAAACTTAACCGAGAAAAATAGAAGCAGGGTATGCGATATTGTAGGTGTGTCTCATTTGTAGATAGATACTTAAATGGAAATTTGATAGAAAACATGCCAAATTGTGTGTATGTGTTCATAATTGAAAACAGAGATACCTGAAAAAATTGAATAAATTGAATGTTTTCTTAAAGAAGAAAGTTACTTACTTAGAATAATGATAGAATTGAATGCCAAACTCTGTGTGTTATCTTTATTGAGGACAGAATCATACAGGAGAATAATGATAGAATGGCATATCAATGCGTGTTTTGTTATATTTATTTAAAACATACACCTTCATGGAATATTGATAGAAAGGCAAGCCTTATTGAGTGTATGTTTTTTTTAACTGAGGAAAGATATTTACCTGAGCAAAAATGATAAAATGGCATGCCATACTTTGTGTGAAATCTGAATTTAAGATAGAAGCCTACAGGAGAAAAAAGATAGAATGGGTCGCGATATAGCGTCTTTTATCTTATAATAATATAATGGCATGACATTGTGCACATCTCTTACTTTTTGCACATAAAACATTAAGAGGCAGTGTTGGTGACACCTCCAATTTTACAGTGTAACTGGCACTAGCCAGTACTTAAAATGATTTGACTTTCAATGCACAATAGTATTAAAATTCTCCTACATATATATTTGTCTCCCTTGGTTTGTTTTAAAATTATGAAGATGTTATCACCTTTGAACGCCTAACTTTTAGGTTAATTATTTGTTACTATTTCGAACAAAACATGAATTCAAAAATATTCAGTGATTATAAACCTTAAAAATTCGATAAAAGCTCTGATAAGAAATAAAAATCAAACACAAGTTAAGTTCAAAGACACATGTAGTACTAAGTACGTTATACAAGATTAATTACATTTCATTCATATTTTACAACATGACGTATTTCAGTAAGTTTTATCAAATACTATCTGCTTAATAGTAATTTTGATACCACGATTAATAATTAAGAAGTTTCATTAATATATTTATTATTTAAAAGAAAAAACTGATTGCCACAAACACTTTCTGGTGAAACCCTACCAGCGTTCCTATGTTTAGAAGTTATTTCACTATTCCCTACTTATGCCAGATTCAGCCTAAAAACCAAAGTAAGACTTAGTAATCATCCTTAACTCCTTGAATTAGCTTCAAACATCTTCTGTCGTTCCTAAGTAGATTTTGATTCAACAAACCTCAACCCTTTACTCTCATTTCCATACAAAATGCATCAAACCTAGAAAAATGCACTAAATGTTTCGATTCTGAAATTAAACTCTATTCACGCCATTACACTCTCTGTAAACAGATATTCTGTAGAGCGTTGTCGTACAGCGAAAATTAGCGAGTATGCGTGTGTAAATTTTTAGATCGGGTTTTAATCAGATTGACCCTATTATTGCCATAAGTAAAACCCCAAATCATATTCCAATTACCCTAATCAAATTCCACGGAACATCTCCCATTGCTCTAAACATATATGCCTTCACTAGATAAAACTAATATAAAACACTATATGCCAGCATAAATACTAATAAATGTGACCAAAGCGTTCCGAACCCTGGTGCTGGGGGTTATGAAGCCAACGACTCTTAAAAACCCCAACAGACCGAACCCTAACCATGGGGGGTTGGGATAGATGGGATGGGACATGCATGCTGGGACCTGAGATATCGGTGCAAATCTCAGGCCAGAAACACATAACCTAAAGACCAAAAACAGAACAAAAAACCATGAAAATATGAAATACAATAAATCAAACAATAACATAATGTACGATGTAAATGAAATAGAAATACCATTTGTTTAAAACCAAAATATATGTTAGCTGTACATGTACATACATTGGATAATGATTAGGTCAGTCAATGCACAAAGATCAATCTTTATAAAGAAATATCTTATAGACCACGAGTAAGCGAGCGGATAATTGTTGATCAGGTTTTTAATCAGATTGCTCAGACCCCAAAGGAGATTGAATTTCTCAATAGCTACGGAGCCCCTAAAGTGACATTGTTTTATTATCACGACTATTTCGAAAAAAAACGTAATGATTATTTCGAAAAAAAGCCAACGAAATAATATTACGTTTAAACGAAATAGTTGTGATAATAAAAAAGTATTTCAAAATGTCACTTTAGGTGCTCCGTAAATAGCCAATGTAAGTGCTATGTATAATAAACATGTACTTCAGTTTATAAACAAATGACATATCTAAAATATAGAATTAACTTAAACTTACCAATTCTTTAGTGTCACTGTCAAAATGTATTCCACCATGTTGAATCATAATCAATGTGTTTATAATAAACGCTTTACATCTTAATGAAGTCATTTAATGATAGATCTTTAATATCTAAGCTTTAATATATACTTAACTTAATAAAACATCAACGTCACAACTATCTTTACCTGAAAAGGAAAAAGAAACAGCTGGTCAGAAAATAATGTAGTATTTATTTATTAAAGTCTAGTCTATGTACAATTACATTAAGCACGCGCATTATAAAAACATGATGTCTGTACAATAGTACAATATAATGTAAGTACCTAAGTTTTCAAGTAAAAAAAGAAAAAAAGTTCCCTAACTTTTTAGAATTTTCCTAATACAAAACATTTTTCAATGAAAGCTGATTAAACATCGTATTTTTAATGTAGTCGATATAACAATTTTAAATGATATTGAATATCATTAAACCACTTTGAATTTTATTTTGTATCCATGGACAAGATCAATAGTTTTTGCCTTAAATAAGTATGAGCTATTATCTCCCTTTGATAATATTCATATCAAAGGGAAATAATAACTCACGTCCATTAAAGACTTTCATTTATAATTTTGCAACAACATACTGTAATATAAATTCATACCATATATTAACATAATTGACATAATGTTATATTTCTCCACAAAAAATGAGAACTATACTCAATAAGCGAATTGAACTGATTCAGCCAAATATCAATTACAGGAAGTAGTCCAAGGCTAGAACGTTTTTATTGTAAGATATCGGGTTCGAATCCCACAAAGGACACAAGTAAGTTTTCTTGAACAAAAACAATCGGCGAATGATTCACTCAATTCAGATGTAAACTAGTATTCTAAAGGTCATTAACACAATGGTGAGGGGGTTGTCTTACATGATTATTCAGTCGACTAAATGTGTATAAATATTTAAAGGCAGATTTAATATAAAATACTACTTATATATTTAAACGTAATATTGTTTGAAAATATACTTCCTTGATCAAAGTAGTTGATCATTGTCATCAAACCAGTTTGTACACAAACAGTAAATTATAGCACAGCTATACGTCCATAACGTTGATCCACTCCATAAATTCTTACAATCTGAAAACAAGATGTGGTTAATATAATTTATAAATACATGGAAACTGGGACAGTAATGCAAGAAAGTTCCTCTCTGTAGATGCAATATCATATAATTGTGGACAAGTTTTAATTACCAAAAATACTTAGAGAAGAAAATGTTCTTTTTAGTATGACCATTTCGCTAGTCAGACCATATACTTCGATGTTTTTATATTGTAATTTTACAGTACAATGGTGAGGGAAAATATAAAATATATATATAAAACAAAATGTTTAGAGATCGAGTGGTCTCTGGTTTGAATACCCACCGGATGCACTTGTTCCAATACAAGGAAATTTACGTGTGGTTGTTTCATTTAAGACAGTGGTAAAATAACGCATTGTTCTATCATGTCAGATAAATTAATTTATAAAACAATGAGCATACATTTACTCCGCTGATTCAAATACTTGAAATGTGTTCCATAATCCTTGTACAAAATACACAAATATTTCATCGATCCTTAGAAAATAAGAACTGTAGTGCGTATTTAAATCAGCGGGGTTAATGTGTGCGCCACTGATAAATGAATAAAATTTAACAATATAAATAGTTGAGCAAATTGAACTGAGACATACGGTACCCACCAAAAGTTTGGAGACATTTTTACTTAGTAGGCCTGCTGAATAGACTTAATCTAAAATTTGATAACTGTTTATTCAGAAACTCTTCAAAGTTTTGCTTTAATTTTTTGTTATCATTATAATTACAATTGAGACTACAAAAAAGCAGATAAGCTATGTTATGGAAAATTATTACAATTGCTTATTGGCATGGTTTTGGAGGCTTTAGGATGTCAGATGCTGAATCTTATAAATGTGTTGCATTCATGAAAACTGTTTTTCATTTTATCACCAACCATACTTGAATATATTAAACTTAATGATCCAACAAAAATAATCATCAAAATTCAGAATTATGGTATTTTTTGTCTCCATACTTTTGATGGGTACTGTACATGTACAGGTACAACTCAACCCGAATCCAACTCAACCCGTGGACAACTCAACCCGAAATTGGGACAAATCAACCCGTGGCCAACTCAACCCGTGGCCAACTCAACCCGTAAAATATATTATTAAAAAGTGAAATTGAATATATTTCTATCAAGAATGAAAGATATTTGTGGATAAAGTACAGTAATGGTATTTAGAGATTGCATAAGTATTGTGTCAATTGTATTGTATGAATTGTATACAAAATATGTAGTACTCATATACTGTAAGACTCAGCACATGTGTAACCGATTATTGAACATTATTTTGAAATTAATCTTCAATTTGACTGTAAAATTGTGTGATGTGAGATAAACAAAATAGAATTGAACGTCTTTATTGTTATGATTTTAAAGCGCGAAGTTGTTAAACAAACTGTTATGTTGAATTAATTAGAAAGTGATTATTGATACATTGTAATTGTAAATGCAATGAATCATACTTGTATAACTAGTATGTCGAACCGTCAAAATAAACTTCTTGAAGATAAAAATTATGATTGAAGTGTGCCGAAACCATTCGACTTATAACAAGATTAAAGAATTTAAATTGCAATAATTGTTGATCACACATCATGAATGATGAATAACTAATTATTAATCATACAGGTTGAGTTGTCTACGGGTTGAGCTGTCCACGGTTTGAGTTGTCCACGGGTTGAGTTGTCTCGGCTTACGGGTCAAGTTGTCCCGGGTTGAGTTGGATTCGGGTTGAGTTGTCCCGGTGGCCTGTACATGTAAGAATTCATTTCACGCTGTGGTCACTACACAACAGCTTACTACTACAATGTATGTAAATACAGGCTAATGAGGAATATTAGTCAGTTATCCTTCCTTGACAAAGTCTGAAGCCATCCAATTGGCAAGTATGTCCTATCAATTGGAATCCTCGGACTTTATCATTAAAGTCCTGTGTAAGGATAATAAAATATTTCACAAAATATCTTTCTCGTTAATTAAGACGTAAAGGTTCATGTAAAGTCTTGGTTTGCAAAATAGTTCAGTGAAAATGAAAATGCTCTAATTCTGGCACATCTGCACTCAGAGTAGTATTTATACATTAAAATGTTCCTTATGAAACATACAACGTGATGCTAGTCATCAATTTTGACAAAAAATAATTATCAAAAGATGTATTTGCAAAATTGATCTTGTATAAATAAAGAATACTAAAAAGTATTAATCTTTTCTTACAACAAAATTTAACATTAAATCCTTTAGAGAACATTATAGTTCATATTCCCATGAAGGCACTCCAATATTTATAACATTAATAAATGTTAAAACAAAACTAAGGCAAATGAAAAACTAAAGTGAACGTAGAAACAGTGTCGCGAAAACCCATTACACATGCATCTGTCAAAATGTTTATCATATACCGTAGTTTTGTTTTAACGCCATGTTAAAACAAATTAAGGTCATTTTACAACGGATAGTTCACATAACTTCGGATTCCTTGACCCTAATACCGATAACTTATCTATGTAACTATATCTCTATATAGTATGGCACATTGTTTGGATTCGAGAGGTCCTGGGTTCGAACCCGTCATAGACACTGGGTCAACCTTGAACAATATCTCCGATTGGTTCGTAAATAGATGGGTGTGTATAAGTGAAAATTTAGTCGGCAGTACAATGTATTTCTTACAAAATGTATCAAAATTATCCGGAATTTATGGACATTTTAATGTCTTTAGTTAACCTACCCACTTGATGGATGTTTTTTCAATTTTAACAACTGATAGATTTTCAAGATAACTTTAGGAAACTTATCCAAACTGTGTCTAAAGGTATACGGAACAAAATAAAACATGGATTACCTTGAACAATACAATAAAATCTTTTATATATTCCATTTTTCCAATACTAACACTGTCATTACATTTTCAAATTTCAAGATGGCGGTTAGATGTTTTGGCGATGTTTGATTGGATATAAAATTGGTGTTGATTTGAATAAGAATAGCCAGAGGTTAAAGTTCATAGTTGAGGTACGGTACATTCGAAACACCTCGGATGATTCCGTTAGCTGACGATCAACTATCGCCTAGGCGTTCCGTAAGGGTACAGTGGAGTGATTAAACTGAGCTTACTATTCACCTCCTAAACGAACCCCTATGGTCAAATAAACCTTAGAAATGTGAACTTTATTATAGCTAAGTTAATCCAAGGAGCTTGATAGTTCGTAGTTTGAAATAAAAAATCCTTCCTTCTTATCACAATTTGAAATGGGCATACCGTAAGTCTTATAAGAAATAAATATTGCAGTACCTTCATTGGAATGTGTACTATAAGGTTCTGTAAAGGAATTAATGTTAAATTTTGTTGTAAGAAAATTTTAATGTTATTTAGTATTTTTATTTATGCAGCATCAATTTTGCAAATACATCTTTTGCTAAATATTTTATCGAAATTGGCATGATTGGCATCACTTTGTATGTTTCATAAGAAACATTTTGATGTATAAAACAATACTGTTGGTGGAAATATGACAGAATTACAGCTATTTCTGTTTTACTATTTTTTAGCAATCCAAGACTTTATATGAACCTTAAAAATTGTCCATTCTACAACGACAAAAATGTCATATATGTCCCAATACGGGTCACTAATAAGTCATATGCTAGCACAATCCACATTGAATAACAAAACATGCAACAATGAAAAATTGTAAACACTCACCGCTCCTTGGTATTCACATTTTAATTCCACATGTCCATAGTACGAAAATTATCAACCTGTCCACACGTGTACTTCCACTTTAAACACTATTCAACATTGTCATTTTCTTTAATTAAATCAACTTTTAATTAGCAACACAACGGAATAAAATTGTTAAATCAATTAAAACTCTCTAGAAGCAAAGAAAACTTCTAAGAACCGAAAGAGAATAGTCCAAACAGTCAAATTTCCTCTTCACTTAATTTAAAACACGTTTAAATAACACGGCATGGTAGAAAAGTAATCCCTATCATCGAGTTCATGATTTTGAAACCGGTTTAGACTCACACCGAACTCGTGCATTTCGTGTTTAGCTTTATGGCCGCTAGAGTTATTCCATTTGATATTTAAATGGATATTAAAGGTGCAATTATAGTCTGATTTTATTCGGTGAGCCGTGACAGGTTGGGTGAGTCTAATCATAACCATGACGATAGGTAAAAACAGTTAATACTACACTAAAAATCAATATACACTTATTTCATGGGTGTTTGGGGAACAGTCAAAACTATTTTCCCGAGGTATCAGGGACAACTTAAGAACTGTTGCCCGAGGCCGTTAGGCCGAGGGCAACAGTTCTTAATGTTGTCCCTGATACCGAGGGATAATAGTTTTGACTGTTCCCCAAGCACCCATGCAATAAGTGTTTTATTACCTAATGCAAGTAGCCAAGTACAGATTTAACATGGCAATAAAGATAGTTTCAGAAGCGGATGACATTACGTGTGCTTAGCGAGTCCCGATTCTCAGCAAAAGTTCGAGATCCCTCTCTTCAATGTCATCAAACCACGACATATCGTAGATATTTTCAACAGAATTAACTATTTTCTACTTTTCGTTTGGTAACTCTAAAGACGCTTGCAATGATCTCGCTCATTGGACACTTAGAGTTTTTTAATGCGGTTACTTCCCTTGGCACTGCACGCTTTGAAACAGTTCGCACGTGAGGGAAACAGTTCGCACGCGAGGGCAACAGTCAAAACTGTTTCATGCGCAGTGGCGTTGCGCAGTAAAACATAACAGGTTTAATCCGGTTTCACTCAGAATAGTTGAAAAACAGTTAAAAATAGCAAATTGACATTTATATAGAGCATTAGGTAATAATACAAACTATAATATCTCAAGTATATATGCATGATATAATAGTTTACAATCATTGTTCAAAATAGCTCAGTCGGTAACGAGTCGGAACGATATCGCGAATGCTTAAATTTTACTGCAGTGGTTCGAATCTCACCGCCTCCATATTATTTTTTTAAATTTTATTCTTAAATTCACGCATAGTTGTACGTATCATATAATGATTGTTGTGCCATCATTTGATTTTGTTTAATTTCTACTTGTTTTATTTCCTTGGTTCTTTATTTTTATATCCAGTTGTTCACATTGTATCTAAAAATAATTCATTTACATTATACATTCGGCTTCAAATGCAGTGGCTGAATAGAAACTAGACGAATGTGCCAAAGTGACATGCGTCCCATTTCGCTTCTCTTTCTTATTCAATGCATGTACATAGCATCATTTCTATAAGACATGGTCGAGACATTTTAGTGTATGACATCAAAGTAATAACTAAGCACAAACTCAAGCAAATATGCATACATGTATCCTTTTTTATATCCATTTGGCTTCTAGCTGCACAGAGATTTCGAGTTGTACGTTTCCATGATGGCAAAAAATAATAAAAACATAAGAGATACCAAGCAGGATTCGAACGCGGGGTAACAAAAGCAATGTCTAACAATCCAAGTTTCTTACCGCCACGACCATTGAGTCACTTAAATCCATGTTGAATAATTATAATAAAGACAGTTATCAGTTGGTTGGTTAAATAAGCTGTGTTACCTTTTTGTAGGAATGTTCCAAAAATCTATCAATACAAAAGTGCAATCACGGCTCACCGGATAAAATCTGAATATACGGTTGCTATTGAACTCAAATCGGTTGCTATGGAAAGTATAATGGATACTTTTGGCCTTAAGGCGATTGGCATACGGTGTAAGAGTAGTTGCTATGGACCAAGGGGCGGTTGCTAAGGATATGTTGACGGTTGCTATGAGTCTAAGAGTGGCTGCTTTCAAGTGATATTTGTCCTATGTAATATTTGTGTGTTGATTAGGCTCGATACTATACCTTCCTACTAAGTGCGACGTTTAGCGGCAAGGTTGCGACGTTTAACGGTAGTAGTGTAGGGCGTTAGCGTGGCACCCAAAATTTTTTGAAAAAACCGTTATGGCACCCAAAATTTTTTGAAAAAACCGTTATGGCACCGAGATTTTAAAGAAAAAATATTTATGGCACCAAAACGAAAAAACGAATTTTGGGGAGAGAAACAAAATTTGGGAGAGAGAAGAGGTGCCACGCAAAAAGTAAAACTTTTTTGTACCGCCCTGTGTGTTGGTGTGTGTGAGTGTAAGACTAGATTATTTTGACAATTGAGAATTCATTCTTCCGGCATAGATGGTTGGCCCTGAAAAGGGCCGTTGGTTGTATAAATCCATCTGCTTTAATGTTTTCGTTTCACATCATCTTTCTTTTTCTTCAGTGCAGGTTCCTCCGGCATTTTCTTACTGTGCTTGCCTTGTCCATGTTGTTCATGACGGCTCTCCGTTGAAAAGCGTACAGGTATTTTCAATTCTTGAGGTATGAATTGTACAGCACAGCTCTGTCTCTTCTCGATCATTTCACGTACATCTTTCAGCGGGTACAGCAGCGTTTTAATTTCTCTCAGTTCTTTCAAAATGGCAAGCGAAATTTGACGATCTTGACTAAAACTGCACCCACCTGATTGTTGTTGAGTTGTTGGTTGAATCACGGATTGTTGAGTTGGTTGCATCATTTGTTGTTGAGTTGATTGTGGTTGCATCATTTGTTGTTGAGGTTGTTGATAGACAGGCTGGTACATGGTAGTATAGTCCATCAACTCTGCAGTCTGCATAACTTCTCTTAATAAATCTTGATCCGACATCGTCGCTGGTTAAACAAGAAATGAACGTTCTCGAAGCGCGGTGCTATAAATAGCGCACTTCCAAGAATCTTAAGTCTGATGACGTCACGTCATCCATATGGCGTGTTTAATATTTATGAATTTACGCTCAGTTGTGTTTCTTTTAAAATTTTAAACAGCTGTTATTTGAAAACGGTTTAACTGAGACTTTTTTCAATGATTGATCCTTATTCTGTCAGTAACATAGATAAATATCATGTCAGTTTCGGAGCGATCCTATTTCTAGATTTTATTCAATGAACGATTTTAGGCGATTTTCAACCTGTGTTTCTTTCCATACTTCAATTAAAAACGCATTTATTGATTATAATATAGGCAGGAATACGTGCATAAGTAATAATAATAACGTTATAGATGCCTACAAATTAAAATAATTGTTATACATAATATCATACTAGATTTGTTTAAACAAAATAGGGATTTGATCTAAAAAACACGGATTAAGTCGAAAATGTACTGAGTGATCAATTGTGACATGTCGAGAATAGATTCTTTCGAAATGATATGGTTGGCCCTGAGAAGGGCCGTTGTTTCTGGTTGCATTCAACGGCAACCACACTTCCCCATACACACCACGCACCATTTAGCCCAAGCCTTCTTGGTGGTACCTGTGGCTAAAGAGAACGTCTCCGTTTTGCCTCCACTCCAATTGTTTATGAGATCTAATTCGTGATCCCATTCACGTTTTGGAGCCATACAGGGTACCTCCATCAGCTCCTTATGCCAGTCCTCTGGCGGCGGAGGTGGTAATTTTACATTATCACCCCAGTCTTCCACTTCTGGAGGTGGCAGATTCTTCCTAATCTCAGCGAACGTAATTTTCTGAGACATGTTGAGATATGAATGTGTGCAGCGATTCCAACGACTTATATACTCTGGATTGACCTACAGGAATAGGATTGACCTACATCCTGAAAGTCTGCGATTGGTTCTTAAAGTACGAGTTTTGATTGGTTCTTCATGTGTGTGTTTTGATTGGTTCTTAGTTTTTGTTCTCTTGTATTGTGTGGTGTCCCAGTTCATTTGTGCTTGAGCATTCAAGATGGGCAACTGCTTAAAACCTTCTCTGTGTGATGATACACCCTCTTACATCAAAATGGGTAACCTGTACCCTGATTTGTCAGAGTTTCAGACTGATAAATCCAATATCAAGATGGGTAATTTGTACCCAGATTTGTCAGAGTTTCAGACTGATAAATCCAACATCAAGATGGGTAATTTGTACCCAGATTTATCTGAGTATTATGATGATGAGCTGTACAAAAACTACTGGTACTACATCTACTTGGCAGAATGTCAATCGAAGGACCCAGTCCTAAGATGGAAGGCCTTCATTACTGCAGCTAAAATCTAATAACTAAAACCAACGGCCCTTTTCAGGGCCACACCATTTACTTACGAAGAATAACAAACAACATTTATGTCAATATATTTATTTTTTAAATATAACAAATCATTTCACTCACTGTGTTCTGTCACTGTGTACACTCACTACGTTCAGTCACTGTGTTCACTGAATATTAAATGTCAGTTTAAACACTTACAAATTATTATAAGTCCATGTTCTTTACCCGTTTACGTTTCTTTTCTTTCTTCTTTTCCTCCGGTATTTCAGTGTTGATTTTCTCTGGCATGTCTATCTTGTTTACCTCCGGCATGTTGATTCTGTTTTCCTCCGGCATGTCGATCACCAACTTATTCTCATTCACATCTTCTTCTTTTGTTTTCAATGGACATTTGTTTATATAATGTGTTTTGTCATGACAGTAATAACATCCCTCTGTGTACCTTGGTTGATTCAAACAACTATTCGCATAATGTCCTTTTTCATGACAACGATAACATTCAATATGACTTAAATCCTCAGTATCCAACTTAACAACAATGGCATGTACTTCAGCAAGTTTTTTCTTTAACTCGTAGATCAATGTACTCTGAGCCATAATTGTTCACAGTTCGAAGTCGTGTTTCGAAATGATCTGAGATCTGAACATCTCCCCCTTTTATACACAACCGCTCACCGTTGGGTATAAAAACGACCGCTGTTTCTACATTCAGTCATCATAACCATGTCTCACGAAGACGAGCAACCACCTCCTACCAAGAGATTAAAAACAGACAATGTACGTCAGTTTTATAATATACAACGGAGGTCGGAAAGAAAATCAAGAAAGTTTAGAACCAAAGCTCAAGTCTACGATGTCACACTACACCAGTATGATCAATCGTATGAATTTACCAGTCGATTATTCAACGATATGATTGAACAACTCTACGATACATGTCAAGTGAAATCAACCGATCAAGTTCGATTCTCCATTCAACATCCAGAGCTAGATTTTGGTATTCATATACCTTTTAATCAAGCATCCAACGTCATGGGAGAATCGTTATTAGAAGAAATCGAGAAAGTGGCGCAGAGTAATCAAGCCTTTAGAATTCATGATGGAGAAACCCAGCTAGAAATTACACATATTGAGATGCCGCAAGGCTCTGGGAAGCCTCTACCATTTAAATCCGTAGATGTCAGTCATCTTATTCAAACCAAAAGAAGTATTGTACGTATTGACAACAGTTCAGATTCGATGTGCTTGGCCAGATCTATTGTGGTCGGGCGATGTAAAGCGAACCAGACTTCAACACCTGAATGGAAAAAACGTTGGCATCTTATTCGTCAATCCAAGAAAAGTCTACAAACATTAGAAGCAAAAGCGTTATTAGATCAAGTTGGTATTGGAATGCATCAATCTTGTGGTATAGAAGAATACAAGAAACTGCAAGATCATTTGTACCCAGAGTATGTCATTAAAATACGTACACAACATGGAAAAGATTTATTATTCACCCCTCCAGAAGTGACTAAAAAGAGTCGAGTGATACACATTTATCATCATGATAATCATTATGACTGTATTGTATCTATCACGGGATTCCTAGCAAAACCATATTTCTGTGAATATTGTGATGTAGGATATAGTCATCGTGAAGGTCACAAATGTATACATATTTGTGTATGTTATTCACCCATCCCATGTGAGTTTGGTAAACCTCATTATTGTTTTGAGTGTCGTCGAATGTTCAAGAGTGAACAATGTTATGAGAAGCATAAATCTACACAAGGAAAACAAAAAAAGACCATATGTCAATCGGTGTGTAAATGTAAAACATGTGGACAGATTATTGTTGAAACGAAACGCAATCATCAATGTACAGGTACGAAAAAGTGTCGTTATTGTAAAACAACGGTTGGGCCAGGTCATGAGTGCTTTATTCCTACGTATGAATCACCAGACAAGAAACCAGCAAAAGTACCCTTTATCTTTTTTGATTTTGAATGTCGCTTTGATTCGGGTGAACATATTCCAAATTTCTGTGTAGCTCAAAGAGCGTGTGGGAATTGTATGTGCCAGTCTGTTCAAGAACCCTGTGCAACATGTGATGGTGTCGAAGGAGCTCGTGAAATGGTGTTTCGCGGAGAAGATACTTTAAAACAGTTCTTTACATGGCTATTTCAATCAACCCACCGTGGATCAACAGTGATTGCTCATAATGCTGGTGGATATGATGTACAGTTTATTCTACGACATGCTATTACACATGGAAGTGCCAAACCCGAGTTAATCATGAATGGGTCTAAAATTATTATGATGAAAATACATGGAGTGCGTTTGATTGACTCTCTCAGTTTTCTGAGCATGCCCCTCTCTGCATTTCCAAAAACATTTGGATTGGATGAATTAGCTAAAGGATGGTTTCCATTCTATGCCAACAAGTTGGAGTTTCAAGATTATGTAGGACCCTATTTATCTTTGTATTACTATAGACCTAATAGTATGAAACCAGCTCAACGTGAACAATTTCTGGCTTGGTACAATGAACAAAAAGACAAAGTGTTTGACTTTCAATTGGAAATGGAGAAATATTGTAGATCAGATGTTGACATTTTACGACGAGGGTGCGGAGAATTTCGTAAACAGTTATTAGAGAGTGATCAAATCGATCCATTCTTGGAAGCGACAACATTAGCACAAGTTTGTAATAAAGCATGGAGAAAAAACTCTATGCCAGAACTGAGTTTAGGTATCATTTCTGATGCTGGATATCCCAACAAAACGAAATATTCCATGAAAGGCGTGCGTTGGCTACAAATGATAGCTTTGACAGAAGGTATTCATATTCAACATGCCTTGAACCATCATGGTGAAGTTAAGATTGGGCCATATTATGTAGATGGATTTTGTAAAGATACGAATACCGTGTATGAATTTATGGGATGCTGGTATCATGGATGCCCCGAGTGTTTTCCCAATAGAGATCTGATCCATCCGTATTCCTTAAAAACGATGGGTTTGTTGTATGCCCACACACAATGTCGTCTCGAAGAATTGAAAGATCAAGGCTACACAGTAGAAGTGATGTGGGAATGTGAATTTGAGAAAAAATGTAAAGCAGACAAGGCCTATAAAACCAGAGTAGAACGATTTTATTTTGGTCAAGATCCTATCATCCCTCGTGAAGCTTTATTTGGAGGTCGCACCAATGCTGTCAAATTGTTTCATGAATGTGAAGAAGGTCAAGAAATAAAATATGTAGACATTTGCTCCTTGTATCCCTTTGTGAACAAGTATAGAGCTTACCCTATTGGCCATCCTACAATATTAAGCCAAGAACAGATTGATCTCACTCAACTAGATCTCTACAAAGGACTGATTAAATGTTGTGTTTTACCCCCTCAAGATTTATGGATGCCAGTACTTCCCATGCATTGTAATAAAAAGATGGTGTTTACATTATGTCGCACATGTGCTGAAGAGGTACAAATGGGAAAGCCATGCACTCATACGATAAGGGAACGTAGTTTGTTTGGCACATGGACTCATGTTGAACTGGCTAAAGCTATAGAGTTGGGTTATCGTGTATTGAATGTGTATCATGTATGGCATTGGGAGGAGTGGAGTTCAGATGTGTACCGTCGATACATAGACAAATACTTGAAAATAAAACAAGAAGCTAGTGGTTATCCAAGTGGTGTGACTACAGAAGCAGAACAAAACCAGTTTAAAGAAGACTACTATAAAGCAGAAGGCATTGTGTTAGAGCATGTAGAGAAAAACCCTGGAAAAAGAGCATTTGCTAAAACTATGCTCAATTGTTTATGGGGTAAAAATGCCCAGAATAATATTCTACCTAAAACAGAGTATGTGCACAAATTAGATCGTTTATATGAGATTTTGTCTGATCCTAGAAAGTCTGTTAAATATACAGAAACCTTTGATCATGATGAATTCATGTTAGTGAATTATACAGATGAAAACGATAAAGTAGAACCCCACTCTTCATCCAATCCTGTAGTGGCCTCGTATGTTACAGCCTATGCAAGATTAGAACTTTACAAAGTGCTTGAACCTTTAGGAAAAAGAGTCCTTTATTTTGACACGGACTCTTGCATGTTTATTTATGATCCCAACGGGTACAATGTTCCTATCCACTCCAGTCGTTTAGGAATGTGGACCGATGAAGTGCCTCAGGGTCGTATTGTAAAATATGTAGCTTTAGGTCCAAAGAATTATGGTTATGAATACATAGAAAACGGAGAAGTGCATCAGACTTGCAAAGTCAAAGGCATTACTTTAGATTTCAATGCTTCACAGAAAGTCAATTTTAATTCCATGGTAGAATGTGTCAAAAATCGTGATCAGTATTCTACAGTCGTAGAGTATGAATCTAGAATAAAACGACATCGGGATCGTAAAGTCACCAGTGAGAAACAAACCAAGACATTTCGTTCGGTGTATACAAAACGTATCATCATTGACAATTATATGACGGTGCCCTTTGGTTACAATTCATTGACATGATGGACTTGATACCGTACTTACCGATTGAATTGAGAGAGAAAATTTATCGTTATGTGGTATGGGCCAATGCAAAACGCTGGAAAACGGAATTGGTGATAGCCTGGGCAAGTCACAATGCTTTGCATAGTTTACAAAAGAAAGACTTTCGATTAGAATCTATGGTGTTGGATGTTTTGGGAAGAGATGATTTGACGATTCATCAAAGACAACCCGTGTTAAGAAAATTTAACATGGTCCAGCAAAAAGTGTATCATATGGTATCACGTATTTGGGGTTTTAGTTTTACGGATGCAGAAATGAAAGAAACTGAACTTTTAGCACAACGGTTTCATCAAAGTTGTGTTTTTGTGTGGTATTACTATGTGAACACAATGTATGGGGTGCGTATACATGGTTTCATGCTTTTTCCATACGACGTTACGTTTGAACACGTATTTCTTATCCTTGGAGATCGAGCTCACATATATAAACAGGATTCTTCTGATTTGAGACAGTTCAGAGAAAATGTCGAGTTGGACACTTCTGATATAGAATACACTGGTTTAGCGAGAGTCAATTCTTTTGCTGCAGGGAATTTGACTTTGTGGGAAAATGCGCAATAGAATCATTACCAAAGCATTATTGCTAGCATGTCGTTTGAAAATACCCAAAGGTGTATATAATAGGGACTGGATTCAGCAGTTTATGAATTCACCTTTAATGTTGGAAGAATTGGACATGGCACTTTTTGTGGTGAATCAAATACATCATACTCATGTGTACGGAGTAAATTGGAAAGAGATTGTTAATTTAGATTGTGTTTTAAATGCTCTTGAACAAAAGTATTGTGTTCATTGTTGACATTTTAATTATGGATGAGATACATAAAAGAGCCATTAGAAAAAGTTGGACATCTCTGATTCGTTTGCTAACATCAGAACAAACTTTAAATATCATGGACTACCTCATGGAAAACAGTATTTTAACTATTGGTATGCGGGAAGAAATAGAGTGTGAACGATCAAACTTAAGCAGAAACAGGAAATTATTTTACATTTTACAGAGACGAGGACCTCGTGCTTTCGGAATATTCATAGAGGCTCTTCTACAAAACAAACTAAACCATATCGCTGACATTCTTATGTCAAATATTAAAAACTCTTGAACAAAAGTATTGTGTTCATTGTTGAAACCATTTCTAATGAGTAAACATGTTTGCTTTGATATTCACATTGTTATCGTGTGTGAACGATTTAGAGTTTTGGATAAACACTTATCAAATAAGACGGGAAGCTCGCGAAGTGATGGAACAATTGAAACATGACTATGAATTGTTAGATTAAACTTTGTCATTAATGTTTGTCATGTTTATAAAAACTATTTATCATTGATGTTTGTAATGTTTATAAAACTGTTTATCATTGATGTTTTATCATTGACTTTTGTTATTTCATAAAAACATGTTTTGAAAAATGTTTAAATAAAAATGTTTCTTTGACTCATGTGTTAGTTGTTCATGTACAGTCATGGAAGAGAGTTTACTTTTTAAGCATCCATGCAATATTTTTATTTCGGGTCCTAGTGGCTCAGGAAAAACACAGTTTGTAAAAAAACTGTTGGAATACAAAACCGATTTATTTCATATAGTACCTGAACGTATTGTTTGGTGCTACAAAGAATGGCAGTCAGCTTATGCGCAGTTAAAAGAGCAAGAAACCCAGATTCAATTTATTCAGGGTATTCCTGAGAATGATGAAGACATTGTGGATGATATAACCATCCCTCATTTAATTGTGTTTGATGACATGTTGGGAGAAAAGGATGAAGAAAAAATCAAATTATGGTTTACACGTAAAGGTCATCATCGCAATGCAAGTGTTATTTATATTACACAAAATTTATTTCAATCATCCAAAGCAAGTCGCACTTTGAGTTTAAATGCACATTACATGATCTTGTTTCAAAACACGAGAGATAAAGGTCAAATTAAAGTGTTAGCTAACCAGATTCAACTTCCTCATCTGATAGCAGCTTATCAAGATGCTGTATCAACACCTCATGGGTATTTACTGATTGATTTTCATCCTCATACCCCAGACACGTATCGGTTAAGAACTGATATATTTCATCATTGGTTAACAGGAGAAGATCGGGCTTCAGTTGTGTATATATAGGCTCACTTGAGGATCATTGGTTCATTATCCATCATGGAAGCTATAGCTCAGTCTCTTGTTCATTTGAGTCGGGAAAAGAATCCTGACACCCGTGAACAATTATTACGTTCGGGATTAAAGGAAATGGTGAAATGGTTTACACTTGCTGCACAAATTATTTTACAAAAGAAAGTACAACTTCCTAAACAAACTCTTAATTTCATGGAAAAACATCGCCATGAATTAGAGCAGTTACAAGATGACACCATTGATTTAGACACAAAACGTCAATTGATTTTAAAACCAGGCGGGAGTGGATTTCTGGGTGGAGTGATGATACGCAGTTTATTACGATGGAATGGTCAAAAGACAATACGTAAATTTGGTCCTAAGCTTAAAAAGACCTCTGCGAAAAAGACCACTGCCAAGAAAACAACTAAAAAGACCACTGCCAAGAAAACCATTAAAAAGAAAACAACGGGATATATTGCTCATAAAACACCACCCTCAACCAGTAGTTCATCAAGACATACGCCAACAAGAAGTTTCAATTCATCAAGAAGTTCAGTGAGTCATACGCCAATTGGAAGTTTCAGTTCAACCAGAAGTTCATCAAGACATACCCCAACAAGAAGTTTTAATTCTACTCCATCTAGAAATTCAGCAAGTCATACGCCAACAAGAAGTTTTAATTCTACACCAAGTCGTAGTTTGAGTTCAAGAAATAGCTCGAGAAACAGTTCAAGAAATAGTTCGAGAAATAGTTCAAGAAGTGAACCCTCTACTTTGATAGCACGATTTTCACCTTTAACCCAAACCATTGATGCAGATATGGTGAAACAAGAATTAATGAGACAAGGATTAAGAAGAATGATGCCAACATCTGCTACACCTGTAGATGGCATGCAAGATTTAATGCGAAGAGGAATACAACGTTTACTATCTCAGTCTCCTCCCAAAGATCCATCCACAGCAGAGGCTTTAAAAGCTTTAGAAATGTTATATAAGTCATGAACAATACAGCACTTGATTTAGTTATCATCATGACACGAAAGCAACCACTTGTGAAAAAGTATGGGCATGTGATGCTTGGTTTAGCTCAAGCCCCAGAAGCCTATCGAAAACAGATGATTCATCATGCACCTTCAGAACTGATCAATTGTATCTCAGAATGTTGTAGTAACATTTTAAAAGGGAATGTGACATTGACTCCAGCTCAAAAACGCAAGTTGAGGCCAAAGTGTCAACATCTCCGATTATTAGCAGACAAGAAAACATCTATTCAAAAGAAGAAACGTGTACTGAATCAAAAGGGAGGTATATTACCCTTGTTAGCATTAGCTCCTGTCATTGCAAAAGCAGTTGCTGCCGGTGCATTAAGTGGTGGAGTTGCTCAATTAGTCAAGAAATTATGAAGAAAATGGCTATTGTTCCGTTCAAAGTGTTGGAAGAGATGCAACGATGGAAAACACAACAACGACCTCGTTTACCACCTTCTCCTCAAGTCACCCAAACAGCTCAATTAGAAAATGAAATGAATCATGTGTTAAATGAAGATGCTTTATCACCCTCAGAAAAAGCTAGACAATATGGTGAAGTGTTACATAAATTTCAACAGTCGCATGAAAGAGCTCGTACACCAAAAGCAACGGTAATGCCTCCAGCAGCACCAACAACACCGCCACCAACAACAACGACATTGAAAGATCAAATTGTAGAAAGTGTACCACGCACTATGCGGCGTAAAGCTGAACTTTTAATCAACATGTTAAAACAACATCCTCATATGTCATGGAATGAACAAGGTGTTTTAGAATATGATGGAAAACCTGTAGCAGGATCCAATATTATTGATTTAGTCAATGATGTATTACGCCAAAGAAAAAGCTCCAACCCTCGTGGTTGGGAACAGTTTTCACGTGGATTAAGAGATGTGAACGTGCCTCAAGAAGTGGTAGGAAATAAAAGACGTTGGAATTGGATTCAACAGTTAGATGACAACGTGGAAGACGAGGACGAAGAAGATCAATTTTATGAAAGTTTTTCCAGTCCTGCAGATCTCAAGACTGAAAAATGGGATCCTTATTAAAGAAAGTGTTACGTTCCATCTATTACAATCCTGCAAATCCAGCAGCATTTGGTGGAATACAAGCTCTGTACAAAGCTGCAAGACGCCAATTAAAATCTATCACTTTGAATCAAGTGAAATCCTGGTTAAAAGGAGAGAACACCTACACTCTGCATAAACCTATACGACGTAAATTTTCCAGAAGACCAACCGTAGTAGCAGGGATTGATCATCAATGGCAAGCTGATTTAGCTGATATGCAATCATTGGCACAATTTAATAAACCTTATCGTTATTTACTTTGTGTTATTGATGTTTTTTCAAAATATGCTTGGGTCATTCCTATTGAAAATAAAACAGGCAATACACTTATTCAAGCATTTAGTTCTATTCCAAGAAAACCTAAAGCTCTGCAAACCGATAAAGGAACAGAATTTAAAAATCATGCATTTCAACAGTTTCTTAAAAAATCGGGTATTCATTTTTTCACCACTGAAAATCCAGAAACCAAAGCAAGTGTTGTTGAACGGTTTCAACGTACATTGAAAACACGTATGTGGAAATATTTCACTCATGAAAATACACGGCGCTATGTAGACATATTGCCTAAACTGGTTCATAGTTATAATCATCGGTTTCATCGTAGCATTCAAAGAACACCAGCTTCTGTCAATGCACAAAATGAAGCCCAAGTCTCTAACGCATTGTACGGTAAGAAAAAGCAAAGTGCATCCCACACCATTCAGGTGGGAGATCGAGTACGTTTGAATAAAACAAAACGTACATTTGACAAAGGTTATTTACCCAATTGGACCACTGAAATATTTAAAGTAGTACGTGTGTCCAAAACCCAACCTCCCACTTTTAAATTAGAAGATTTAGAAGGTGAGAAAATATTAGGCTCTTTTTATGTTTCGGAAATTCAACCTATATTTGATAGTGACATTTACGAAATTGAATCAGTGCTTGATCGACGTCAGAGGAGTGTAGGTGGAAAAAAGATACGGGAAATAAAAGTACATTGGAAAGGCTACCCTTCTAAATTTGATAGTTGGATACCAGAATCTTATCTTGTATAAATACATCATGTCTCAGACAGATAGTGCCAGTATTCAAGTGGACCCCACCGTCATTAAACCTTGTGAACCCAAAAACAAAGTTACGTTTATCTCACAAATTGTGGTGGTATTTATTATTATCTCTGTGTCTTTATTTAATTTATGTTTTCAACGTCCTGATCGTGAATTGTGGCTTTTATTATTAAGTAGCTCTTTGGGTTATATTTTACCAAATCCTTCTTTGAAATTTAATAAACCTAAATCAACATGAGTTCTTTTTACATTACATTAATGAGTGATAGTTCTACAGATTTGTTTCCTGATAATATACAATGTTGTTTTCGTACAAAATTGATCAAACCTGTACATTTAAATAAACAAGATTGGGAAATTGCTCTAGTCGAATTAATTGTACCAAGTCAAGTCATAAATATTACACAAGAGGAAGGAACATTTTACATTGTCAGTCAAGATGAAAATGTTCGCAGAGCATTGAGTGGTCTTCCTGAACATTGTGCTCAAGGTTTATGTTTATCTATTCCGCCTGCAACTTATGTAACACCACAACATCTCATTCAAACGATCGATGAAACGATTAAAAATTATATTGGAGGTATTTTAAAAAAATACAATCTTACATTGGTGATGAGTTTTTCTAATATTAGTAAAACAGTGAAAATGGCTAGTTCGGATGAATTGGGTATTCAATTTCATCCTGATCTGTTCATAAAACTAGGGGGAGATCCAAATGATTCTACTACTGTGTATTTGAAAGACAATAAAAATCCATTTCCTTATGGTGTAGATGTGCATATGGGACATAATCATTTATTTGTGTATTCTGATCTTGCCTCTTACACTTTGTTAGGAAATATAGAAGCCCCCATTCTGCGTGTGGTTCCATTTGAATCGGTGACTAAAGCAGGGAGTAATCCCCATATTCATTTCGAATTTTTAAATTTACACTATGTTCCTCTTGCCAAAGCCGATTTTGACACCATTCATATAAATATAAGGGGAGACACAGGCAAACATATTCATTTTGTGCACGGGAAGTCGATGGTAAAAGTTCATATTCGACAGAAACAATGATACCCATTTACAAAGGTCAAGCTCGTCAATATGGACATGGTTTAGGATCCGTGTTTAAAAAAGCTATGAAAAATGTCATGCCTCTACTACAACCCTTGTTCAAAACTGGAATGAAAACCTTAAAACATGAAGCGGTTCGTCAAGGAAAAGGGGCTGTGCAAGATTTAATGATAGGCTCCAAGCCTAAAGAAGTGGTGAGAAAACGTGGGGCTAACATGCTTAAAAACATGGGTGAACAATTACTCAAAGCTGTTGTTCCTGCCAAACGTACAAAACCCACACACCCAAAGAAAAGAGTTCATTCTAAACCTAGACGTTCAAGTGTCAAGAAGTCAAGACCTCACGACATATTTGATCAAAAATGATGCAACACGGTTCATGCGAATGCAGTAAGACAGAATTGGATGTAGGATTTGTTCCACCTACCATGACAGCCATGCAAGAGGGTCAATGGACTGAACATTACCCTATATCTACTTTGGATAACAATGCACCTATTGAATTTGTGATTCCTGCACAGACAGAAAAGTGGACAGATTTAAATCAATCGTACTTGTATTTAAAAGTCAAAGTGGTACAAGAAAATGGAGATAATTTAGCCAATGATGCAGAAGTGGCTCCTGTCAACAATTTCTTTCACAGTTTATTCAGCAGTATTGATGTCTACTTGAACAATAAACTGATTACCAGTAATGCCGATACGTATGCGTATCGCGCGTACATTGAAAACTTACTTTCCTACACCAAAGGATGTAAACAAACTCAATTACAAGGATTGGAGCTATGGGTTGAAGATACGGCAGGCCAGATGAATACCCGAGTACATGATGGAGATAACAAAGGTTATGTTCACCGAAGACTACAGATACATCAAAGTCGTACGTTAGAACTCTGTGGACGACTTCATTTAGATTTGGTCATGCAAGAAAAATATATTCCCAATGGTGTTGAAATACGTTTACGCTTAAACAGAGCTTCAGCCAACTTTTGTTTGATTGGCACATCTGCTGGCAAAGTTCAGTTTACACAAGCTGGATTCAATGTGCGAACCGTGGATTTACTACCCATCGTAGCTACACAGCTCAATCAGCAGATTGCTCAACATAATATGAAAATTCCGATCAAACGAGCTGAAGTCAAAACATTCACGATTCCTGGAGGTCAACGATCCAAGATTGAAGATCATCTTTTTCAAGGACAACTGCCAAAACGATTGATCATTGGTATGGTGAGCAATGGAGATATGAATGGAAATCCTGAAAGCAACCCTTTCAATTTCCAACATTTTAATTTGAATCAGCTGGAAGTCAGTATTGATGGTAAAAGTATACACAACAAACCCTTTCAACCCAACTTTGCGAGCGGAGAATGTTTACGTTCCTACATGTCCTTGTATCAAGCCACGGGCTCCCTTGGAGTCAATAGATCCATGGGTATTAGTTTGAACGATTACAGAAACGGCTATACACTGTGGGGTATAGATTTGACGGCGGATCAAGGTGCAGAAGAAGGACAGCTTCATCCTATAAAGACAGGAAATCTACGTTTAGAGTTTCATTTCTCTCGAGCCCTTGATGCAGCTATCAACGTTATTGTGTATGCTGAGTACGACAATCAAATTGAAATCAATTCGTACAGAGAAGTGATTCTAGACTATTGAAGATGAGTGAAGACATGATGTGTGATGAAATTGAAATCAGTGAAGGACAACAATTTGAAATAGAACTGTTTACTTTTCCGTGTTGTGAAAGTTCACGGACTGAGTTTTTAAAGGACAATTTAAATCATCATGTCGTAGAAGAATTACAATCATTGATATATCAAAAAGTGAAAGAGGATTGCTACGGGTGCATTGTAGATCACCCAAGTCAGATCAACCATCCGTTATGCTTGTATTCTACAACAGATGAATGGACAGATCTGTATATTGAAAAAGCTCTACTTGAATTAAACATTTACAGAGTGCTAGAAAAATGGTATCCTCATCTTCATTCTTTATCCAAAGAAGAAAAGGGAGATGCCCGACGTTTGTGGGTTCAGTTTGTATCTGAATTTGAAAGCCATCGGTCAGAATTATCTTGTGACTGGGTGACTTTATGGTCAGAACGTGTGAAGAAAGTGTGGTGTTATGGAGACTAATGAACTTCAATATGTGTTGGACCATTCACCCTTATTAAAAACATTACATGGACGTGTATGCGCTAAAGATGAATTATCTCTAGAGAATGGTGTGAGAGCTTTCATCGTGAATACACATAATTCAGATCAACCTGGTGAACATTGGGTTGCTATCTACCTGAAAGGATCTACAGCTATTTACTTTGATTCGTACGGACTTCCACCGTTGGGTGATATTCTGTGTTTCTTAAAGAGACATTTCAAAATTTACTATTGGAATAAAGTTAGACTACAAGGTGTTTTTAAACCCGTGTGTGGATTATATTGTATTTTTGCTTTAGACTTTTTATCTCGTGGTTGTGATTTAAATGAAGTGATTCAAACACGATTTGACATGAGATTTGATAAAAACGATGTGTATGTTCGCGATTGGTTTGCTCAACATTACTGGAGCTATTATAATCAAGCCTATCAATTGAATAAAACAGGACAAATATGCTGTTGTGAAGTAGGCAGTTACGATAAAGACTGGTTTCATGAGATAATGCGATGTAGAAACAGAGTTCATTTTGGTTGGTATTATGGATAGATGTATGTAAATAATATGTTGTTGTTGTGTTTCATCTCTGTTTTTTTGCTTTATTTCTTGTTCTATGTATCTGTTACATGTGTTCTATCTTGTTTGATGTTATAAAATAAAAATAATAAACCTAAAGATGAGTTGTTGTGATTTTGAGTTGATTTGTATGAATACTTAAGTGGCAATCAGTCCATAAAGACCTACCAACAAACACAAATTAATCACTCGACCGAACGTTCAAAGACGTGCTCTCTCTCACGTTCGCGCTGACGCTATATAACGTCGCGCTCTAAGTAGGTCACTTCACACCACTTTTCGACACCGAACAGTGATCATCATGGACAGCCTTGTGAACCAACTTAGAAAAATTAGAATGTTGAGAGCTAAAGAAGCTAGAACTTGGTATAGTGTCCGCCGTTGGGTGGATCAACAAACCTGTGAAAAAGAAAAGCGTGAACAGAATGTGGCTTTAGCAGTGATGGAATTAGAAAGCATGAGACAGGAGGAAGAGAGAGCTAGTCGTCTTGTAGAAAGACAGCAAGATCTAGACTTTCAATGGTGGATGCAGCGTGTGCAAAATAACGAATGTGGCTGTGAGTATTGTCTTGGACAATTTAAAAAACAACGCCAGCAGGCTAGACAACAACAGCAGCAGCAGGCTAGACAAGAACAACTACAGCAGCAGGCTAGACAACTAGAAGAACTACAGCAACGGGCTAGACAACAATTCAATGAACCCGCAACTGTCAGCACACCGAATGAAAGACCAGACATCAAACCCGAAAGCACCAGCGATGTCTAAATAACTCTAAAGTTATAAACCAACGGCCCTTTTCAGGGCCACCCATCTTTTTCGAAAGAATATAATCTCATCATGTCAATAAAATTCATAAAAACATAATCTACAATTCAGTCTAATAATACAAAGTCCATACACAAACCAACACGAACAAACTCAAAATATGTAAACTGGCTTTTCATTGGATATACGTTTTAATGTAGGTCAATCCGTTTTAATGTAGGTCAATCCGTTTTTTCTGATCACTTGACATTTGACTACAGAACAACACAAACACACAGGGCGGTACAAAAAAGTTTTACTTTTTGCGTGGCACCTCTTCTCTCTCCCAAATTCGTTTTTTCGTTTTGGTGCCATAAATATTTTTTCTTTAAAATCTCGGTGCCATAACGGTTTTTTCAAAAAAATTTGGGTGCCATAACGGTTTTTTCAAAAAATTTTGGGTGCCACGCTAACGCCCTACACTACTAACGGTAGTCGATTTTTTGCGACTTTTACCGTCAGCGTTGCGACGTTTAACGGCAGGGCGATTGCGACGTTTAGCGGCGGTTGCGACGTTTAGCGTTAGTGTTGCGACGTTTAACGTCAGTTGCGACGTTTAGCGGCGTTGCGACGTTTAACGGCGCTACAACATATATTACGTCATGTATATCATACACCGTACAATTCATTTGTACTGCCATAAGAAAATGTCGACAAATTTCTCCTTGTGGGACGCTGTTTTCAGAGCAATATACATATACATCAACTTATTGAGGGTGCTAATCTTACCTTATACGGACAAGACCAGGTGTTATATTAGCCTCATCTCTTTCAGCATCAGACATTATCATTGGACCATGAGTCATTGTAGCTGGATGTTCAATTAATGTTTCCACACCACCAAGCGATACAGCTAGCTGTGCCAATTTTACATTCTGTAGAAGAAACACAGTGCGTACAAAAAAACCAAAACACTGTTTATAATAACAATACAATGAACTAACCCACGACGAGGGATGTCCATGATGACTTTAAGATAAACAATTGTGATATGTTTTACTGTGTCTTAGTAGTTGGTGTAATGGAAAGCGTTCTACCATAACAAGCATGATTTACCAAGTGGTGGTGGTTTATTAACCATGCTAATTTTGTTAAAATGAATTACACAAATTTTATTTTCATTACTGCCTACCCCTGAAATGAATTGTCTCATTTCTAATGTTTACCAAAACACGTTTTGTTTTTTGTACGCACTATACATGACTATTGGCAAATTGCATTCAACTCTCGGTGTTGTATGCGTAAACCCCGCTGATTTATATACTCTTTACAGTACTTATGTACTCACATTCGATGGATATTTACATCTATATTATTATATAAGTTTGTTTTACACAAAACATCGAGTATTCAAATAAACGACGATGCCAGTTGAATGAAATTCATCAATACAATCGCTTAATTATTTAAAATATAAACACTGTTACTTACAATAATGTTTGTCATAACTGTTAAATCTATAATTAAATATTAGACTAAAGTAATATGCGTTGACACGTTTTAGTACGTTAATTAAATTTAAAACCGGACTGTTATTTGTACTCACGCAGACAAAATGCTTACCAATTAGATTCAGGAACAATGCATAAACATTTGCACTAGCCTTGTTTAAAGCTAGAAAGACTTTTTCAGTAAAAATATTTTTTTCTTTACATCAATTCGTGACATGCTTTTCTCGAGGCCCCTATTTTGGCCAACCATACAAGGAATGGATATGGTTGATATATACATGTTTGATGCACATGTCTTAAGCATCAGAAAATAAACTTGCATGGAGAAATGATACTATCCTATTATTATTAGTAATACTTTCCTCCCTATTAGTTTTGTGCTTACAATATTATCATGCTGGTTAAACAATGTCTTACCTCAACAAATGCTTTTCCACCTTCGATACCACCTTTTATTTCTACTGCAATCATTCCACTAAAACCTTCCATTTGTTTCACAGCAAGATCATATTGTGGGTGGGATTTCAAACCAGGATAACGTACAAACGATACTTTATCATGTCCTTCCAAGAATGAAGCAACTTTCATAGCATTTGAACAATGTACAGGCATTCGTACGTGGATTGTTTTGATCCCCCGCAACAACAAACTACCATCGTGTGGAGAAAGTTGTGCACCAAGAGTGCTTTGGTAGCGCTTCATAATTTTCCAGTCTTTCACGTCTTTGAACGTCAGACATCCTGCTGTTAAATCACTATGTCCACCTAAATATTTGGTACAACTGTGAGCCGAAATATCGATACCAAACTTTATGGAACGTTGACAGAAAGGACTTGCAAACGTTCCATCCACCATTGTAAGAATGCCCTTGCTCATTCCAAGCTTTCCGAATTCCTCTAAATCTAACAACGTCATCATTGGGTTGCATGGTGTTTCTCCGTACAACATCTTAGTGTTTGGTCGAATGTTCTTCTGATATTCACTGACGTCACATCCGGCTGGCACCCATGTTGTTTCAACTCCAAATTTAGCCATTATCTTTCCAAGCATATCAAATGTTGCACTATAACATGGATTCTGACAGACCACGTGATCGCCAGCTTTCAGGAAACATATAAAAGCGGCGCTTATTGCAGCCATTCCTGATGAGAACACTAGCGTTCCGGCTCCATCTTCGATTGCATTAATGGCGCATTCAGCCGCATCGGAATTTGGATTTCCTAACCTGCCATAGATATATCCTGATTCTTCTAGGATTCTGAGGTAATCATCTACGCTGGTCATGAGATATGTGCTGGAATGTGTGATAGCAGGAACCAGTGGTTCTGTTCCAGGATTTACACTACGGGTAGATGTCGCCTTTGTCGCCATAGATAATTTTGAAAATTCTCCATCAGGCAAATCCTCTAAGGTGGATTTTGCTGGACTCCAAAGTTGACTGAAATATATTTATATAATGGACATGTTGTTATGAACTTTTTTCAGTTATATACGTATTTGTGACTTGAACTGTCAACTGTCAACTTACAAGTGAATTTGATATTATGAATCAGTGAGTAAATGTGTTGACAGAGGAATAAAAATACACCTTTAATGTACAAAAGTTAGGTGTTGGCTTATTGTTGCAGAACATCGGCCAAAGTTAACAAATATTTGCTGAATGCTTTTTCTTCTACATTTGTAATTGCGTTTTATAAAATTGTCATCGAAGAATTAATGCTACAAAAATAAAATTCAAGAATATATTTTCCAATGACGCTTCGCGTCAGAAAATTTGTAAGACATATAATATTATGTACGAATATCACAGGAATGAAATGCCATTGAACTATGAACATATTTAAAGAAAAGCTTTATTAAGAAAGCTATCTCTAGTGTACATGGTATGCTTGGTTATTTTTTTACTTGGTTTAACGCCGTGTCAACACAATTTAGGCCATTATACGGAGTCCAGTGCACCTAAACTAGCTTTCCTGGACCCTTGTCTATAACCAGTACTCACCTACCCTTCTACAAGGCCGGAAACTTCTCCATATTATCTAATCAATGGAGAAAAATTGACATTATATTGTCAAATTTTCATAGAAGGGTATAACCTCCGCGAGTGAGATTCGAACCCGTACCCCCTTCGGGACACGAGATTCCGAATCCCGGCGCGCTATCGACCTGGGTTTGCTTGATTTATAAAAGTACTAATGTACCATGCATTGACCTAACGTTAATCTATTTTGTCATCCTTCCTAACACTAACCTTTGCAGTACGTTAATAACTATAATACGTGCACAAACGGTTTACATTTCTGACCGTAAAAGAATGATTCCACAGTCAGTCTGCAGAACTTGTAACTATACTAAACCGACGTGACACTAGTGGATGATTGATCTTGGACGACATGTACCATCGTGAATTTAACACTATATATGAAGATACTAGTTGACGCACGGACCATCGATTTGGTATGAACACCAAGGTACTAAATAAAGTAAAATACTGAACTGCTTAAATAAGACATATAACTTCAACTCTGATTTTACTCACCTCATTTTTGTGTGCTGAAATAAGCAAAATTTAGTAAAAACTTCGACCTAATCCGTTTGTATTCAAGCACTTGTTTTAATACAGAATGTAAAAGTTGATAAGATTAAAGTAAAGGGGTTATATTACAACTGTATCTCTATTTAACTGACTTACTTTTAAGACGAAATACATGTATGCAGTATTGCAGTGTCTACTTTATTTAATCAAAGCACTGACTGCACTGAATTTAAGTATGGTACTTTAAAGCGGGGGTTTCGTTTGAAAACGAAATTCATTGTGCGCTGTTGGTCTGTCGATTAATAACGTATTATAAGCATCTGGCTGTGCTGTTGTTCAATTTACGTAGTTTAAATTTATTGTGGGTTTATTAAAAAATGAAGTAATATTAAGTTTCATTAATTTTAATTGTACATTCATTCATCAAGCGATCTTACAAGATCACCTATCCAGCCTTCTAGGTTTCATAAATACTAACCACATCTGACACAAGAAAGCAGTGGCCAAAGGTCCCGGATTTTTTCATCAGCCAGGGATGGGATTGCTTCATCTTGCCCAGGGGTAAATGGTTAATATGCTACCTTAATGCAAATATATTTTATAAGATATTTACTCTTGTTATTGCATGTTTTATCATCTTCACCAAAGTTTTTTAAAGGAATCTTTTTACTCATAACATTGAGGGGGTAGCTACAACATGTTAAGAGGTGCGGGTACTCATAACCAAGTGATAAAGTCATTAAATAAGGTGTTACTGTAGCCATATACTTTTGTTATCAGACTATAATATGTTAACATTGTCTTAAGTAAATACAATGTATAGATATATCTATATACATGTATGTTTGTACGAGTACATCTTATACTGTATGTTTGTTTGTTTCGTTGGGTTTAACGTCGTAGCAACACGTTGTATAGGTCATATAACGGCGGTCAGACAACCTAATCAATCTTCCTGCATGGAAAGGCTAAATATCTGGATTTAGCTGTTAACCAACTACTAAGCGCACACTTTCGTCCGTAACTAACAACTGCCCTACATAATTAAGAATCATTGGTAGAAAGGAAAATGGCCGTAGAAATAATTTCATGACCAAGCTCCACGAAAGTATGCCCGCCCGGGAATCGAACCCACGACCCTTGATCAGTAGACTTTCGTGCAACCAAACAAACGACAATAATGTATATATGTATTACAGTAAGTTCACCAATTAGGACCGTAACAATGGATTGTCTCAATAGCGGAACAATAATAATATCGTCGCCACAATCTAACAATGTCTTAACTACCAAATTTTTATTTTTGGGAAATCGTCTTCAAAAGTTCTATTGGTCATATCTTCGTTGTTTCATTATGTATTGACATGAAACTTGGCAGGCGCATTTACAATGTGTTTCAATACATACATGAGGAATATGATTAAAATAAAAAGAATGATAAGATAAAAAATGCAATTATGTGTTTGGAGATAGATCAAAATTTGCTTATTTGCGTTGATGCGTCTCGGTCTAACATTGCGCTATCTCCAAGACGATAATTTAATGGTACAATGTGTACGCTGTGAACAGAGAAAAATTGTGGAGATAGGATAATGTACGATTAGCAGGCTGTGCTATTTGACATGATAGAGTCAAGAAAGTATTTTTAGAAGATAGAGCAAGGTTATACAAATCGCTTGGGATGTTTATCTCATTTTTTTCAAAATTGGAGATAGGACATTGTTAGATTGAGGCGACGATATATTAAAAAGGGTTACAGGTCCATTACATAATCTTGTGCTTAAGATAGTGCTGACAGCGAGCTCAGACACACTCAATCTCCGTAAACAGAGATCCTGTTCTACTCGCGTTGTCGTACTGGATCTCTACTTAGTCAATGCAAGGTCACGTCGAGATGAACTTTGTATCGACCAATCAATGCGTAGCTTTCATCTAGACGAAAACACTATTAATCACATTTTGAGTTCGTAATTTCTATTTTTAGACCAAGGTTTGCGAGCTTATTTAACAGCGGTATCATTCACAGTCTGCTATTGTACGGCTCATTTCAAATTGCGTGACGTAGACGATGTAAAAAAGTTACGTATCATAACAATTTCGTCATGAATATTATGATGAGAAAAGGTCACCTGAACGTGACCTTCGTTTGGAAAAGGTCAGATCTAAATTAGCGAGTATGCGAGCGATAAAATTTTAGATCGGGTTTTAATCAGATTGAGACAGACTCATTCATCAAGTTATCAAATGAGCAGGATTTAGACTTGTTGGAGCATAACAGCATTGACTAAGTTCCGTTTTAATAAGAATTTCGCCAACACGCTAAGAAACGAATAGTTTGAAACTACGGCTCACTCCACGAAACCATCATAAATCATTACAAACTGTCATACCTCAAAGTAATGATTCTAGACCTTAGTACTAAAGTCCGTTAAACAGACAATGATAGTTTTAGTCAAATAATAGCACTCATTAACTCTTTACAAGTTAATCTAAACGTTTTAAGAGAAGGAGAAGCAAAATTGTGCCTTTTTTACATAAATTCTACAGATAAAACTATTGTCTAATGAAGATTTTTATAAACTCTAATGTCTCTTATAAAAAAATCTTTTGAAACAAACAATGTAAACGTTATTTGAAAAGCAAATCTGCCACCGAGTTCATGAATTTATAATTTCATTATTATTTATACTTCCCAAGAGAGTTCATTGTTATGCTAACATAACATTATTGGTTATGAATAGAAAGATGGCGTCTCAATATACATGTAAACGCATCCATTTTATTTCACCAATCCTGTTGATTTTGTTGAATGGAAACTTTTAAAACTCAATAAAACAAATATTGCCATGATAAGTTGTAAACAAAACCCATTTCTGAAGTAGAACCAATAGCAGTTTAGGATGGCGTTTCAATAATAGTTAAATACATAAATTCACATCCATTAATATTGAGTATCAGCTTCTTGCATTATGACTTTTCATTCGAAGTGTGCTGTTCGTTTTATTTGTACATTATTTAATGACGTTATTAAACAACTACCTTTAATTTGTCAAGTTTGTTTATGGATAAATATTGTGACGTAACAATATGTTTATCCTATTTGTTTTGTTAAATGGACAAAATTAACAACTCAATAATACAAATATCTCGTTGTTTAACCATAAACAAAACTGATTTCTGAAGTAGGGCCAAGAACAGTTGTTATGTAACATCTCCATAAGCTAATGCGTGTAATTTACTATGTCCCAAATCTGAGCCATATATATTGATACGTTATTGCAATTAAAAAAACTGATCAATATTTGTTTGTTTGCTTGTTGGGTTTAACGCTGTAGCAACACATTGTATAGGTCATATAATGGCGGTCAGACAACCTACTCACTGTTCCTGGAAAGGCTAAATCTCTGGTTTTAGCTGTTATCCAAATACTTAGCGCATACTTTCGCCAGTGACTGACAACTGCCCTACATAATTAAAAATCATTGGTAGGAGGGAGAATGGTCGTAGAAATAATTTCATGACCAAGCTCCACGAAAGTATGCCCCGCCCGGGAATCGAACCCACGACCGCTCCATCGGTAAACTTGCCAACAGAGCTAGCCGGGCGGCTAATCAATATTTGTACTAACTTCAATTATAACTTTAAACATTCACAGCTGTAGATTACGGCCATCAGACTTTATTGATAAATTGATTTGAGTTATCTTGTGTATTATAGTTCCATAGTCGTATTGTTATATATCGACACTTGCACAATAAATACACCTGAAGGATGACAATACGTTTGACCGATTCAACTTGGTATTGTCAAGAAAAAGTCCATGTTTATTATTTAATATGAGCGTTTAAATTGATCATGCCTAGCACAAGTTCGTTCATTTCACTAAAAGATTATTCCTGAAACATAGTTTGAACCATATGTTGATACACATATTAATGGGGATTTTGAAATCCGATTAGATGTCTCTTTGTTTTATTTTTATTGGTAAAACTGTGAACCTGCCTATCTTTAACACACGTTTTGTCCAAGGATTGGGGACACTGTCAATATTGTTGAGCCGCCCGGCTAGCTCAGTTGGTAGCACGCAAGTCTACTGATCGAGAGTCGTTGGTTTGATTCCTGGGCGGGGCATACTTTCGTTGAGCTTGGTCAGGAAATTATTTCTACAGCCATTCTCCCTCCTACCTATGATTTTTAATTATGTAGGGCAGTTGTCAGTCACTTACGAAAGTATGCGCTTAGTAGTCGGTTATCAGCTAAATCCAGAGATTTAGCCTTTCCTGGAGGAGTGAGTAGGTTGACTGACCGCCGTTATATGACCTATACAATGTGTTGCTACGGCGTTAAACCCAACAAACAAACAAACAATATTGCCGATTCTAACAATAGATTGTCAGTAACTACTCTCTTTTAGATCGGCAACATTACAAACAAAATGTCTCAGGTATTAAAGATTTGTTATAAATGAAGCACAAATGTCACATTTAGTTATATCGCGGTGGCTAATTGTCCTAATCACTGTCCTTGAATTGGCATTAACCTCTTGATCTAAGCTTGTGGAATTTACAAGCATTAATAAAAGCTTTCAACTTATAGTACTTGTAATGGAAGAAGAGAGGAGAGTTACCTTAGATAATATTTTACGACCCAACTTCAGAAAGGTATATAAATACCATCCGAGAATCGAACCTATTCTCAAAATATTTTTTCCAGACGGAGTTAATCATTTACGATAATATCAAGAGGACCTGTCAAGCTAAAGACATCGACAAAATCGATAGTGCTTACTAAATGTATTATGTCGGTGTTTAAATGATTATTATTTAGAAGTTAATACACTCTAGAGGAAGGTCCCATGGCAATTATTGGTCTACTTCAATAAATAAAGTCACGAGAGCTTCAGATTCAGTTTTACTCCGCCTTTGTTCTATAAAACGGACAATGTTAAAAATTACCATTATTATTGCTTTGTAAAAAAATCAATCATTTTAAATGAATCAAATATATAGACACTTTAGTATCTAGTTAGTTTAGCGGTATCGTTTAATGCCGATGGGACGATAGCTGGTAATCAGCGATGGAATTATCTCGTTTACTAATATGTTTTATGTTTTTATGTTTGTTACCAAAACCATGTTCGTCCGTTCGTACTGCAATTTTTAAATTGCAAGATGAACTTCCTATGTTTCATGGTATGACAATAGTACGTGAGATCGAAGCTTCAACGACATTTGTTTGTAGTAGAGAATGTCTAAAAATTGGATGTGTTGGAATTTTGTTGAAAACGATTGACGGTACTTTGTTTTAATTATTTTTGACGTATATTTATGATCCGCCACATGTGCTTCACATTTAAATATAACTCGGTTGTTTGTTTGTGTTATTCTAACGTTTAAATTTTAATACTTTTTTCTTGATTATCTGTACACTAGGGTTAGTTAGAATTTCTTAAATTTATTCTTATAAAAGTAAAAGGAAACCTCTCCACATGTCGTAAGTAACATACGGTACATTAGTCGATGAGGGTATTAAACTGTCGAAAGAATCAAATTTGGAACAATTTCCTTCAACCTGCCCCGTGTTCAGTAACTACTGTTAGCTTACGTTAAAGGTACGGGAGAACTCAACCCGAAGACAACTCAACCCGTGCAATTCTCAATTCAAAGTTGGACAGCTCAATCCGTGAGTAGGAGTTTGGTTGTCTCGGGTTGATTGTCTATGGGTTGAGTTGTTCTGACACTTCCGTTACGAAACGTTTTGGAACACTCAAGGTAACTGAACACGCTGCATATTTTCATTTGTGTTATCTCGAGTACATGATGAAAAGAACATGAATCCCACGCACGTTTGGTTACATAATTTAAGTGCTTAAAGCAAGCATGCCGAAATACTATATAGTATATAAATATATCATGATTTCTAATGAAATCTAAGACATTCTAATTTCTAATGATCTAAGACATTCATTTTACATATGCTTTATACTTGTACATATTATTTTACTGTTATTCATTTTTATGTCTATTTATTGCTTTACTGTAAAACGCCATTGAATATTTTAATAGAAATAGGCGTTTCATTAAATAAAATAGTTTAGTTTAGTTTAGTTTCATAAAACTAGATTCGTAAATTAGTCAAGATGTTTAATAATAAATCAGGCTAATAATTAGCAATAGTTGAATTATCATATTTCAAAGTTATTGCTGTATCTACGCATTTTAATTTCACTGAAAGGGCAAAACACATTTACAACCGTTTATGAAAGTATACTTATCAGTGGAATAATGCGCTGTATTATTTGCCATTTCTATCAACAATTTAAAGAAATCTAAGAAATGGTTCTAAGCAAGAAATTATCTAATTTTCATATATTTTTTCTAACTTCATTTTTTTGGATACCTGACTTTTGTCATGCATTAAACTGTTTTTATATGAAAGTTAACTTACCAGTGTAATGATATGCTATAGTTATTTCCATCTTTATCAACAATTTAATTTTTAACGTCGGATTCAACACATATTTAGGTCATATATACGACGGCCAGCTCTTCCTACTATAGGTTTCCTGGACACTGTTCTATCACCAGTACTAACTTACCCTACCACGAGTCCAACAACTTATGTATAGAATATAGCCTACCGCGACTGGTCTCGAACCCGCGATCTCCGGATTTGAAGTCAGACATCACCAGAATCTATTCGATTTTCGTATATCTTTTCCAACCTCAAGTTATTTGGTACTCTGACTTTTGTTTCGTATTTTACTTGTTTAGTTTCACTACAGGTCATATTGAAGATGATCAATGTTATTCAACACCTCATCACTATGGTTACAATGAAACAGTCGCTGTTACTATAAATGGAAATATTTGCCAGCACTGGGTTGATCAGTATCCTCATGCCCATACTAAGACAGCAGATCGGATGCCTGAAAGCAGTTTGGCTGATGCTAAGAATTATTGTCGAGATCCAGATGGAGAAGGTTTCAATTGGTGTTATACAACCAATCCATATGTACGGTTTGAAGCGTGTGATACATATCCATGTTTTCACTACCAATGTAAGTGCTTTCATAATTTATTGTCATTTTTTTATTTAATAATTGTTAAAACCCGTTATAAGCTCCTTGGGAAATGTATGTATAAGGATCAAACATGGAAATTCAAATAACCCCAAAAAGACAATACATTTGCTCGCAATACACTTATGGTCTTGGTGTTTTTGATTTTAGATTTATTCATCACTATCATTTGAGACTGATTTTTATTCAATGATCTTGTAACATTTTACCAATAGTAAATATTTGGGGTAATTGTGTTCACACTAACAGTGTCCAAAATTTTGTGGCATAATGTTATACCCCTCAATCTTTGATATTAAAAAACAGTTTCATATTTGGATAATTTTATTCATGATTCATGGTTTTGACTATATGTATAATTATATATATTTGTTTAATGTTCAATTCAAAACCATGTTGTTTGTTGATTCTATTCCTTTTTATTATCAAACTGAGAAAACTTCTTGTCGAGAAAGGTATACATAAATGGTATTTGTAAACAAAGCAATAGGAATACAGCAAAACCGTCTCTATCTTAGTAATTTTAAGTATAATAAAGTGACGTTTGGGATGAAATTTTTTCTAGATAACAAATGACCCATTAAAATAAAAACACACTCATTTTGGTCCTGCATTTAGTTCTTTATGTGAAATAACACGTGTCTATCAATTCATCATGCATTTGAAACACTTTTTAAAAATCTGAAACCTGTCCTATTTCCTCCCATTGAAAATGTCACTTCTGCACCGGAGATCATACGTGATGTTTTGTTTTGGTAAATGAGTTTTTATAATGAATGGAAATATAATCCATACATACAATGACATTAATGTAAAATCGGAGCACTGTTTTTAAATTCACTTTTGTTGATTGTGTTTAATCAACGCTAGTTATAGAACATCTAATTAATGGATCAAAATAAAAGAAGATCCGGTTTCGGATTTGCACCAAGTCTGGTCAAGTCGTTTAACTATCACCTTTTATTTGATTATTTTAGCATATAATGCAAGAGGAAATACATTTAAAGTTACTTGTGAAGTAAAAATGTAACCTACTTTTTAAAGTATGAATACTGCATTAGAATTGCTTTTAGTCGGATTTGCTTGGTAGAGGGGTTTCCGGAATAGACGAGTTCTAAATGTTCTGTCTCTAAGTACTGCAGTGGTACAATTTAAATGTATTTTCCGGTTAGTTTTTGGTTGAAGTTTTAGATTGGCACCATTGTTGTAATTCAGGTGAATACCTCTTCACAATTAGTCATATATAGCAGAGTTAAGTTAATGGGCAAAATCAAGTCTTTATGATTAGGGGTGTAACGGTTAACCGATATACCGGTTAATATTGCAATACGAGTTCTAACGGTTTTTAACCGGTTCGTTTCTCATTGAACCGGTTTTTGTAGTTAAGTGTCATACTGCTTGTTTTAATCAGAATCTGATAGTTAAATGTTTAAACAAATGTTAAAATGAATTGAATACTTGAAACACTCTTATTGTGCTTTTATTTAAAGGTTAAACATTTAGTGAATTGAAAAAAAAATATTTTCAAGAGTCTGTTTCAAACCACGCATTTTTCTAACATATAGACAATTTTACATTTGTAATTCAAACATTTGGATAAGAAATCATTTGAAAACACCCATATGCGTGCTATGCTGATCCAATTAGGACGCGGTCCATGCATTAATTAATGCTTTGCATGTCTAAGGGAAAAACCGGGTTCTACATATTGCAATATATTGCAATACGGTTTTTTACCGTATTGTTACACCCCTATTTATGATAAAGCACTTGACATTTACCCATTAAATAGAAACAAAAACACGTCTGAGCTTATTCATAATTCAGCATTGTTTAGTTTATCAATACATGTCATTTTAGATTTCATAAATGAACTTTCATTACAGTAAAATTACTATGGTATGAATGGTCAGTGTTGTCTTACATTTTTATTTATTCAAGATCCCTTGGTGGGCGCTGCATATCCGCCTTTTTCCGATGTTGGTCCGATTTATTTATTCTTTGCAAATACAGTTTAGCTTAACTTCATTATTTGAATCGAAAATGTTGGAGGCCTCTCTAGACTCTAACTAACTTCATTGGTCCAAACAATAGGAGCACTTAGTATGCTTTATTACATATAAGTATTTTAGTAGTCATGTTTTCAAAGCAGAGCAAAACAATCGATTGACATTTTGATATTTAATTACAGACAAAGTCGGCGATGACAACTGTTACTCAACACCAACTCACTATGGTTACGATGGAACAGTCGCTGTTACTATGAATGGAAATATTTGCCAGCACTGGGTTGATCAGTATCCTCATGCCCATACTAAGACAGCAGATCGAATGCCTGAAAGCAGTTTGGCTGATGCTAAGAATTATTGTCGAGATCCAGATGGAGAAGGTTTCAATTGGTGTTATACAACCAATCCATATGTACGGTTTGAAGCGTGTGATGTATATCCATGTGGAAACAGTAAGTACTGTGTGATTTTTTATTACCACGAATGTCAATTTCAGAGAATTATTTATTGACAAAACAATGTTTATTGTGCTTATGTATAGAAACAGGTTCAGAAAACCAATAGTACACGCAGTTTGTTTAACCTTTTCTGCATTTACAAACCCTCCAAAAGTACAATGACGAAATTCTGATTTACAAAAATACATATCCACATTTACCTATGCGGAGCTAATAAAAAATCCGCCCAATGAGCAATGTGAGCAATTGTTACACATTGCGTGTTCAACCAGTACATGCTCATTTCAGTTCCTTGAACTTGTACATATCATAATGAAACTATTCTAACAGTCTTTTGTCTTATACTATGTAAATAATGTTTGTAATATTTTGATTTTGTTGTGTATATTGTAGCTCTCCAATATTGGAGGAAATAAAGCTATAATTTACCTATGCGAAATTCGAAGAGTCATCTACGCTATTTTTAGACACAACAATAATGAACACATCAGCATGTTGACATGTTCAAACTTTGTTATATAAAAAAGGTTTAATTTCAGTAAAATTGTTTGTGGTACTCGTATGCAAGATCATTTTTTCTTAAATTCCATTCATTCAAGGGCATATGAAGGACACTGTATGTATGCATCCATTTATAACAGATGTTGCTTCGATTAATTCATTCTTCGCAAAACATAAGCATTAATCGCGTCATTAGCATAAATCATAACTGTTGTATTGTAGGGAGATTCTAATTATTTTAAGAGTCAACTCTTTATTACAAGATTTTGTTTAAGATGCCTTTCCCACTTCCGGGTTTCAAACAAAGCAAGGGCTTTTTACTCTGTATCAAAATGGTTGATTGGGTATTTAATGTCCTCCAAATGCTCTTTAACAAAAACCACTTTTTGGGATTTCCCAAGGAAAAATGAAACAACATAGTAAATTAGGGACTTTAGTCAGTTATCTTTCCTTGATAAAATCTGAAGCAATCCAATTGGTAAGTAGGTCCTTACAGTTGGAATCCTCAGAAATTTAGCATTGAATTCCTATGTAAGGATAACAAAATATTTCGTCTAATATCTTTCTAGTTAATTAAGATATTAACAGAAGTGATGAAATTTAGATACACCTGTAGTTCTTTAACTTAAAAATAATTAGCTTGAATTTCAAACAGATTAAATGATATACAAAAAAGTTATTTCAGATTAAATTTGGCAAATTAACATTGGAAAGCAAGGGTAAAATCCGAGTAATCCAACTAATTAGACCTACCTTTTTTGAAGAGTATACAAGGGGAAATAACTGACTAAAGTTCCTTATTGTCTGAGAACTTTTGTAGGACCCTCTATATTTAATGAATATCCTTTGCCAATTTCTGAAATTTTCCTGTGTCCTATGCGCTATCCATTTTATATTTCAGTCAAGTGTCGAATGTTTTCAACATTGAATGGTGCACCAGGATACAGAAACAATACTGGATATCAGTATTATATCAAAACATAGATGAATTAATGAACTAAATTCTTATAGCATTCAACTCATAAAACGGATGCTTTTTTATCTTATTTTTTATTTTGTTAAGTGTTTTTTAAGAAGTGTTTTTGTGAAGAAAAAAATACATGTCAAAACAATGAATATACGCAATGTTTTAAAATTGTATTTGAAAATGTAGCATTTTCCTTGAAGTGCTAGTTATAAAACAATACGATATCATACGATACAGTGATGAAGTAATTAAAAAATGTCTTAATTTTGACTTATAGCGCAACAATTTTATGTCATTACCAGGGATTTGTAGTGTGACTGCAAGTGACAAAACAGACTCTTGATCTTGGAAGAAGGCAAAGAAGATTGCTGGGTTGCTTGGAAATCTGATCGTACCATTTTATGTCGCTGTCGAGTTGAAAGCGTGATGCAAGACACTACGAATGACATCGCTGCTAAACGATAAGACGAGTGACCAAACAAAACAATTTGCGGCAATGATCGATAGGTACAATATCGGCGATATTGTGTCAGTCATATAATTGACGAAAGGCGAACGGCCCGGCAATGCAAGCATGCTTTCAAAACCCCATACTTAACTAAATTTCAAAATTATTCTTTATTAAATTTTTGTTGTTTGTCAAATCACTGATAATATATGTAACACATTTAATGGCTGTAAAATCTATTGTTGTAGTTTTAGTGGTATTATTCGCCAAACGTTTCTATATTTGCTCATGTCTTAAACCATCACAATGGGTTTTGACAGTTTCGCAGTAAAACGATATGCCGGTACGGAATTTAAAACAGGGGTAGGGAGTTTACCATGAAGTCTTACCAATGTGAATCGATCCCATTTGCTCCGGTTTAGAGAAACTGGAGAATATATGCGTACTTTTACAATCGCCTTTATCACGGTGTGTACGTCACTGAGCTTTTATAATCAGTGTGGGTTAAAATATGAAAGACAAATCGTAACTCATAGCAGATTTGCTACTTCAACGTTTGAACTTTTTCACCAACTTTAGGGACAACACGGAGTGGTCGCTCCTTCGAATACATAACAAATCTGTATAATTTTTATTGCGAAAGAAAAAACCTTTCAAGTAAAGTTCTAACAGTAAACCAATTATAGCACTTATTTACTTCACTATAAAGGTTTCCCAGATGGACTACTTTACTTAGCAATAAATTTTACTCGACTAATTAATTAGAAACGTTTAAAACATTCGTTTTATTAGTACATCTTCTAGTTTAGTGTAATTTATACTAATTTATTCAGCGCGATTGTGAAACAGGTTCTTATAACTTAGATTGGCCACTTTTGAGTCCGCTTCCTGATTCCACAGAAACGAGCCAGTATGATAAAGTTTCTTGCTCAAGGAAACAACGAGGTACGTTCTAGATTGGATTTGAGCCAACGCGAATCTGGCTATCCAATGATTACAAGTCAAACGTGTTTCCTCTCGGCCACGTTCGCTATTTTACATTGCAAAACCACAAAAGCGTCATTTGCGTTACGGATTACACAGGCAAGATATTAATATCTCTCATTACAAACAATGATTGTTTAAGAAACAGATAAGGAGGATACTTTAAAGTTATTTACATTGCTATATTAGATAATAGCTTAAAATATGAGTCGGAATCGTATCAAATACATTCGACTCTTAAAAAAAACATTAAAATTGCCATACCAAAAAAGACTTCATTTTTATGCATTCGATCCAAGAGCAAGTCATCTTTACAATTTGTACAGTCTACCAAAACCTCTTACAAAACAATTAAGATATCAACTAACATCTGATTTCTATCTAGACATTAAGAAGGGAAAGGGATTTGGATGTAGACCAATAATTGCTTGACTGTTGATCAAATGGTCTTACTAGTCGCTTGATGTACCTGATTGTGAAACTAGATATTAAATCACCAGTCAAACAAGTTTCAAGTCATTTATAGGATACGACTGATAGTTTGACAAAACATTCTAAAACACCTACCAAAACACAGTCATACATTTAACATATTTCGATTTAAAATCACTATGTTCTAACATAACTATGTCGGCGGCTCAATGCAACATTGCTCTGGCCCATTTGTTTTCACAATCATTGTTTTTCAAGAGTAAATCCATGATGTACGTCCAAAAACTAAAAACGTTTGACCAGAATTGAAAATTAAGGGGGAAATTTGCATTAGGTTCTAACTGAAAAAAGTTTGTTTCATTTCATAAAATTATGTAGCTCAGTTTTACACTTGCTGGGCAAATTGAAAATCTGAGTTAAAGCAGTGTTGTATTAAATCGACGATACCATGATCAAGAACAAAATTTAGGTGGCGAATTTTTTAGATGACATTTAAAACTACCAATACACCAATGGCTTTTATAAGTAGTGCTTTTTGTTTGACTTGCATTATTCATCAATTCATTTAAATGAAAGGTTAGTACTTGTTAATTTGTTTTTTTTTTCTTTACCGTTCATTTAAAATGCATTACTTAAAAATGAATAATCAATTATTCACTATAGTGACGAATTACTTTCAGCTTTGATTTAATAAAATGTTTTACGGATTGAATATTTACATGATTTTATAAATATAAGTGCCGTCGTAAAATGTCCACATTTTTTTTGATGAAATGGCGTTTAACATAACCGTACTTCACCTTAACATATACTGACTTCAAAGCCAGTTTCATTTTGAAAGTCAATTTGTTCACTAATGGTGTTTACTCTAAAAAGACTTTAAATCTCTGGTTAAGATAAAAGTATATTTGAACCATTTTGAAATAAACCAAATAATCATGTATAAATACTCCACCAGAACTAGTTACGTTAGATATATTGGTGGATGCCGAGGACGAAGTATTGCAATTTGGCAGCAATGGAACTTGAATATATACTGATGAGTATCATGCATTTTAGTTTGATGCTAAAACCTTGTATTTCTGCAAACATTTCAATTATAATGGCAGAAGATAGTCTATCGAATTTTCATGGTATGGAACTTGCAGGTGAGACCGACGTTGCCACGCCTCTTCTTTGTGGCCGAGAATGTCTTAAATTTGAATGTCATGGATTTTTGGTGAAAACAACTGATGGTATGTTTTAGTTTATATCAACCTTTCGAATTAGAATGCATAATATTTATCAAATACGTGTGATTCGATATTTCAAGAAATGAAATTTTATTTGGCATAAAACTTGCTACGTATTTAGATTAATGTGTATAAAAATAATCTGAATATAAAAAAGTATTTAAAAATATCTCTTTAGGGGCTCATTAAAAGTGTTAACGTACGAAAATTTATATAATTCTCATAAACCTTAACTCATCTCTAGTACTTCAGTACCTTGACTTCGTTTTTGCAGAGTTGTTTTCTATTTCAGACTACGTTGAAGATGATCACTGTTATTCAACTCCTAACCACTATGATTACAACGGTACTCTCGCTGTTACTATAAATGGGAACATTTGCCAGAACTGGGCTGATCAAACTCCTCATATCCATCCAATAACTCCTGATCAATTGCCTGAAGGCAATTATGCTGATGCTAAGAATTATTGTCGAGATCCAAATGGAGAAGGTTTCAATTGGTGTTATACAATTAATCCAGAAGTACTGTATGAAGCTTGTGATACGTATAAATGTTTCCAAAATGGTAAGTTGTTCGTATACACTCTTTGTATTAATCTTTAAACATTTAAACTGCATTTTTGCATATAAATACCTGTATATGTATATGTATCCACGCCAGATAAGTAATAGGGGCATACGCATGTTTTTATGATCATACGTTATGGATGTTATGGTGCAAGTGATCAAGTCCTACCTGTTTTAGTTAAAGATATTGACCACTTGAGTGTTTCAGATAAATAATTATTCATATTTGTATGTATAATATTGCATCTTTGCTCATTTGCAGTCGTGTTTCAAAAGCAGAAAGAATACCAAGGCTTTACTTCAACATTTAAATCTAAATTTTATTAGAGTTTGTTAAATATCTCATTAATATCTTTAGGAGTCAAATGTTTTCACTTGTTCGTGTAAAAACTCTCCAACACACTCACTCTAACACACTCTATCTCTCCGTTGACAATTTCTGTTTCTATTTATTTATTTATTTTATTGGAGTTAACGCCGTGTCAACTCAATTTTAGGTCATTTTACGGCATCCAGCGCACCTAAACTAGCTTCCCTGGACTATTGTCTATAACCAGTACTCACCTACCCTTCCACAAGGCCGGAAACTTGTCCATTTTATCTAATCAATGGAGGAAAATCGACATTATTGTCAAATTTTCATGAAAGGGTATAACCTCGCCGGGTGGGATTCGAACCCAGAACCCCTCGGGCACGAGTATCCAAATCCCGGCGCGCTACCAACTGCGCTATCGACCCGGGTTGACAATTTCTGACAGTTCGTTTTGTTACAACTAATATAAGTCATTCCTTATTCCTTTCAGTAAAGTGTCGACTGTTTGCTACAGGGAATGGCCAATCAGGATACAGAGAGAAAGCAGGATATCGTTATTTCAGCAGCAAATCAGCGAATTTATTAATTTAACTTTTTGGAAAATGGAAATTAATATTGTGGTTGCTAATTGTTTTAACCATCTTGAAACATTATTGTATTACACTGGGCGTTTTACCTAAACCATAATGATGTAGCAGGGAAAGCTCTTTTAAATAGTGTATTGTTGTTTAATTGTAATAAGTTTGAATTGAGACCTAAGAATTTTTGTCAGTTGTTTTATTAGTTTGTAATGTTAATTTTAATTTTTCTTCTGAAATTTGGAGGTTTGATAAATGTAAAGAATTAGAATGAAAATAACATTAATTTTGTAAACGTATTTTCAATGGAAAAAATCCATGATTTTTATACATTTTAAATCGTTAATTAATTTTTTTTAAACAACAGTCATACTTCAATAAATACTGGGAGATACGCTCGTAATAGTATTCCCACAGCTGAAAGATATTTTCAGATTTGTTACGTTATAGATATTGAAGATAAATGCCATTTTGTCATTACCTGTCAAACATTTGTATTACTTTATGTTAAGCCATATTTCTTAATAGACATAGCTTGTTTAAATTAATTTAACATTTTTATTGACAAAATAAAGACACTGGTCAATTTTAACTCTTTATTACAATATTTATTGTAATAAAGAGTTAAAATTGACCAGTGATTAGTATTCTACTATCCCTTCATGGATAAAAGACAAGTTTATAAAATAAAGACATTTCATTAAATCTTGCACTAACTGTTAGAAAGCAATTTGCATTGATAACAATATTATAAATATTACAGGTTAATTTGTAATGTATTTTAAGTTTGATACAAATGCATGATTCGTTTCTAGCAAAATACAAAATGTGCAAATATAAAGATTTTCATACACAATACAAATGCAGTGTTTTTATCATAAGCTTGTTCAAACAGAAGTTGAAATTGCAACGGCTGAATATTTTTCTATCATGTTTAAAGACAACCAGCATGCTTAAAACAATATTGGTCGAAAATGAACAAGCTTGGTTTGAAAAAAAACAAATAGTTTTCATTTTGAATAAAAAGGGTCAGAAGTTATACTTTTCATTGTTGCACCTGAAATAGCTTCTTTCTTTCATACATGATGCATGATTCCATTTGAATTATCGAATTTAGCTTATAATAGTGAAACTATTGAAATACTATATAAACATATAATAAAAGCAATTCATAGCGCTTCTCAAGCCTTGCCAACTACAAAATTCAACAGACATGCTAAACCTTATTGGACGGCAAAAGTAAAGGCCGCACATACAGATCAGCGTCAAGCTCGCAGAAAATGGATCAGTAACGGTCGTGTTAGAGACCACGAAGATACATTTTATGTACAATATAAACAGGCTAAACGCAAGTTTATCAATATTCAAATCGAGGCTAAACAAGAAAATGACTCACAGTTTTATACTGAACTTACGACAGCAGCCAGTTGTGATATAAGACAATTCTGGAGAATGATTCGGTTGAAACAAAGTAAAAGTGACAATATAGTGACTGCAATAGTTATAAATAAATCCATTGCTAGAGACCCACAGTCCATAGTGGACGCTTTTGCGACATACTATGAAAAAGTGTTCACGCCCAAACAAAATTCGAATTACAATACAGACTTCCACCGAGAACTAAAGCTAACTGTTAAAGAATTTCTTACCTCGAATGACTATAGTGAAGACGCTATTTTAACTTCAAAAATATCCAGCTATGAATTAGAAAATATAATCAAGCGTATGAAAAGCCGCAAAGCGCCTGGGCATGATAAAGTAACGAATGAACATTTAAAATACGGTGGTACGACGTTAACACATTACTTATGTGTTCTCTATGATATGATGATTCAAAACTCGTACGTCCCGACAGATTGTAAGCTAGGAATTATAATACCAATATACAAAGATGGGAAGCCAAAGACTGAATGTAAGGGTTACCGCCCTATTACACTTTTACCAGCGATATATAAAATATTTGAAAAAATTATTCACCAGAGACTTGAACTTTGGTCTAAGTCACACAGTAAACTTTTTCCAAATACCCAACAGAGTGCTTATCAAAAAGACATAGGAGCAATAACGTTATCATTTAACCTGCAAGAAACAATTGCTACAAATAATGAATATGGGAGTGCGACACACGTTGCTATGTTAGATACCGCTGGTGCCTTCGACAATGTGATCCACGATGGTCTTTTTGTAAAACTCCATGAGTATGGAGTGAAAGGGAAACTTTTACGGACTATAATAAACTCATATTCAAACATACAGAGTAAAGTGATGGTTAACGGAGTACAATCAAGACCATTTCCGGTACATCAGGGAATACGACAAGGTGGGGTTCTTTCAACCTGGTTATATCTATTGTTTATAGATGAACTTTTAACAACATTGGAAAGATCGGGTAATGGATGCAAGGTTGGATATCTTAACGCTGGCAATCCAACATTAGCGGACGACTTAACTCTTGTATCACAGAATAATAGTGCTCTACAAAAACAAATAAATATAGTTTCTAACTACGCCAATAAATGGGGTTATTCACTGAATGAGAGTAAATGTACATACATTGTATTCGGTAATACAGTTCATGACTCATACGTGCATATAAATAATAAAATGATAAAACCGAATGAATCTGGAAAGCATGTAGGAATCGAACTCAGTCGTAATATGAAATGTAGTACGGCTGTGGACGCCAGAGTGAGAAAGGCAAGATCATCAATATTCTCTGTGTTGACTGTTCGAGCCTCACCCTGTGATATCAACCCCCTTATAACTGCAAATCTCATACAGAAAATATCGGTACCAATCGTATTATATGGAGCTGAATTGTGGTCAACACTTACACCAACAGACACAATGAAACTTGAACGATTCTTGAGACTAGCCTCAAAAATGTGCCAAGGTCTACCAATGAGAACTAGAACTGACATGTGTTTGAGCCTACTAGGCTGGCTTCCTATGATAGCCCTTATTGATAAACGTAAACTTTTATTTTTACATAAACTATGTACATTAAATCATAGAATACTAACCAAGAAACTGTTTGACTTTAGATTAAGCCTTTTCTACATTAGAGGGCAAACAATACAAATGGGATTTATACCTGACATTTTGTGTATTTTACAAAAGTATAACCTTACATGTTTTATAGACTCATACCGAGAAAACAATGTATTTCCACCAAAATTGACTTGGAAGAAAATTGTAACTTCTTCCATCTATAAATTCCACGCCCATCAATGGCGGATCCGAGTTACGGGAGATCCGGACTTTAACAGATTCCGGAATGCACACCAATGTATACAGCCGTCCTCAGTGTGGTCTGCAGCTAATTCGTTTGACGAACTCAGGTGTGCGTACTCAATGATTCGATTTTTGACAGACACTCGTCCTCCGCAAGCAGGACTATGTAAACATTGTGAAATCATGAGTCCAAATGTACGTGTTCATTATATTAGTGATTGTGGCTACTTTGACACTATGAGACAGACAATAATGTCAGAATTTAAACTGCAATCACAAGAACTACAAACTAGTAACTTTTTATCTCGTCTCGTCTCAGAGATCGGAGAACAATATGATAATCATATATTTATTAGAGCTACGTGCAAATTTGTGCATAAAACATTCTACCATAATTATTATAGTTAGCATCAATCAATGTTATTTCATTGACTGTAAGTCGTCTTTTTATACATACATGTATATGTAAAATTATCAAAATGGACCATAAACAACACAGAGCAAAAAACTGCATAAAAAATAAGCTCTGGCGCTCTTAACATTTGACGTTATAACTTATATTAGAATAACATTCCTATTTCATTTCATATCACTATATGCAAACTTTGTATATGTCTAACCTTATCATTACTAATATATTTTTGTCATATTCTTTGTGAATTGTACCTATGTATGTTTACACTTGTACCATATTATTAATTCATTCTTGTATGTACATGTATATGTATAAATCACCATAGGGTGGAAATAAAGAGTATATATAGTATTCTACTATCCCTTCATGGATAAAAGACAAGTTTATAAAATAAAGACATTTCATTAAATCTTGCACTAACTGTTAGAAAGCAATTTGCATTGATAACAATATTATAAATATTACAGGTTAATTTGTAATGTATTTTAAGTTTGATACAAATGCATGATTCGTTTCTAGCAAAATACAAAATGTGCAAATATAAAGATTTTCATACACAATACAAATGCAGTGTTTTTATCATAAGCTTGTTCAAACAGAAGTTGAAATTGCAACGGCTGAATATTTTTCTATCATGTTTAAAGACAACCAGCATGCTTAAAACAATATTGGTCGAAAATGAACAAGCTTGGTTTGAAAAAAAACAAATAGTTTTCATTTTGAATAAAAAGGGTCAGAAGTTATACTTTTCATTGATGTTGCACCTGAAATAGCTTCTTTCTTTCATACATGATGCATGATTCCATTTCTCAAGTTTTGAACAGTTCAAAAAAGGAATCCTAATATAGCTATTTTTAGACTAAACTCCGTTATAGATATATTTATATGTTAGCAACTGTTCTCATGTCTACCAAGTCCTTCTGGTTCATCATTTTGGATTACAAATTTCACGGCTATTGGTACTTAGTTCGTTTATAATATACTTAGTATGCTATATGGATAAAACATACCTCGGTTATAACATACCTTTTTCTATGGCCCAGCAAGTATGTTATATCTAAGTTATACTGTAATGATTAGTTGCAGATTCAAACTTGACAGTTATACAAACATTAACGATTATCCGATATTCCTAAAAAAATCATTGGTATAAATATATTTTTTCTCGTTCCGTTCCGTTTCGCAAAGTACCAATACCTATGTGGGTATTGGTACTTTGCGAAACGGAACGAAACAAGAGAGAATGGGCTAAATTGGTATAATGACAACAACAGCGCAAACATAGTAGTTTGAAGAATAATCACGCTTGCACACTCTAGGAAATATGCAAAAAAGCCTTCCCTTAACAAACATACAAATTGTCCAATAATCTTATAACATACATGTAAAAATGGCGACGTGTAGATCCTGGGTCGGCAATTATAACTACATATATAAAGCCATAAATGATTATTTGATATACCCGGTAAAATTCCATGTCGAGGTTATTTATGAAGATACATGTAATGGTATTAATATATATTTTTTCTCGTTCCGTTCCGTTTCGCAAAGTACCAATACCTGTTTGGGTATTGGTACTTTGCGAAACGGAACGAAACGAGAGAGAATGGGCTGAATTGGTATAATGACAACAACAGCGCAAACATAGTAGTTTGAAGAATAATCACGCGAGCACAAACAAGGAAATATGCAAAAAGCCTTCCCTTTTCAAACATACAAATTGTCCTACACTCTTATAACATACATGTAAAAAAGGCGACTTGTAGATCCTGGGTCGGCAATTATAACTACATATATAAAGCCATAAATGATTATTTGATATACCCGGCAAAATTCCATGTCGAGGTTATTTATGAAGAAACATGTATTGATATAGAAATATTTTTTTCGTTTCGTTCCGTTTCGCAAAGTACCAATACCTGTGTGGGTATTGGTACTATACGAAACGGAACGAAACGAGAGAGAATGGGCTAAATTGGCATAATGACAACAACAGCGCAAACATAGTTGTTTGAAGAATAATCATGCGTGCACATACAAGGAAATATGCAAAAGCCTTCCCTTTACAAACATACAAATTGTCCTATAATCTTATAACATACATGGAAAAAATGCGACTTGTAGATCTTAGGTCGGCAATTATAACTACATATATAAAGCCATAAATGATTATTTGATATACCCGGTAAAATTCCATGTCGAGGTTATTTATGAAGATACATGTAATGATAAAAATATATTTTTTCTCGTTCCGTTTCGTTTCGCAAAGTACGAATACCTGTGTGGGTATTGGTACTTTGCGAAACGGAACGAAACGAGAGTAAATGGGCTAAATTGGTATAATGACAACAACAGCGCAAACATAGTAGTTTGAAGAATAATCATGCGTGCACATACAAGGAAATATGCAAAAAGCCTTCCCTTTACAAACATACAAATTGTCCAATAATCCTATAACATACATGTAAAAAAGGCGACGTGAAGATCCTGGGTCGGCAATTTTAACTACACATATAAAGCCATAAATGATTATTTGATATACCCGGTAAAATTCCATGTCGAGGTTATTTATGAAGATACATGTAATGATATAAATATATCTTTTCTCGTTCCGTTCCGTTTCGCAAAGTACCAATACCTATGTGGGTATTGGTACTTTGCGAAACGGAACGAAACGAGAGAGAGTGGGCTTAATTGGTATAATGACAACAACAGCGCAAAGTTTACATAGAAGTCAAGTTTGAACAATAATCACGCGTGCACATACAAGAAAATATGCAAAAAGCCTTCCCTTTACAAACATACAAATTGTCCTACAATCTTAAAACATACATGTAAAAAGGCGACTTGTAGATCCTGGGTCGGCAATTATAACTACATATATATACATCTATAAAGCCATAAATGATTATTTGATATACCCGGCAAAATTCCATGTCGAGCTCATTTATGAAGATACATGAATTGATATAAATATATTTAGTCTCGTTCCGTTCCGTTTCGCAAAGTACCAATACCTATGTGGGTATTGGTACTTTGCGAAACGGAACGGAACAAGAGAGAATGGGCTAAATTGGTATAATGACAACAACAGCGCAAACATAGTAGTTTGAAGAAAAATCACGCATGCACATACAAGGAAATATACAAAAAACCTTCCCTTTAAAAACATAGAAATTGTCCAGTAATCTTTTAACATACATGTAAAAATGCGATCTTTTTTCTCGTTCCGTTCCGTTTCGCAAAGTACCAATACCTGTGTGGGTATTGGTACTTTGCGAAACGGAGCGAAACGAGAGAGAGTGAGCTTAATTGGTATAATCACGCGTGCACATACAAGGAAATATGCAAAAAGCCTTCCCTTTACAAACATACAAATTGTCCTACAATCTTATAACATACATGTAAAAAGGCGACTTGTAGATCCTGGGTCGGCAATTATAACTACATATATAATTGTTTGTGTATAATGAGTTTCGTCGGATAGACTAAGATTATACAGAGTTCGTATAATTTACTATTATGATTACTGTAAATTGATTTTAAGAATTTACATTTCATTTCCTAATTTCCCCCGTGTGGTGCCTCTCGTTCCGTTCCGTTCCGTTTCGTTCCGTTTCGCAAAGTACCAATAGCCAAATTTCACCATCATAGACAGTCCTTTCAGTTGCTGACTAAGATATTAAGATTGAATTAAGTAACTTTACAGACGGGCATTTTTTTCTATGGATTCTAAATGAGCCATGGCACAGGGTAGAAACTTTTGACTTGAACACGTTATTTGGTATTTCATTCTTTGTTTTTTTCGCAACATCATTGATTGACAAAAGATTTAATCAAGGGAAATAACCACTGCACGATTATTTTACAACGTTTTAACGAGAGTACTGAGAATATATTTAGGACATAAAAAGCATATTTCATTCAAAAATAAAGATTTGAGATTAAGAATATAAATGAAAATAAAACTTATTTTCGTGGTATTCTTAGTATTGCAGATATGAGTAGAGACAAAGTTATCATCTTTAAGAATAATGGAGACATCAAATTAGAAGATATTTGGTTTAAAACAAACGTGATTATTTCCCTTACTTATTCTGATTTTTTGTAAGTAAGTAAGTAAGTAAGTAAGTAAATTTTATTTACAGTCGGCAAGATATAATAACAAGAAACATAAGCTATAAAAGTTTTTTAACCGACTATCACAGAGTACATAAGTTAAAAACAAATTACAGTTGGAAAATAATGACATATTAAAATAAACAAAATTACATAAAGTAATAAATAGATAAAAATATCTATCAAAATTAAATATTAAATATCAATCAAAATCTATGTCTGTACATTAACCTAATATTAAAATTGTTGTAACAAGCTGATTAAAAGTTAAAAATATAGTAGTTTAAAGCAAGAGCAGAGAATGCACACTAATGAAAAAGTAAAAATGAGGTTATTAATAAGATCCCTATTACATAAAAAGGTAATATGAAAGTATTCAAATCTTGAATTAGTTACTCGAAATTTGAGTTAAAACAGATAAAATATGTAATTAACAATGTTTTGATAGAACCAAAAGATATTTTTAAGGTATACTAATTTACACAACAAAAGCATGATGAAAACATTCAACACACATGCAAATAAGTGCTAAGCAGCATTTACATATACATTGATTAACTTGTCAAACTCTGAATATACAGACAACTATCGTAATAAACATAGGCAAAAAAGAGCAAAAATAAAATTGCATGAAACAGATTAAAACATAAGGGAAAAGCAAAATAGCTTGCAAGCTTCTAATACAAACAAAATAAATTAATAAAATAAGCAGTTAAAAACAAAGCACTAAGCTTAAAGCAAGGCAAACAGAAGCATAAATATCCAATGTACTGTAAATTCTTTGATAGAAATCTGTATTGTTACAGTATTAATTGCTTTAACATTTTTAACATGGTATACAGCAGAGTAATGTATGACTCAAAACCTTAACATCTGTCATGACAAGCAATACAGGTGCATTCAGTTCCATTCCAAAATTGTATAGAGGATTTAAAAACGTTAAAATCTGTAATTTGTCTAAAACTCTCGGGCAATGAGTTCCACAATACTGGTGCTGCATACCTGAAGCTGTTCTTACCAAACTTTGTTGTTTTAACATGTGGTACCTGTAATATATTGGAATATCTAAAAGAGTAAGTATTTTCTCTTTTAATAAGCATATCTTCTAAAAGTGGGGGAGCTAAATTGTTTAGAATCTTGAATGTTTCTAGAGCCATTGTTCTTACTCTACGGATATGTAAAGATGGTAACTTGGCCTTTTCCAGTAGCTGTTGGTAAGTACTATCATAGTCTTCATATACAAAGCGTAATGCTCTCTCTTGTAGTTTTTCAATTTTTTATGTGTTAGCTATAGTACAAAAATGCCAAGCTAACGGACAGAAATTGAAATTTAATATTACAAAGGAATGAAAAATAGTCAGCCGAATAAGCTTGCTTAGGCTTTTGCCAATTCTTTTTAAAACATTAAGTTGTTGAGCAGCTTTTCTGCAGATATTTTGTATATGAACATTAAAAGATAAGTTAAAATCAATGTCTACTCCTAAAAGTCTCACTATATCATCACAGCTAATTATATTTCCATCTATTTGAAAGACTGGTGATTTTGCATGCGTTTTCTTACCAACAGCTACTGCTTGGAATTTTTCTGGATTAGCCTTCATACAGTTAGAAGAGAACCATTGTATAAGTATTTGGCTTTCACTTTGAAGTACCTGTATCAATTCATCAAAACTTGGGGTGCTGAAAGATAGAGTATTATCATCAGCATAGTTATATAATGTAGATTTCTTAATGAAATAAAATATATCGTTGATGAATACATTAAATAACAAGGGTCCTAAAATTGACCCCTGAGGAACACCTTTGTTTATATTTGCCCAAGTACTCACTACACCACCAATTTTTACCTGCTGTCTACGGTCACTCAAGTATGAGGACATTAATTTGACAGAACTATCTGAAAGGCCATAGGACGCAAGCTTACAGAGTAAAATATCATGGGGGAGGCAGTCAAAAGCCTTGGACAAGTCCATGAGAATGGCAGCTGTATATTGGTTGCTGTCCAAGGCCCTCCTCCAGTCCTCCAATAATCTCACAATTGTAGTCTGGCATCCATGACCCTTCCTGAAAGCACATAAGAACTTACTGAATATACTATCAAAATAATTTGAAAGTTGTTCATTTAAAACTTTTTCATAAATTTTGGATGGTACTGGCAAAATACTCACTGGTCTGTAATTAGATTTATTTAAAGGGTCATTCTTTTTGTAATGGGGTCACTTGGGCTTCTTTTAATCTATCTGGGAAAATACCAGTGAAAATTGTTGAGTTAATCATATCAGTAAGAAAGGGGACAAGAGATGTCTTGCCAAGTTTAAGAATTTTTACTGAAATTTTGTCTATACCAGTTGCTTTTTTAACATGAAAATTATTAATGATCTTAGAAACATTGCTCTGAGTAGTGGAATGAAATTTGAAACTATTCATAGTGAAACCATTTTCCAATATCCTTTTTATGCTTGGATGTTCTTTTGAATAAAAAATTTGGTCATTCCCAATATCATTAGCAACAGTTGAGAAAATGTCATTCAAAGTATTAGCAACTGTAGAAGTGTCAGTCATGATGTTTTCATTTTCATTTATAATAATCTTATTTTCAGAAGTTGTACATTTTTTAGACAAAAAAGGCTTAATAGTAGGCCAAAAATCCACAGATTTGCTCCCTCCAATACAACGTTCCTTGAAATAATTATTAATAGAAATTCTTTTAAGTTTGGTTACCATATTTCTCCACTGTCTATATTTTTCCCATGCCTTTGGAGACTTACTTTTCTGATGTTTATGAAGATGCATTTTCTTATTATAAATAGCTTTTCTCAGGTCTCTGTTCATATATGGTACTTGCCCTGGTCTAACATAGGCTTCTTTTATCGGGGCATGTTTATCAACAATAGAGGAAAGCTCCTTCTCAAAAGTATCATAAACATAGTTTACTTCATTTCCGTCGTTCAAAAGACTGTACGGAAAGTTCATGTTTGAAATATCAGTATTAAAATTTACAACATCAAAATTTTTAAAACTACGAAAGGATATTTTTTTGTTTTTCTATGGAGGGAGTGTTAAAATTTATGACAGTGCTAATCATATGGTGACAATCACTGACACCAGTACAGAAATTCAGTGTTCTAATAAAGTTTTTGGCAGAATTTGTAAGTATAACATCTAACAATGATGGCTTACAATTGACCATAAAACATGTTGCGTCTTTAACTAAATTTGATAGATCAAAAAGTTCCATAATGTCAAATAAAGGTTTACCTTTTTTATGGCACAATAAATCATAGTTAAGATCACCAACAGTTACATAGTTGTCATAATGTTGTATGCACTTGTCCATTAACTTTATGAACATGTCTGAAAATATTTCATCTTTCAGGCTTGGTGGACGATAAATACATGTCAAACACCATTTAGTTTTATTTAGAATTACCTCAATCACTATGTTCTCCAAGGTAATACATTCAAGGTCCTTACGTCTCCTAGATGGTAAATCAGTTCTTATGAATGCAGCTAGACCTCCACCATAAATATTTCTATCCTTCCTTTCTAGTTTATAACCTTGTACACAAAATATATTATCATGATATGATGCGTCTAACTTAGTCTCTGCAATAAATAAAACATCTACAATCTTGTCAACTAAAAGTTCATTAATATCTATAAATTTAGTTTTTAGACTATTTATATTTAAATGGGCCATTATAAACTTCTTAGGGTGTTTTCTTCTCACCTCTCTGAGATCATTAAAAGGAGAATACCCGTCTTTATCACATAAGTCAAAATTTAACACTTTCTCAGAATTTGATTGACTTGTACTAGTATCAATTATATCTTGAGTACAAAATGAAACATTGGGACTTTCAAAGAAACTGTCAGTGAAGGCAAATGTATTAGAGCAATTACAACATAGCCATGGTTTTTCACTGTTAGCTAGTATAACAAACTCGGCTGCTGAAATCTGAGCACATTTAATATGCCACCAATAGTAACAGCCTTCACAGTATATGGCTCTGTGGTTGCTGGCAACTGGTCGGGCACAGTGCCCACATGGATATTTCACTGGACCTGGGTTTTTTTCTATGTCACCACATAGTAAAATGATAATAAGGTTGAATAACAAGTTAATCACAAGATAAAACATTGTAAGGTGATAAAAGATTTCATAAAACATTACTGACTGTACATATAACATTACTTAAATATACACATACATTCAACTTACAAATTTTATAGCAAAACCCTTGTACACATAAAAAAGTAAATAATTATAATAACAAAGTTTACAAAAACAGTGTAGAAATGACTGTTATCATTAGATAAACAAATAAAGATAACACAGTAGTGAATAGTAATAACCTGCTACTTCTTTGTACTCTTGTATATGTATTTGGTATAGCTTGTAAGCTGATCTAAGACAGAGCACAATTTATTTGTCATTCAAATACTTTGAATACGTTTAAAGTAGTTTAGTTACTGAAATATATAATAGAAAGATTTGTATTTCGCCAGTTTGAACAAACTGTGTGTATATCTGTAATATTCAATATTTTATTTTTATTCTATAGCATTTTTACATTGGGTTTAAGACCGTGTACATGCCTTTTTAAGGTTAATAAACGGCGTCCAGCGCACCTAACCTAGCTTTCCTAGACCCTTTTATGTAACCAGTAATCACCTACTCTTCCACAAGGCCGGAAATTTCTCTATAATAATAAAAATATACCTATATACCTCGAGGAAAATTAACATTATTGTCAAACTTTCATGAAAGGGATTAACCTCCCCGGGTGGGATTCGAACCTGTACCCCTTCGAGACATTGATTCGAAATCCTGTAAATCTACCAACTGCGCTACCGACCCGGGTTTTGTTGTACTGATAACTGTTGCATGACCATGTATTAAATTTAAATATTAGATGAACTTCTCTTGCTACTTCTACATCTTTTTGTTGTTCATAGAAATACTTTATCGGTATGCTTTCCATTTCGTTTATATTATGTTTAAATATCTATGTCATATGCTTAGGCCATAAGTACTTAAGTTTGTAAAAAAACCTGTTTATCTAAACAATACAATGAAATATTCCACAATAGATACTTGTGAAATATTATATAGTATCAAATTTAATATGTTTTATTTTGTGTTATGGTAAAGAATTATATGTGGATTAAAATTGTGGGAATATCTATTAAATTGGAACTTTACCAACACTGGGTTTCAACCGAGATAAATGAACTGATTTTACATACAATGTAGGCTATATTAAGTTTCGTTTAATATAATGCCGTGCGTATATGGGAATATCATATTGATTTCAAGTGTTAATATTGGGTAATTACATAACATACTGTCATGTACACTGGGAAGTGCACGTTTTAATTGTTTGCAGCAATTTAAATCAATAATTATTCGTTTGACGACAACCATGTGTTTGCAATTTTGAACGGAAATTAATGTAAACAATTTAAGATATATGTCGGCATTTTTCACACTTTGTCGATGTTTGATTGCGTAACAAAACAATGACATAATTGCAAGGTCTCATCCTGTAATCGTAGTTGAATTAGCTTTCATAGTTAAACTATGACATTTTTATTTTATCATTTATTAGAAAGTTACGTAAACATAACTTTTTCCGTCAATATTTTTCTGAAGAAAAGAAACCTTTTTTTAACAAATACATGTATACCGGCACGTATTTTATCAATTTAAATGTAAGCAAAATGTCGTTTTATCGTTAAAAGAGTGAAAGTATGATGTTGCATTTTGATATTGATGGATTGAATGCGTAATTGTCTACTTCACATAGATTTTTAGATGTGCGATTGACGCTTATAATTCGAAAATCGCTCGCATTTTCGGCGCTTACACGCGAAAATCAATTTTTTTTCTATTTTTATTTTTGTTGGGTTTTACAGTTTTGCTCTATTAAAACTCAATAGAAAAAATTGCCGAAACAAAATGTTTTGTCATCAGTTACAATGTAACAACTAAATTAATTTATTATTCATAATTTAGTATTCTACATCGTAAAATGAAATCCCATCATTCATTGTGATATATTGTCATATATTTTCGCGACTCACGCTATCGCATATTAAATTGAATTGAAATATCCTTTAATCTACGTTAACAATATATTAAACTTTTTTTTTGTTAATTTGTTCCTCTTAATATAGCAATTAATGCTACTGGAAACGACAACTTCAAACATAAGTCACCGTTTTCGCGCATACGAAGTTGAAACAAATCTCCGAATAACAGTCTAATTCAATTAAAATTCTCACAATGCTATCATAGCTGCACTGTAAATACCATTGACATAGTAGCTTTATGGTAATCAATGACACAAACAATTTATTAGATAATCACACAACTATACGTATGACATTATGAACAATGTTCCATTTGTTGATTAAAGACTAAATGAGTATTTCAAATAACCTAAGAACGGACTAGTTGTACTTTGATACGGACAAGTCATTTTTTTTCAAATTACTTGTCCGTGAACAAATCATTATTTTTTTCAGATTTCGCCATCCCTGATGCAGCATTAGATCAAATGAGTAAGATGAAGAGTTAGAAAGCATCCATGAAGGGATATGAACATGTACATGTTTATTGTATGTGCATTGAGATGAATGATTTTGAACTTTATTTATTTATAGTTGCATAATAACAATGTACATGTATTAAATTTGTTCAAATTTAAATTAAGTATGTCTTTCCTTCTTTTTCTATCTTTCACCTATTGACTTTGATCTTGCTGGAGTGCCATTCGGAACATCCCTCGGCCATTCGCTACACGAATAAACTCGGACATATTAAGGCGCCATTTTAAAACTATGTAAACAAATACAAGATCGTTTAGGCGATGACTGAAGTTCCGTTTTTAATCCGTAAATTTAAAATTACACAGTTCAATGATACCGATGAACAATATTTGCTACAATTTAAAACAAATAAATATGTTTAGACAAAGATCTGTGTGTGAACTACAAGAACTATTTTGCGTAACCGTTGCGTGCTTTGCCTCGCCAAGGTAGTAAAATCACCAAAATCCGGTGAAGACCTCCACGAAATCTTCCGAGATTATTCATTCATGAAAGGTCGAGGGTGTTCCGAATGGCTAGAGTGCCATTGAGTTGGCCTATATGTAATGATAGAAATGAAAGGAATCGAACTTGATGGATTGCCATTGAGTTGGCTTATTTGTAATGATAGAAATGACAGGAATCAAACTCGCTGGAGTGCCATTGAATTGGCTTATATGTAATGACAGAAATACAAGGATTTGAACACAAATTCGCCACATTCGGAAAATACTCGGCCATTCGCTACGAATAACCTCGGACATATTCAGGCACCATTTTGAAACTATGTAAACAAATACACGATCGTTTAGACAGGGAATTAGTCTCTGGTTTAGGCGATGACTGAAGTGTCGTTTTTAGTCCGTAAATTTGAAATTACTCATTTCAATGGTACCGATGAACACTATTTGGTTCAATTAAAACAAATAAATATGTTTAGACAAAGATCCGTGTGTATACTACAAGAACTATTTCGTGTAACCGTCACGTGCTTTGCCTCGCGTAGGTAGTAAAATCACCAATATCCAGTGAAGACCCCCCACGAATCCTCCCGAGATTATTCATTCATTTAAGGTCGAGGGTGGTCCGAATGGGAGTGCCATTGAGTTAACCTATTTGTAATGATAGAAATAACAGGAATCAAACGTGCATGAATGCCATTGAATTGGCTTATAATAACATTATGTAATGATAGAAATGATTGGAATCAAATTTGCTGGAGTGCCATTGAGTTGGCTCACTTGTAATGATAGAAATGAGTGGAATTGAACTTGCTGGAGTGCCATTGAACTGGTTTATTAGTAATGAAAGAAATGACAGGAATCAAACTCGCTGGAGTGCCATTGAATTGGCTTATATGTAATGACAGAAATACAAGGATTTGAACTTACTGGAGTACCATTGAGTTGGCCTATATGTAATGATAGAAATGACAGGAACCAAACTTGCAATAGTGCCATTAAGTTGGCTTATATGTAATGATAAATATAACCAAAATTGAATTTGCTGGAAAGCCATTGAGTTGGCTTATATGTAATGATAGAAAGGACAGGAATCAAACTTGTTGAAGTGCCATTGAGCTGGCTTATATATAATAAGTGATATAAAAGGAATCAAACTTGCTGGAGTGCCATTGAATTAGCTTATATATAATAAGAGATATAAAAGGAATCAAACTTGCTGGAATGCCATTGAGTTGGCTTATATGTAATGATAGAAATGACAGGATTCAAACTTGCTGGAATGCCATTGAATTGGCTTATATGTAATAATAGAAATGACAGGAATCAAATTTGCTGGAGTGCCATTGTATTGGCTTATATGTAATGACAGAAATACAAGGATTTGAACTTAATGGAGTGCCATTGATTTGGCTTACATGTAATGATAGAAATGACAAAAATGACAGGAATTGAACTTGCTAGAGTGCCATGGCTTATATGTAATGATAAAAATGATCAGAATTGAACTTGCTGGAGTGCCATTGAGTTGGCTTATATGTAATGCTTTTATAGAACATCTCAATAAAGCTAAATACATGTACATTGTATATAAAATGAAAATGAATACCAAGTACAGACTTTAAATAACATTCCGTTCAGCTAGTCACAACCTTGTTTCGCTATTCAGGCAGACTCGCAATTAAGGCCAAATTATGTCGGTCTGCAAGCTGGCTTTTATAGCGGAACTTTACTGTTAATAAAATAAAAATACCAATCGTTAACACCTTGTTAATCAGTCAAACTGTTTATAGACAACAATCAATTACCATGGTATTTTAGACTGGAATTCACTTCCAGAAGAAATCAAAGCTGTGAAAAATTTCCAGAAATACAAACTTGTCAAAAAATATTTACTTAGTAACAGGTTACAGAATGTACCCAAGATTTTATATACTATTAATACATGTTTTATTAGATATATACTATTGATCTGTTTTATTAGACATATGCGTCTGTGATAATATGTGCTTGTAGCATACTTTTAATAATCCCGTATTTGAACAAAGTCTTGTCCTCAATAATTGTTATTTTTTCTATTTTTTTAAAACAATTTGTTATTCCCTTAAAATGGACCACATTGGAAATAAGCTTTCAGCTTAATGGGTTATCCATAGGTTCTTAGTACTTGATTACAACACATGTCTATTCTAATATATTATTAAAAGTATGTCGAGGTATGGTTGTACACCGTTTTAAGTCATAATATGCTAGTCAATAGTTTTTAGTTCATCATGTCTTATCATCATATATACTGATGTTAAACTTTTATCTGTGATTTTATTGAATATTTCTGTGATATTGTGTTATAATGTGCTAATGATCTTAAATATCAAAAAATGAATAAATAAAATAAGCATTTCATTCAGCGAGTAATAAAGGGGAGTTACTCTGACTTAATTTAATCAAAGTACTGACTTCACCAATTGAAGTACTCGGTGGTATGAATAAACAAGCACCCTGGAATAAACGACATGAGGAACACATCAGCGATTATGAATTAACTGAATCACATGTGTATTTTCAAACGAGTATTTTCTTAAATATATGTCACAATGACATCAGCAACATATATCTAATATGTACAATGTTTATTTTAAACAATAAGTATAACAAATGCTATATTCTCTATCTGTAATTCCACATACAAAAAATACTCGCTATTCGTTTTAATTTGCAAGTGTTTAATTATATCGACTGGATATGACGTCAGCGTTACATTTTGATTGGTCGAAATACTTGGCGCCAAAATTAAAAATTTCACCGTCTTCAACAAAGAATCATAACCAATCAGTGTTATGTATTAGAATATTGAATAAGAGACATTTATTGTCTTTCCTTGCATGAAGAGCATACATGTTCCTGATGTATACTGACTTATAGGCTTAAACATTCTTCACTATACAATTTTTAAAATATAAATTAAAGACAAATTTGACAAATCACCAGAGACCCAGCAAATTAACTCCCACTGAGACTTGAACTCAGAACTCCTCATGACATAGAAAACGATCACTAGCACAGGGTATTTTGCATTTCTATATTTATACTGTATTTTGCCCATCATATCTATATTCATGCTATATTTTGTTCATCATTCCTAAATTTCTTTATTCATACTATATTTTGTTCATCATTCCTATATTTCTACATTCAAACTATATTTTGTATGTTCCTATATTCATGCTATGTATTTTGCCCGCCATTCCTATATTTCTATATTCATACTTTATTTTGTTCATCATTTTAATATTCATGCGATATTTTGTTCACCATTCATATATTTCTATATTAATACTACACTTTGTACATCATGCTTATATTCATACAATTTTTGCTCTTCGTTCTTATATTCATACTTTATTTTTTTATCTTTCCTATATTTCTATATTTATACTATATTTTGTTCATTGTACCTATATTCATGCTATATTTTGTTTATCATTTCTCGATTCATTTTATATTTTGTTCATCATGCCTATATTTTTATATTCATGGTATATTTAGTTCATTATTTCTATATATTTCTATATTCATGCTTTATTTTGTTCATTATGTCCATATTCATGCTTTATTTTGTTGATCATTTCTATTTTCATACTAAATTTTGTTAATAATTTCTATATTTCTATATTTATACTATATTTTGTACATCATGCCTATATTCATACTATTTTTGCTCTTCACTTTTATATTCATACTTTATTTTTTATCTTTCCTATATTTCTGTATTCATACTTTATTTAGTTCATTGTGCCTATATTCATGTTATATTTTGTTCATCATTCCTAAATTTCTTTATTCATACTATATTTTGTTCATCATTCCTATATTTCTACATTCAAACTATATTTTGTATATTCCTATATTCATGCTATGTATTTTGCCCGCCATTCCTATATTTCTATATTTATACTTTATTTTGTTCATCATTTTAATATTCATGCGATATTTTGTTCACCATTCATATATTTCTATATTAATACTACACTTTGTACATCATGCTTATATTCATACAATTTTTGCTCTTCGTTCTTATATTCATACTTTATTTTTTTATCTTTCCTATATTTCTATATTTATACTATATTTTGTTCATTGTACCTATATTCATGCTATATTTTGTTTATCATTTCTCGATTCATTTTATATTTTGTTCATCATTCATATATTTTTATATTCATGGTATATTTAATTCATTATTTCTATATATTTCTATATTCATGCTTTATTTTGTTCATTATGTCCATATTCATGCTTTATTTTGTTGATCATTTCTATTTTCATACTATATTTTGTTAATAATTTCTATATTTCTATATTTATACTATATTTTGTACATCATGCCTATATTCATACTATTTTTGCTCTTCACTTTTATATTCATACTTTATTTTTTATCTTTCCTATATTTCTGTATTCATACTTTATTTAGTTCATTGTGCCTATATTCATGTTATATTTTGTTCATCATTCATATATTTCTATATTCAAGCAATTCTTTATATTTATGCTATATTTTGTTTATCATTCCTATATTTCTATATTCATTATTTATATATTTTGTTCATCATTCCTATATTCATGCTATATTTTGTTTACCATTCCCATGTTTCTATATTCATACTATATTTTGTTCATCATTCCTATATTTCTATATTTATACTATAATTTGTTCACCATTCTTTCATTTCTATATTCATACTATATTTTGTTCACCATTCCTGTTTATTTATTTTCACTTTATTTTGTTCATCATTCCTATAATTCTATATTCATACTATATTTTGTTCATCATTCCTATAATTCAATATTCATACTATATTTTGTTCATCATTCCTTTATTTCTATATTCATACTATAATTTGTTCATTATTCCTACATTTGTATATTTATACTATATTTTGTTCACCATTCCTATGTTTATATATTTTTACTTTATTTTGTTCATCATTCCTATAATTCAATATTCATACTATATTTTGTTCATCATTCCTATAATTCAATATTCATACTATATTTTGTTCATCATTCCTTTATTTCTATATTCATACTATAATTTGTTCATTATTCCTACATTTCTATATTCATACTGTATTTTGTTCATCATTCCTATATTACTATATTCATACTATAATTTGTTCATCATTCCTATAATTCAATATTCATACTATATTTTGTTCATAATTCCTTTATTTCTATATTCATACTATAATTTGTTCATCATTCCTACATTTGTATATTTATACTATATTTTGTTCACCATTCCTATGTTATACATTTTGACTATATTTTGTTCATCATTCCTATAATTCTATATTCATACTATATTTTGTTCACCATTCCTACATTTCTATATTTATACTATATTTTGTTCACCATTCCTATGTTATATATTTTGACTATATTTTGTTCATCATTCCTATATTTCTATATTCATGCTTTATTTTGTTCTTCATTTTTATATTCATGCTATATTTTGTTTATCGTTCCTATATTTCTATATTCATACTATATTTTGTTCATCATTCCTATATTTCTATAATAATAGTATATTTTGTTCATCATTCCTATAATAATACTTAATTTTGTTCATCATTCCTATATTCATACTATATTTTGTACATCATTCCTATATTCATGCTATATTTTGTTTATCATTCCTATATTCATACTATATTTTGTTCATTATTTCTATATATGTATAAACATACTATATTTTGTTCATTATTCCTATATTCATACCATTTTTTTTCTTCATTCCTATATTGTTATATTTTTGCTACATTTTGTTCATCATTCATTTTTTTCTAAATCTATATTATATTTTGCCATCATTCCTATATTTCCATATTTGTGCTATATTTTCTTCATTTTTATTCTATATTCATGCTATATTGTGTTTATCAATTCTATATTCATGCTATATTTTGTTCATCATTCTTATCTTTTTATATTAGTGCTATATTTCGTTCATTATTTCTTTACTACTGTATTCATACTTTATTTTGTAATTCATGCTATATTTTGTTCATGATTTCTATATTTATGCTATATTTTGTTTATTATTCTAATATTTCTATATTCGAGTTTTACTTTGTTCTTCTTTCCTATATTTCTCTATTCATACTTTATTTTGTTTATCATTCTTATATTTCTGCATTCATGCTATATTTTGTTCGTCATTCCTCTATTTCTATATTCAGGCTATATTTTGTTCATCATTACTATATTCCTATATTCATGCTATATTTTGTTCATCATTTCTATATTCATGCTATATTTTGTTCATCATCACTATAATCTATATTCTTACTATAATTTGTTCTATATTTCTATATTCATGCTATATTTTGTTCATCATTACTATATGTCTATATCCATGCTATATTTTGTTCATCATTACTATATTTCTACATTCATGCTATATTTTGTTCATCATTTCTATATTCATGGTAAAAATTCAATATTCATGCTATATGTTGTTTATCTTTTCTATATTCATGCTATATTTTGTTCATCGTTTCAACATTTTATATTCATACTTTATTTTGTTTATCATTCCTATATTTCTATATTCATACTATACTTTGTTCATCATTTCTTTTTTAAATTCATGCTATATTTTGTTCATAATTTCTATGTTCTTACTATATTTTGTTCGTCATTTCTGTATTTCTATATTCATGCTATATTTTGTTCATTATTCCTCCATTTGTGCTATATTTTGTTTAACATTCCTAAATTTCTATATTCATGCTATATTTTGTTCATCATTTCAATATTCATGCTATATTATGTTCATTATTACTATATTTCAATATTCATGCTATATTTTGTTCATCATTTCAATATTCATGCTATATTATGTTCATTATTAAACACAGTCCAGAATACGTTTGCGAATCCAGAAATCTTGCAAACTTACTTTTTTTATTTTTAATCCGATTTATTTCAAATTTTCAATAAATGTAGATCTACATATGGGCATAACACCAGTAAACTTTCATCCTGATATCTTTACCAGAAATATGTTTAATTTAAAGTCAAAAGTCAAAATTCCCATGGGAATCGGCAAATTCCCATGGGAGAAATGCTCTCCCATGGGATTTTCATGGGAGAAAAATGGGAATTTTCTCCCATATACAAATATGGGAGAAAATTCCCATTTTTTCAAATTCATCCAAATTAACATTTAGAGTTAGAATTGGATAGATCTATTAGTACATAACATTATTCCAAAGAAAAAATGAATAGTTTGCCATTTTTAAAGCATTTAAACACCATTTAAAATTCTCCCATATTAGAAATGGGAGAATTCTCCCATGGGAGAATTCTCCCATTTCTGAATGTGGGATTTCTCCCATGGGAGAATTCTCCCATTTCTGAATATGGGATTTCTCCCATGGGAGAATTCTCCCATTCTGAAAATGGGATTTCCAAATATAATTAGATTTTGCATATGTTATTGAGAATTTCGAAGGAAACTGTTATTCAATGACTAGATATCGCCGTTTTTTTACTATTTGACTGTATTTTATGAGTAAATTACGCTGCATAGTTGAAAACAGTTCGACAGCCTTCTTTATAAACTAAAATGATTTTATAAAATCAAATATAGCAAAAAACATTGTTTTAGATTGTTAAAAATATTTTATGTACGTTACTCAAAAGCTGTGTTTGATACATTTAGAAATCGACAAATAGGTACCTTTTCTTTTTCATTTATAGTTGACACTTTTTAGATCATTTATGTATTGTTTTCGTGTTAGATAGTTGACTGGAAAAATGGTTAGTTGAATCAGTGACTAAAAACTTTTTCAGCAGTGTTTTGAACATTCCATCTGATTCCCGAACGGGGCATACATACGTTTGCAGAGTTTGTTCAAGAAATGATTTCTACCACTATAATTCCAGGCTGATTCCTAACCATGTCGGGCAGTTGTCAGTCACTGACTCAGTTTCTGAGTATGTGCTAAGTAAATGATTAACTGTTAATGGGTTGTCTGACCGATAAGATGCGACTTATGCAATGTGTTGCTACCACGCAACCCCGCCCCCTAAAAACCCAACGCTCAACAAAAAAAAAATATTTTCAAAAATAAAAGGCAGAGTTTACTCAATCATACTGTAAACTAAATATTCATAGGCGGATCTAGCAGGGCAGGGCAGGGTGATTGAACTAATGGACTGTATCAACCTGTCCCGTGCATCAACCCACTAATGGAGTCTCCCTTAATATCATATTTCAAGATTAATAGAAAAAATGGCATACACCGGGTCCGGTCCCCCTGGATTCACTTGTGTTTTTATTAATATCAGTTTAAGGGTTTATTTTATTACTTAAACATTGTAAAAAAGTTTGTTTTACATGTTTGCATCTTAACGACAACGATCGTAGGAACAAATTAGTAATTGTTTTAGTAACTTTAATTCCAGAAGTAAAAACTCTGGGATGTTCTTTTTCATGTCAAATTTCGTCATATTAATAGATCTACAATCAAATGGATCTAACATCCCTAGCGATGATACAAGAGTGTTAAGAAAGGATTAAAAATACCCTAACAATACTAGTTAACGAATTATACGCAGTTACTATTAAAATAATTTAGAAAAGTATAAGCACGAAAATGCCAAAAAAGTGTAAGTTCAATCTAACTTATAGAATGACTTTGTGCGTACATTGGGAGTAAGTGTTGAAGTCCTCAACCGCGGCACAGGCGTGGACTTATAAAGTGCTCCATGTGCAGCAAGTGCTTCACATTTAAGTAGCAGTGCGACCGCAAACGTCGCAAAAACCGTCGTGGGATCGTTAGCCGAGTACAGACTGCTACGCCGTTGCGCTAACGGTCCCACACTGCATCAGCACAGCGCTCTTTTGCGCTTAAGTAGGCCAAACGGCAAATACGGCCCATTAAACAACATGATATACTTAAATATACATAAATACATGTTATAATAACATTGTATGGATGACTTCTAATGTTTATATCCTCATACACTATAGAAATAAGTAAAATACTAAAATGTCCGCAGATTAAAATGTTGATCCGTCTAATAGAACAAGCGTTGGTAATAGCAACGAACCGGAAACAGTATAATAAGTTATAAAACAGGTTATTCAACAGTGACATTTTTCGCTGGAAAATCGTTAATATCACGGTAAATAATTGGAATAAATTACTGAAACTTAGCAAAAATGTGAATTAACGTACACATTACTGACTTAAACCGATGTTGAATTAACTGTCACATTTAAAAAATGGATACAAACAGTTGTTTACATGAACAAACGTAATGACAAATGCCGGATTGGAGGTTTGACAAATAAGCCTAGTGAAATTGGGAATCATCTGTAATATCTTGGTGAAATTCATAGACCAGACATGATGCATTGTAATGATTATCCTAGTGCACCTGTCCAGATCTATGGGTGAAGCCAATGTTATCTACAAACTATATAGACTAAGTTTAACATAGAAATAAGCCTTACAGTTACAAGATACAGTTAACCTACGATAGAGTGAAACCTGACCGGACCATGAAGGTAATTTAATTATTATAGTTAAATAGTTCAATGTCATATTATTTCAATATATTCTATTCTGGATGTGTTATTTTGTCTAAAAAGTGAGGATGATTACATTGAAACTCATTATACTCATTGCATCTATTTCTGCATTAAATCCAGTTCTGCGTTATTTTCACTTAACGGTAATTTCTATTGAAGCCACACCTACACGTAAATAAAAGTGACCTAAATTTTGCACAGAAAGATACTTTGCCAGATTTTGCTGAATGAACCACTCAGGCAGGCATGCAACTGTCTTTAGATGCCTCCTTAGTGAAAAAGAAGAGTACAGTAAAACTCGGATATAACATACTCGGTTATAACATGCACTCGGTTACAACATACCAATTTTTCTGGACTGTTTTTCATCTTTATATATAATATAGTTAGTAATCTATATGGATATAACATACCTTATTTCTATGGGTCAGCGAGTATGTTATATCCGAGTTTTACTGTAATAAAAACAAAAAATTAACAGACCTGTATATATTGTTTGTGTAAACGATCCAGTTATTGTTAACTTTTTTACTAAATAACTTTTGCTATGATTGTGTGCTGACTGAATTCATGAAAAATTTTGAACAATTATTTTATTATGACAGTATGGTACAGACTATTTATACCGCACAGCCAGATTTACTTCTCTTACGTAACATTTGGTGGTTGTCACATGACTTGAATATTGCCGTTAAAATGGAAAAATGTAAACATTTAATGTAATTTCTTTTTACTACTTTAAAAATGAAAGATGGTGAATGTATTGAGCTGAAAAGAAATGTAAGAGACTTTGTATCATAATTTTTATTGTAGTGCATAGTAACGCAGAAATAGATGCAAACAGGGTAACAGTCATGAACATGATAAACATACTTTTCAAGTTTTGGGGATAGAATCAAGTTTTGCGGACCCAGCTAATGCACATGCTAGGACATAGGGTTGTATACAAAGTTTGGACCCCATTTTTGTTACCAATGCAGTTTTTTTATTCATTTCCTAAATGAATTATTTTCAACAACTATTTTAATATGCTTTTTTGCAATCCATTTTTATTATCAGTGGGGTGTTTGGGCGGCAGCCCCCATAATAACAGAAAATAAGCGGCATTTACCTTCGTGCGTCTGCTCATAGAAACAGCGCACGCATATTTGTATATACTTCCAGGGTCCGAAATTGCCAGTATTGGACAATATATAGCCCCTTTTCTATCATGTTTCGTACTGAAAATGTCCAAAAATTGATTTTATTATTAAACATAAACAGCCACTAAAACAAAAATTATTAGATTATTTTATTATATGAAACAAAATCACATAAACGGTTGCAATGTATGGTCATATATTTTAGGAAATCCCAAATGAAACACATGAGTAAATGTTTCAATTATACAATTGATGATAGATCAAAAAGCTTTGTTAGTTAATTTCCGATGATCCATTATGATTTTTTTTTTTTTGTATTTCCACTTTTATCTTTTGTAAAGTTCTTTACAATATTTTCTAACATGTTCCAAGTATCACATATAACATATAATATAATAGTTTAAACAACACCTAAATTCTAATAGTTTTCTTAATGTAAACTCTCTTTCAAAGTATCATATCTATATGTTCTCTATAATCAGTACTGTATAATTAATTTTATAAGAAATATATTGGGGGGGGGGGGTCAATAAAAATTTTCCAATAAAATTTATCAACTTTGAAGATTCTGAATAATACTTTGGATTATCAATTAATCATGTAGTTAATGTTAATTTGTGACACCTATAAATACAGATGTCATGATGGCATATTTTATCTAACAATAGACAAAGCCAGAAGGTATTTTCAACTTAAATCATGTTGATAAGATATATTATATCGACTTGATAAGGTAATATGTTTAAACAATTAAATTCTATTAAGAAAGAATAAATAGAAATATAGTTTGTAAAGAAATAAAGTTTAGAATTTTTTATGTAAATCCTAAAAGTTAAATCATATTTACATAGACCCTATATACCATCATTTTCCAGATGACTGATTTTAACCTTGTTACATGTATATAACCCTCTTATTAGACTAGATTACATTCACACTAGGGGTCCTGCATTGAAAGGAGCAGTTTTGTGATAATAGTTTGTGTATATATTGTTAAATAAGCTTCTGGCTTACAACCAAATCAAATGCATAAGAAAATCTGTAATTAACTTAGCAACTACCCAACTAATATGTTATACCAGTGGTTCCACTTCTCTCCATGTATGTATTTTTATAACTTGGACCAGTGCCAAATAATAGAAAAACAAGCAACATTTAAATTTTGATATAGACTACATACATGTATAAAGATACAGACTATATATGGCTAGCAAAGCAAAGATCTGATAAGAAATATTGTTTTGTAAGAATGTATTTTATAATATATTTATATTTTGAGGCTGAAAGAAAACCCTATCAGTCTAATAGGAAAATTATATATTCATTTGTATAATATAGATCTACATGTTATTATTTTCAATACATGTATTTGATGAACAAAAACTCAGAGAATGACTTTATATATTTATAGCATTTAATTCAAATTACATAGCAGACAACTTGTATCTCGTGATATCTCTGGATGATCATAAACATTAGAAATAATCATAAAATATATTAATGTATTTTCTTATTTACATTGATAATTCAGTAATTGTTCATAGATGACTATTATTATAATTTCAGTAAATGTAGAAAATTTATTAATTTCTTTTTTTCATTGTCTCATTTTTTCTTTTGATTTTTTACAACTACATACATCATTTATATACACATTATTATAAAATAACAAGTTTTATGTTTTTGCTTTTTTTCAAAATAAGTTTGGTGTAAACTGTAAATCTTAAATGCTGTATATCAAATTGAACAGAATTGTAAATTACTGCAGAGACATAGAATCTAATTCCCTGATTACTGATAATAAAATCTGCTCAATTAACCAATGAAAGAAGAAGCTGTCAAAATTGTTACTATGGCAACCAGCTGATATCCCAGGTTCAACAGTCTATTTATAGCTACAGATCTTAGATGAGATAAGCAATTAAGACTAATTGTTTAATACAATGTATTGATATACTGACTGTGTAATATAATGTCAGAGAGTAGATCTTATTTAAAGATAAAGCAATAGTTTAGTCTTATTTTAGCTACTATATTTATTTAACTTATTGTTAGATAAACCCTATGATGATTAGACTGTTAGCCAATATGTGTTTATGAAAAACAGAATTTGCTCTCACAAACTTAGCAGAATATTATATTATGCTATTATGTATAATTATTTTTTCTGATGAAACTAGAATAAAGTAAAATGTATACTGATATGTATATATATGGATAAAATTGAATTTGTTCAGAAAACTATAGTGGTAATGTCACCTGCTGAGTGTAAATATTGTCTTCATTGGCCTCTCTACAAATATACACTAAATAAGACATTTATTTTTTCTTGTCTGAAACAATAGAAGTACTTGATTGATACACTTATAAACTAAAATATTATTACTGAAAAAGCCCCAAACACACCTAGTAATTGAAACGTTTGGAGTACATGGTTTTCCATACAGTAAAAGCTTATGTAATTCTTCACTTGTTTTTTTATAACATGAATTCCTGTATGCTTCTACATTAACAACTGAATAGTAGTTCAATTAGTGAATTGGTACACTTGAATCACGGTTAGGGTCAGATTGCCACTAGCTCAACAATCCACAGCCTTTATCTTTTTTATTACATTTTATAATTGAATCATTTGACTATTTCATTACCTCAACTTAAATTCTGTAAAATATATTTTGTAAAATTATCATGATTATGTTTTATTAAGGTCCACAGTCACAACAGTGAACTACTGATTTGAATCTATTTTTTACAAACCAAATCAGGTTTGTCTTACTTGTGTAAATAGTAGGCTTCTAGTACATTTAAAGGAGAAATTTAGAAAACATTGCCTTAAGTTAATTCAAGCACTAGCCAGAATAATCATGCAACAAGTGGGCTAGTTATAGTTAAGGTGAAGACTAATCTTGTAGGGAGTTATTATGCAAAATTATCTGAGAAAAAATATGTATTAGGTTTTCAATAATTCCTGTATCTATGTATGCTAGTCCTTGGGTTAGGCTAGTGGGTTAATTTGATGGCTGCCATCTTAATTCTTTTCAGGCACTAGGTCCATTAATAATGTTATAAAGTTCAAGGCAACATTATTAGCAGTAGTTAGCTTGATCGTATGAATCAAGTAGATTTCACAAGCCTGTATCTATGTATGCTAGTCCTGGGGTCAGGCAAGTGGGTTAAGTAGATGACTGCCATCTTAAGTTTTCTCAAGCAGATCCATTGATTTTGTTATGAAGTTCAAAGCAAAATTATTATCTAGCCCAATTGTATGAATAAAGTAGATTTCACAAACCTGTCTCTATGTAAGCTTGTCCTGGGGTCAGACTAGTTGGTAAAAATGATGACTGCCATCTTTAATTTTCTCGAGCACTCGATCCATTTTTAATGTTATATAGTTCAAGGCAAATTATCAGCTAGCTTGATTGTATGATCAAGTAGATTTAACTAGCCTGTTTCTATGAATGCTAGTCCTTGAGTCAGGCTAGTGGGCTAAGTTGATGACTGCCATCTTAAATTTTCTCAAGCAGGTTCATTAATTATGTTATGAAGTTCAAGGCAAAATTATTTGCTAGCCTGATTGTATGAATCATGTAGATTTTACAAGCATGTATCTATGTATGCTAGTCCTGGGGTCAGGCTAGTTGGTTAAGTTGATGACTTCCAACTTAAATTTTTTTGAGCGCTATATTTTTTACTAATGTTTTTAACTTCAAGACAAAATTATCAGCTAGCCTGATTGTATGAATAAAGTAGATTTCAAAAGCTTGTATCTATGTATGCTAGTCTTGAAGTCAGGCTAGTGGGTCAAGTTGATGACTGCCATCTGAATTTTTCTTGAGCACTTGATACATTATAAATTTAATGAAGTTCAAGGTAAAATATTAGCTAGCTTGATTGTATTGTCAAGTAGACTCCACAAGCCTGTATCTATGTGTATTAGTCCTGGGGTCAGGCTAGTGGGTTAAGTTGATGACTTCCATCTTAACTTATTTCTAACGCTAGGTCTATTAATAGCGTTATGAAGTTCAAGGCAAAATTATCAGCAAGCCCAATTGTACTTATCAAGTAGATTTCCCAACAATGTATCTATGTATGCTAGTCCTTGGGTCAGGCTTGTTGGTAAAGTTGATGGCTGTCAACTTAAATTTTTTTGAGCTTTAGGTTTTTATTTGTTTGGGATGTCAATCCTGAACAAATATATCTACCGTATTTTAGGCCCTCTCCGAGTTTGAAATTGGAAGTGTTTTGAACCATAGCAATGCCTTTCTACCTATCACTGAACTGTTCTTTGTGTACAAACATAGTTGGAGCCGGAAATCTCATTTTACTTTTTAAAACCAAACAAATTCAGTGCCTTCAGCGCTTTAATTTCTAAATGTTTTTAAGTTCAAGACAAAATTATCAGCTAGCCTGATTGTATGAAACAAGTAGATTTCACAAGCCTTTATCTATGTGCCCTAGTCCTGGGGTCAGGTTAGTGGATTAAGTTGAAGACTGCCATCTTATTTTTTTTTCAGGCATTAGGTCCATTTTAATGTTATGAAAGTCAAGGCAAAATTATTAGCCAGCCTGATTGTATGAATCATGTAGATTTTACAAGCATGTATCTATGTATGCTAGTCCTGGGGTCAGGCTAGTTGGTTAAGTTGATGACTGCCGTCTTAAATTTTCTCGAGCACTCGATCAATTATTAATGTAATGAAGTTCAAGGCAAAATTACTAGCTAGCTTGATTGTATGATCAAGTAGATTTCACAAGCCTTTATCTATGAATGTTAGTCCTGGGGTCAGGCTAGTGGGTTTAGTTGATGACTGCTCTTTTTAATTTTCTTAAGTGCTTGATCTATTATTTATGTAATGAAGTTCAAAGCATAATTTTCAGCTAGCCCGATTGTGTGAATCAAGTAGATTTCACAAGCATGTATCTATGTATGCTTGTCCTGGGGTCAGGCTAGTTGGTTAAGTTGATGACTGCCATCTTAAATTTTCTCGAGCTCTCGATCAATTATTAATGTTATGAAGATCAAGGCAAAATTACTAGCTAGCTTGATTGTATGATCAAGTAGATTACACTAGCCTTTATCTATGAATGTTAGTCCTGGGGTCAGGCTAGTTGGTTTTTATTGATGACTGCCTTTTTTAATTTTCTCAAGCGCTTGATCTATTATTTATGTTATGAAGTTCAAAGCAAAATTTTCAGCTAGCCTGATTGTGTGAATCAAGTAGATTTCACAAGAAACTATCTATGAATGCTAGTCCTGTGGTCAGGCGAGTGGGTTAAGTTGATGACTGCCATTTTTTATTTTGACAAGCACTAGGTCTTTAATTAATGTTTTAAAGTTCAATGCAAAATTATCAGCTAGCCCAATTGTATTTATCAAGTAGATTTTACAAGCATGTATCCAAATTATGTATGCTAGTCCTGGGGTCAGGCTAGTTGGTTAAGTTGATGACTGCCATCTTTAAATTTCTCAAGCACTACATCCATTATTAATGTTATGAAGTTCAAGGAAAAATTATCAGCTAGCCCGATTGAATGAATCCTGAAGATTTAACAGGCATGTACCTATGTATGCTAGTCCTCGGGTTAGACAAGTAGGTTAATTGGTGACTGCCATCTTCAATTTTCTCAAGCTCTTGGCCCATTATTTATGTTATGAAGTAATAGGAAAATTTATAAGCTAGCCTGTTTATATCAACCAGACTTCACAAGCCTATATCTATGTTTGCTAGTCCTGGGGTTAGGCTAGAGGGTTTAGTTGATGACTGCCATCTTTAATTTTCTCGAGCACTCGGTTTATTATTAATGTTATAAAGTTTAAGGCAAAATATTAGCTAGCCCTTTTGTATGAATCAAGTAGACTTTACCAGCCAGTATCTGTGTATGCTAGTCCTGGGGTTAGGCTTGTGGGTTAAGTTGATGACTGCCAACTTACATTTTTTTCGAACACTAGGTGTATTTATATTGTTATGAAGTTCAAGGCAAAATTATCAGCCAGCCCAATTGTATTTATCAAGTAGATTTTACAAGCTTGTATCAATGTATGCTAGTCCTGAAGTCAGGCTAGTGGGTAAGTTGATGAGTGGTATAAGTGATAGAATAATAGTGTTATCTACTCCTTATTTTTTATGAAACTTAAAACCTTGGGAAGTCTGTATTCAAGTTACTGCATTATGCTCATCTACAAAATGTATTCATAGAAGCAGGTTAACAAATTTACATTTATGTAATATAATTACAACCAACAAATCATTATAAGTATTGAATTGTTTAAATGAAAACTTCATTTAAGAAATGAAAAAGAATCAACTGTAAGCATTTACTATTTTAGACTTTAAAATCTTTCATTAAAAAAATACAAGCCGTCTTTTGAAACTTCAGTCCTTATATCTTTGCAATAGTTTTTTATTGTGAATATTCTACCATTGAAAAAATTGGATTTCTCCCACGGGAAAATTCTCCCATTTTGAAAATGGGATTTCTCCCACGGGAGAATTCTCCCATATGCGATATGGGATTTCTCCCACGGGAGAATTCTCCCATTCTGAAATATGGGATTTCTCCCACGGGAGAATTCTCCCATTCTAAAAAATGGGATTTTTTTTTATTTTTGGACTTTTTAAATATTTTTTTTCACATTCTTGTTAAGAACATCAGTATGATGCCAAATCTGTATTTTTACCTTGTTGTGACCTTTATTAATGGAATTAGAAATGGGAGAATTCTCCCATGGGAGAAAATTCCCACATTCTAAATGGGATTCCCATGGGAGAGCCATTCTCCCATGGGAATTTGCTGATTCCCATGGGAATTTTGACTTTTGACTTGAAATTAAACATATTTCTAGTAAAGATATCTGGATGAAAGTTTACTGGTGTTATGCCCATGTGTAGATCTACATTTATTGAAAATTTGAAATTAATCGGATGAAAAATAAAAAAAGTAAGTTTGCAAGATTTCCGGATTCGCAAACGTATTCCGGACTGTGTTATTACTATATTTCAATATTCATACTTTATTTTGATTATTATTTCTTTTTTTCCATATTCATACTATATTTTGTCTACAATTCCTATATTTCTATATTTGTGCTATATTTTGTTCATTTCTTATTTTCTATATACACGCTATATTTTGTTAATCGTTTCTATATTTCTATATTCTTGCTATATTTTGTTCATTTCTTATTTTCTATATACAGGCTATATTTTGTTAATCGTTTCTATATTTCTAAACTCATGCTATATTTTGTGTATCATTTCTATATTTCTATATCCATGCTATATTTTGTTCATCATTCCTATATTTCTATATTCATGCTATATTTTGTTCATTATTTCTATATTTCTATATTCATACTTTATTTTGATTATTATTTCTTTTTTTCCATATTCATACTATATTTTGTCTACAATTCCTATATTTCTATATTTGTGCTATATTTTGTTCATCATTTTTATATTCATGCTTTATTTTGTTTAACATTTCTATATTCATGCAATAATCTGTTCATTATTACTATATTTCTATATTCATACTTTACTTTGTTTATTATTTTTTTATTTCTATATTCATACTTTGTTTTGTTCATTATTTCTATATTCATGCTATATTTTGTTCATCATACCTATATTCATCCTATATTTTGTTCATTAATTCTATATTCATTTTATAGTTTGTTCATCATTTCTATTTTTCTATATTCAAACTAAATTTTGTTCATTATTCCTATTTTTCGATATTTGTGCTATATTTTGTTCATCATTTTTATATTCATGCTTTATTTTGTTTAACATTTCTATATTCATTCTATATTTTGTTCATCATTTCTATATTCCTACATTCATGCTATATTTTGATCATCATTTTATATTTCTATATTTATACTATATTTTGTTCTTCACTCCTATATTTCTATATTTATACTATATTTTGTTCATCATTCCTATATTCATTCTACATTTTGTTCATCATTTCTATATTTTTTATATGCATGCTATATTTTGTTCATCATTTCTATATTTTTTATATTCATGCTTTATTTTGTTCAATATTTCTATATTCATACTTTTTTTGTTTATTATTTCTTCATTTCTATATTCATACTATATTTTGTTCATTATATCTATATTTCTATATTCATGCTATATTTTGTTCAGTATTTCTATATTCATACTATATTTTGTTCATTATATCTATATTTCTATATTCATGCTATATTTTGTACATCATTACTATATTTCTATATTCATGCTATATTTTGTACATCATTACTATATTTCTATATTCATGCTATAGTTTGTACATCATAACTATATTTCTATATTCATGCTATATTTTGTTCATCATTACTATATTTCTATATTCATGCTATATTTTGTACATCATTACTATATTTCTATATTCATGCTATATTTTGTTCATCATAACTATATTTCTATATCCATGCTATATTTTGTTCATCATTACTATATTTCTACATTCATGCTATATTTTGTTCATCATTTCTATATTCATGCTATAATTTCTATATTCATGCTATATGTTGTTCATCTTTTCTATATTCATGCTATATTTTGTTCATCGTTTCTTCATTTTATATTCATTCTATATTTTGTTCATCAACCCTTTTTTTCTATATTCATACTATATTTTGTTTATCATTTCTATTTTTCTATATTGATGCTATATTGTGTTCATCATTCCTATATTTCTATATTCAAACTATATTTTGTTCATCAGTTCTATTTTTTTTCTATTCATGCTATATTTTGTTCATCATTCCTATATTCATACTATATTTTGTTCATCATTTCTATATTTCTATATTTTTGCTATATTTTGTTCATTATTTCTCTGTTCATGCTATATTTCGTTTAACATTTTTATGTTCATGCTATATTTTGTTTATCATTTGTATATTTCTATATTCATGCTATATTTTGTTCATTTTTTCTATATATGAATGCTATATTTTGTTTAACATTTCTATATTCATGCTATATTTTGTTTATCATTTCTATATTTCTATATTCATGCTATATTTTGTTCATTTTTTCTATATGCATGCTATATTGTGTCCATCATTACTATATTGCTATATTCATACTATAATTTGTTCACCATTCCTATGTTTCTATATTATTACTATATTTTGTTCATCATTCATATATTCATGCTATATTTAGTTCATCATTTCGATATGTCTATATTCATGCTATTTATTGTTCATCATTTCTATATTCATACTATATTTTGTTCATCATTTTTATTTTTCTATATTCATGCTATATTTTGTTCATCATTCCTATATTTCTATATTCATGCTATATTTTGTTCATCATTCCTAAATTTCTACATTCAAACTATATTTTGTTCATCATTCCTATATTTCTATATTCATACTATATTTAGTTCATCATTTTTTTTTATTTTTCTATATTCATGCCATATTAGTTCATCACTCATATATTTCTATATTCATGCTATATTTTGTTCACCATTCCTATATTTCTATATTCATACTGTATTTTGTTCATCATTCCTATATCCATGCTATATTTTGTTAATCATTTCTATATCTCTATATTCATGCTATATTATGTTCATTCTTTTTTTTGTATATTCATGCTATATTTTGTTCATCATTCCTTTATTCATGCTATATTTTGTTCATCATTCCTTTATTCATGCTATACTTTGTTCATCATTCCTTTATTCATGCTATATTCTGTGCATCATTTCTATATTCATGCTATATTTGTTCATCGTTCCTATATTGCTATATTTATGCTATATTTTGTTCATCATTCCTATATTTCTATATTCATGCTTTATTTTGTTCTTAATTTTTATATTCATGCTATATTTTGTTTATCGTTCCTATATTTCTATATTCATACTATATTTTGTTTATCATTCCTATATTTCTATAATAATAGTATATTTTGTTTATCATTCCTATAATAATACTTAATTTTGTTCATCATTCCTATATTCATACTATATTTTGTACATCAATCCTATATTCATGCTGTATTTTGTTTATCATTACTATATTCATACTATATTTTGTTCATTATTTCTATATATCTATAAACATACTATATTTTGTTCATTATTCCTATATTCATACCATTTTTTTTCATCATTCCTATATTGTTATATTTTTGCTATATTTTGTTCATCATTCTTTTTTTCCAAATCTATATTATATTTTGCCATCATTCCTATATTTCCATATTTGTGCTATATTTTCTTCATTTTTTTTCTATATTCATGCTATATTGTGTTTATCAATTCTATATTCATGCTATATTTTGTTCATCATTCTTATCTTTTTATATTAGTGCTATATTTCGTTCATTATTTCTTTACTACTGTATTCATACTTTATTTTGTAATTCATGCTATATTTTGTTCATCTTTCCTTTATTTCTATATTCATGCTATATTTTGTTCATCATTTCTATATTCATGCTTTTTTTGTTCACCATTTACATATTCATACAAAATTTTGTTCTTCTTTCCTATATTTCTATATTCATACTGTATATTATGTTCATTGTTTCTATATTGATGCTTTATTTTATTCATCTTTCCTTTTATTCAGTGAATTTCTATATTCATGCTATATTTTGTTCATCATTCCTATATTATTGCTATATTTTGTTCATCATTCCCATATTTCTATATTCATTCTATATTTTGTTCATCTTTCCTATATTTCTATATTCATACTATATTATGTTCATTATTTCTATATATTCATACTATATTTTGTTCATCTTTCCTATATTTCTATATTCATACTGTATATTATGTTCATTATTTCTATATTCATGCTATATTTTGTTCATCATTCCTATATTAATGCTATATTTTGTTCATCATTCCCATATTTCTATATTCATTCTATATTTTGTTCATCTTTCCTATATTTCTATATTCATACTATATTATGTTCATTATTTCTATATATTCATACTTTATTTTGTTCATCTTTCCTATATTTCTATATTCATACTGTATATTATGTTTATTATTTCTATATTCATGCTATATTTTGTTCATCATTTCTATATTCATACTATATTTTGTTCATCTTTTCTATATTTCTATATTCAAACTATATTATGTTCATTATTTCTATATTCATACTATATTTTGTTCATCTTTCCTATATTTCTATATTCATACTATATTATGTTCATTATTTCTATATTCATACTATATTTTGTTCATCTTTCCTATATTTCTATATTCATACTGTATATTATGTTCATTATTTCTATATTCATGGTTTATTTTGTTCATCATTTCTATATTCATGCTATATTTTGTTCATCATTTCTATATTCATGCTTTATTTTGTTCATCATTACTATATTCATGCTATATGATGTTCATCATTTCTATATTCATGCTATATTTTGTTCATCATTTCTATATTCATGCTATATTTTGTTCATCATTTCTATATTCATGCTATATTTTGTTCATCATTTCTATATTCATGCTATATGATGTTCATCATTTCTATATTCATGCTATATTTTGTTCATCATTTCTATATTCATGCTATATTTTGTTCATCATTCCTATATTCATGCTATATTTTGTTCATCATTCCTATATTTCTATATTCATGCTATATTTTGTATATCATTCCTATATTTCAATATTCATGCTATATTTTGTTCATCATTTCTATATTCATGCTATATTTTGTTCATCATTCATAAATTCATGCTATATTTTGTTCATCATTTGTATATATAATTTCTGTATAAAATATAACTTAAACAAATCACCTGAGACCCAGCCAATTAACTCCCACTGAGACTTGAACTCAGAACTCCTCATGACATAGAGACTGATCACTAGCACAAGGTGTTTTGCATTAAACTAAAAGAGTGTCATGTCGCTGGTCCCAAGTAATATGCAGCAGCATGCCACACATTGATAAACTTTTACTTCGAAAGAGTTATTAGTTGAAAAGTGAATTTTGATCATAAACTCCATCCAACAGAGCTTGACTGATGCTTATTTATGTATGTTGATGGGTAGTGTGTTTGATTTGTACAATAATTATCAGAGAATTTATTATATTCATGGATTACTATCGTGGTCACTCCTTGTTTATCCAGACTTGTGACTGGCTTACATGATACAGTTAGATCATTTTAAGAACTAACGCATCAATATAAGGTCAAGTTACCCACATTAAGCAATAGTCAGTGCAACTCTGGGTGGGTGAGTAGAGGTGGGGCTTGTCTTAACTCTAACTCTTAAGTCGCACCGTTTTGACATACGACATATACACGAAACATAGTGACGAAACACTATAGATAATGTATATGTGTGCATACATATCCTTTGCAACCAAGGCAAATCACAACTGACCCCGACGGATGCATGGGTACGGACCCCGTTAGGGATAGGACCTCAATCAAGAGCGCTGCGACCATTGCCGTAACCTGTGGTCTTATCTCAAGACGGAGTGTATGCATTTTTCATATGCAAACTAAAACTAAGAGACATGGAATATTATGGATCATCTCATCTCATCTCATCTCATCTCATCTCATCTCATCTGGTTTTGATATGTATGGATCGTCTCATCTTGGTTGGGTATATATGGATCATCTAATCTGAGTGGGATGTATCAGGGTAATCTCATCTGGTTTGGATGTATATGGATATTCTCATCTGGGATGGATGTATATGGATAATCTCATCTGGGTTGAATGTATATGGATAATCTCATCTGTGTTGGGTGTATATGGATCATCTTATCTGGTTTGGATGTATAAGGATGATCTTATCTGGTTTGAATGTATATGGATGATCTCATCTGTGTTGGATGTATATGGATGATCTTATCTGGTTTGGATGTATATGGATGATCTTATCTGGTTTGGATGTATATGGATAAACTCATCTGGGTTGAATGTATATGGATGATCTCATCTGGTTTGGATGTATATGGAAAATCTCATCTGGGTTGAATGTATATGGATAATCTCATCTGTGTTGGATGTATATGGATGATCTTATCTGGTTTGGACGTATATGGATGATCTTATCTGGTTTGGATGTATATGGATGATCTCATCTATGTTGAATGTATATGGATGATCTCATTGAAGTTTGGATGTACATGCATGGTCTTATCTGGTTTGGATGTATATGGATGATCTTATCTGGTTTGGATGTATATGGATGATCTCATCTGTGTTGGATGTATATGGATGATCTTATCTGGTTTGGATGTAAATGGATGATCTTATAGTATATGGATGATCACATCTGGTTTGGATGTATATGGATAATCTCATCTGGGTTGAATGTATATGGATAATCTCATCTGTGTTGGACGTATATGGATGATCTTATCTGGCTTTGATGTATATGGATGATCTCATCTGTGTTGAATGTATATGGATGATCTTATCGAGGTTTGGATGTACATGAAAGGTCTTATCTGGTTTGGATGTATATGGATGTTCTCATCTGTGCTGGATGTATATGTATGATCTCATCTGTATTGGTTGTATATGGATGATTTTATCTGGTTTGGATGTATATGGATGATCTTATCTGGTTTGGATGTATATGGATGATCTCATCTGTGTTGAATGTATATGGATGCTCTTATCGAGGTTTGGATGTACATGGATGGTCTTATCTGGTTTGGATGTATATGGATCATCTAATCTGGATTGGATGTATATGGATAGTCTAATCTGGGTTGGAGGTATAAGGATCACCTAATCTGGATCGGATGTATATGGATAATCTTATCTCGATCGGATGTATAAGGATAATCTTATCTGTGTTGAATGTATATGGATCATCTTATCTGGATCGGATGTATATGGATAATCTAATCTGGATCGGATGTATATGGATCATCTAATCTGGATTGGATGTATATGGATAAACTCATCTGGATCAGATGTATATGGATAATCTTATCTGTGTTGAATGTATATGGATCAGCTAGTCTGTGTTGGTATTTATGGATACTTTCATGTTAGTTGGTATTTATGGATACTTTCATGTTAGTTGGTATTTATGGATAATGTCATGTGGGTTTGGTATTCATGGACAAGTTCATGTGGGATTGGTATTTATGATTAAAGTCATAAATAATTTTATGTGAATAATCTCATCTGGGTTGGGTATATATGGATCATTTCATCTGGGTTGGATGTATATGGATCATCTCATCATGGTTGGATGTTTATGGGTCAGCTAGTCAGGGTTGGTATTTATGGATACGTTCATGTTGGTTGATATTAATGGATAATTTCATGTGGGTTTGGTATTCATGGACATCATGTGGGATTGGTATTTATGATTAAAGTCATGAGCATATGGTATTTATGGATAATTTCATGAGGGTTAGGTATTCATGGATATTTTCATGTTGGTTTATTATTTATTGATAATTTCATGGGCATTTGGTATTTATGGATAATTGCATGTGCTTTACGTATTTATTGATAATTTCATATGCGTTTGGTATTTATGGATAATCTTATATGGATCATCTCATCTAGGTTGGGTATATGTGTATCATCTCATCTGGGTTTGATGTATATGGATAATCTCATCTGGGTTGGATGTATATGGATCAGCTAGTCTGGGTTGGTATTTATGGATACTTTCATGTGTGCTTGGTATTTATGGATAATTTCATGAGGGTTAGGTATTCATGGATATTTTCATGTTGGTTTATTATTTATTGATAATTTCATGGGCATTTGGTATTTATGGGCAATTTTATGTACATTTTGCATTCATGTGTGACTTCATGTAGGTTTGGTATTCATGGATAATTTCATATTAGTTTGGTTTATATGGATAATTTCAGGTGCATTTGGTGTGTATGGATAAATTCATGGGTGTTTGGTATTTTTTGATGATTTCATGTGTGTTTGGTATTCATGGATAATTTCATAAGCATTAGGAATTGATGTATAATTTCACGTGAGTTGAGTATATATGATTAATGTCATAAGCGTATGGTACTAATGGATAATTTTATGTCGGTTTGGTTTTCATGTATTATTTCATATGCATTTGGTATTCATGGATAATGCCATAAGTATTAAGTATTGAAAGATAATTTCATGTACCTTTAGTAATTTCATTTATTACATTTGATATTTTTTTGATTATTTAATGTGCAACTTTATTTTTTACTTAATTCACCTTCATACATTCAGATATTCATTACATACATTTTTGACACAAACAAAAGGATTCACTAATGTAAATGTTAGTAGAACAGAACAGAACAGAATAATTATAGCTTCATATATAAAAAAATAATTGGATTTCTTATATAAGCAACATGTACTTTATTTTTTACTTAATTGACCTTAAAATATAACAAACAATATTGAATAACGAAATGCTACATTAATTTTAATGTTAGTAGAACAGAACAGAGCAGAACAGAACAGAACAATTACATGTATAAAAAATAATTAGGTCTCTTATATTAACAACATGTACTTTATTTTCTACTTAATTGACCTTCAAATATAACAAACAATATTGACCATCAAAATGCTACATTAATTTTAATGTTAGTAGAACAGAACAGAACAATTATAGCTACATGTATAAAAAAATGGGTTTCTTATGTTAGCAACGTGATGTACTCTATTTTTTACTAAATTGACCTTTAAAGATAACCAACAATATTGACCAACAAAATATTGCATAAATGTTAATGTTAGTATATTAGTTTATTATATTAACAACATGTACTTTATTTTTTACTTAACTGACCTTAAAATATAAAGATCTTCATACAATATATTTGGGACACCGACACAATAATACTTAAAAGTTAATGTCAGTAGAACAGAACAAAGCAGAACAGAACAGAACAATTGCATGTATAAAAAATAATTGGGTTTCTTATATTAGCAACATGTACTTTATTTTTTACTTAAATGACCTTAAAATATAACCAACAATATTGACCAATAAAATAATACATAAATGTTAATGTTAGTAGAACAGAGCAGAACAGAACAGAACAACTATAGTTACATGCATAAAATATATAAAAAGTTTTTATATTAGCAGCATTGTACTTCATTTTAACTAAAATGACGTAAAATATAAAGAATTTCATAACATATATTTGGGGCAACAACAAAATAATACATAAATGTTAATGATAGTAGAACAGAACAGAGCAGAACAGAACAGAACAATTATAGCTACATGTATAAAGATAATTGAGAAAAAATACAAAAAAAAACTTTAAAATAAGTAAATTAATATTAGTGTTATTAGTAAGTATGGCCTCCAAAACCTCCCCTTATAGCCATACCCTTACCACCTTAACACTAAGAACTAAAATATGTTTCCTCACGATATAGTAAAAAACAAACTAAAGGGTTGTTAATAAACAAAAACTCAAAAACTAATAAACTAATGTTAATGTTATTAGTAAGTATGGCCTCCAAAACCTCCCCTTATAGCCATACCCTTACCGCCTTAACACTAAGAACTATAAATTATGCTTACTTAAAATATACAAAAAACAAACTTAAGAATTGTTAATATAACAAAACTCAAAAATAAATCAACTAATGTTAATGTTAGTAGAACAAAACAGAACAGAACAATTATAGCTACATGTATAAAAAATAATTGGGCTTATTATATTAGCAACATGTACTATATTTTTTACTTAAATGACCTTAAAATATAACCAACAATATTGACCAATAGAATAATACATAAATGTTAATGTTAGTAGAACAGAGCAGAACAGAACAGAACAACTATAGTTACATGCATAAAATATATAAAAAGTTTTTATATTAGCAGCATTGTACTTCATTTTTACTTAATTGACGTAAAATATAAAGAATTTCATAACATATATTAGGGGCAACAACAAAATGATACATAAATGTTAATGTTAGTAGAACAGAACAGAACAATTAAGCAACAAGTACAAAGATAATTGTGTTTTTACATTAGCAACATGTACTATATATTTTTTACTTAATAAATAAAATTTATACATGTAAGTGAATGATGAAAAAGTACAAAAAAACTTTAAAATAAGTAAACTGATATTAGTGTTGTTAGTAAGTATGGCCTCCAAAACCTCCCCTTATAGCCATACCCTTACCACCTTAACACTAAGAACTCAAAAATATGTTTCCTCAAGATATAATAAAAAACAAACTAAGGGTAGTAAATAAACAAAAAAACTAATAAACTAATGTTAATGTAATTAGTAAGTATGGCCTCTAAAACCTTCCCTTATAGCCATACCCTTACAGCCTTAACACTAAGAACTATAAATTATGATTCCTTAAGATAAAGTAAAAAACAAACTAAAGAATTGTTAGTAAGTATGGCTTCCAAAACAGCCATACCCAAACCACCATATATTAAACACAAAGTACTATAAATTTGCAGCTTGAAGATAAGTTTAATATAAGAAACACTTAAATCTTTACAAAACATGATGTTGAAGTAAGAAACACAAACTTAAGATAAAAAATTAAGTACTTATTAAAGTAATGTTCATAGCTTTAAGTATTCATCTGTTGATTGAGTTTAATCAGCTTAACAAGAAGAAATGAAAGTAAATTAACTATCTATTTACTGATGAGAATCTATATGACTGTGTTCATTAATACTAAACACTAATCAAGAAAAATTAAACCAACTATTAATAAATTTCCTAGTTCTCAACAAAGACAGAATGATGATATAATTTTAACAACCACTATGTTCACAAACCCCATACATTGTACCGTGAGTCATAGAGCTCACAATCTGAGTTTAGTTGACATGCTATTGAACCCATTTTTGTAATACCAGGCAACTCTTACAACCCCCTCAGCTCGGCGTTCATCCAGCTCTGAGGCCCGCGGACTGTTCCACTTAGAAGGAGAGGCCATTTGTAGCTATCTTCCAAACTATGTTCAATGTATACAATCTGTTAATCAAAATGGTAGTTTTTAATTATTTTCTTCCATCTGCAGTTAATTCAAAATAAAGAAATTACATTTAAGAGATTATCTTTTTCCTGCTTAATCTGTAAAATTTCATGTATTGTTATATAGCCTAAATAGATCTATTTACTTTAATCAATTCTATCTATAAACTCTTACTAATATTAATCAAAGTCCTGAAAGTCCATTTTTATCAATTCAAATTAAAGCTACTTATTATTATAGTACACTGAAATTCGTAGACAAATGCTCAAGCTGTAGATATTTATAACCTTAACATTATAATAACATATCAATGTTGATTAGAAATAAATGCTTAAATCCTTAATAATATGAAACCCTAATAACATAGAGAAAAACTGTTCAAGTAGTCAAAATATAAACTTAAATCATTAATTGATATCAAAGATGTTACATACAAAGTCTTAATACATAAAAATGTTAAAATTTGAATATACATGTAGCTTCAAGAATGAGGTACAAAAATGTAGTTCAACTATGCAGTTAAAAAATGTAGTTAAACATTGTAGTTCAAAAATGTAGTTAAAAATATTCCATCAAGTATTTATCTTCTAATAGTTTTATCATAAGTATTCAAAACATTTATCATTCACCATAGGAGGAAAGTGTTCCTAAATCCATCTCACTTTTTTATTAACCTATATAGCAAGAAGAAAGGTTAAACATTGTTCAGTTACAGTAAAACTATGTTTTCTAAATGCTTGTAACAACAAAATGATGATATAATTTTAACAACCACTATGTTCACAAATCCCACACACTGTACTATGAGTCATAGAGCTCACAATCTGAGTTTAGTTGACATGCTATTGAACCAATTTTTGTAATACCAGGCAACTCTTACAACCCCTTCAGCTCGGCGTTCATCCAGCTCTGAGGCCCGCGGACTGTTCCACTTAGAAGGAGAGGCCATTTGTAGCTATCTTCCAAACTATGTTCAATGTATAAAATCTGTTAATTAAAATGGTAGTTTTCAATTATTGACTTCTTTCTGATGTCACGTCGAATTAAAGAAATTACATTTTACCCTATATCTGTATCCTGTTTAACCTGTTAAATGTCTAGTATAAATATATTACCTAAAGTATTCATTATTTTAATCAATGAAGTTAAACTAATTAATCAAAGTCCTTACAAGTCATATTCATAAACCTTATTAAATGCAACTATCAGTCTCTAAAAACTATGTTCAGAATTTAATTATAATGTACCATAGGCCTACTTTCATTATCATTGATCAACTTATGCATTTAATGTCTAATAATTTTAAATACTTAAAATATTCCTGACAATTATAAATGAACTACATGTATTATGATAAAGTCCAAGACATGAAAATTATTATAAACGTTGTTTAAGCCACATTTTTAACCCTGGTGGTGTAAAGAGTAAAAATTTACATTCTCATAAAAAATCAAATTTCAATTTTATGTAAATTAAAGCATGTATTCCATTGGTTTTATTTATATAATTATTCATTGAATGGTAAATACAAGACAGTAATTCAACATTTAGCTAGATATTACAGTTATTTATCCTATTATTCTCTTAAACTATAGTATCATATCATAGAAGGTTTTATTAAAAACGATGACTTATTTGATAATAAGGCTTAAGACAATAAAAAACCTAAACCTGAGGTATAAAGGGCAGTAACTTAATATTACGCAAGGATAAGGTTCAGTTGATACATAAACTTGTTATACATTATAATTATAATATACATAAAAAACAATAAAAATTCAGACATTATTTATAACATGCATTCTATTCCTGACTTAAAGCTGGTTAAAGCAGCTTTTTCATATATAAACAACATGTACCTAGAGGCAACTGTGGTAAAGGGCAGCCTCACGTTCCCACATCCATAACTGGGATGCCACAGCTGGAAGCAGTTTTCTGTCATACCCTGGACCCAAAGATTTTCATAATCTATTCACTGAATCTTTTATCTTTTTACATCTTACAACTTGGTATTTTCCTGATACTTGATATCTCCTCCAATGTAGTAAGTTCATAAATAACCTATATAGAACAGGTGGGTCAGTGGTTCCAAATATGTAAAAAAATAAAGCATTCAGTGACCAAGTGTTTATTTAAATTGTAAAATATGAAGTATGTGTTACTAATATAAAAAACCTAAAACCTTATATAAAGTACACATTGCTAATATAAGAAAATACCCTAAAACCTTAGATAGAAGTACATGTTGCTAATATAAGAAAATACCCTAAAACCTTAGATAGAAGAACATGTTGCTAATATAAGAAAATACTTTAAAACCTTCAATAAAAGTACATGTTGCTAATAAAAGAAAATACCTCAAAACCTGGAAAAGAAGTACATGTTGCTTATATAAGAAAATACCCTAAAACACTAAGAACAATAAACATATGTTTCCTCAAGATATAGTAAAAAACACACTAAAGGGTTGTAAATAAATAAAAACAAAAAAATTAATAAACTAATGTTGATGTTATTAGTAAGTATGGCCTCCAAAACCTCCCCTTACAGCCATACCCTTACCGCCTTAACACTAAGAACTATAAATTATGCTTCCATAAGATAAAGTAAAAAACAAACTAAAGAATTGTTAGTAAGTATGGCTTCCAGAACAGCCATACCCAAAACAACCATATATTAAACACCAAGTACTATAAATTTGAAGCTTGAAGATAAGTTTAATATAAGAAACACTTAAATCTTTACAAAACATGATGTTGAAGTAAGAAACACAAACTTAAGAAAAAAAACAAAGTGCTTGTGAAAGTGTTCTTCATAACTTTAATTATTCATCTGTTGATAGAGTTAAATCAGCTTAACAAGAAGAAATGAAAGTAAATTAACTTATAATCGCTTTACTGATGAGAATCTAAATGACTGTGTTCATTAATCCTAAACAATAATAAAGAAAAATTAAACCAACTATAACTCAATTTCCTAGTTCTGAACAAAGACAGAATGATTATATAATTTTAACAACCACTATGTTCACAAATCCCACACACTGTACTATGAGTCATAGAGCTCACGGTTTAGTTGACATGCTATTGAACCCATTTTTGTAATACCAGGCAACTCTTACAACCCCCTCAGCTCGGCGTTCATCCAGCTCTGAGGCCCGCGGACTGTTCCACTTAGAAGGAGAGGCCATTTGTAGCTATCTTTCAAACTATGTTCAATGTATACAATCTGTTAATCAAAATGGTAGTTTTTAATTATTTTCTTCCATCTGCAGTTAATTCAAAATAAAGAAATTACATTTAAGAGATTATCTTTTTCCTGCTTAATCTGTAAAATTTCATGTATTGTTATATAGCCCAAATAGATCTATTTACTTTAATCAATTCTATCTATAAACTCTTACTAATATTAATCAAAGTCCTGAAAGTCCATTTTTATCAATTCAAATTAAAGCTACTTATTATTATAGTACACTTAAATTCGTAGACAAATGCTCAAGCTGTAGATATTTATAACCTTAACATTATAATAACATATCAATGTTGATTAGAAATAAATGCTTAAATCCTTAATAATATGAAACCCTAATAACATAGAGAAAAACTTTTCAAGTAGTCAAAATTTAAACTTAAATCATTAATTGATATCAAAGATGTTACATACAAAGTCTTAATACATAAAAATGTTAAAATTTGAATATACATGTAGCTTCAAGAATGAGGTACAAAAATGTAGTTCAACTATGCAGTTAAAAAATGTAGTTAAACATTGTAGTTCAAAAATGTAGTTAAAAATATTCCATCAAGTATTTATCTTCTAATAGTTTTATCATAAGTATTCAAAATATTTATCATTCACCATAGGAGGAAAGTGTTCCTAAATCCATCTCACTTTTTTTATTAACCTATATAGCAAGAAGAAAGGTTAAACATTGTTCAGTTACAGTAAAACTATGTTTTCTAAATGCTTGTAACAACAAAATGATGATATAATTTTAACAACCACTATGTTCACAAATCCCACACACTGTACTATGAGTCATAGAGCTCACAATCTGAGTTTAGTTGACATGCTATTGAACCAATTTTTGTAATACCAGGCAACTCTTACAACCCCTTCAGCTCGGCGTTCATCCAGCTCTGAGGCCCGCGGACTGTTCCACTTAGAAGGAGAGGCCATTTGTAGCTATCTTCCAAACTATGTTCAATGTATAAAATCTGTTAATTAAAATGGTAGTTTTCAATTATTGACTTCTTTCTGATGTCACGTCGAATTAAAGAAATTACATTTTACCCTATATCTGTATCCTGTTTAACCTGTTAAATGTCTAGTATAAATATATTACCTAAAGTATTCATTATTTTAATCAATGAAGTTAAACTAATTAATCAAAGTCCTTACAAGTCATATTCATAAACCTTATTAAATGCAACTATCAGTCTCTAAAAACTATGTTCAGAATTTAATTATAATGTACCATAGGCCTACTTTCATTATCATTGATCAACTCATGCATTTAATGTCTAATAATTTTAAATACTTAAAATATTCCTGACAATTATAAATGAACTACATGTATTATGATAAAGTCCAAGACATGAAAATTATTATAAACGTTGTTTAAGCCACATTTTTAACCCTGGTGGTGTAAAGAGTAAAAAATTACATTCTCATAAAAAATCAAATTTCAATTTTATGTAAATTAAAGCATGTATTCCATTGGTTTTATTTATATAATTATTCATTGAATGGTAAATACAAGACAGTAATTCAACATTTAGCTAGATATTACAGTTATTTATCCTATTATTCTCTTAAACTATAGTATCATATCATAGAAGGTTTTATTAAAAACGATGACTTATTTGATAATAAGGCTTAAGACAAGAAAAAACCTAAACCTGAGGTATAAAGGGCAGTAACTTAATATTACGCAAGGATAAGGTTCAGTTGATACATAAACTTGTTATACATTATAATTATAATATACATAAAAAACAATAAAAATTCAGACATTATTTATAACATGCATTCTATTCCTGACTTAAAGCTGGTTAAAGCAGCTTTTTCATATATAAACAACATGTACCTAGAGGCAACTGTGGTAAAGGGCAGCCTCACATTCCCACATCCATAACTGGGATGCCACAGCTGGAAGCAGTTTTCTGTCATACCCTGGACCCAAAGATTTTCATAATCTATTCACTGAATCTTTTATCTTTTTACATCTTACAACTTGGTATTTTCCTGATACTTGATATCTCCACCAATGTAGTAAGTTCATAAATAACCTATATAGAACAGGTGGGTCAGTGGTTCCAAATATGTAAAAAAATAAAGCATTCAGTGACCAAGTGTTTATTTAAATTGTAAAATATTTTACTAATATAAAAAACCTAAAACCTTATATAAAAGTACACATTGCTAATATAAGAAAATACCCTAAAACCTTAGATAGAAGTACATGCTGCTTATAAAAGAAAATACCTTAAAACCTTGGACAGAAGTACATGTTGCTATTATAAAAAAATACCTTAGAACCTTAAAAAGAAGTACATGTTGCTAATATAAGAAAATACCCTAAAACCTTAAATAGAAGTACATGTTGCTAATGTAAGAAAATACCCTAAAACTTTAAAAAGAAGTACATGTTGCTAATATAAGAAAATACCCTAAAATCTTAAATAGAAGTACATGTTGCTAATATAAGAATATACCCAAAAACCTTAAATAGAAGTACATGTTGCTATTATAAGAAAATACCCTAAAACCTGGAATAGAAGTGCATGTTGCTAATATAAGAAAATACCCTAAAATCTTAACTAAAAGTACATGTTGCTAATATAAGAAAATACCCTAAAATCTTAAATAGAAGTACATGTTGCTAATATAAGAAAATACCCTAAACCCTTAGATAGAAGTACATGTTGCTAATATAAGAAATTACCATAAAACCTTAATTAGAAGTACAGTACATGTTGCTCATATAAGAAAATACCCTAAAATCTTAGATAGAAGTACATGTTGCTAATATAAGAGAATGCCTTAAATAGAAGAACATGTTGCTAATATAAGAAAATACCCTAAAACCTGGAATAGAAGTACATGTTGCTAATATAAGAAAATACCATAAAACCTTAAATAGAAGTACATGTTGCTAATATAAGAAAATACCCTAAAACCTGGAATAGAAGTACATGTTGCTAATATAAGAAAATACCCTAAAACCTTAAATAGAAGTACATGTTGCTAATATAAGAAAATACCCTAAAACCTGGAATAGAAGTACATGTTGCTAATATAACAAAATACCCTAAAACCTTAGATAGAAGTTAATGTTGCTAATATAAGAAAATACCCTGAAACCTGGAATAGAAGTGCATGTTGCTTATATAAGAAAATACCCTAAAACCTTAAATAGAAGTGCATGTTGCTAATATGAGAAAATACCCAAAAACCTTACATAAAAGTACATGTTTCTTTTATAAGAAAATAACCTAAAACCTTTGATTAAAGTAAATGTTGCTTATATAAGAATATACCCTTAAACCTTAAATAGAAGTACATGTTGCTTACATAAGAAAATGCCGTAAAATCTTAAATAGAAGTACATGTTGCTAATATAAGAAAATACCCTAAAACCTTAAAAAGAAATACATGTTGCTAGAATAAGAAAATACCCTAAAACCTTAAATAAAAGTACATGTTGCTAATATAAGAAAATACCTTTAAACCTTAAATAAAAGTACATGTTGCTAATATAAGAAAATATCTTAAAACCTTTGATTTAAGTAAATGTTGCTTATATAAGAATATACCCTAAAACCTTAAATAGAAGTGCATGTTGCTAATATAAGAAAATACCCTAAAACCTTACATAAAAGTACATGTTGCTTTTATAAGAAAATAACCTAAAACCTTTGATTTAAGTAAATGTTGCATATATAAGAATATACCCTTGAACCTTAAATAGAAGTACATGTTGCTTACATAAGAAAATGCCCTAAAATCTTAAAAAGAAGTACATGTTGCTAATATAAGAAAATACCCTAAAACCTTAAAAAGAAATACATGTTGCTAGAATAAGAAAATACCCTAAAACCTTAAATAGAAGTATGTGTTGCTAATATAAGAAAATACCTTTAAACCTTAAATAAAAGTACATGTTGCTAATATAAGAAAATATCTTAAAACCTTGAATAGAAGTACATGTTGCTAATATAAGAAAATACCATAAAACCTTAGATAGAAGTACATGTTGATTATATAAGAAAATACCATAAAACCTTAGATAGAAGAACATGTTGCTGATATAAGAAAATACCCTAAAACCTAATTAGAAGTACATGTTGCTAATATAAGAAAATACCCTAAAACCTTAGATAGAAGTACATGTTGCTAATATAAGAATATACCCTAAAACCTTAAATAGAAGTACATGTTGCTTATATAAGAAAATACCTTAACACCAGGAACAGAAGTACATGTTGCTAATATAAGAAAATACCCTAAAACCTTAAATATAAGTACATGTTGCTAATATAAGAAAATACCCTTAAACCTGGAATAGAAGTACATGTTGCTAATATAAGAAAATACCCTAAAACCTTAGATAGAAGACATGTTGCTGATATAAGAAAATACCCTAAAACCTTACATAGAAGTACATGTTGCTAATATAAGAAAATACCCTAAAACCTTACATAGAAGTACATGTTGCTAATATAAGAAAATACCCTAAAACCTTAAAGATAAGTACATGTTGCTAATATAAGAAATTACCCTTAAACTTTAGATAGAAGTGCATGATGCTTATATAAGAAAATACCTTAAAACCTTGAATATAAGTACATGATGCTAATATAAGAAAATACCTTAAAATCTTGAATATAAGTACATGCTGCTAAAATAAGAAAACACCCTAAAACGGTTAAAACCTTAAATATAAGTACATTTTGCTAATAAAAGAAAATACCATAAAACATTAAATAGAAGTACATGTTGCTGATATAAGAAAATACCATAAAGCCTTGAATAGAAGTACATGCTGCTAATATAAGAAAATACCCTAAAACCTTAGATAGAAGTACATGTTGCTAATATTAGAAAACCCCTCAAACATTAAAAAAATGTACACATCACTAAAATAAGAAAAACCCTTAAACCTTAAATAAAAGCACTCATTGCATATATAAGAAAACACAAAACACATAACAAAGGCATATTAAAAAAAATTGAAATCATAACAAAAGTGCATGTTGTTAATAAATGACAAAAAAACCCCAATAAGATTGTGAAGAGAAGTGTATTTGTTTACATTACAATTAGAATACATAAGAATAAATAAATGTAAAAGTCGAAAACAGAAAAAAAAATCTAACGCTAAAATAACAAAACAAAAAACATGTTATTTACAGAAAAGAAAAACATAAAAAAAAAATAAATAAATAAATAAATAAATGAATGAATGAATGAAGGAATGAAGGAATGAAGGAATGGACAATGGACGAATGAACGAATGAACCAATGGATGAATGGACGAATGAACGAATGGACGCTGAACGCCTGAACGCATGAACGCTGAACATATGAACGCATGAACACAAAAACGCATGAACACATGAGCGCATTAGCGCATTAACGCATGAACGCAAAAACGCATGAACGAACGAATGAACGTACAAATAAATGAAATAAATAGTCATAAATAATGTCAAAGTTAAATAAGAAGCACAATATAAAACACAGTATGAAAATATAAATAAAAATAAATAAATAAATAAATAAATAAATAAATAAATGAATGAACGAATGAATGCATGAACGCATAAACGCATGAACGAATGAACGCATGAACCAACAAACCAACGAATGAACGAATTAATGAAATAAATAAAGAGTCATAAATAATGTCAAAGTTAAATAAGAAGCACAGTATAAAACACAGTATGAAAATATAAATAAAAATAAATAAATGAATGAATGAATGAATGAATGAATGAATGAATGAATGAATGAATGAACGAATGAACGAATGAACGCATGAACGCATGAAAGCATGAACGAATGAACGATTGAAAGAATGAAGAATGAACGAACGAATGAACGAATAAATGAAATAAATAAAGTCATAAATAATGTCAAAGTTATAAGAAGCATAATAAAACTCAATATGAAAACATAAACAAAATAAAAAAAACTCACATCAATATAGAGTCCATGTCTTCTTTCTTCATACCATACTCTGCCATCATTCCATGTGCTGTTCTTGTGTTGATACCAAATGATACTTTCCTGTAAAAAGAAAAAAGAACAAAAAAAGAGTACTTGGTAATGATTACATGTAAAATAGTTAAATACAAAACATTTGAATACAATATATCACACAACTAATACACAAAAATGATAAAAAAAGGAAAAAATGATAAAAGAAAACCCTTAACCCCTTAGCCATGTACCCTGAGAGAAAACCCTTAACTCCTTAGCCATGGACCTCAAGAGAGACCATGATACCAACAAAGTTTGCTTCCCCCTTCAATACCTTAGGTTGAGATACATGAACCCGCGTGCTAGGCCCTTCCAGTGGTGCTGATATCACATGGGCTGAGAACGTGCCAAAGCCTGACTGGAAAAATCCTGGAGGGTTTTTGGCATACATAATGTTCAAGTACCTTGCAGACTGGGTGACCCAAACAGTGCCAGCGAAATTCATAGGGGGTTGATAAGGAGAGGGTGGTCAGAGAGGCGAAAGGGAGCATGCATGAGAGGTGGGTGTTCATGAGGGGGAAGGGTTTAAAATGATGCCTCTCTGAGTTCTCTAAGAAAGGTGGTGGCATTTCCATGATTTCATACTACCAGAAGTTTGAAATGTTGTACAGTGTGTTGTAACAAAGAGTTAAATCCAAACCAACCATCAATAGACAGGGGGAGGGGGTCAATGGTTTCAGTCCCTGAATCTCGGTACATTAAAGAACAGAATTTGTTGTTTAATGTACTAGGCCCAAGAACTGAGACCATTTTCTAGATACAACGTACCTACTCAGTGTTGAAGCACAGAGTTTAATCAGAATGTATTGATGTGAAATGTAGATTATACACTAATATCATGCTCTATAAGAGCATTCCTCAAACCAAGCACTTTTGAGACTTAATTCAAAGTGTCACAAAATAAGACATAGTATACAATTTTATAACTTTTAGTTAAACTTGCATGTTACAGCCGTCTAAGCCTCTTTAATGTAATTTTATCAACACTCAAAGTTTGAATTTTATTAAGCCGAGAACTATAAATATATCAATGTTATGAAATATTAACCTATTAAATAAAAATCGTGCAAACATACATGTATTAACTTAGCCAAAGTCTTCCTAATAATCAATTAAATTGCTATGATAGGCAGAAAGCAAATTTTTAGTTTCAATTATTTCACTGCTGTATAAACATACAACAGTATCTGTTCTGTTCTGTTTTGTATAATCATACAAGCTAATAAACCCCATTGCTCATGAAACAACCATGGAAGTTCAGTTGCACTGATACAAGATCTAATGATAGACATTTCAACTCTAGGCAGTCAGACATAGCATTTGTTTGAAACCCTTCTCAAACCCATAATTTAATAAAATAGGCTGCTACCTAAGTTATATAGAAATGTATAAATCTAGTGATCATATTTATATAATTATATACTGAAGTCTCAAGCAATGATCCTGACAAATGTTTGAATATAATTTCTAGCTGTGAAATTATAATATATTTAATCAATTCTATAAGTTTCAGCAAAATAATCAGGGCAAATATCACATTATAATTATGCTGTAATTTATAGATCAATAAAGATCAGCTGCAAGATGGAACTAAATTAAATATGTTAATTAATTTATAGCAGTATTCGAGTATCTGGCTGTAAAGTTATTCACTAGCATGTACTTGATAGCCCTTAACTCAATAGTTTTCAGCCAAAACAATCTGGTCAAATCTCATAATGTCAATTAAGTTTTAATTAGTAGAATCAGTTCAGAGATGGAAATGACACAATCTGGAATGTATTCTACCCGGTATATATACATTGAAATTTTCAGTTAAGTCAATGAAGCTCTCATAATTCACTGTTGTTCTAGCTTGTTACAGACATGGTTGATGTAGACAAACAATAAAGTAAAGTAACCTGGTTCAGATAGTTAAGTTCTTCGGGATAGCTGAATGGTAGATGTCCATATTTTCTAGATCTCCGAAAAAGTTTATCGAGACATTAAACTAAATGCCTCATACTAGAATAATAATCATATCAATATAAAGTCACCATATTATAGGAGTTAGGCCAGTTGCTACAAACTTGCATCAACCAAAATAATAAATATAAAGCCTCAGTTTATGTTACTGTCGATCATTTCAAAACCAGTGCAATCAGGAAAAATACTACATAATCAACTTAGATTTATCACAAAAGCTAGGCATTCTGTATCGTAGTTTGAAAGACTCTCTTCTTCTTATAATTTAAACTAGTTTGTATAAAAAGAAGGAGGGAAATTTTCAAACTATAAATGTCAAGCTCCTGTGGATTTTTTAATGTTCTAAGTACCAAAGCTACATTGAGGTATATCTAACATCTATAACGCAACCATATAAAATCTAAATTACAAGAGTCATTCATGGATGGCACAAGATAATTTTGTACTGATTTCGCAACAAATATAACTTAGAAAATAGAGTAACTCACATTTAATAGTCGTGAAAATACACTGACTTAACAATGAAGAAATGAGATATTCTATGTACAGCTGACCAAAACTGTATAGAAAACATTGAACATATTTAAGTAAGTCTATCGCACAACATAGCATTACAATATTTAATGTGTCATAATAAAATGGACAAAAACCAAAAATTTCTTTTGAAATTCTTCCTATTATTACTATATTACAGTATGGATGCAATTAAGGGTATGTAAAAATCACCATTATCAAACCCATGTTCAAATGTACAAAAAATAAAAACAACAAAAATCCTAATTCAAATCTATTCAAATAAATAAATTGTCGATAGTATAGTGTCATCATTTAATCAAAACAATAAACAGTAGATACATCAAAGTCATCATTATCAAAGCCATACACAAGACTGTTCATTTTATATAAACCTCTATCTACAATACAAAACTTAGTAAACATTGTGCTTATGGTAAAGTTTAGCCACATGGAAATGCTTGTTATCATATACTTGACCATGGGAGGTGGTTCACCTAACCAGCTCTCTAAGAATAACCCTTAAAACCAAATCAAACATGTGACTATGGTTAAGCTTAGTTACATGGGAATACTTGTAATCATAGATATGACCATGGGGTGTGGTTCACCTAACCGACTCACATAGATTAACCTTCAACAAGAGACCGACAACGTCACCTAATGATAATCTTATACAAATTTCATAGAAGGGTATGACCTGCAGTGACACATGAAAACTTACAATTACTAAGAAACTTTTTAAATGATATATCTATCAATACATACACTTTAATGTATAAAACAACATAATTAAGTATTTGTTACAATGATAATACATTGTTAACATTTCAGTCAACTCTGATATACGAATATTATGTACAAAAGTACTTATTTCTAGCAAGTATACTTAAATAATGAATAGGATTTCATTTAAATTTAACAATGAACATTATAAATGTAACTAACATCTAAACAATACTCAATACAATGACATCTTCCGATCTAGCTATCCCCCCAGAGTTACCCGGGTCCTTCACTAGATTGCTCGGAATGTAGATCTTTCACCAGTTTATCTGGTATATTATTCTATTGTTTCAATTGTATATTATCAATAATCCATCTTTCATTTGAATTTATAAATTAACATTATAGCATCTTAACAATACAATGACATCTTCCGATCTAGCTATCCCCCCAGAGTTACCCGGGTCCTTCACTAGATTGCTCGGAATGTAGATCTTTTACCAGTTTATCTGGTATATTGTTGTTTCAATTGTATATTATCAATAATCCATCTTTCATTTGAATTTATAACATCTAAACAATACTGAATACAATGACATCTTCCGATCTAGCTATCCCCCCAGAATAAACTGGGTCCTTTACTAGATTGTTCGGAATCTTCCGATCTAGCTATCCCCCCAGAGTTACCTGGGTCCTTCACTAGATTGCTCGGATTATAGATCTTTTACCAGGTTATCTGGTATATTTTTCTGTAAATATAGTTTCAATTGTATAATATTATCAATGATCCATCTTTTTTTTCTTCTTATACTTGCTTGGATCATTTGTATTTTTATTTTTTTTTTTTTTATTTATCTATACATTTTTTTTCTATTTCATATGATCTATTTTGGAGCATTATTATTAAGCATGATTAGTGTTTTTCACATGTATAATGTATAAATATATTTTAAAAACTATTTAGTTTCTAATTTCCCAAATATCATAAACCAAAAGATAGAAAAACTAAGCTGACAATAATACGAAAATTATGTAGTTTGATACATTCAAATGTATGTATATGACTATCATTTATTTTGTTTCGGTAAGTATAAATCTTTAATCAGTCAAAGAAGGCATAATCACCTGGGTTAAGTGGCATCAAAGTGCCATCAAAGTATTGAGGGGGGAGTGCACATTTAGTGCAATCAGAGTAAGGAATATGACAAATTTAGTACACTATACCACCTACGAGTGTACTCAGTGAAGTGACCAAAAGAAATTATAGAAACCTTCGCCATTTATTTACACACAGTCAACTACTTTTGTATTGTAAATACAGGTTAAACAATATTGGAACTGAAGTGATGGCATTGATTGCATGACTTCTTAATTACATATTAATTAATAAATTAATTACAAAAATTACAACACAAGTATGGGTCATACTATAGAGTGCTTACTGTATTTAAAGAATATGACTTTACTCTTTTATAAAAACATTGGATCAGTAGTAATTTATTAATCTGTTTTTACAGTAAATCATGATTTTCATGGGTTTAGTCATAGAGGCACACTTTGTTTTTACTTACAAGTTATTCAATGTTTTCTTTACAATACTGGTCAGTCAGTACATAAATCTATTCTCTATTTTCTTCATGTTATACAGAGTATTCAATTTATTAAAAATCAAGTAAATTGTAAAGACAAAAAGAAAATAAGTTAAAAGTTTGATACAAAAGCTTTCCTACTTTAACAGTTTTAATAATAATTTAGCCAGTGCTTTGATTTTTAAAATTTACAAAAAAAGGACACATTTAAGATCAAACTTAGGCATAAAAACATGGGTCATGACATTTTCTACAACTATGCTTTCCTAAACCATATATATTTGACAAAAGAGGCACTATTGCCATTCAGTCAATTATGGCAAAAACGAGTATTATATGGATTAGGCTACAATGTATCAGGTTTATATGTAACTACAGTAAATACAGTATCATACCATGACTTTGTAAGTAAACGACAAAACAGAGTCCCGCTCTTACATACAACAATATGCTGCACAGTAATTTGTGAACTCCAAGCCATTGTTGACCAGAAATATACCTCCTTGGGAAGCATAAGACCTACTGTACACTATTTGAAATCCATGAGGTGTTGTCGTAAGTTATATAACTTGCACCCTATACCAGTGCTTGTACTTACACGGACAGGTCACTAGCTAGATGATACTCTAATTCATACATTATATATGAATTAGAGTTTCATGCAGCAAGAGACCTGGGCCGACTTACAGCACCAACATCAACAATTTCCAAGTGTACAGAACAATGGAAGATGTCAATTACAAACATTATCATAGTAATCACCATAGTAAATGAACTTCAACTATTACAGAAGAGTTCAGAATTACTCACTTAAAATAATTTCTGACAGAGGTTTCCACACAACAAAACTGTAGTTTCTTACTGGGAGTATTATCAACAGAAAATAAAATATTCTTTTTACCTGATACAAGGGAGATAACCTGAATTCAATTAACCATGCATACTATGGATGCAGATAATGATAATTAAAACCTAATAGTATATCAAGACTATAGAATACTATATATAATGGGTCAATATTGTAGATTTGGGCTTTTATACCCTGTAAATGTTATAAAAAAAACTATAACAATAAGCTACATTTATTTATTACAACACTATAATCCATAATTTAGTCAATGAATAGCCTGTTTTGAAAATAAATATAAAAACAGGAATAAATTTATATATCTAAGGCAATATTTCAATAAAATGTATATTAAATCCTGATGCATGATTTTAACAATCAACAGCATAAACTGTAAGGTATTAAATAATTGAACAAAAACATTCTTACTAAATTTTATCAATATTTAACAAGTGCTTTGATTTTGAAATCTAACAGAGGGAACACATTCAAGATTAAAAGTAGACATAAAACTGAGCGGATAAACAGGTCCTGTTACTATATTTTTCTGGACAATCTCTTCCTATTGGATGTTTGTAAAAAGATATATAAATATATAATATACATATATTTGACCATAGATACGATATTTTACTTAGTTAGCTACATCAACCTATTCCTGTACAAGCTAGAATCTTCCAACACAATGCTTCCCCACATGTGGAAGAATGATAGTCTCTTTGAGACTTTTTACTTTTTAAAGGTTCCAGATTAATTCAGTTAAATATGGTATTGTTAAGAAAGAATATAAAAAATTCAATATGCAATATGAACTTTAACAAACATGAAATCTGACCAAGTTGTCTGATGCATAAAAATGACAAGTACAAACTATCACATGAACTCTTGACTAGGTCTCAAACTCTGTGCCAAGTTTGAGTATTTTTAATATACTCAACAACTAACAAGATTTCATTGATCAAGTGGTCTAAGATGTTAAATAATGATCTTTTGATCCTTCTCTGCTGTGAGTTTAATGCATCTAACATACCAGCCATGAAACATAAAACTAAATGATATCAGGAAAAAATATCAAGGAAAAATATGTGGAATCTAAAAGTTTGACTTCTACCTAATAACACAAAATGAAATATCCTAACTAAATGCAGCAACTTGGCAAAAAAACTCTGCATTTCCCAAAAGATATGCAGGTAGCTATCAGAAAGTAAGAGGCAAAACCATAGACAATCCAATGTCTATGGACAATCAATGCCCACATTACCACTCCAACATATCCAATGGGGTATTTTGACCTTAAATTTGATTCCACATAATACGAAAAAACAATGCAAAAAATCTAAAGTAAATGCTATTTATATAACTACACATAAAAAACTGTGCGTCTCTCAAAAGATATGCAGGTAGCTATCAGAAAGTAAGAGGCAAAACCATAGACAATCCAATGTCTATGGGCAATCAATGCCCACATTACCACTCCAACATATCAAATGAGGTAAAATAACCTTGTTTAGTATGCAAAAAAAGGAGGCTGATAAAATTTATTTTGGAAAAAAAACTGTTACCTAAACAAACAATCCTATCACAAAAAAACTAAATGATTTGGTCTATATCAAACTCACAGCAGAAAAGAATCAAAAGATCATGATCAAGCATCTTGGACCACCTGACCAATGAAATCTTGAAAGTAACTGAGTGTATTGAAAATACTCAAACTCTGCACAAAGTATGAGACCTGGTCAAGTCAGACCATTTAACCAACTACAAGCATTCAGTACCACACAAGTAAACTTAGATTAAGTTCATTATTTTGAGTATTTCCATGAGAAGCAAATGGAATTTTTTATATGGTTAGAAATCTATGCATCCAAAATGTTTACAGCTAGTCATATAAGTTGTTAATTGATTTTGATAAATGTTATGGGCTTTTTTATCAAATGAATTAAATTCTGTTAATTTTGTCAAGATCATTAATTGAGACTTCAACATACATGTATAATATGAACTAAACTTATACACACAAGCAAAATAGACAGTTGTGTTAAGGTGCACTTTTAAACTGTTTCATAGATATCAAAACACCCCATCCATCTTTCCTCCTCCAAACCTTATGGAAAAAGTTCTAAGAAACCTAATACCCAACCCAATTGAAGCGTTTGTTAGATTCCCAGCACCCAACCCATCCCTCCTGGTTCAAATCCAATCAAAGAGTTACTTGGGCACCAAGCACCCCAACCACCTCTCCTTGACCGAACTCAATTGAAGAGTTTCTTAGAAACCTAGACCAACCTCTTCTCTACCGAATCCAAATGAAGAGTTTCTTAGATACCTAGCACCCCACCCATCTCTCCTCTTCTAAACCCAATTGAAGAGTTCCTTAGGAACCTAGCACCCCACTAATCTCTCCTCTTTTGAATCCAATTAAAGAGTTTCTTAGATACCAAGTACCCCAGACACTTCTCCTCTACCGAACCCAATTGAAGAGTTTCTTAGATACCAAGCACCCCACCCAACTATCCTCGACCAAACCCAATTGAAGAGTTTCTTAGATACATAGCACCCCATCAACCTCATGTCATCCAAACCCAATCAAAGAGTTACTTAGATACCTAGATCCCAATCTAACTTTCTTCTTCCAAACTCAATACATAAACTATTCTTAACATCAAATGTGATGAATTGAAAAAAAACTGTCAACAGTAAAAATTAGCACATTCCATGCCAACACCTTAGGCTCAGGTTCCTAAATTTTGTAACATTTTATGAATAAAAAAATCCAGCAAGTCATGAAAATTTTATTATGTTTTATCAATTAAAATTCATATATTAATTAGTTTTATAATGATCGTTTATTTTAAATTCCTACGGAATATATAATAATTTGAAATTCCTTTAGTATAATAAATACACTCCATTATTAACAAGTGGTAGAAACTGTTGGATATTTATCTTTTGGTCCTTTTCTGCTGTGAGTTTAATGCGCTTAACATACCAGCCATGAAACATAAAACTAAATGATATCAGGAAAAAATTATAAAGGAAAAATATGTGGAATCTAAACATTTGACTTCTACCTAATAATACAAAATAAAATATCCTAACTAAATGCTGCTACTTGGCAAAAAAAACTTTGCACTTCCCAAAAGATATGCTGGTAGCTATCCAATGTCTATAGGCAATCAATGCCCACGTTACCACTCCAACATATCAAATGAGGTAAAATTACCTTGTTAAGTATGCAAAAAAAGGCGGCTGATAAAATATATTTTGGAAAAAAATCAAACTGTAACCTGTAATCCTATCAGTCAGCATTAAACACACAGCAGAGAAGGATCATAAGATCATGATCCAGCATCTAGACCACTTGACCAATGAAATCTTTAAATTAAGAAACTGAGTTAAATTTAAATTTAATTCAACCTTAAACTCAAACTTAAATCAAATTGAATAAAATACAAATCAATTAAAATAAATTTGATTCAATTTAATTTAATTCAGTTCATCTTAATTTAATTAAATTTGATTTAATTTACAAACAAGAGATAGTGCTTGATGCTAAATCAACCTGTTTGGACAACCGCTTTCTTTTTTTAAATTCTTAGACTGACTGAAGATGTCATATATCTAGATGAGACATAATTATAATAATCTACATTTCACATCAATACAAAAGTCTGATTCTGCATTTCAAAAGAAAACTTCAGAGTATAAAAAATCATTCACAGGTGTCAGGTATAATGTTTACCCAACTTATTCATTACAGTCTATATAATGCATGAATAGGGTTAAAATTGTTCCAGGTACCTGTGGTTGAGAATTGATCGGTGCAGACAAGCATTGCTATCTATGGTTTTAAAGATCTTACAACATTGCGAATTGCTGTACAATTTCCTAATGTTCAAGACAAAAACCTTTAGAAGCAAGACTGTAATAATCATGCATGGAAGTTGATAACATTTTTTTCAGCCACCGCTGAATAATCAGAAACATTGCAAATCTTACATGCAGCTACAGATAGAATCTAGCCTCATTTGGTCTATACGACCATGCTTGTTTTACAACTACTTATCCCAAAGCATTTGATTCAAGAGCATGTTTACACAAATTCCATACAACCAATTGAACGCACCCTGATCGGTTAAATTCTTGGAGCATAAGTTTTAATCAATTGAGCCATGGAAATGAGCCATGGAAAACTGACTTATCACTACTTTCATTTCGCAAAGGGAAGAATTTCTCAATGAAATAAAAAATATATCGCTAAATACCAATATATATGTTAAATTCATACAACGGTATGTATTGCGATAAATGCTGGTATACCAGTATGTAAAAAATGGCTATGTGTTTTTACATACATACACAGCATTCACCTAAAGCTTTATATACTTAGATACTAGTATACAAGTCAGTACACAGTAACAACTGTAACTGACCAAGAGGTCTGAAAATTGTCAATAAATGACAAAAAACACTTGTCATGAAACCATAACACTCCTCATAGATATACTGTACAAGGGATGATCCAAAATTATCAGAACTATGTGACACTAAGAAGAAAATGCATCAAAGATAATACATGAGTATGATCTTATCACACAGTGATGATCCCATGTACGCCAATATCATATAAGTTTAACATGAAAACATTCGTATCAGAATAACTGTCATGTTAGACTGAAATGATTTGGTAAGAAGTGTTCAAAGAGTTTTCTCTTCAAATATTCGAAGCAACAGACTACTCGTAGACACAAACTGTATGGCTCATCCTTAATGAATCCAACAGTGAGGCTAGTTAACCAAAGAAACTTTAACAATTATGCATTTTCTTCATGAGACGTTCAATTTCTAAGCTTTAAGAGCATTAAGTCGCTTAAAGGCCAATTCAATTGTGAGCCAGTTATTCAAGTAATTGTAGCATGCTGCATGCTAACAAATATTCATACCAATATCTATACTAAATAAATGCTCAAATTATGCCTACAGACCGAATGTAAAGTCACACAAAAAATATATAAATATACATGTACAATGAATTCATCAAACTCACAAGTTGAATTCAGTAACAAACGAATAGTACGCTATTAATACAAGGGCTGCATTGTCAAACTGATGTATTGCCAAACTGTATAATGGAACAATAACAACAATTAAATCGCAATTTAAATGACCAATTAGTGAAATGAAATAAACTTTCTGTTTGGAAACAAAAATAATTTGTAGAATTTCAATAAAAACACCATAATACCTCAATGTAAAGACAAACAAATTGATTAAATATTTGATAATTTGAAAGTTATTCTTACTGTAAGGGTAATAATTACATAGGAGCAGATTAATAAATACAGACTGTCTCATGAACATCTACATTATGAACTCTGATAAATAACCTATCACTTCTCTTATAATAAAATTTTCATAGGAATTTTACATGTATTAATAAACAAGGTTGAACTTGCGCTTGATGCATATTTGTTTACAATTGGATGTCATGCTCAGCCAACTTTGTGAACCATGTACTGAGATTACTCTTTAAACCAGAAAGACGTATTTTAAGATTCATTGGTTAGGCAAGTTTATCCCATAACCAGTACGAAAGTTTATTGAGGGCAAGTTCAATATTGTTTACTTATATCATGAAACATATTGTATCACAACTACGATATCATGATCTAAATCACATCACATCTTGACAGGAGATACACAGCCCTGTAGCCAGTTTAATTACCCTAAACGTTCCAAAACGGTCCGTATTGATACATTCGGAACTCCTCAGCCATTTGCTGCGAAATAATCTCAGACAAATTTAGATGCTATTTTGAAACTACCGGTGTTGAAATAAACAAATATACGATCGTTTAGGCAAAGAGTGAAGTTTCTTTTTAGTCCATAAATTTTGAAACATCATTCATTGCCTTAACAATCCTATATTTGTTTATTAGATAAGGATACCTGGTAGTTACTGATTCATTACAGTACCATAGTACCAACCTATGAAATTAGTGAATTTATTTTCAACTAAGTATTTTGTTTCTGTAAAAACTAAGTGCTGAACTGAGTTGTACATTCAAATAAACACATTGACTATGAACTTTAACTAATTTTGGATCATCCCTTGTACAGTCACTCTTTGTATACAACTCACTGTACAACATTACAAACTTCTGATAGCACAAAATCATGGAATACCCACCAGCCTTTCTCAGATACTTTCAGATAACACCATTTCTCACCCGCCCACAACATGAATCAGCCCGACCATCCCATACACACCTACCCTTCCATCCCCCATACACACAACTCCCTACCATCCCTACAAACCCCACCAACACTGTTCAGGTCTAAGGTATTAAAATTTACCAGCCAATACAAGATAACAGGAACATTATATATGACCCCTCTAATCAGACGACACTCCACCCAACCTTGCTTAGTGACATCAACGGTACGTCCGGGGCTTGGGCTCACAACTAACTTCCAGTATATCCAGGTTCCACAAACCTTGCAGTCTCATACTCTATCCCAAAACCCAAGACTTAAGATTGATGCTTGAACAACTCAACAAGAACATTATTCTAGAACGAATTTTCAATAGACAATATTCAGAACTCAAATGTCCGGGTTTTCCCATGTAAGTATTATTATAAAAGACCATTCACAGGTTTTGCCAAAAGTACAAAAAAAATTCTGTTTACAAAATTCCATAGTAAAAGTGTGTAACAAAAAAATGTTTTTTAAAATAACATGGAAAAACACAGCACCTGAGACCTAGAGAAAGTAATGAATAGTAAATGATAACATAAAATGCAAGAAATATTGCTGGATCAGCGCAAAAACAAGTCTACTTTCTTGTTTATTTACATGAAGTTAGACTAGTTTTGCACTGACACATAAATAATTCATTAGATAAATTAAGATATCCTTAGTCACACAATTAGAATAGTAAAAAAATATTGCACTTCTTATAAATAAAATGAACAATTTCTTGAATTGAAAAAAAAAATATTTACTTATATGAAGCTATATAAGAAAGTATTTTTAATTGATAAATATAATTAAAAATTCAAAAAACAAAACGTATATTATTTTTTCTAAGAATGTGTTGAACATTTCAAGAAACAATAAAAATTAATTCACACGACAAAAATAAGTGATGATTCATTATCAAACTGTAGAATAAAGAATGCTAACAAAAATAAATATTGACCATAATCTGAATAAAAATAAAAGTAAAAAAAGTTTAAAAAAGTCAAGTTGCTTACTGAAATTGTTAACTAGGATGCATAAGATGAAAACAAACAAATAAAATAAACAAGTCAATTTAAATTCAATAAAAATCAAAGCTTAACAAAAAAAAGAAAATCCAAATAAAAATTCAAGTAAATAATCATTAATATAGTAGCTTCAGAAAATAATAATATTTTCATATTAATAACCTGCACATGTAATTCAATCTGGATACTATTAATTTGTATCTTTTATGTACATTTGAAAACAAATAAACATTACTTACAAAGTTTATTGATATAGATCAAAGGGAGCTAATACAGTATGAATCTTTTCTATGCAGAAAAAATCAATATTGAATTATCTCTCTTTCATGAACATCAATAAACATGGATAACAATAACATCAGAAATATTTCATAACAAAGACGACCTGCATTGTCCTGAATCAAAACCACTATACAAACAAAGTGTTTTTGATCTAGGACAGTGACGACAGCCTGTGTTTCAGTATATTCTAGAATAATGTTCCTGTTGTGATGCAACAAACATACAAAACCTACTAAATCAAATGTAGCCTCAAATGAATGATGGAAATTATATTTCCAAAAATAATACCAGGGGATACTTATAATTTGTTTTTCTAAACTGTAAAATTTGAATAATTTCACGACTGAATAGGTTCTCTTATATAAATATGAAGGTAAACATTGGCACAGCAAGCAGGCATTAAATTATAAAAGCTTTAAGTATATTCTACCCCATCAGAAAACACCAAATATGAATCCCACAACTCAACGCAACGAACATTAAATGCAAGAAGTCACAGTGAAATTATTCATATTTTGACAGTTGAGAAAAATCAAACACATCCTAAGATCATTACAACACAAGTATACTATAAACAAAGTCAATGATATCCATACAATTAGGGACTTTAGTCAGTTATCTTTCCCTGATAAAATCTGAAGCAATCCAATTGGTAAGTAGGTCCTTACAGTTGAAATCCTCGGATTTTATCATTGAATTCCTATGTAAGGGTAACAAAATATTTCATCTAATATCTTTCTTGTTAATGAAGATATTAACAGAAGTGATGGAATTTAGATAGTTCTTTAACTTAAAAATAATTAGCTTGAATTTCAAACAAATTAATCAATATACAAAAAAAGTTATTTAAGATTTAATTTGGCAAATTAACGTTGAAAAGTAAGGGTAAAATCCGAGTAATCCAACTAATTAGACCTACCTATTTTAAAGAGTACACAAGGGGAAATAACTGACTCAAGTCCCTTATATAAGAAAGTGTACCATCTGAATAAAAGTTAGCCCTTACAGAAGTAGAACAAAAGCAGATAGGCTTTGTAAGCTAAATTCCAATGAAAAAAATGATCAATTTTAATATCTAATCTACCCTGTAGAGAAATATACAATAAATAAATTGAAATCCCCAGAGATGAATTTGAGTAAGTACACTGTATTATCATGTAAGGTATCATTGACACAACAATAAGACAGAATCAAAGGTGACCAGCATGGTCCAAAACCATACAAGACACTATGTATATATAGGATCTTCAATGGTTCGGGATCATGAAGATCATCTTTGTTTTTAACAAATTAATGATAATTAACAAAACGTAAAGACTTCCCGGTCAACATCATTACAAAACAGGAATATGGAACCATGAGTTGGTGGAAAAATGGACAACACTGCCAAAAACATAATGGTATGACATACATAAAACAAAAAAAACTTAGCTTTTGTCTTCTCTTCATTCTTTCAACTTTTCCATGTTCCTTGAGTCAAGTGTTTCACCATTTCTTGTTATTCAATATGTTGAGCTCATACATATGTGTATATAACAACACAGTAAACAACAACTACATCCATCCACATTTTATGGTAAACATCCTGAAAACATAAAAATATTACATTTTTAATAATATAATAACAATGTACAAGTTTTATCAGCACTGTTGAAAGTTGTTGGATAGCTGTCTGACTAGCTAAATTGGTAGCACACAAGTCTGCTGATCAAAGGGTCATAGGTTCAAACACCCAGCAGGGCATTCTTTCTCAGAGCTTGGTCATGAAATGATGAAATAATAATGGACGATCTCCCTCTTACTACTTATTCTATACTGTGAAGAGCAGTTGTCAATCACTGATGGAAGTATGTACCTACAGGTCGTTCACGAATACACTGCATATAATCATAGCCAGTTTCATGACACACCAATATATAGGGGTGTATTATTTTTTCAGTTTTATAGTTTAGTTATTTGGCACTTATTTTATAAACATACCATAGTCAGTATAACTTGGTTATAACATACTCAGTTATAACATACACTCTGTTATAACATACCATTTTTCCTGGCCCAATTTTCATATTTTGTATATAACATACTTAGTATGCTATATGGATTTGACATACCTTGGTTATAACATAGCTTTTTTCTTTGGCCCAGCGAGTATGTTATATCCAAGTTTTACTGTATATAAATTTAAAATGTGCATATACAGTATTAAGAATAAATGTTGAATGTCAAAATTGTATGTTTTAATCCGTAAAATGCTATTTATGGATCAGCTTACCCCTGCGTAATGTGACCATGGTTGACCAGGTTCATCCATGGTTATTTGACCATGGTTAAACCATGGTTATAACATGATTTAACAAAATAACAAATGGACCACCACGGTCTACAACCATGGTTTTGACAGACCATGGTTGAACCATGGTCTATAAACCATGGTCTATAAACCATGGTCAACCAGGGTCTTAGACCACATCCAATAACCATGGTTGATCATGCTCCAAGACCAGTGATGGTTCATTTGTTAAAAGGTTAAAACCATGGTTGATCGTGGTCAGCCACTCAGCCATCAATGGTTAATCTAAGCTTAGAACCACTGTCAACATGACCAACTAATAACTGCAAGCCATTTCAATATTATTTTTTTGAAAAATAAGTAAAACTGATTTTTTTCCTTCATACATGATCTTAATTACAAACTGCATTATAAACTGATATATTGAGTAATGTGGGATGAATTGAGTTTCACTGCCACTGGTATTCCACTTTGAATAGTATACTCGAACCCCATTGTATCGATCTATCCATTGTATCGTGCTATTTATTGATCTCGCGATATTTTGATTGCAACGCCACCTGCCGATTGTTACACCGTTAACTAGGTCAAATTTACTGTTGCATGGCTTTTGATAGAATTTTACGATGGAAACATGTCTATAGTAGCATTTTTTTGCATGATTTCTCCATTTATCCTCGTTTTTCTGCATGTTTCTGAAAGTTTCTTGTGTAAGATTCTATAAAACCCACCTCTGATGTCTTAATCAGCTTCCCTTTAAATGATTAATTATATTTTGAGAGAGAAGGACTCTGTCAGTATGTCAACAGTTGTAAGCGCTAAAACAACTCTGGCCTTCCATATTGTGAACTGTTTTCCCACAATGCATCGATACAATGGCGTGACGTAATATTTCCCTCAGACTTACCCCCCTTGTGTATATTGACAAGTTATTTGCCGAAATTAAAACTTATTGGAGAAACTTTGATATAACTAGATTAAATGGACATTAAAGACTATTGAAATACAGAAATAACAAGATAAATGGTTTATTTTGTTTAGAAATTTGATGTTTGCAATTAAGTAGATCGATACAATGGGGTTCCAGGCTATTTTGTCTAGTTTCAATGTAATTCTGATATTTCTGATATCAAGCTTTCTGCTCTTGATTGCAAATAATGAAAATAAATAAGCTACCACTGTTACTATTGAAAATTTGAAAGACATACAGAGTCAAACATCCCATTATAAAAACAGTTTATAAAAGCAATATGGTTATCCAAAAATTGTTATCCGAAAATATGTACACTTGTACTTACTTGTTTTTATTAATTGTGTCATGCTGCAGATTTTTTTAAATCAAATAAAAGATTTCCATATTGTCTTTGCATCTTTTATAAATAAGTTGATGATGCCTGATAACAATTCAACTTTTAGTAAAAAATCTTTTTTAAATTGGCGGTAAACAAACTCCTCACAGCGGTTACGTCACGCGTTGCTACTTTAACCACTGCCTTCACATGAATCACGTGACGCAAGTAGTACCATGTGACTAATGTTTTAAATTTAAACTGGCAATAACGGTAAGCCTAAAATGTGTTAGGCGGAATGTAGCGAAAAATAACATTGAATGGTAAAAAAATTGGTTGATTTACAAGTTCTGACAAAGAAATAAGATAAATTAAATAGAAATATATCATCATGTACCAAAACTGTTTAATTCATGAATAAATTACAACGGAAAGTGAGCAAGGTCGGGACTGAGCTGCGTTGTCCACCCAATAGGACCCTTTGTCCACCTCACGCTACTTACATGATGCTTTTGTTAAGTAATCTTCAGTATTTATGATTAAACTTTATGTATATGATACTGAATGATATATCATTTATATATTAAATGACTAAAATAAGTGCAATTATCCATTTAATATTTACTTTGCGTAACATTTTGTTATTTGTGCAATTTTACGCACTTTAGGTAACCGGTGTCAGGGTAAAATTAATCTTGGTTTTTTTACAAGTTATTTATTCATACTATTTATTTTTTCGCTTTATGTACTTTGAACATCATATTTTACTAAGAGAAGACTAAATTTATTGAAAATATTGAATTGTAAAAGAAAAGATGAAAAAAGTTTTTCGGCTCTCTGAGGGACGAATTTAACTTGTGGTGGCAGTGGTTATTGATTTGATAAAGGGAGATAACCGCTGCGGGGAGTTTGGGCGGTAAAGCACTTTCGGCCATTTTTAAATTTAAAAGTTGGTGTTAAAACCCAGTATATTCATAAAGTTAATACACAGTAGTCTCCCCTGAATTTAGGAAAAATGAAACTTTAGGCCTCTAAGTAATATTTTTCAAGGATCATAATACTACTTGACAATGGATAGATTATCCTGCTGTTTTATTATTTTTTTGTTTGGATTAAAGCCATAGCAATATTCCACTATATGCTGGGAATTCAGTGTCAAAAAGTTTTACTGTTTTTGAATTTATCAAGAACACATCATGAACAAATGATCTTCGTTAAAAGTTCATAAATAATTCATGATCTTAGTTCATAAACATTTGAAGAATTTGGTTTGTTCTTGTTTTGCTCTTGAACAGTTTGTGAACATGCTTTAAGAACAGTTCATGGACAAAAGTTCTTTAACTTTTGTTAAGAACTGTTAATATACAGTTCATGAACTATTCATAAATGTCTTGAAAGGTTCATGATTTCATGAACAACATTTCGCAGGGGAATAATTGCAAGTAAGGTCTGATTATTTTTTGTATGTATGTTTATATGTAGAATCATAAACAGGTCAAACAGACTCAAACTCCAGTAATGGTCAACCATGATCAACCATGGTCAACCATGGTTAGACCATGGTTGATCAATGTGAACCATGGTTTATTTATTGTGATCTTGGTCAACCATGGTCAATCATTATTCAAGACCATGTTTACCTAGCAAAACCTGGTTTGACTATGTGGAACCTAAGGTTGACCATGGTTGACCATGGTTGAACATGGTCAACCATGGTCACATTTCGCAGGGGTATTCACCTATTGAGTGGACAAGTCCAATGTTTAAAGTACAAAACACGCATGACCTAGAATACCACATGAAATAACTTGTTAAATAGCTACATTTATTTACAAATAGGCCTATAGTCAGACAATATTAGCATGAGCTTGAACTACCTCGTAAAAAATACATTATTTTGTCAGTTTCCATATGCATGTATACAAATTATACAATTATAAATCAATTGTGTAAACATGGCATGTTTTTGTACTTTGAATTTTGGACTTATTTGTTCATGGGGAAAGGTGTAAGTCCTCAATATTGTGGCACAGTAAAAGTCATTGTTCAGTACACTGCCCTCAAAAAGTTTCTTAACAATAAATTTAATTAAATTGCTACAATTTCTACGTTCAAATTTGAAGAACTGTCATTTTTTTGTTTATTTCAATTATTATTCATGCAATGGAAATGGAATTTCAATTTGTACATTTTTATTTTTTGAGTTGCAGCCAAAATCATCTATCAGCCTTGGAATCTATGGTCAATGTTTTTCAATGAACCAGAATCAAGTTTGAGATATTTTCCATAAAAAAGTATAATGATTAGAAAAAGCAAATCTGAAAATCATTTCCCATGAACTGCTTTTGCAACTTTTTTGAAATTCAGTTAATTAGGCCACACTAAATTGATTACTTGTTCTACGGATGCAGCGCACCAGTTTTCTTGATTTTGAAAAAAAAAAATTTTAATTTTTTTTCATACCGCCTGCACATTCAAAAACTCCACATCCAAAAAAAAGGTTTTTTTGTTACCGCCTGCACATTCAAAAACTACACTCCAAAAAAAAAATTTTTTTACCGCCTGCACTTTCGAAGAAGTTATGAAGAAAATGACAACGAGTCATATCGAGGCAGGCCTGACACAGGATCGAACCTGTGATCCACTGATTCATAGTCAGATGCACTAACCAAGAGGCCACCAAGGACAGGCTCAGATGAATTTGATAGCTATTTAATCGATTTTCATGATAATTATAACTGGTCCAAATCTGTACACAGGTTTACATTTTGTGGTAGTGGGTAGTACAATATATAGATTCTCTAAATAGTAGATCAGTTTGACTTAGTCCTAAATATAAGACCCTACATAACTTATTTATCATACGGATGCCCCGGGGAAATGGATTCTCATTTTCATGAAGAATTCATGAAATATTCATGATTTCTTCAAGGAGCAACTACATGAAGTCTTCATGGAAAAAACATGAACTGCAAATGAGACAAATGCATCATTCACTCATGATAACAGATTCATGAATTATTCATGAAGTTGTTAATGCATTACAAATGCATGAAATTAAGCATTGCCTGTTTATGAAGAATTCATGAAGTTTTTATTACTTGATCTTCATGAAGAATGCAAGAAAATTTCCTGGAAAAGTACTTCATGAAAAATTCATGCATTATTTTGTTCTTTATTTTAATGTCTCATTTGCACTTCATGTTTTTTCATGAACACTTCAAGAATTAATATTCTTAACAAATCATGATCATATTTGTGCTTTTCCTGAATATTTCATGAATAATACAAAACATTATCTTAGTACATTATTAAAATTCACTTCACACTATTTCCTGAAATAATCATGTAGTATTTATTTGTTTACAGCGCTTTTTTTCAGCACTTTGGGTAGGGGCGTGGGGCCTTTTTACATACAGAACATTTGGGGAAATTTTATCACAATTTCTTAGAAAGGGGAACAAAATATCCAAGGTAAACTCCAAATTTGGGGAAAACTGCATGATTTTTTAAATTTTAAAGAAATTTCAAGAGGGGAAGGCGCCTTTTAACGGGCCCTTTTATATATGGAAAAAAAGGCCTGGTTTATATCAAAAATAAAGTTTGATCTTTATTATAGAACATATGTGAAACATTCTTAAAACAAGAAGTGTTTATGATGAGATTATTTGATGATCAAAACTTATGAGGTGAACAACAATAATGAAGTGTTGAATGAAAGTTGGTAGGTCTAAGAAAAAAGGAAAAACATAATCAATCAAGTTAATCAAAAAAGTTTGATCAAATTAGCTCTGCATAAACATGATAAGATCTTTAGTGAAAAACTCTTATTGACGTCACCCCAGCAGGTAGTTCTTTAATTCATGAATACTTCATGAATTGCAGTTTATAAATCTAGCTCACAGTTCATTACCATACTGCCTACTCTCCATTGCATCAGTTCGAAAGATTCACTCGTACTCGTTCACTTTCTACCTCTGCTAAAATACTACGTGCAAACGGATATTTCTATTTTTAGACAGAGACATAAACATTTAAATCGCATGACTGCCACGTGGTTTTTAAAAATAGATGCAAAAAATTCTCACGCCTGTAATTTCAAAATGTCGAAATGCAAAGATGTTGGACAGTTTTGCATTAGTTAGATAATGGAAAAATAACAAAAATGAAAGTAAACATTGATCTTTTTGAATGCGCATCTCTGATCTTTTAACTGTAAACATAGAGCAACTTATTGAACTTAAATACAAAGTGTAGCCACGCTATATATGACGTCATACGAGGTTGCGTTCGTCACTAGTATGATCATACCATATAAGGCGTTGTTTTCCCGTTCAACCAATGAAAATGCGTATTAAGTTTTTCAGCTAAATTGGAATTTGGTCAACTTTCATTGGTCGTTCAAAGGTTCATAGTAAAGGTCAATATCATAAATCGACTAGTTTTAAGGCAGCAGGTGAATGTAATGTATTCACTGAGCTGCGAGGGGAGTGTACATACTGCCACAAAATTAATAATTTTCATATGAAATTTAAATAGACCTACTAGGTTATAATACCATGCATCTTTTTATTAGAACAGTGTATCATTATAATGAATTTAAAAAAAAGATTATCCGAAAATTTGCTATCCGAAAATATGTACACTAAAGTTAAAACCTTACTTGCCTTAGCTAATATAGCAGATTTTTATAGTACATAGATGTCTATATAATCTTTGCATCTTATAGTAGCTGATGATGGTAACAGATCTCTTAATTTATTTCCACTCTTGGTAAAATTTTCCTTTTCAAAATGTTGAGCGGGAAACAAGGCAGCCATGCTTGTTGAAGTTATTCATGGGAAGGATAAAAACAAAGCATGTCCAAAAGTGTTTACATTGTATTTATTAAATACACAGTAGTTTCCCCTGAAAGCATTTAGTACTGGGCCTGTTAGTTACATTTTAAGGATCACCATACACATTTTATGAACCATTGATAAATGCCAAGCTGTTTTACAATGTATATCAATCATTTTTGATACACTATTCATCTACATGTGTATTTTAAGGTCAATTTTCTTAAGAAGATTTCAAGAATTGTAGTTATAGAAATATTATAAAATATTCATAACTTTTTGTCAGGAACTGTGAGTTATGAATGTTTTCAGAAATAAATATTATAAAACAGTACAGAGAATGTTCATCTTCTTTTTTCAAGAATTTTTCTTGAATTATGTCGGCAGGGAATTAGATACATTATCTATGTCTCTGATGTCGGTAAATTTTCATTCATGAAAAAATCTTGATTAATTCTTCTACTACTTCATGAATATTTCAAGAATTTTTTTAAATTGTCAATAATGCTTGATATCTTCATGAAGTGGACCAAATGACACTTCATGCATAAAACTTCATGAAGTCAGATTAAGAAGTAATGAAGAACAGTTCATGAATAATTCATAATGGTGATGAAAAATGCATGATTGCACGGCTATTGTGATCTGATATTTTTTTAAGCGGCTTTTTTTACTGAAAAAAATCACATGATCATGCAATTGTTTGTAATAAAACAATAAAACAATATATAACTTCCATGTTTATGCTTCAAAATGAAAATCTAAGTTCAAAGTTAAAGATGTTGTTTAAATTCAGACACATATGTTCACACATTTTATTAAGCATCTCATTGATTTTCAATTTTTTTCGCTCGCTCGCCCCATTTTTTTCCCAAAAAAACGTAGAACAAGTAATCAATTTGGTGTGGCCTTACAATATTAATTGTGAATGAATGAAGGAACTTTTGGAGGGCAGTGTATAAGTAAATTTTTTAACTAGGTGCATCGATTTACCAAAAGAATTGTCTACCAGTCAAAAATAAGGATGGATGAAAACATTCAAAAATATTGTTTTATCATTTACATAAAACAAGTGCATGAGTATTTATTTACACTCTTATTCAATGAGCCACACAAACTGAATTAATAATTTTGTTTTCACAAGAATTTAAATACTTTGAATCTATTCAAAATAGCATGGACCCATGTGTTTACCATATAAATGGATGAATCCAAAATTTTAAGTACAATTACATGCCATGTTTCGATAATTGAATTATACATGTATTTCCCCCGAAATTTATATAAAAAGACAAAATTAGACAGTAAATACTGAGTCAAAAAAGTTCTTGCAAAAAGGTCAAGCTCAGGATAATATTGTCCAGCTTTAGTACTGTTTTTATTATGCATCCGCACAGCTAGCTAAGTTGGTAGCTCGCAAGTCTTCTGATCAAGGAGTCGTGGGTTCAATTCCTGGGCAGGGCATACTTTCCTGGAACTCAGTCGTGAAATTATTTCTACAGCCATTCTCCCTCCTACCAATGATTCTTAATTATGTAGGGCAGTTGTCAGTCACTGACAAAAGTATGTTGGTTAATTTGTACATTCAGATATTTAGCCTTTCCAGGAACAGTGAGTAGGTTGAATGACTGCCCTTGTATGAACTGTACAATAAAAACTGAAAACTGTTCTACTTACCAAAGAATGCAGGATAGACACAGTGTCACAGTGTTGAGTTCAATGTTTGATAAGACCATGTACATGTATGTATCAATACCAAAGCCATCAGATCTGTGTTGTTTGGTAAGACATCAGATGATATGATGATGCACAATGAAGTCTGTGATATATGAAATAGTCAAAACATAGAGTAAGTTTATCAGTATGTACGTACAAGGCACCTGTGGGTACAATAACAAACATATAATAGAATATATTCGGAGTTAAAATATTTGGGTTTTCCCAGCAGTCATCAAACAAAACACAATGTAGCTCAAGGTCAGTGACCATGTGCATATATTGTTAATAATTGGGTACTGTTGCATTTGATGAAAATCAAAATGTTAAAAAGTTGGCTTATTTAATGATTATATGTATCCAGTCATATTCTATATATTTATAATTAATATAAATTATATAATAAAATTTACTTGACTAAAAAATCTTAGAAGCCAGAACTAACTACAATGTGTACAAAGAACAACAGGATATAATCTATGTTTCTTACTTTTCAGCAATAAAGTGTAAAAAGTGTAAAAAAAACTACCAATGTATAGCATGTGCGCAGATGGAAAAAAGCATAAATTGGAAATTTTGATAAAATCTAAAAATAAGAAGATGATCACTAGAAAACAGAGACATAGATCTAACTTCCTGCTAGAAAACAGTGTCTTCTGCTGACCAAGTCAGACGAGCAACTTTACTGAACAAATGCATCATCATCATAAAATACATGAATATCAGTATTATATCTTAAAGACATGTTATGCTAATTGGCAGACTCATAATTGTAAACCTGATTCTTCTCAATAGCAGAAAGTCGATTATCATTGATCAGTCTAACATTCTCGTACCCAGAGTCTAGTAGGATTCTCAATACCAGTTATATCGTGAATCTTGATAATCTCTGGGTACGAGAATGTGATCAGTTGACTTTCTAAACATTTTCCATTCACTCATTTCAACTATTAAACCACGATTCAAGATTTTTATCATAAATAAATGAAGATTTTGTATCAGAGACACACGCATATCATAACATATCGACACAGATTTAATAAATAAGCATTTTAAACAAAATAAATTCCAAATAACAAAGTTAGAAAATTCAAAATGTCTTACCAGTATAAAAGTATCCAAACAACTGATTAAACAGGTGCGAGCTTCGAAATTTCATAAACAAACATTTCACACATTTTACCTATTGTCTACACCATTGTATTAGGTATCAATAGAGCGCACGTGAATTAAGTTTCGCTCACGGTTCTCAACCAATCAGAACGCGTAAACCGCTAGTGATCTTGAGGTTTCATAAATTTGACTGCGGGACAAAACGCATCGACTTAAAAGATTAGAAAATTATTCGTGGCTACCTCTCGGATGATTCCGTAAATTGACGATCAGTGTTAGCACGGGAATAACCGAGGTGTACCGAATATATTGTCAGTCTAAACCAGATATGAGAAACGTGCACCGAGCCAACGACAATCCCTGTGGTCACCCATCTTACCATTAACCTTGCAGCCCATTACTCAATATGTAGCAGCGTATGTCAAAAACTGACTTTAACGTTCAGGTGGAAAATATGTACATGTATGACTATGAACAGTTACAAAACTGCGAAATGTGAAATACATAATGTACCGTACGTAAACCTTCCCTCCATTGAACATAGGCAAAATTAATTTAAACTGAATTAACAATGCTTTAAGTATCATACACAATTTAAGGTACGTGTAATAAGTTCAAATTTTGCTTAAACCATTCTAACTGTTTCAAAACAAAAACTTCAAAAACCCAGCAATACAAAAATTCATTTTTCGTAAAAACTATTCACGACACGACTGGAACGCTCTTGAAGAGGATATCGCATGAGCCAGGACAATCGAAAGCTCTCCGGGGTCGCAACTGACCACACCGCTCTCCCCGACGTATCACGCCAGCAGTGGTCACTGCGTCGTATATATACAGATACATATAAAGTAATAAGTTTATACATTTTTTCCTTGTCCTGAAAACTAAGTATCCTTTTTACTCAGTTTGCGAATAATTCCCAAGATTTTCAGAGGAATACAGTCTTTTTAACCAGTGGGAAACAAAAAATTTATGAGTGTTATCCCAGAATGTTTTTGTTTAAAGACACATCACGATGGACATTATGGGGACTAAGTCTACCATCCTCCCTGCGTTTACGGACCAACGGTTATTTTCTCGAATTGAACAGATGACCGAATTTTATAGCCAAGTAGTAACCATTTTGTGCCCTTTCCTCTCTACGGGTGCCCTTATCTCAATGTTCAAATTTTGGTCACGCAGAGAGAAAAACCTAGTGAGTAACTAAAATCTGACGATTGAAATGTCGGAGATAGGCACCTCTTCGATAATCTACGCAAATATACATTTATCAAATATAGATGTATTTGCGTCGAATTTCTCCAAGGCGTTCCCAATGGGAGAGGGGTGGGATTATCGAATGAACCACCCTTAAAACCGATTCGTTTAAGAAAAATTTGCACCGTTTTTCATCTCGTTCATTAATTGTTTGCATCATTAAGGCGTCGATAATGTAAAGGCTAGCATGGCTGCATTTCAAACAGTCGATTCTGTTTAGATTCCGGGCCGATCCCCATTTTTCTTGGTTTTTTTGCATTCTCGTACCCTGAGTCTAGTAGAATTCTCGATACTTGTACTGATAACCTCGGGGTACGAGAATGAGATGTACTGTTAGTAAGTAAACAACGGTGGATAGATCTAAGTGCAAAACATTGGTAAGGTCTAGATTTATTGTTTATAACTAGACAACGGTGGATAGATCTAAGAAGGTCTAAATCTATGTAGCCGACACGTGACATAAACAATCATAAGTTGCAGGTAAAGTGAACTAACCTCAATAAATCATTATATCGAGAGAAAGAACAGTTTTGATTTATCTCCCTTATTTTAACTGTAAAGCGTATGTATAAATCTACCCAAATCTTCATCGAAAGAAATGTTCCGAGTAAAGATGACAAGCACGATCCCGATTCACCAAAGACAATATAAATATATTGAATATAATATAGGACTTATGCATTTCTAAGTCGTTTTTAACGCGCAGGCCAAATGGTTTAATTTCGTTTGGTTTGTTGTCAAATTTTTCAATGTAATTTGGTTTGAAAACTACTTTTCGCGCCGGGTTACTATTGTTAGAAGATATTCGAGTTGCGTATTGTAATGAAAGCTTCTGTCGACGTAATTTTAATGATGGCTCGTTAGCTTCAACATAAAAACTTTCAATAGGCGAAGTTTTAAATACACCAAGGGCGATACGTAAGCCCTGGTTATGTATTGTATCAAGCATTTGTAAGTACGATTTACGTGCTGATCCATACACAATTGACCCATAATCAGTTGATCAGAAATCAGTTGATACAACTATTAATAAATTTGGGAGAGAATTGCTCTCATTTTGCCAAACCTTTACATGCTATATAGCCAATGGATGCTTACCCAACTTACCCGAGAATATTGGAAATACTTCCATCAATGCCAATGGGAGTAGTACAGTTGATTATTATGCAACTTTTGTATTTTTGTCCAAACATTAATATGCTTATTCAGTCCACATCGTGGTGCCATCTCGATGTCATCGTACCAAAATACGATGGCGACATGACGGTATCACGAGGCTCGCGTAGTCGTGATGCCTTCCTAAGACAATCGCAAAAATAAAAATTATCTTCTTGTTTTCCTCGTATTGTCTTCTTGATGCGAAAAATGCTAGATGGCACCGATGATCACACGGAGTAAAGACGAAGACTACACGATTAACAAGAAGGCTTTACGACGGCCTTACGATGCCCAAAATTGACGTACGAATTCAACACGAAAATGAACCTTTGCAATGACTTCCTGCAAGTTTTTGGCATGTTAAAAATTTTGCGACGGCTCACGAAGTTGTCGCCGGAGTCTGAAAATTCAGCCGGTGATCATGCGATGGCAAAAGATGCCTTCACGAATGGCGCGATCTTATAACGATCAGATCCGAAGTTAAACTTTTCTTTATTCGTATGTCCATCTAGTGCTAATATCGGGACAGTGTGTCACCTACATTAACGGACACATTTAGCTGTCCTATTGGCTTAAGACAGGGTTGTAGCCTAAGTCCCATACTGTTTACATTATGTATCTATGGATTTCATGGTCTTTTACGTGCAACTGACGTGAAGAGGAATTCAACTGTATCCCGATTTGTAGAAATATTTTTATTAATGTTTGCAGATGACATTGCAACGATTGCAGACAGTATAAATGGCCTGCAGAAGCAACTTAATATTCTTAAATCATATTGTGATACTAGTAAACTTAAAGTAAATGTTAGCAAAACAAAAATTCTGGTTTTTAAACGTGGAGGTGCACTTTCAAACAAGAAAAATGGTGCTTTGAAAATGAATACATAGATGTACATGTAGTTAATGGTTTCACTTGCGTAGGTTTATATTTTTCGAATCGATTGCCATTGTATAAAATGTCTGAGGCAGTTGGTAAAAAAGCAAAACAATACCGATCAAGAAACACAGACCGACATAGAGATGGTGTCAATGGAGACACAAACAACACCCACCACTCAGTTACCAACTTTCACAACGTGTATAGGATGTGCTACAGACCACCCCAGTCAGACTCACCACATGGAGAAGGGGGGGGGGGCTGCCTATACACAATTCACGAGACTCCAGAAGAATGGCAATCGTCACCAGCTTCACAGAGTATACTCAACAGCACAGACTGTGATTCATCAGAAAACAGAAGACATCTATACCAACCTGACGTCTCACCCATTACACCAGACGAACAACAACCATACATGCCACAGGTGTCGCCAATCAGTTCACCAGAACCAGAAGTACCATACGCACCACAAGTATCGCCAATTAGTTCACCGGAAGAGCCCATGGACATACAGCCAGTACACATGTCGCCACCCTTCACTGCAACTCTGGCTCTAGAACTACCCAATACGCCAAAAAAAACACCAAGACTCAACCTATACAAGGCTTATCTTTCTGTCTGCTAGGATTGGCGCAATAATCCCTGGCATACACATATCATCTCCATCAAAGGTATAACGACTGATATGTAATGCGTCTAAGTATATATTTTACGAAGTCTTATGAAATAGTATCGTTTCAAAAAGCGTCCTTGTAGTCAGTAGAGATGTTACAACGTCTTATGTAAATTTAATTGTTTGAGTAATTTGTCTGTGTGGTGTGTGAATGTGTGTGTGTGTGTGTGTGTGTGTGTGTACGTAGTTGTAGGATCAGTTTAAAGATCGAAGTTAATGAATGGTTAAGTGATTTTTGTTAATTTTCTTACAGTTAACGTAAGAATGTTATTGAATTGGACCCAATCTGATAAAAACTTTCAAAAATTTTCCGCTTGCCTACTTGCCAATTTAGATCTGACTGTTTTCTTACGAAGGTCACTGTCAAGAGACCTTTTCTCATTGTTATATTCAAGACGAAATTTTAAGTTTATGAATTTGTTTACATTGTATACAGTGCGCAGTTTGAAATGAGCAGTCAAATCGCAGACTGTGACATATACCGCTGTTAAATTAGCTCGCAGACCGCAGTCTAAAAATAGAAATTACGAAATCAAAATGCTATAATAAGTGTTTTGTCTAGATGGAAACTACACATCGATTGGTCGAAATAAAGGTAATCTCGACGTGATCCTCAACGGGAACTTAAGTGCTCCTGTACGACATCGCTCTACATGATATTTGTTTACAAAGATTGACCAGGAATTGTCCCTTTTTCTTGCAAGAAAATATCTATAGTGTCCGCTTGTTCAGTCTAACTGCTGTGTTAATATCATTGGTATATAGTTTTTGAACCAGGGCAATGTTAACTACTTTTTTAACGCCAGATAATGAACCCTTTTATTACAGACCTTGTCACCTAAGTGTACCAAAATGTAGAATCAATTATCCTTCTCATTTGTTTAAAACTGTATTTACTTTAACAAAATATGTCCCTAATTTAAAACGCACAATTTATCATAACATAAAGAAAACTAACTTTAAGTACTGCTCAACAAAAACCTGATAATATGGATAGTTACATAACATGTACAATACGTTTAAATGTATAAATAGAAAAGTAGGAATATGCATATTCATAACAGTGTATGTAACTCAATTCACTTTACATATAAGAAAATCATCGCTTCAATACCTATATAATGATGTATTCTAGGAGTTTTTTTGTATACAAGGCTAGTCATTCAATATAAAACGCATCTCTAAAACCCTTTTTTATTTGAGTAAAAATCAGTACAAAATATGTCCTCACAACTTCAATTATCTGTGCAATTTATTTTTTCCTTAACAAACAAGTGTCATTTAACTGTCCATTGTATGTATACGTTGTTGCACCACTAATTCTTCTATCCATCTTCAAAACCCAACAAATTCAGTGCTTTCAGTGCTTTGATTTTCACAACCCTCACAGTATATTGATGGTATACGATGTTTTGATCTTAATAAAATTGGGCCAATCAAAATACGAGAATTTAACATTTGGCTTTTTTTATCATTTGTCATTGGCGCAGGTGTACGAGATTTTGACAGAATATGCGCTAGTATGAATAGCTTCCCTTGGCATCAAAAAGTGATTTTCAGAAAATTTGCTCTATACGAGGTTTTGATATTAAGCCGACGATATTTTCTTCTGTTTGTAACTTTCTTTACAATTATGTTGTTCAATAAATTTGTATTCGTTCAGAATAGTTTTTTGCTGGTTTCTTTCCTTTCCCTGTACCGTAACAAAATAGTTGAATGTCATTCAACTGGCATAGACGTATACATTATCATTGCTAATTTAAATCGGTTTATACGTACAGAGGTATTGTAGTGAGTATTTAATTAAGAGAGGTTGAAAACGCAGAGCAATAGGCAGGTATCATAGTTAAGCAACGTATTGTAAGGTTAGTGGTTGGATGGGTGACCGTTGTAGATAAATGTAAGCTCGATGCGCGTTACACTAATGATTTTAGTTTAATGTGTGCACCACTTAGAGTGGAATGAAATTTTACTATAATTCTATTGTATACTGAACCAAAAAAGAAACTTTCGCCAAGTTTGATTGTAGATATGTTAGTATAGTTTCAATTATTTTGGCCGAAAGCTTACATTTTTGTAAAATAATGTATTGTGGTTCTTTTAAAATCGTCATTTTGGAGGAACGGATCAAATTGATTGCTGAATTTTAAATTAAAATAAGGTAGGGGTCGTTTCTAAAGTTAACAATCAGTAGCCTGAGTGACCGCCGTGGTGAGCTGACTGTCTGACAGCGACGTCGCACAAGTTTGTTAATGTCAGCCTGTGGAATATTATTCCATTCTTCAAGCAATGCAGCTCGAAGGTCGTCGATGTTGATTGGAGGGTTCGGACGTCGACGTATGCGTCTATCCAGATTATCCCAAAGATGTTCAATATTGGGTTCAAATCCGGACTTCTTGAGGGCCAGTCGTCGATGAAATCAACGTTATGATTTTGTAAATACTGTATTATTGACACGAGTAACAGTTTTACAAGTTACTACATGTATATATGTGTGTACATCTAAGTGGTACGCTTGAACAACTGGCACATACTTTGCGAAAGTTTCTTTTTTGGTTCAGTATATATTAATTGAGTTCACAACGTCATAATTGTACAAATTTATTACTTTGTAGAACAGCATGTTTAGAACATTAAATACAAACCTAGCTACCTTTTAAAGAGTTTGACAATCAATGGTTTTAATCGTATTTTATGTTTATACAGCAAGACAAATATCACGGATAAAGTAAACATATATAAAGTTAGAATAATGAAAGCAACAGTATCAGTTTTAGTGGAGGTATCAATACTTAGATTAATTAACCCAGTAAATATATTAGCTATAACAAAGAACACGAGTCCATTATAGTTGATGGCTTCAAGTACATCGCTGGAATCGTCGGTTGTTTCCTTCTTTAAGATATCTGAAAAAAAAATAAGATACTTATAGGGCTCTGTTTTTATTTTCCATTGGTCTCTACAATGTTATTCGTTTATCCCAGACTTTGGCTTCAGTAATAATCATTGCAAAAAAAGATGATCCTAGATCTTAGGTCAAAATCGTATATCCAGTCAAGCTTAAACATAACCAGACTCTTATAAGAAAGGATCTTTCGGAATGGAATAGATACGGCGGTGCTCATATAATGTAAGCATTGAATTGCATAGAAACTGTTGAAACGCTAGACGAGATCACTTTTAAACATACCCGTTCAAAACGTAACAACTAGATTTTAAAAATACCTCTCCAATATGGCGGTTAGTAAAGAATAATAGTACATACTTGATAATTGATTAGAATGACCACATCTATGTTGAACAAATGCTTCTAGTATGTTACCTAATACATTTAGTATCAATGCTAAAGTATATAATCCAATCTGAAAATGTTAATATTGAACATTATATGCATTGCAGACTACAATTGTTCAGCAATTGTTTTTAGAAACTAATAAACATAATGCGATATTATCTACTGTATATAAACAGTTAAATTAATATCGATGGCTTCGATCTGTTATGCCACCTTGATAAATAGCAAATGCGCATGCAATTTGTTTCAATTGTCTTGTAAATGGTAGTTTAGTGTATATGAATTAATTCAAGCTTAATTGTGAAAGAAGTCAGTACCAACATTTAAGATTGTTTACTTTTAAGTACTCTCTCTTACCCTTTAATTAAAGTAAATAGGACCAAGGTTTTTGAACGCAACTATCCACATCTCTCGGTCCAGCGTGGTAACGTACCTAATTAACTAGTTCCTAAGGAAATGGTTGCTAGACTAGGTAATCAATGCGTACATTACAGGATGACGAGCGGGTCTGTAGCGCAGTTGGTTGTATGCTTAGATTTCGAATCTCGTTTCCAGACGGGGGCGTGGGTTCGAATCCCAGTCTGGACGAGTTTACATTCCATGAAAATTTGACTATAATGTCAATTTTCCTCCATTATTTATGTATATAGAGAAATTGTCGGCCTTATGGAAAGGCATGCGAGTTCTTGTGATAGACATTGGTCCAGGTAAGTTAGGTAAAATGATTGGCATTAAACCCACTTAAAATAGACTGAAAAGACTCATGAATATAATACTTACAATAAAACATAAATATGAAAGGTTGGCAAATTTTCTTGATGGAATTTCAATATACGATGTTAGTTCTAACATTAACCATGATGAACAACACAGTACAACCATTAAACACAACAAAACAACAACATCCGAGACTGTCTCTCTAAAATATACAACATAGGCTACAACACATCTATGAGTTAAATTTGCAAAGTAGAGTAAATTAACTTTCGTCTTGGATACGCCCAAGTCAATCTATTTTCCAGTTCGACATCACGTGACTTACTTAATTGGCTTTAAGTTCTTTAAATTCTACCTAGCGCACGCGAAGAGAGGAAACTGCTGGTGGGACAATCAAATACTTGCAAAAAGCGGGTTAATAGTATATTAAGGTTAAGTAGTTATACGAAACCACACAAAACGATAGTTGCTATTCGTTAAGATGAAAATAACGTGAGAATGTTCATGTTTTTAATAAATTGCTATATAACGTGATTACGGCTTCGCATGCTTAATCGACCATTATTTAACATTTTGTTATATAATTACAACAAATTACATCAATAAATTTTAATTGCAGACATCAATGATAATTTATAGCTTCTTTGATCAATTGATCAAATATGATAAAATGTGTATTGTCTTTATTTAACTTTTTTTATATATCATTGCATAAAAAGGATAATAACCGCTATTTGAACAAACAGCGGTAAGCACAGGCGGCCAGCACGGACCCAAAGCAAAAACTATATAATTATATATATTATATTTTATACATATAGTTTTTGTTTGTTTTTGTTGGGTTTAACGCCGTAGCAACACATTGTATAGTTCATATAACGGCGGTCAGTCAACCTACTCACTTCTCCTGGAAAGGCTAAATCTCTGGATTTAGCTGTTAACCAACTACTAAGCGCATATTTCGTCAGTGACTGACAACTGCCATACATAATTAAAAATTATTGGTAGGAGGGAGAATGATCGTAGAAATATATTTTCATGACCAAGCTCCACGAAAGTATGCCCCGCCCGGGAATCCAACCCACGACCCCTCGATCAGTAGACTTGCGTGCAACAAACTGAGCTAGCCGGGCGACTGTATATGCATATATTAAGGTATATTACTTAAAACTGATAGTTTTTTAACCAAGTTCAATTTGAGGTCATTTCTCATTTATAAATAATTTTATTTCACAAATTAAAACATGCACTCGTAACTAAGGCCTCGCTCTTTCGAATGACACCAACATCTTTTGCACACGTCGAATAATAAGTTCATAGGTCGATTTTAAATATCACAAGCAAAAGAGATTAGTTTACTCGACACAGTAGTCGTAAGAACTAAATACACACTTAACGTCAAATTTTGAACCATTTTTTTTTAGATTTAATTAATCACGACATGAATGAAGGATACTCAGCATGTTCAAAACTTCAACAAACGGATATTTTAGACATGGACAATGAGTATGACAACTGACCTACGAAATATGGCCAATGAAGTTGGAATGCATTTTATGACCTTACCTTCGTCTCATAAATACTGCACCAATTTCAACACAAATAAAATATATGGCAAGATATCCAATTGACGAAACTATGCCTTCTCTGTTTGCGTCAAGTAAATTGTCACGTGACATGTCACCATGGATACCACGGAACATAAAATCACGAAATGATGGTATCAGTAGAATACATTGATGAACACATATAATAACCGGCCCTAGACATTTTCGTACCCGGGAATCTGTCAGGCTTATTAATATAGTGGAACCAAACTGAAATACAAACAAATAACAATAGTGAACCAACTTTCTACAAAACAAATATCATTCTAAGAATAAGAGAGAAAAATCGAGAGAAAGGAGGGAGGAAGGAATAAACACTGCAATTGTCTTGAATGTTTGTACACAATTAAAAAAAACCGACAACGTTACTACATATATCATAAGCGTTCAAAAATTGGAAATTTTGCATGAATATAATTGGTCTACCACAGCCGTACTTATCACTAACCTCAAATATACAAGTACATTTGATCTGTGATAGAGAACGAGTAAGAGCAATACAAGTTTTCATGAGCAAGCAAATTACTTGGAAGTGTGTCTCATAAACAAGGCATTATTTGGTGCTTGCAGGGTTCCCTTATTGAATAAGATTTCGATGACCTAGGGATAATCGTTATCTAGGCGGAACATAAAAATAGTAATAATCTCTAAAAATGAACATTTACTATTTTCAATGTAAACGTATGCCTAAGCCAGAACATCTAAGTACAACAACTCATTTTGAACGATTTCGTGAGTTCAATGTAACTATTTTGAAAATCAACTTCCTTATCTTCTTTCCGCATCGGTTTGTCCTCGACAACGTTCCTTACACAATGGCAATTTCATTTATAGTGAACTGTCTCATATCTTAGGTCATTACTAATTCCTTAACGTCTTTTTGTAATACTATTTAAATATTGATATTCTGTATGTATGTAAGACAATGTAAAGTATAAGACATTTACCTTCACTGTGGCTAATGTAAAGAAGAAGTTCCAATGTTTACCATATTCATTAGATGTAAAATGATAACCTATATAAGACATTACAGTATATCTTAATATACCTAGAACTATCAATGGTAGAGTGTCTATTGTTGCTTTCTTTAATATACTTCTGAAACTATAAAACCAACAAATACAATCTAAAACTTATTATTGGTATCCTCGGAACAATAGTCCAGTGGTAAGACGCATGCTTTGGAATCGAGAGGTTCTGTGTTCGAAACCAACAAGGGATACTGCTAATTTTCTTGAGTAAAATGTTTATCTGCGATTGCTTCACTTAACTCACGTATCTATGGGTTCCGGTCTACGGGGGTGGTATATGTAGACTGCACTAAGCAAATAAAGACTCCCCAGGAGGATTGATAGATAGATGCCAGTAAGCTAATAAACTTGCCGCGAAATCAGATCAAAACAGGACCAACGGATATGTTTCTTAGTTTACTAACTCTTCTACCACATCCTCGGTGGCTTTTATTTGCTTCAAGTGGAATGAAAATATAAAAATAACGAAACACTCACAAGCGAGTTAAGGAAAAAGGAATATCAAAACTGAAATATCAAAATCTAAATATACACATAATGCGATACCTGCTTGTGTTTATGACACCTCGTGCTTCCGGTGATACGATGGCGTTGGAACAAATATAAAATCCTAGCCCAGTATCCATTAATGATGTTCCATAGATTCTAGATTTCTTGAAATATACTGGAAACAATGGAAAGTCCACAGCAAGTATTGAAATCGCTGTTAAAATGTTAATATATGATCGACTATAGGAAACCCTGGAAGGAAACTCCACTTTTGTTTCTAAAAATAAAACATTTTCTGTAGATTCCCATCGTCCTTGGCGTAACTTCCGGAATATGAGAACAGCCGCGCATGCGCTCGTTATAATAAAAATTTGGAAAGCTTTGGTGTGCCATACTGTAACTAGTAGCTCAGCCGGTAAAATTGTCACACAGAAGTCGAAGATCACTTTTAACCTATAAAAGAAGAAAAAAAATACTTATTTTATAAACTGAAGTATATTACAGTTTGCGAATGAGCACATTTTGTTTTGTTTTTTCAATTAAGAGAATAGTTTTATATCAATCTCCGTAAACAGATATCCTGTAGAGCGTACATGATCTCTAAGGTTCCCATGGAGGGTAACGTCGAGATGATCTTTTATATCGACCAATCATTGAGTAGCTTTCTTCTAGACGAAACACTTTTGATAGCATTTTGATTTCGTAATTTCTATCTTTTACCAAGGTTTACGAGCTAACTTAACAGCGGTATAATTCACAGTGTGCGATTGGACGGCTCATTTCAAATTGCGTGACGTAGACGATGTAAACAAGTTACTAAACAATGATTTCGTCATGAATATTATAATGAGAAAAGGTCACCTGAACGTGACCCTCATACGAAAACGGCCAGTTCTAAATTAGCGAGTAGGTGAGCGGAAAATTTTAGATCGGGTTTTTAATCAAATTTAGTTTTATATATAACTGATAGTTTGTGTTACATATTTTTAAGATATATAATAACCTTTATTGGCTTTACATTTTATCGACCACAGTATGAAGTCATTGGCATTTTAAAAATATATACATTTGTGATTTAATAGACACCGTTGAGCATGGCAAAATTATAACACTTTGGCCAACTGACATAAATGAAAGCAGAAAAATATAATGATAATTGTACTAAGTTACTGAGTGCAACACTCTTATTACAGAGTAAATTTCAATAAAGATTTGAACTAGATTGAAGTGCTTTATAATGTCACTGATATCAACCACACTGTTAAGTATTGTACATGTAATATGCAGCAAACAATATAAAATTCTAAATACATAATCTTAATAAGTATATTATAATTCTTATAAGCCGGTACATGACATACATATATGTAAGCTACCCAAGTCTACTAACTGTATGAGTAGGTCAGGTCAAATATAATGTACTTTTTATACAGGGATATTTGCCATGTCTAGATTAAAAGGTTAATGCTGATTTAATAAGTCTATCACCTGTCTATATTGTAAGATTTTCACAGGATTAAGTCAATACATGCACTTTAACATGTATAGTACTTCAGTTTTTAATATCACAAACTTATTATAGTGTTGCCCGACTGGTCAGTTCGGTAAGCTACGCTTCCTTCAATCTAAGGACGTTCTTTCGAGTTCCGGTTGGAACCTACATACAAGAACTTTGATAGAAATTGGTCATAGCATATTATCTATGACTATTCTACCTTCGACTAATATATCATAAATGACGTCAATTTTGGTAGTCACTTACTAAGATTTGAGCTTAGAACTAGTAAAACACTTAGGTTTAATAATCTAAGTCGTGTCATGGACAGTGAACAGGTCGAGTAACCATCACAATAAGATTGAACATAAATTTGAAAAGTTTGGCACCATAAAACAAACAAGGTAGATCTTATATCATATCATATCATATCATATCATATCATATCATATCATATCATATCATATCATATCATATCATATCATATCATATCATATCATATCATATCATATCATATCATATCATATCATATCATATCATATCATATCATATCATATCATATCATATCATATCATATCATATCATATCATATCATATCATATCATATCATATCATATCATATCATATCATATCATATCATATCATATCATATCATATCATATCATATCATATCATATCATATCTATTATAATGCATATCATTCTCATATTCACCATATCATATCATATAATATTTACCAAAAAGGTGTATTCCTGGAAAAACTTGGTTTATTATAAAGTCCAATGAGCACGTTTTTTATCATTCCGGGCCATATAGCGGCGGCTATTACTATAGCTATGAACTCCGGTGAAACACTGTCCAAGCCAGCTTTGATGTATCTAAACGATTCAACATCAGATCTGTTTCCTGGCATCTCTTTAAGGGAAAATATATATTCCAGTCACTTTTATCAAAATGAACAAAACTTAATACCACCCTGAGCAAAATCCATGCATACAGATTTTACGAATAAATACGTTTAAACATATTATTCAAAAGATGGACGCCAGAGTTAATATATTGCGATCATATTTTTTTTTGCACAAAATTTTCACTTAGTTCAATATTAATAAAATCGCTCGCTGTTATTAATAAACCCCGTGGCGGACAAAGATCAAAGCTTAATGAAAAAAGTTTCACGAATGAATTCAATATATGTAAGATTATACATGGTTATGTAAGTTTATGCAAATCAATATAACTTAGATTTTGCGGATTAATCTTGAGTAGCATAAATTTTAACCTTTTGAATTATACGATTAAGTGTTAGAATTAAACAATTTGCAGGTATTAAAAAAATAATTGATACAGTGCCAATCGAAAATCTTCATACAAAATAAGGATTTAACAGATTTAAATTTATTCATGAAATAATGAAGCACAGAACCATCTGAGTCGATTCCAAACTCAGCTCTGATGAGTTTATGAACACATGATTCTTTTTTTAATAGGTTTTTAACGTCGTATTCAACACATATTTAGGTTATATATACGACGGCCAGCTCTTCCTACTATAGGTTTCCTGGACACTTTTATCATCTATCACCAGTACTAACTTACCCTACCACAAGGCCGACAACTCATGGATAGGGTATGACCTACCGCGACCGGGGTCGAACCCGCGATCTCCGGATTCGAAGTCAGACGTGCATGCTAACCACTACGCCACGGCCTCGGCTCAACAGATACATGTACGAGCAGTAGACATGATCAGTTTTCTCAAAATTCCATAAGTCCAAAAAGATTTGGAGAGCTGATTTAATAATCGTTTGCGCTAATATATTCACAGACCATTAGGGTTTGATTCCTTCTCGTAGGAATACAATTGTTGGATCCTTGTAAAAGGGTAATCGAAATATAGCAAGAAAGGGGCTTCGTAAATGTGGTGACTGAGGGCATTCCAACATTCCAAATAAGGGTGCTTATTATACGGACTGTTTTCTTCCCAAATTTAACACTCAGGATTAAAAAATCGCCAAAACTTCATGATTTACGAAAAAAGAAAGATCGTCTTTAAAGCGGAACTTCAATCCGCGAATTGGAAGTATGAATATCAATCTTTGCTCATACGACCTAGCCGATGAATGTCAAATTAAGACATACCGATTATAGATAATATGATAACAAACACCGACCATAGTGACATTACATTATTAAAAAAATACATGTAAATAAAAAAAATTGAAGCGTTTCTGCTGATCTCATGTATAGTGGGTGGTGGTTTGTTCCCCCCCCCCCCCCTGTTAACTGTACATGTCAATAAACCCCAAGTATTTAACAATCCATATAACACATATACAACAAATGACAACTGATTTGATATGATAACTTACAGTAAAGATGTCATCTCTTGACAATGACATTATACGCGTGAGTTAGCTGGTTATTTATAGTCTCAGAAAACTCGTCAAATTAACCATTAAATACGCCTTCTGTTTTCACATACCTTTTCTGACACTTTTTAAAATATAAAGTGTATTGGGAAAGACAATTAGTTTGTAAATAACAGAACAGAACAGAGAACAGAACAGAACAGAACAGAGAACAGAGAACAGAACAGAGAACAGAACAGAGAACAGAACAGAGAACAGAACAGAGAACAGAACAGAGAACAGAGAACAGAACAGAGAACAGAACAGAGAACAGAACAGAGAACAGAACAGAGAACAGAACAGAACAGAACAGAAATAATAGTTCTTAGATCTACTGAGTAAGACGACAGAGAACTTTTGAAATAACGTTTTTGGTCCCATTTGTTGCTGTCAACTGATCGTTCTACGACGTATATTGGTTAGAAGCTTATGATCTTCGGGCGCGTTGAATAAGATCACTCTATATGAAGGACTATAAAACCCGTTAGTGTGGACACTGTAACAGATAGTTATTAACACGGTCAAGCTTTATCGAGGTGGACGTCAATATAGGGTTTACGATTCAGTTAGGAACATAATTGATTAACATTTAATATGGTCTAATAATAAACAATCCTTTGTTTCTGGGATATCGAATTACTTGAATGGAAATTGTATTGAATGTGTACACCATTTTACTTCTATTTAGTAACAATACAATTAAATTCATTTTAATTATACACATTCAGCTATCACAGGTAACATAGAATCTATCTAAAGGATTTCATCAGCTAGCATTCAGTCCTCACCATTTGTCGTTTCTTACCATCGGCTGGTGTGACGAATTATAAATGTAAAGTCAAGTCAGGAGCCGGATAGGCAAAGTTTGATTATCTGAGGCCTACAATACACTTCCAATAAGTTTTTTTTAATTGGGTTTAAACGCCGAGTCAACACAATTAAGGTCATTTTACGGCGCCCAGCTCACCTAACCTAGCTTTCCTTAATCGTTGTCTAAAACCAGTACGTGCCTACCCTTCCACAAGGCCGGAAACTTCTTCACATTATCTAATTAATGGAGGAAAATTTACATTATTGTCAAATTTTAATGGAATGGTACAACCTCCCTGGTTTGGATTCGAACCCGTACCCCCTTCGGGATACGAGATTCCAAATCCCGATGTGCTACCAACTTTCAATAAGCTAATATTTGAACTATGGGCTAGCATGTAAGTGATTTTTATGTAGTTCATTACATTCTATATTCAAATTATACGGTGGTATGATAATACGTTTTACAAAACAACCCGGGTCGCAGTTGGTAGCGCGCCGGGATTTGAAATCTCATGCCCGAGGGGGTGCGGGTTCGAATCCAACCCGGGGAGATTATACCCTTCCTTGAAAATTTGACAATGATGTCGATTTTCTTCCATTGGTTAGATAATATGGAGAAGTTTCCGGCCTTGTAGAAGGGTAGGTGAGTACTGGTTATAGACAATGGTCCAGGAAAGCTAGGTTAGGTGCGCTGGACGCCGTAAAATGACCTAATTTGTGTTGATACGGCGTTAAATCCAATAAAACAATCAAACAAAGTTTTACAAAACTCTAGTCGACATACAGTACTCCTTGCTTAAAATGAAAACGCCTTTCTATCATTTGTCTTGTGTTTTTAGCGGCAGATATTGACATAAATACAAGTGCCCTATTTCTAATGATGACCCCTTGGATATGTCGATACACTTTTAATTAGATTGAACTCTAATTAAATATTAATTGGGTCTTTTATCTTTAAGACAAAATGATATAAAACAACCATTCACTTCCGACCATTTCAAATTTGTTAATTTTTTGTTTGGCGGACAATAACTTGTATATTCCACGTTAAATATCATGACAATGTGGCTATAATTAGTTGATAAGCAATGAATGTCAGAAATAAATACATATGTGCCAACATTACACGTTTATATAGCAAGTATTTAGCATGACGAATTAGTTATTAATACAGTAAAACAAAGTGGAAATGTGGTTAAAAATAAACAAGTTAGTGACTGGAAAACGGACAAGTCATATCCGCTTAAAGAACAAATTTTTTAATACGACAATGATGCGCTGGATAAGATATACTCTCCTTTGCATCGCTCAAAACATGTGCACTCGTTCACTTTCTTCAGTTTTGTCCACAATAAGACCAGGAGGCCCTCAGTTGTGTGTATTTTTCTTATGTACAGTACCCACCAAAGGTTTGGAAACATTTATCGCTTTGTAGGCCTACTACATACACTGTAGGTTTTATCAATAATCATTTTTTTCACCAATTTGATTACCATTTTATTTTGAAATTCTTTTTAGTTTTGCTTATTTTATTGTTATGGTACTATTTGTAGTTGAGACTACAAAACTAGCTTTAAATTTATGGTATAGAAAATTTGGTTTTGGAGGCTTTTGTATATCAGATACTGAATCTTATAAATGTGATGCATTCAAGAAAATTGTTTTCATTTCATCATCAACCATATTAAATGTATTAAAAGTAATGTTTCTACCGAAAACAACCAATGACATAATTTATAAAATTTATTAATTTTTACCTTTGTGTTCAAACTTTTGGTGGGTACAGTTGTTTATAAATAGCATGGCTCTTGATAAGAGTTCACATTCCTCCACCAAGACATTCTAAGTCATCTAAATATAGCAAGTTCAACTTTTTCCGATGATCGTGTTTGATATAGATTTTTGTTGGTTAAAACATTGATAGTTTTATATCAATTTACAATGGACCAGAGTGTTTGTAACACGACCGCAGTGTACCTTACCTTTAAACTAATTGTACAGAGTTGTCAGGTTATCAATCATTGAAATTTTCGGAGCAGTTTTGGTAAAAAACTTCAGCTGCTAAATTTAAAAAATGCACTTGACTCTTCCTCTGTGTGTATCACCATCTCTTGCACCCAATAATGTATCACACAATACACGTTGTGTGGGCATTAATTTGTGTTGTAATGTTTATAGTCAAGCACGCCGACCCTATTAATGAAAACGATTCAGTTTTCAGACTATATGGTAAATATATACCAATTCCTCGGACGAAACTGTTACTTTGTTTAGTGTAGAGTATGTTGCATGACTAAACAATTGTTGCAATTGAAGCTAAACGTGGCAACACCGTCGCTAAACGTCGCAACACCGTCGCTAAACGTCGCAACACCGTCGCTAAACGTCGCAACACCGTCGCTAAACGTTTAAAAACCGTCCCTAAACGCCGCAATCGTCCTGACAAAAGCCGTCGGCGATACACAGTTGGCACAAGCACAATTAATTATAACATCCTCACAGGATCCGTTAAAACTTCAGAAAGGGAGGATTTTTTCGGACTTAGTTATGTAATGTTGAATAATGTTATCTAGCCTTAAACCAGTCCAGCTAGGTCAAGAAAATAAGATGTACATCAGACGGGATTTAACCATTCTGACTCTATCGGTCTTATTTTGATTTGTGCATTTGCATACTATGACGAGGGTATGTGGTCATATGAATCAAATAAAAGCGCTTAAAGATTTTCAAGCTTCTGTTTGTTTAGTTCAGTGGTACTTACTTATAAACCCAAGTCAAGTCAAAATACTTAGTTGGCACAAACAAAGTTCATTGTAGAGACCCAAATTCCAAACAATTGGAAATGTATACGTAGAAAAGCATGTGCAATACAGAACCATGACAAAATACATTTCGATATAAACAAATGAAAGTTTTAATGTAACACCATACGATATTAACAAAGTTAACATTAAAACACCGGCAGTGACATATTTTCTGTATATCTTGTAAAACTCACAGTGAAAATTAGATGATAATTATAATTTTATAGCAACAACTCGTCTGTTTTATGACGAGAATTGTCTAACATTGTCTATACGAGCCATTGTTAAACCAATAACGCTAGAGGCGGTTCGTATCGTCTGACAGGCATGTCCAAACGAAACTATGTTCGTCCCGTAACAACTGATCTTAATACATTCCCATATCATAACTTACATTGTAGGTTTCATGTCGTGCAAAAAATATGATTTTTTTTCATAATTCGTATATAATATGGATTGTGAGGTATATTTTGTAGGGATATTTTGTTATGGATTGTTTTTGTCGTCGTACAAATGCGGAGAGCTTTTTTGTCTCTCGTATCGTGATTAAAATGACAATGGTAGCTTTGGATAATAATAGTATGATTAATACTAAAATGTACTAAATAAATCACCTGTGCTCATCCTGGACGGACACACATGATCTTTCACATGGATGAAATACAAATGTTATATTGTGTCACTCGATAGTTATTTAAAATACAAAATCAAAAGTTTTGTCTAATTTTAGAGTTACTTGATTAATCATCTACATGACAAAGTTTGCGTTTTTCAAACTTGAGATGCTAAATATGGAAATTTGAAATCAACAAAAACTTGACGTCTATCTGTGGCTTATTGAACCAGGCAGGATATGTGACGAGCTTCATCTGGTTAAACAAGCTTGTTGAAGAATTTGTTGTGATGAAACTGATGTACAAAACGTCATGTTTCGAAATAAATGTGGTTTTCATTTGAATATTTTACAAGATTGATCGATTGAGAAGCTGGCTTTTGATGTTGACAAGTTTACGAACTTAGTTTTTAAATTTTTCATGAAACAATGAAGTGTATTCATTAAACTTGGAGTTAATTTATTTTCCACTTTGAATCGTAAAATTCCGGAAAATTGCTTGCAGAAGAAACAATTAACATGTCGGCGCCATCTTGGATCAGGCGTCTGAGTGAGACGGACGAGAAGCATGGTTCTACATTTGAACTTCCGCAAATATCATTATACACTTCCGGTTCTCGATCAAATCTCTCGCAGATTTCTAAATATAGATCCAACGAGAATCTAACAGAGCAGCGTCGTCGAGAAAGTCGCGATAGCAACAGTAGCTATGGAAACTTGCCCGATCAGTATTATTCAAGGACGTTTGACCGACGTCGAAGTAGCGAGGATTCCAATTCTAAATTTGGAACTATCAACTCTGGTTATGTATCGGAGTTTGGATCAACAATAAGGTCAAACCCTAACAGCCATGGTGACCTGGAATCAGTTGCGTCATCAAAATATACAACCACTTCCGGTTCTAAAAGTCGTCTGTACGCAAGTCGTGAACCAAAAGATGGGGAGAAAAATCGATATAAAAGTACTTCATCTTTACAAACAATCCCTCAATCTAAAGAACCAAATAGGGAGCAGTCATGGTCTTACGTGGACTCAGAAGGTTATGCTCGACTTCCGGTAAGTAAAGTAAAATAGCTTATCCCTTTTGAATGCAACTTTTATAATAACCATTAACTTCATTTTGTGTAACATGTGTGTAGGATGTTGGCATTTGGTTTATATAAACTACTCTGTAGATAAAAACAATAAATTATTAAAGAAGCGACTGACATAACAAGACAATGGTTGTAATATGGTAGCTTATTCAGGGAAACACTTGACTCAGTAATCTAGTTCATTAAAATCTGTATTGAAAATTCCTTTGGTCCGTTGTTTAAACCTCCAGTTTTATTCTTGCACAAAGCGGTTACCAAGATTTGTGAGCTTTCTAAATGTTTGCATCGAATTTTTCTAATGGTATTGGGGTATGCTAATGGAACTCATTGTTATTAAAATTGTTTTGAATAGTGACATATAAAAATGTCCCAATAGTAGTCTTAAGTAAACCGTTCTTGTATGGTAAATAAGGCTTAAAATTGATTTCTATGGAATAGGTATTTCACATATCATACAAAAATGACCATAACTTGGTAAAGTCGTGGACGTCGCTGTTACCGGTGTATATTAACGTAACAGTAAGCAACCTAAGATAAAACAGATGGTATTTAGCCCTACGTAATTTACTACTAATTTACATTGTCTATGGTGGGAATATCCAGCCTATGTAAAACAACAGTGTATTGTCTATGATAATCAGTCAATTCATCGCCTTTTGACTTCACAAAATCAACATTTACACGTGTGTGTAACATGTATAATATATAATAACCACATACATGTATATTTAATGAAGACAGTCAATGCATACTGCGATTTTATTACATCATGACTACAGTAATGTGAATACAGTAAAACCTGCAATGAGTGGCCAGTGGCTTAATGAGCTGCTTACAGCTGATAACCACTTAAAGCAGGTCGGAAAAAAACACCAATTGGTATAGTCTTACAGTCAAAACTTATCTTTTTGGAACATTGATCAGTCATCATAACAATGCCAAACCACACGCTTAGTTTACTTATAGTAAAGGTAGATAGAAAATAGGCATACAACCATACAACCTCTTACGTGTTTAACACTTTGTGCAATATACACCAAAAGCAATTTTTCTTTTGCTTTGACCAAACACGATAAAAACGTGTTTGTGAATACATCGTTTTCAATTTTGATTCATTGATAGAATTAAATTGCAGCTGCATTTGCAAAATAAGAGTCTGTCGTTCACGTACCGGTGGTGTCCGTTTATTACAAGTGCAGAATAGAACGACTTTCGTTGGAAGGAAGTCAGTCAGACTTTTACAGTAGGTGACCCTTATGTCAGGTGACCGTTAATCTAGGTGTCTGTTATATTGGACGACTGTTGATACAGGTTAAACTGTATTATATACAAGTATGTACACCATACGTACAATTGACAAGGTTTGTAATAAAGTATGTCATTATTATATAGAATGTACGACTGTATGACTAGAATATAATACATTTCTTGTCTATATACAAAACGATAAGAAGACAACAGGACGGTAATATGTGACTATCTTAATGGTTAATTTACCTTATGAACGCTGTATGATTTGTGTATATTACTCTTAGCTCTGTCAAATCTTATTGCATGTTGAGTTTATCACTTTAATGAACATTTAGACCTACATTTAAGATAGTTCATTATTTTATATGTACATATACAGAAAATAGCTTTATAGACGCCATGTTAATATTTACTCAGGCTCTCCCATTTGAGATGCAGTTTTGGACATTATGGTATTATGTGACTATTTGTCCGAATAGTCAAACGCCTTGTAACCAATCTTAATCATAAATCGTTATTGTTGCCATGGTATTTAAGCCAGTCTGTAATTGAAGAGTCAACTTGCTTTTTAATTGCTTCCACTTATTCAATACTAGCCTTAGATCGAGAATCTTGCTAGCCTCTGGAAATGGGAATGTCGTGTCCCAAGCTTAGAAAAAGGGTAAAATGTGTTACATGTATACGGAGTATATGTGCTAGATCCAACGCCATTTACAAACGATGTTCTACAGAAATGAACAACGATAATCCCATAAATCCATTCACATTCATCCTTTTTTCTTGTCTCTTTTAGATGAGAATTCCCTTATTTATTCACTTGGTGCCAAATAATAGTTAAACTACTGTGATTATGCATTGTGAACCGTGAGTGGCTTGCACGGTTTTGAGTCAAGCACACTATATACTCAATGTTGATGACTCGGAACCGTATTGGTCGCCTTCGTTGAGACAATGTTGACGACCCCTTGCCTATCTACACATGTGTACATGTACGAATATCTATTTGCAAAACGTATTCCATTGATAATCAATGGATAATTTAGATTAAGTTTAACTCTTTAATTCTTTAATAATCAAATCATTATAGTTAAGAAACAAGCAATTAAGACAATATAATTAATTAACTTCCGGTCTATAAGTTCATATTAATGATGTAAAAATGAATAAATCTTGATATTTTAATGACCGATAGAACACTGGCTGGAACCGCCCTACGATGTTCATCATTAATTAATTAATGTGTATTTAATGGTTGTGATGTAGATTATAATTAATCCTTAATAAAACATTAAACAATCTAATGATTTATGGCTTGCCTTTGTTATAGTTTACTTATAGCAAAAATAACGAAGTCTGGAAGATATCCGGATGACAATCGTATATCTCCGCCATTTTCCGAAAAACAACCAAATAGTCTGTGTTGACTTGTTTGATAAGATTTGGTGGTCCTTTTCAGTCTCATTTAAATCTAATCTTTACAACTGAAATGAATTTTAATACTTCTTACAAATAAAGTCATTATTTCAAAGTAAACTAGCAGAACGCTGCGCCCTGCCACTCTCACTATATGCAGAAATAGTTACTTTAAATCATTAACCTTTTGATGTATCACGTCCCTTTACTGCTTTCTGAACCTTTTCTTAGTTCTGAATTAATCACTGGATATAAACACGCTCCATATTACATGCCTAGCTATACTTTACAATTTAGTTGAATTCAAAGGCAGAAATTACAAGTTTTAGTGTCCTTTGCTAGTACAATGTTAAAGCACAATACTGATAAAACCAACTTAAAATTTTAATGTTCTCCTCCACAGGTTCATCTTACTATGTACTATTTCGTTGTTTCTTCATATTAATCACCAACAATTCCGCTTGCTGGTCCACTAACACATGGACTGAGCAGTTAGGACAACCAACACTTTTATGATTAAAACAAGAGAGATGGGATTTGGATTGGCTTAGAACCAATGCGGAAGCAGCTTGCCAAAGATCACTAGACGAGTAACCACACTTAGTCACAATGTATTAAAGCCATAAGGTTACTGGATTACATTAAGTCTTAAAATCAGTTTAAAATACCAACATCGTGCAAGTAAAATAAAGAACAATAGGGCGATGTTGAAATAATTTATTTTGACGTAGATCACACACGCTAGCGTTATTTATTTCACAACTTAGCAATTTATTTATCTTGTCATTTTTTTAGATGATTTAATTACAATGTGATTATAATTTACTGTGTGTTAGCATTCAAATGACATTTCGCAGGTCACATATATTAAAGAGAGGTCTCGTAAACAACACTGTGCAATGTTCCTTAACAAAACCTTAACATGCGGTGCTTGGATCAGAGGTGATGACATATCATTATAAACAGTGATTTAAATACCGTTCTATAGAATTAATAATTATCTTAACATATGATTTACACTTTCAGTGAAATTTATTATCAATAATTTGCATATCTAAATGATTTATGTTCATTTTCGTTCTGTTCCTCGGATGTAAACGATAACACTAAAAGCATTCCAAATCGCACTTCCGTCATTGTTATTGTTTATTTATTATGACGGATCGATTTTCATTTATGCTGTAGTTTTTACGTCGTTATTCCATGAATAAGTATTGGTCTGTCTTTTTATCTTAACAATGCGGTGTAGAGGATCGTTTTGGCTCATTAATTATATTCTCTGATCGGTCATTAAAGTGTTTGTTTTTGATCGTTATTGTTTCTGGTTTGTATCAGACAATTTTAAATTCAAATATCGTTGGGCGTGTCCTAACCTTATGACTTCTTCGAGAAATACATGCAGTGTCTATTATATGGGCAACATAAATCTGAATACACTAAAATACTCGTATACGATTCCCTCCCATATTTTGACAAACGCAATTTTTGGACACAACTGATCATGTTTACTGCATAAATATTTCCCTGTTACAGTAATTAAGGTTTATTTTTGTGTGACACAGTTTGTATTTTAAATTGGTTAATTTGTGAATATGTGCTCCTTTTCACAAAAATTCTTACGAGAAGAGTTATCGTAAGTCAATTTTATATAATCAGCAGTTCAATGTCTGATGGATAATAAGCATAACTATGATATGATATTCAAAAGGTATACAATATTTTACACAATTCTATCATATTTAAAATTGATAAGCCAACAAAAGAGCGTTTTATAATGATTATTGCTTTTGACTTACGAAGATTTTTTTCGCAAGAATTTTTGTGAAAAGCATCATTGAATGATACATTTGAACTTTGCATAGAGTATTCCATGTACCTTTTGTCATGGGTTAATGTGAATTGGTTTTATCCAGGACTAAAACAGGATTCTGTACAAAGATTTTGGAGAGCATTGTATTATCAGCTTAAGTGTTGGACCATTTCAGAGAATAATAGTTTTTATGTTGAGTATAATCATGGAAACGTACTGGCAGAAAATACTGGAGGGGCTTTTCTATCACACTGTAAAAATACAGAACAAGAATGAAGGCATTACATGCAAATGTAATCACAGCTCTTTGAGCATTTGGGAAGGACCCTAGATAATGCTGTTTAATCTAAGACCATGTTTATACATATAGTGTTTCTTTATTTTCTATGTCTAATTTTTTGAACGTATGTTTTGTGAGCAATATAAAATATCATTAAACAAAGAACGAAGCGGTATGATAGGATTCGGTTTAGTTTTGTGATTTCTTTAATTAGGATTTATCTTTGCTAGTTTGATGTGCCTGAGACTATGAGTCACTAAGTTCTCGTATAAGTTATGATTCACCTGTAAGGATGCTGACTATTGTCATTTCTTTGTATTCAACTGAAGTTGATGAAAGGGGAAATAAGATTAATAATATTTCCTTGACTAGATATATCATCAGTCGAAAATGGTATAATGAATTCATAATATGCCCTTTCATAATCATTTTAGCCGCAGTGTCACTCATACATTAGCAATATAGACTTTACAGTAATTCTGGCGCGGTTGAGACCGGTCACTCAACAGGGCACGGATAAATACGGCGTTTATTGTCACCAAATATAGAAAATGGCCGACTACAGCGTCTAGAACCTCAACATCTGAATCTATAAGACGCTTGACTGGTCTCGTATATGCGTTCTTTGACCGGTCATAGTAAAAATGTGGTTACGTTATTTTCATCAGTACGTTACATGATTTATACCTTATACATTGTACTTTATTTTGTTTTGTTTTTGTGGGTGCTTGTTTTGCATTTTTAATGATTAACGTTTTAGTGGTTAATAAAAAAGGTTTTTGTATGATTTATATAACAAAAAAAGATTATTGCATGTATCACTCCTACATTCTATGTTCGACTTGCCCCACTTTAATCGCTGTGTCATTTAGGTAAGTTCATAACCGTCCATTTTCGACCCGCCCTCTTCGTAATCTCTTTTCTTTCTTTTTTTTTTAATGCTGCTGTTCCTGATATGTTAGCGTACACAATTATATATCTGAATTTTGATAAATAAAAACTAGATATACATGTGTGAGATAGAAAATCTCCCAACCACAGTTACCTCTCTCTGTTTAAGGGTACTTGTTTTAACGTCTTATGAGTACAAAATAGCAGCTGCTCGTAGAGAATAAGATTGAAGTGTTGGGTCATGTCTTTGATGACTTGTTTGTATCATATGCTCATATGATCCAGTAGTGTTTTTCACAAAAATTCTTACGAAAAAAATATTCGTAAGTCAAAAGCAAGAAACATTAATAATACACTAATTTTTTTGGCTTATCAATTCCGAATATGATAGAATCGTGAGGAATATTGTATACCTTTTGAATATCATATCATAGTTGTGCTTATTATCTATCTGACTTTGAACTGCTAATGATATAAAATTGACTTACGATGACTTTTTTCGTAAGAAGTTTTGTGAAAAGGAGCACTGATGTGGAAAATCATTGTTAATCTATAAAGCACAATGACATACTACTTTGGATGCCCACCTAAACGATTAATATGAAATAAAACCTTATATCTTTGATTTCATTGAAGACTATTTTCTCATAGCAGTAATTTATTATAGAAAATATAAGTCATTTTGACAGGAACGCTCGCGCTGATGTGATTTGTTACGGAGACAAAACTTAATAACAACGTTGTTTTGCTCACCTACAAGTTTTATTTTTGTACAACTGTGGTAAGTACATGACAGAAGTGGTAATCATCTTTAGGCGACCTACGACACGAGAGCTTCCTTGAAACCACTTAACGATTTGCTACAAATCTTTATTTCCAAAGTGACGTATGGAAGACAAGTAGTCAGCGATTGTTTTGTTATTTGCTGGCGAAAACCTTTTAACAATATTCAGAAAAAACTGAATAATGAACTAGTCATCGAAATGACATCTGGCTCTGCAGTTACAATGTAAGGTTATGCATTCTAATTGGTTCATATGTCAATCTACTATATATCCTGTAAACATTGTCACGTTTTGTGACTTTATTACGCATGCGTAATGATGAATTTTATTTTTTATAAATTTGGTATCAAAACAGCGACCTATCATGCCTGCATATACGTTCTACAAAATAACAAGCACAATAAAAAGGTTAAAGTTAAAGTGTGGTTAACAGTCTGCGTCCATGAATGTGTTCAAACGACTTTACAATGTTGTACCATAACCCCTGATAGTCAAATCACCTTCAGGTAGGTGTCCCACTCGCAGTACCCATTTACACCTGGGTGGATCGGAACAACTGTATATGCATTATCTGCTCAAGGAAATCAGCAGTGCCTCTAGTGGAATTGGAACCCTTGACCTCTCAATTCCGAAGCGCGCGTTCTACAACTCGATTACTGCTCCTATACTATTTTTATAGTGTACTGCTAACATTGTTGGGGTGTGTATCGGTACAATCTCCATTAAAGTGTTTTTACGATTCTTCTTACTAGTTTAATAATATGTCCATATTCAATCAAAGCCTTGTTTAATTTTACGATTTAGTGTTTACAGTTTATACTACATGTAATTTATTTTAGTTCCATTGTGGAAAAATAAAACTAAGATTAAGCCTATCCAACCTGCTTCTTGGTGTCCCAAGTCTGAGCCAGTGGGATAAATTGTCGGATTCAATGAAACAAAAGGGGTAGATTTTTAGATGAGATTTGAATCACGCAACGCAGAGCTGGCTGTCCAATGATTATCAGTAAAATATCGTAACCACTCGACCACGCCGGCCCCACTAGTGACACAGAGGAGGCGGATAATGTAAGTTGGTTGCCATAAATAACCTAATGAAAAGGATTGATGAAAGGTGTTAAATGTAAATCAGTTAATAAAACTTTATCACATAAATAGTCATTACATGCAAATTGTAAGACTGAAAAAAGTCAGCTAATTATAATTGTAAATGAGTTGTGATATTCACAAATTTACTTTTTACCTAACAGATGGTTTCATTTTTACCATTCTGTTAATAAAACTATTACCATTTAAAGGCAATCAAACTTGTAAACGAAAGATGGCGATGACCATCTACTAATCTCGAGTAAAAGCATGACCTTTACATTTTCAAATAAGTCTGACTTTATTAAATCATAATTAGTAAAAATTAAATTATTCAATAAGCGTGTGATTGCTATCATTTTGTGATTAAATATAAAATCATTATCATAATTATAATAGCATACTAATGTGTTACTTAAAATCAGTCAACGAAATTAATGGGTGTCCGATTGCCCGGGACAACCGATTTCTAATTTAGGCAACCAAAAATTTCTTTTGAGCAACCAAATTTCTACGAAAAATATAGTGCAAGTTGTTAAAATGACCTGTTTGGGCAACCACATTCATATTCTAATTTCGTAGACTGTAAAATGGTATTCTTTTTACCATCTTAGAGAATTTCCTTGATGAGTTAAAACCTATTACAGTGAAGTTCAGTTATAACTTCATCTTGGTTACTGCAAAATCAGCACTGAGCAGTTGTTAGATGATGCCCAGTTTTAACAGCTAGAGCCAATGCTGAATGTAGCCGAGTTTTTTCGTTCAATTAAACACATAAACCTATTCATTATTACTTTTGAAAAGATGTTTTGGTATCTACTCTGGGGTAAATAAAACGCATACAACAAACGATCGTGCCAGCGCTATGCTTAAGTCATTTTGTAGTATTGGAGTAATGTTAGTCATGATATATGGGCTTTAAATGTGCTTTTGATAGAGATGGGTAATACATATTGATATTCACATGGTAATCGAGTTTGTACGTATAGAAATCAACGAAATGTATCTTGTATCACTGTATAAGCATTCAATTAAAAGCTCAATTAAAAGTTAACTAATTTAGTTCAAACAATGCTAAATGCAAGATCATCAAAATTATGTAAACCAGTAGATCTATTTGTCAAAAATTCAAAACAAAGTGTATTCACTGGATGTAGACGTAGTTGTTTGAAAATAAATGTCATTTTCTAACTTTCAAACTATTCACGCAGATGCGCGTGTATTTATTTCATCACGCTTGTCCCCATTAATAGTCGTAATCAGGTATTCGCACGCGTTTTATCTGATAGTTTTGACAATGTCTATGTCATAATTATGTCAGCGAAGAAATAAAACTATAGGCCGTGGGTGTAACTCTAATTAGCTGGTAATTTCTTGTCAAACTATGACTTTCTGACAAATAGTGGATATAAGCGGTCCAATTTCCGCATTCATCTCTTTATATCGCTTATGTTAATGATAATAAAGTTAGTTAATTCTAATTAAACAATTGAAGCGTCGTATATTTATCACTGTATTCATTTCTAAAAATAAGAAAAACATCTTATCTTTAATTAGGTATACCTTATTATATTATAATACGTTTTTGTTCATGTTTTTGTACAATGACTCGTGGGCTTCCAGCTGAGAAGACATTAAAAGGCGAATACACCTTAATAAAAATATTTTGTGGCAATTAAACGACAAATATCGCCATTATTTATCGAATATATGAGATAAAATGAACATTTATTGAATGATCCTAAATTTAAGGTGATTCGCTAACAAAAATAACTTTCTCAAAACTGAACGAAGCATTTTATGAGCATGAAGTTAATTTCGTGCAAAGGCGAGAATTTCATAGTATGTTATGACTGATTTTGATTTTATGCATAGTAGTATAATACATTCAGAGTATGTGCAGATTTCATTGATCTTTAAAAGAAACCTTTTTACTAACTTTATTTGAATATTACTAACATTTTGTGAACCAAGAACGGTAAATATTGAAGTACATATCATATTGTAATTAGAATTCCAATTGCACCTTCGTTGAACGTTATAACCTCCCTTTTCCGTTCTCGATAAATATATATTTTCGATTGATATCGTCGTGCACGAAATGCTTTGAAAACTAACGAGAATTGAACAAATCTAAGAGACTAAATTCATAGTTTAATGATGCAAACAGTACCAGCAATTTGCCATAACATAGGCGTGGCAGTCGGCATGAATCAAACCAGTTATATAGTTGAATTATATATGGTATAAGACTCACTTGCAGACTCAGAATTCTCATGAAGTCTCGGTTAAGGTTATTCATTTAAACTAATATGATATCACTTTAAAAGGGAAAAGTGACTGTATTAATTGAATGTTTACTCAGATTATGACTGTGTTATGACATTGAGAAAACTACTAAAAAAATTATATTGCAAAAACTGATCATTTATTGAATTCAGTTTAACTACCATTTTCTGAGTAATTATACTTTTAATATGTATATACATGTAAAATCATGTAAAATAAGGTGTTTCGGACTCAACCCGTTTCAGTCGCTTTCGCGGATAGGAGTACATCGTAAGCCCACTCAATATCTAGTCGAGTGGTAATGAGTGCATTGGTAAGGCGAACTGCAACACATACACTTTCGTAGAATGTGGATATGGTAAGCATTCTACGGTTGTCGTTTTTTTTACTTCTGTATCACATGGTTAGTTGTCAGACATTGCCACTTTCATGTTCAGGTAAAGTGAAAAGGCAATGAGCAAGTCAAATGGCTGCGGATATATGACTAAACAATAGTCGAAAAACCGACGTACATGTACAAAGCCATAAATTATTAAAATGGAGTGGGCAGTAACTAATAGCAAATAACTAACAAATAGCTATCATGTATAGATCAATCACAACAAATCGATTATGGTAAGTATACATGTAAGTCCTCAAAGTTGATAAAAACTTGTCAAGTTGACCTTCTCTCAGTATATAAGGCGTACGTGACAAACGTCTATCACAACTCACAGGTGGTGTTAGTAAGACCCTTCCTTAGACGACATTAAAACATCACATAATTAGTTGCATAGATCAGTATATTGATGACCTAGTGAGTGATCAAGTAAAACCAGTGTAACTGATAGCAAACCCTTTAGGCTAAACTCAGACAATACTTTCATTGTCAACTTTACACCGACTAACCATGTTGAACCTGCGTGCATTTAGTACATATGACTTAAGAATGCTTGTCGAACAGTTGTAGTATATGACAGGTTTTAGCTTTGATATTCTAAATAAAAAAAAACTAATGTTTGTTATTTTCAATTCTTATCATTTTATCAAAGGATGTATTTATGTATTTTATCTGACAGAGTAATGCTTATTTCACACATTATTACGAGTTTTAGCTTTTAACGTAACTTGTATTTACAAAATTTATTTTCATTTTTTGCAAAGGTTTGCACATTCTTGAGATCTGAGTTAGTGTGGAGTGGTCGGTATTTAACTGAAAAGGCAAAAATGATTAAATATTTTAGAAAAAGAATCTTTGTACACGCATAATATTTTCTGCACATAGTTAAACAAATATCGATAACTCTCTGTTATTGTAAACGCCCCGTGTTTTGATTAAAACAATTAAAAATGTACATTTTTGCATGATAAATAATACAGAAAAAAGTTTAATGGGTTTGATAGAACATCGTTCCTCCCGGTGCTTTGATTTTAATATGTATAATAAGTAGTCCGCTTGTCTTGGCGTAATGACAATCTTGAGAAGCTTAGCATTTGTCTAATTGTCACGTGGTATAAAATCACCACAGGTGTCTGTGTTAAACTGAAATTACCTGTTGAATTGTACGATATTAATATAGTTTTTCATAATAACATTATACACGACTCTTCTTATGCGCGTAATGTTTACATTAACCAGTGGAAATGTGATGTAATTTTATAGACAATTTAGGTCTATTTTAGATATCGCAAATACTGTTGTAACACGTACACGAGTGAATTAGAGTGGGCAGAATTTGATGAAAGGAATCTTTGAAGAGGGGAAGTAATTTATATATGCTTGCATGTAGTTTTCTTTTGAACAAAAAAACCGTTATGTAACTTAATACATCACAAGGCAGTAGGAAACATTTTCAGATTGAGAGCTCGGCTAATTTTCTGCGATTAGGAGAACATACAATACATTTCTTAACCTACTCAAGTCTAAATCGCATTACATTAAACATTGAAGATTGGGGTACTGTGCCCCCTCGCTACATAGCCCCATGTTTTTACACGCCTGTATAAACAACTACTGGTTTAAGACGGACCATTTGTCTTAACTTAAAAGATTTTAAAATAAAAATAACATCTATTGTGTTATATATTAGTTAGCACCTGTTAGCAGGCTAGGCCGTGAGCCAGATACACTTTTGCTCCCCCCCAGGGGGAATTTTCAAGACCCATATTTTTTTATTCCCCTATCTGTCCTGAGTACAACAGTACAAAGTTTGCAAGTTTCCAGTGGGGCATTGCTGAGAAAATCAACTTTTAATTGTATAGGTATATAGCAATATATGTTCTATTTTTATCGATTTATTTTTGCAAAAACCATTAAATCATGTTTGCAACACCAAGTTCTCTTGATATTGTTTGTCAATTAAGAAGAAAATGTGTCTTTTGTGTTTTATAAAGGAAATTGTTGTTGATACTGAGCTCATAAGTACCTTAAAATGTAAGATACGTTACTGTGCCTTTGCGCGCAGACTATGAAACATAGCCACATAAAGTAGTCATAATACACTTGCTTTTTAAGATATACAATGTTGCTGTATGTAAGAATAAGATTTTTATCTTGTTCCTCAGAAATATTAACTTACACACAGCTCTTAAACTTTGTCGCCAAGAGTGTTGAAACATACATAACCTTAAAAAAATCCATTTTTTTTCAAATTAGAAAAGATATCATACTTGTAAAATATTTTAAAACATAAGATCAGATATGAATATATATGAAATAAAAACGATTGTCATTAAGTATTCAATGACATTTCATTAAATTTCAAACTTTAGCAAAATTTTCGGGTAGACATTTAAACATGAAACATACGTGACCATGGTTTTACAACTAATGTGCAATATCTTAGTTGACTTCACGTTCACTAATTAGTCTTTCTAATGAACTCTTCATTTATGATTACTACTTTTGCCATTCCTCAGGATCGTCTAGAGATAATGCTGTCTAAAGTATCAAATATAACATACGTGATGTAACATACGTTACCGTTAAAATGATATACCGATCTTACAGTGCAGAGAAGGGTTAAACGATAACATATTGAAAATTGGTTTACACCAAAAATGTTATCCACAATGAATGAAGTCGTTATTATCTCATTGAAAAATAAATGACATCTTCAACCAGACTAAAAAACATGAAACTGTGTGCATCTCAATGGCTTTGATAAATTAAACTATGAAGATTTTTTAACCATTGCATGCAATATAAGCATAGAATCCTTCATAGCAATACTCAAATCGATATTTTTGCAATTCATTTGTTACTTCAATTCTTACTAGATGTAACCAAATCTCAAATGTAACCAAAGCGTCCTTTGTTCGCTTCTTATTCAATAAAACATGGTTTTATGAATTGAAACGTACGTTACGTTTGGTTAGGTATGTTTTATATGAAATGTATCATAGTTGATGCTTGTTTGTTTGCTTGTTTCCCAATGTTTTGCTTTTTTGGAAACTTGAAACGTTTAAGTTCTGAATGTTTCTTTTATACCATGTCTTTAGTGTAAAGGAACACAAAATGTCTGTTGAATTTAACAGCAGCGAAATAATGTAGTTGGACTTTTATAAACACACGTAACCACAGGTTGTTGTAATTCCTTACAACAAATTCAGCACAATTTATGTCCGAATTTATTTTTTGTCGTAGATGAACTTTAATACATCGGGGAAGATTTTGTTGCAGAAATATTTAAGGGAACATGGTACATAAGCATGGTACAACAAATTGATAATGATAAGGAAGCAAACACATTGTTCATGCAACAACGCCGATCTCTTATCTAATGGCAAACCCTAGAGGATGTAATTTTCGGTGACAAATGACTTTTTTAAGAAATAAGTGTGCCAATACCTAATGGAATATCTAGAACGTTTTGATTTTTTGCTTCAAAGTGATTACTACATGAACTTTGAACACAATTGATCTGTTATGCTTTTCTGAGACTAATTTGTAACCTTTTAAACCCTTAATTTTAACCTGTTTCCCTTAATTTTGAAGACAATCCTTATTGATGTAATTAACAGTATTTAGATATGACATAGTAGATAGAAAATAGTTTGTGCTACCATTAAATTATTTCAACTGTTGTACTGGGTGTGACAGATAAAATTGGGATGTGATAGTTTAAACAGTGTTGTTGTAACATACGTTACTACCTATTTTTTTTCTTTAGGCATTCATAATTATGAACCTTTCGGTGAGTTAAGTATATAAACTTTTAAAATGTATTCATTGATTTTGACTGTTCACGGCTATTGAACTTAAGTTTCTTTCGATTTTTCCAAGTTTGAAAGTCATTGTCTCAAGGTTTATAAATGTATTTCTGTAATTTTCCTTAAGTTGATCTAAAATTTAAGTCATATTTGAGCGAAAGGGCGTCCTGAATTTATCATTTGTGGTAAATGTATTTCCGGTATCAACCATTTGCCTTCCTAAAGTGCTAAAATCATAGACAAACATACAAATACAATGTAACGAAGAAAAAAAATAAAGTTTTATTAGTGTGGACCGTATAGAAACATACGTTACCATAAAAATAGGTGCTTTTATTCATATATGTGTAAAATTTATTTAGTCTGACTAACGAATGACCTTTCCTGTAAATACTTTATTCATTTGTCCATCTTGTAAAACTTTTATTAATAAGTGAAAGTTATCATTAAAATCAAGAAATAAAAATATGTAAAGTGGAGATTTCCTAAATGGCTGACATAAGAGAACAGAGAAACGATGCACTTGATTTGTTTCTATTTTTAGTCTTGCCAACACGAAAGTACTCTACCTGTCAAGTGACTCTCTGGAAATAGCAAGAAATAAGGAACGCCAATCTGTCTGTTTAATTTATTGTTTTAGAAAAAAAGGCATGTTCAAAACTAAACTAAGAACGTAATAGGAAAAAGCATCATTTTTTGTGTTGAAAAGAGGTATGAAAAGAGTCCCTCAACATCCCTGCCTCCTCACATATTGGTGTTAAGAAATCACCACACTGCTTAGTATCGGAAATGCACAGGAATGACGTTACAGGGTAACCCAAAATCCAAATCGTTTTTAAAACAAAATGGCTTCGAAATTAAGATGTGTCGAAATAGAATACCGGAGGACAGTAATAAGATCATTTTGGCATAGAAAATGGCCATAGGGGGGGGGGGGGGGGGTCATGAACTTCAAAGTCCCAGAACTCTGTAAAGCCCCTACAAAACTTTGCAAACTTTTATAAGTGAATTGCAACCACCATGTGGGTTAAATAATTATACCATAGATAATTACTTCCAGGAGGAGTGATGTCCTATACTGGCTTTAAAAGCACTTATGGTTTTACCGGAAAATGAGAACGAGCGATATTTCAAAGTCCCAAAAATCTGTAAAGCCCTAACAGAACTTTGCAAAGTTTTTATCAGTGAACTGTTACTTTCAAGTGGGTTTAAAAATATACCATAGATAATTATTCCCAGGAAGGTGCAATGTCTTAAACTTGCTTTAAAAGCACTTATTGTTTAAACCAAAAATGAGAATGGGCGATATTTCAAAGTCACATAACTCTGTAAGGTCTAAACAGAACTTTATAAACTTTTATCAATGAATGACTACCACGTAATGGGTTAAGCAAATCATACATTTGAAAATTCCCCATGTGGGGAGCAATTTTATATACTGGCTCGTTGTCTATTAATATTTGACCAGAAAATGAGAATGGGCGATATTCCAAAGTCCCATAACTCTGTAAAGCCCCAGCACAACTTTGTAAACTTACATCAGTGAATGCCTAACATTATATGGGTTAAGAAAATCATAACCTTAAAAATTCCCCATGTGGGGAGCAATGTCATATACTGGCTTATGGTCTATTATGGATTTGACTGGAAAATGAGAATGAGCGATAATTCAAAGTCCCATAACTCTGTATTGCCCCAACAGAACTTTGTTAATTTTTATCAGTGAATGCCTTCCATTACATTGGTTAAGAAAATCATATCCATAAAAATTCCCCATGCGGGAGCAATGTCATATACTGGCTCAAAGATATGATGAATTTGACCGGAAAATGAGAATGGGCGATATTTCAAAGTCCCATAACTCTGTAAAGCCCCAACAGATTTGTGTAAACTTTAATCAGTGAATGCCTACCACTATATGGGTTAAGAAAATCCTACCCATGAAAATTCCCCGCGTGGGTATATACTGGCTCAAGGTCTGTTATGGATTTGACCAGAAAATGAGAATGGGTGATATTTCAAAGTCCCATAACTCTGTAAAGCCCCAACAGAACTTTGCAAACTTTCACCAGTGAATGCCTACCACCATATGGGTTAAGAAAATCATACCCTTGAAAATTCCCCATGGGGGGGGAGCAATGTCATATACTGGCTCAAGGTCTAGGCTATTTAAAAGTACAATTTACAAGCATACAATAGGACAAACGATGAGTCTTGAAGGGTGTAAATAATGTGGCTTGTCACAAACTCAATATTTACTAGTAATAGACAACAATTGATGTTTGCTGTTAGTTTATATTGCGGTTATTGTCATTTTTATCCTTCAATGTATCAAGTACATTTTCATTCATTTGTTTTTGTTGAGTTGAGGTTAAGCGGACGAAGTAACATCCAGAAGTAAGGTCATTTAGTCAGACCTTTTAGTACAAGCTCTGAGTAAGGGAGGGACCTTCTATTAATGACTGAGAATAAGATGTCTGAGTATAACTCAATAGTAAAATCATAAAATAATGGGGGTGGGGTAAGCAAACATATCAGGAGCAGCAACAGTTGAAACCCACAGCTCTACCACACAGCAATAAACAAAAAGAGAAATGTATCTAGATTTTTATTACAAAAAAGGCCGTCTCAACAAAACAAATAACGACAAAAAGAACAAAGAACTAAAGGGAAAACGACTAAATTAATATCACTGAAAGACTACTTGTTGTCCTTAGTGAAGCTCTGTATGTATTCTCAATCTGATTAAAACCCGATCTAATATTTTCCGCGCGCCTACTCGATAATTAAGATCTGGCCTTTTTCAAACGAGGGTCACGTTCAGGTGACCTTTTCTCATCATCATATTCATGACGAAATTGTTATGATTAGTAACTTGTTTACATCGTCTACGTCACGCAATTTGAAATGAGCCGTCCAATCGCAGAATGTTAATAATACCGCTGTTAAATTAGCTCGCAAACCTTAATCTAAAAGAAATTACGAAATTAAAAATGTTATTAATAGTGTTTAGTCTAGATGAAAGCTACGTATTGATTGGTCGACATAAAGATCATCTTGACCTGACCCTCCATTGAGATCTAAGAGATCCTGTACGACAACGATCTACAGGATATCTGTTTACGGAGATTGTACATATTCTATACATGTAAGTCATTTGGTACGTAAATATTATGACTACAAATGCAATACGTATGCATTTGTCTACGAAAATATCATATTTCCATACCATCCTTGAAAACAAAAACCTCGTACAAACGTCATTCTTTTTATAACATTCTACAGTCCATAATACAGTACCCTCTAAAAGTTCTTTGGCAAAATTCCATCGTACGAATTAATATATTCACATTGACCAATGAACAAAACAGCTCACTAAGTGAATTCTAAGACCAATAAACATTTTCTATTACGTATGATTTAAAACTATGGTACATGTAACTTTATTTGTGGTATGCATGTTCAATTCCTCTGAAAGTTCGTTTCTCCAAGAACTTTTGGAGTGTATTGTATTCACAACAGTGAAATCTGTCAGTCTAGATGATTTACAGATCTGCGATGACATGAGGTTACAGTGTTTGAATATTAAATGAAAAAATGACTTTGCAAAAAAAAATATAACACGTAATGATTAATGAGATGTTTTTGCGTGAAATAAAATGTTGTGGTTAATAACACTTGTTACTAAAAATAGTAACAGCATTTGAACATTTTTGACAGTCACGTGACTAGGTATTCCTTTCCTGTCTGGTAATTTGATCAGTGTTAATGATATTTGCATTACGTCACGGTTTGGTTATGCTGGATTTGCATTTTCGAAAATAACATTTTCTTAAAATGTATTTGTTAAGTGTGCCCATTGGACGTAGAATGAAATCATTAAAAATTTAATTGTTATAATTTATACTGTAAGACCTATGAGTCGTTGTCATTGAAGGTAATTGAGACTGTGTTGGCATTATTCACATGAATGCTCCCCTGGAGTAGGTTGTTGGTGCCGTATTAATCTATTCACATCCGTTACGAAAAGCGTTGATTTCAACCTTCAATAAAGGGGAAGTAACCGCTGCGGGGAATCCTATGTAACATTTATAACCTTTCTTTAATTCCATCAGCATTCAGTCAAATTTAAATAAATATGAGTACTGGTGTACTTAATGAATAATGTTTGTAATGTTGAGTCAGAGAGAAAGCAACGCTGACATCTGTATCAGACTCACTTAGCATTATTAGTGGCGTCACGTATAAGTACTTGCACGATAGCGTTAGAAGCAGCACGGCGTTCGTGCATTCGCTACCAGTTTCTGCTTTTACAACAAGAAAGTAAGCACATCCCATGCTACACAACTAATTATTTATCTATTGGTGTCAAGAATTCGATAAATTGTTTCGTTCATTTATTCTTATTTCCTTACCGTCATTAAAACACGACAGATAAATAAATAATGATGACAAATGATCAAAGAAAGAAAAGTAATCACCCAGCCATTTGTATTAAGGTCTTGACACTTTAAAAAATATGATCGCCATGAATATTCAAATATTGATAATTGTAATTGTACGATAGTTATGAAGTTTTAAATATGTCGCCCTTTTTGACTGAATGATATGGAGGTAATTATAGAAATATTATCTCAAATGTTACTATTTTTAGATGACTATGTGATATAAATGTTTTAACTAGTGACAATGATTTAAAATTTAATTGATTAGTTGCCGCAAATATTATAACATTTATAACAGTGAAGAGGTAAATACACCAGATAGCCCAAATTACAATGATGCAATATTTTACGTAACTTTGTGGGAGCACCGTGGTTTCTTCCGATGAGCACAATACCATATTTATTGCATTTATTACTGTATATAGTAAAACAATTGTAATGAAAGTTTTTCTGAGATAGGAAATAGCCTCAATGTCGTCAATATATTCCAGTATGATCAAGTTTGCCAAAACTACACATATTGACACCCTCATGATTGTGACAAAAATTTAGGCAGCTTCCTATCATTTCGCATCAGTAGTCCAGTAGCGGCAGACTTTTTTTTTAAATTGATGTTTAAGCCATCTAGTTTATCGGATTAGTGATTGATATATCTGGAAGCAAGTGTTAACATTAAAATCGTAACACGATGTTACTGTTCAAGGTCATTATTGGTTAAATATGTTTAGCGACTGGACAAATCACGTGGCCGAATGCTGTTTGTCTCTGTGAAACATTTGAACGAACTGAAAGCATTTCACTTAGTCGTTCTACCCAGCTAATGGTCATTCTTTAGGCACGGGATATTGCATTTTTGTAAACGTATGCTCGAAAGATTTAAACGTCTTTGTAACAAAATTGATGATGAGCACAAATTACTTCGCAAAAATCTCGCCTACAATTTCTATTAACTTTACATGGAGGAAAAACGAGAGTAGGAAGTTGTCCCACAGTTGTTTTATGCAGATATATAGATGAAAATGCACATTATGTGAAAGCAACCTACAAAACAACTTAGTTAATGTTACTGACCTCGTTATTCGTCTTCATCACGCTGATTGAGATTTTTGCGCCAAACAGTCGCAAAAACACGGTGCTTCATTCAAATGACGTGTAAGTGATACCAACTTTGTGGTGAAAAAACATGGCGTCGAGTGAAAGAATGTGAATTTAAATGCATGTGATGCATATGAACGACTGACTGACTAGACATTTAATACTCACTTCCTGTCCTTGAATGGATTGCTGAAGATGTTTTAAAACTTTGGTTTTTAGTAGTCGACTCATCATGAGACGCTTGTTGTTTTTGTTTTTTTTAGGTTACAATTATCTTGAGATATATTTACATCGTTTCAGTGTTTTGTAGTATCATACAAACTAAAGAGTGGGCATTCTTTAAGAATGGTCAGTTGGAGAACGAATAAATTATATACCAATTAGTAGTTCCTCAGATGGCTTTGGTCAGGCGACTTGGTTGTTACCTCAAAAGCCATTAGAAATGTTGTTTATTAGAGTTAAACTGAAACTAGTTTACTTTTTGCCTTTAAAAAATTCTTGCTACTTTCATTAATCTGTCTTGCGTCCACCTTTGTTACTGAGTGCCGGATAACTTAGGATCAAGAACAATGCCAAATTTCGATACATTAACTTGAATTGTTGCTTGGCTTGGATTCAATATGACTAAATGTCTACGTTGCATATTTAATTATACAAAGTTTATTGTATTATTTGTGTTATTGTGATAATCTTTTAAATCCATACTTTCCGACTTTTTATTTTGACTGGAAAGTGTAGGAACCTTTTTTCACAATGTTTAAAAGCAATTTTCGTATGAAGCAGATCAACAGTAGTATTGTGTCAACATTTGTACTAGAGGAAAGACCAAATGGTTTCAAATGTACTTTAGCTGTTGTCTAATCTAATCTTAAATGAATTTTTTCAGTAATTAAAGTACTAAAATATCAACAATTTTCAACTTATTTTGCTTTACGTAGCGTTTTTTTTCCTGTTAACACTTGAAAGTAAAATATCCATTATAATTTCATGGCTTATTTTTTGTTTTCCTTGTATAAACGCTTTATGACACAAAACACTTGTAATGCACTCGGCGTAACTACAATTAAATTGCAAAAAAGTAAGAAAATCTTTTTTTGTTTAACTCGTGATATATAAATAAAAAAATAACAATAAACTTTGGCATTATTAGAATAAAGTCGTGACCATTTTTGTCAAAAAGCTGTTACTCGCCCAAGAAGGTGATTCCGTTGTGAAAGGGACGCTGAGAGCTGTGTGTTGTGATGCGGCACGTTTGAATCAGTCATTATCATAAGAAATATTAGTACGATTTTAAATCATTATGTCAATTCGACTTGATTCATCATATTTTTAGTACATTTGTCATTGTTGTAATTTAAATCAAAACGTTTTTGTATGAATTATTCACCTGATTTGTTACATTACTGAATACATTTCACAACATGTTTTTTCTTAAACATGATTGCTTCAGAAATGTTTATGGCTGGAGGTTAACAAATGACTGCGTTACGTATTGCTTTTAAACGGAAGGGAAAAATACACTTGCGATCGAAAATTGAAGTAACTCGTTAACTTTGTTGCTAGGGTGAATCGAGGTTTAGTTATGGACTGCAGTCACTTGACTAACAATGGCTGAATACAATGAATGAAAACAGCTAGTCTTGCAAAATGTTAAAAATCGAGAAGAGGTACGTGATTGATTCGTGCAATACATTAGGAGTAATTTATTGAACAGAGCAGAACAGAACATATTCGTTAAGTAATTTATCAAGTAAATACAAATGGATGAATAAAGACTGTTACCAATAGTTTAACACTACTTTCAATTGGGATTAATAATTTCAAACATTGTAATAGACATTCAAAGATGTCTAACAATAAAAAGGGACGTAGACATTCGGACTCAGATTTTGTGTTAAATGGAAAACCTGCGACAAAACGGAAAAATAGTGCTGTATCTTTGAATCAATGCATATCTGGAAGTAAATCAGGTCTGAATGAAAGACCAGTGTTTAAACAATTAGCATCAGTTCAAGAAAACAATGATGAAATACATACACCTAAATACAGGAAATCTAAACATGTTCCCTACAGAAGAAGTAATTCAGCGGAACCTATTCAAAGGAATAAACCGGTATACAGATTTTTATTATAATTTGTGACGACACATTATCAAAACACTATATTTTTTGTTTAGTTCTATTTATTGCAGTCTACAAAATAAGAATATGCAAGCGGTTGTCCGATCAGGTCATTTTAGCAACAAGCTCTATATCTTGTATGCAGAACTCCAATTGACCAAAAGAAATTTCTAATTGCCAGAACTAGAGAGTGATTGTCCCGGGCAACCGGTCACACTCCGATTTCGCACAATGTTTGTTACATGCTCCGTTTTGCAAAGCAAGCTTATATTTTCTACCTAGGGAAACAGCTTTTTTACTGTTATGTCTTTAATATTTTTATGCTTTGCCTGAATGGCATTTATAGTAGGATCCTATAACTTATGATAACAGAGAGAATTCTGGAGGAACCATGACGCCTGGAGAAATTTATCATGAAGTGCTAATAGCCGGGGAAAGGTTTTATAATGTTCTTTTTAATAGCTAGTTGTTTTGTATAGGTTTTTCATTCAATTATTCATTGGGCAAGGACGGCTTTTAATGCATTTTATTTTTTATTATGGATGTTCTAGTCTGTGATTAAATTATAATGAACGCAAAGCAAAGTAGAATGGAACACCACTGTTTTAGATAGATATTCACTGACCAAGTGCTTTATCGTATCATTAAAAAAATGTATATTTGTTCTTTACAACTTTCTCTGACTACAAAGTTATGGTATACATTGTAGTTATAAGTTATAACTATCAAGTATTTCTTTGCAGTTGAAAACATTTCATTAAGACATAACTTATATACAACTTATATCTTATACAAAACGGAAGCCTCCAATAAACTCTGTGTGGTGTCTACAGTTTGGAGAATAAAAGTCTTATGGTCCTGGGGCCAGTATTATCAAAGCTCTTACGACTGATTTCTGTCGTAAACCACACTTTCTTGCATTGATAAATTATCGTAAGATTTTTGATGTCATGCTGCCCTGAATACAATAATATTACTAATTTAAACAATAATGGATTAAACATAAAAATAGTCATTAACAATGCATGTTGAGTATTATGCTCACAAAAGTATTCACTTGTTATCGCTGTAAGTCTATTGTCGTAATTGCCATACTTTAATTGCAGACGATCAGGAGCTTGTACTGATAACTGTCTTACTACCAATTTAGTCGTAAATCAATATATGATAAAAATATTGTTATATTGTGGTAAGGTTTTTGACAATATTGTGCCTGGACAGAATGTAGCTATACAATACGGAAGGATAACTAATAAAATCGATCATACGATGTTTGATAATACCAAGATTATTAAATAAATTAAAACAATAATACATGATATCCTGAAAGAAATTATTGTGTTTGTCTAATTGTAGCCTTAAATGATCTGACAGGAGACAGTAGAAATATATTGTACATTTATATACGTTTCCTGCTTTTTTATCGTAAGACAATAATGGTCGTACATTTGTTATAATAATTATAAAATTACTCAATGAATTATAAGTAATATCGTACATGAGTTTTTGTTTCAGTTCCTCAAATCTTGTTTATTACATGTTTCAATCCTTTAGTGGAAAAGCGTTTAATATTTAACCACAAAATGACAGGCGGGCTGTTAGATAAATACAGATTTCTAATTACTTCTAAGCTTATCAAATTAATGAGCTATTTAAAACCAAATTCACGTAATATTTAAACAACACCTTCACACCTTTACATTTGATCGTCTGTCGAAATCTACTATAAAATTGATAATGTCCGTATACAATTAACTTGTGGCGTGCAATGCATCTCTCTCCTAACTTGATAGATTGCGTTTACCCAAACAGTGCAAATGTTTAAAACATAATGTTTACGTCAGTTCTTGCTTAAACCTTATTTGAAAGTAATCACATTTTCTTAATTTAAGTAATTTCTCAAATTCAGTTCAAACGTTTATATTCCACGAAGTAATTAAGTAAACTTGCATCTAGTTTGTGTTTTTTTCTTTACTATTTTTTGAGAGAAGACTCAATTTTTGCAAGGATTTAGTGTTATAATGAATAGTGTTTAAATTTCGTATGAGCAAGTATGAGCAAACAAGACATATTTTAGTTTTAAGTATAATTGTGGATACTGTGATATAAATCAAAAGATGACTGAAGAAATACACGGATATAATCACCGTCACTATCACCCTCATCATCATCAGCACAACAATAATAATCATCATAATCGACATTATCAGGTATTAAATGTATTTTTATCATCTTGATCTCAATTTAGTTTTGAGTACTATTTTACCACAAACAAACAAACATTTACCGCGAACATTCAGCATGTTTTGAAAATGCGTACAATTTTGAAATACTGAAAAGTAAACACGACATATATGATAGGGACTGTGCACTGTTTTATTCATGTCTCCGGTCTTGAAGGATCACAATTACAAATGGACGTTCAACGCTTATTAAACGTAAAACAGAATATTTTAACCGTATGTATAATTTATACAATTCATTTAGCACCATTCTGTTTTGATGAAAATATTATTATGTTATGACAATTTTCGTGTTTAATATTTCTATAGTGCGTTTATCAACACTGATTGCTTGCTTTGGAACCAATCTCCGTAAACAGAGATCCTGTTCTACTCGCGTTGTCGTAGCGAGTAAGCGAGCGGTAAAATTTTAGATCGGGTTTTAATCAGATTGGTTTGGAACATGCAGATTGATGCATTTCGCAACAATAAGTAACGCGCGCTAATCACTAGTTGGAAACCGTCGGTGTATTATCAAATATGTTAAAGGTGTTATAAGATTGCAATGAAGAAGTATCTCAAATTACATGTTCCCCTGTTTTATGTAAAGGTAACTATAGAAGTTTACTTTCAGCACTTATATATAATTGAAAAAGCAGTTATTACTCCAACAGAGTTTTGACAAATTTATCTTGTGTTTCATTGCCCTTGCAGTCACTGAAAGTTCATAGGTGAAGTATTCAGCTCTCCAGAAGCGCAATACTTTAAATACCTTTGCATACATCTTGGATAACCAGTTATTTAGAATAATGAAAGTGACAAATTGAAGCAATGAGACATTTAGAATAGTTACGTTATTTTAATTACATATATCTGGTGACACTAAAACATGTCATCCATTACCATTAGTTCCTAAGTTTGTTTTAAAGTAAACATTAACCCAAATCCAGGTACGCATTAAGTTATTTAAAGTATAAGTTGATATGGTAATTTATCAAATCTAATGGCATTTACCTGTTTAAAGATATCCATTTTATGACTATTAGATGCTTTAAGTCAAACTTTTATTTGTTAAGTAAGTCAAACTAGTAATGGATTAATAGTGGATGAGAGTTTCAAAAAGTAATGGATGGTGAGACCTAATGCATTTTTACATGTTATATATTGGTTGACACAGAACAGGTATTGCATAAAAACTGACTACGAAAATAGAGTCGAAAATCTAAGGAAAACATGTAAAGTTTTCTATATTCATTACAGAATTCAAACATATGCATGAGCTTTGATGAGCCTATGGTATTTGAGCTCTGGAATTGTTTGCAATCTTTGCCCACTTGAATTGAAATTAACATAATTTGCCTAATCTGAAAAGTCGCGAAAACTAATGACATTGCACAAGGGCGACTTTTTATTGAGACTTTGAGCACAAAAGACGTTGGGTAAAATTTAAAGATTGGGAAACATTGTATTCTTCACAATCCTAATTTGCCTCAAATAATGTTTATTCATTGTGGAAACATGTAATTGAATGTATGCGTGTGTCCCGTTAGGCTTTAAATAAAACATATTGATGATTTTAGTAAACATTTATGAGTTTTAAATAAAATGAAATATATAATTGATGATAATACATCATGTCTGTTTCATGAAATATTTTAATGTTTATTGAATGCTTACATAAGACAATGAAAATGTATGATAATTTTTTGTTACGTCACAATGCAATGTTGGTAAAATTTTCATCACAATGTAATAAGTCAGGATTATACCATATGCCACCGGCACGGTTCTTAGACAAAGACACTGCATAGATATATATGTACTAGCATTCATAGTGTTTTTGACGCGGAACAGTTTCTGTTGCCTATGATTTATTCTCATTTATTATTTTTTGGCAGTTTCTAATATTTGTGATTAGGCAGTTTCTAACATTAGTGCTTGGACAGTTTCTAACATTAGTGCTTGGGCAGTTTCTAACATTAGTGCTTGGGCAGTTTCTAACATTAGTGAATGGGCAGTTTCTAACATTAGTGAATGGGCAGTTTCTAACATTAGTGCTTGGGCAGTTTCTAACATGTGTGCTTGGGCAGTTTCTAACATTAGTGCTTGGGCAGTTTCTAACATTAGTGCTTGGTCAGTTTCTAACATTAGTGCTTGGGCAGTTTCTAACATTAGTGCTTGGTCAGTTTCTAACATTAGTGAATGGGCAGTTTATAACATGTGTGCTTGGGCAGTTTCTAACATGTGTGCTTGGGCAGTTTATAACATTTGTGCTTGGGCAGTTTATAACATGTGTGCTTGGGCAGTTTATAACATGTGTGCTTGGGCAGTTTATAACATTAGTGCTTGGGCAGTTTATAACATGTGTGCTTGGGCAGTTTCTAACATTAGTGCTTGGGCAGTTTCTAACATTAGTGCTTGGGCAGTTTCTAACATGTGTGCTTGGGCAGTTTATAACATTAGTGCTTGGGCAGTTTCTAACATTAGTGCTTGGGCAGTTTCTAACATGTGTGCTTGGGCAGTTTCTAACATTAGTGCTTGGGCAGTTTATAACATTAGTGCTTGGGCAGTTTCTAACATGTGTGCTTGGGCAGTTTCTAACATGTGTGCTTGGGCAGCTTCTAATATTAGTGATTATGCTCTTTAACCTTTTTGTATGAAACATGTTCGTGTCGTTATTGTAGACTTAGTCTTCCCCGGTTGTCATTTGCCTTTGCAATGTGATCATACATGTAGTCCTTGGGATGTTTCTGCTGTTATTATTTCTAATACATTGTTTTTTGAAGTATACACGGTTATATAGGCAGAACTGTAGATATGCTGTTACTGTCATAAACAATATTGATAACATAAACCACGATTCAATATCAACTATCATGCACTACGCATACGCAAGTATAGTTTGGTATATCGCATTCTCTATGGTTCCAAGCAAATCGCTTTCACTGTGCGTGTAAGCAAAATCACTCGGTAGTTTTCTTTTTATTCACTCTGATTAAATCAATGCAAAGATCGTAAAGGAAGAGGATGAATGAAGCTTGTACTTATAGTGTTCATAAACAAGAATTCTATATTTGTCAATGTGTTTCAATGTACTTTTGGTATACTCAGGCGTACCATTATTCTTTATTGATCGATGTTTAAATATTTATATAGCATTACGTGATGGCGTTACTAATTGACACACCCCTTTAAACATATTATGTGATTACCCACCTAAACAATGATTTAAGCAAATCATAATATTAAAAATAACGCTTGAAAACCACAGGTAGCGGAGTCTGTATTGAACGCTAAATACGAAAGGCCGTTTGTGACGTAATTATTACTTAGACGTTAACACACATTTTCGACTTTCGTGCTAACTGCACCGGGTATTTACGTATTTTAACACTTTTTAATGGAATATATGCACATTTTGCCCGATTCGAATGCTTTCTTGCGTAGTGTATAGATTCAAATATGCGGCACATTTTCTCTATCGGACCATTATCTGGACGCCAATGGTGTCACGCAAAGCTTCGATGATGTGGTTTCACTGCAGGAAAGAACTAATAAGTCATTGACTGTCATTACGGCCAAAGAAATGCTCAAACAGTGTTACTATATGTAGAAGGCCGGAGTAGCTTCACATGCCTGTGGTTAAAAGCCACATTAAAGTTACTGTGACATTCCTTTACATGAATTTACATGAGTAATCATTATTTATCTAATAATTATTAAAACAGAATATTGATGTCCGCCTACAATTTTTATGTATGTATGAAATATGATTGTTGTTTAATTTTAATGACTAACCTAGTTATAAAACGTAACTATTAAAACAACGTCTTATGAAATTTTGCGCCTTTGAACAAGGCCGGTTCAACTTAATACAACGAAATGGGTATAGAATATTATATTCATTGTTTAATGTTAGTTTAAAAATATTTTTTAAACTATTTTATTGACAAATCAGTATAATTATAAAAGGAGTAGGTTCATTAACTCCTAAATTTGGTCCTGTTGCAAAATTATATTTTGTCGTATGGCAAGGCAATGGATCATTTACCCTGAATTAGCATTTTTGTCCTACAACATTATTTTGTTTCCATCGCAGTTGTTCAAATTGCATTTGGTTCCAAGTCTAAATTTTATATTATTATCCTTCTTTAAAGCTACAGTCCCATAAACATAAAAATAGCCGTGAGGGCACCGTACAGGCGCCGTGCGATCAAAGTCCGCAAGGACCCGTACAAACTCTGGCGTACCCGTACAGACTGTTACGTTTTTGCCAGGGTCCGTGAGATGAGTTTAGGATACACGTATCGGTTTCAAAGTCAAATCGTGAACAAATTCGTGACCGAGTATGAATTAAACTTGCATATCTTCCAGCTACGGCTCCGTACGGGTAAGTTGTTTTGTGCCATATGCGTACCGTCACCTTAATACGCAAGGCTTCCCACGATCTACGGCTGTCTGCACGTACGGGTCCGCAACAAGCCACGTTTTTAGGGGACTGAGGCATTATTCGTAATATTGCATCATGTACTAACAGTAATGAATTATGTTATAGAATATATATTTATATTTTATTGATTGTATTTTGTTGTTTTTACTTGATGTCTTTATATCCCCTGAAAAATCAGCTAAACTAAGTATTCTCTCTTATAATATAGATATCTTGTATCCACACGTTTTGTACAGTCTTATCAAATGTCAATGCTATTGGTAGATGCCATCTTGTCAACAACTGTGACTTAAACCACAGCTTTTATAAGGTCACTCCTATCAGACAATTGAAGTAGTCTTTTACAATGTGACTCTATCAACAAAACGGTTCGAAGCCCAAAATGGCGCCCAACATATGTTTTTTTTGGATTAAAAACACACTCTAGTGATTCACAAATGTACCATTGTAGTGTACAGAGAAAATGCACATACTAGTGGAATGAGTTGCACCTACAAAATGTTAATGTAGTTGTTCTGTGAATTCGTTCCTCATACTTTCTTAATGACATTCTTTATAATTACATAGGAGAGTACTTTTATGTAATTCATAAATAATATTATCAAACAGTTTTGACATTTCAACATATCCACATTTATAAAAGGAAACATTTTTCTTTAACTTAAACATCATAAACGTGTAATTTTCCGCTTTAATTGATTACATATTTACATAATTGAGTTGAATTACTAATATTTCAGTGTAAAATTTTAATTTATTCGTACTTGTGCAGATTAGAGACTAATTACTTAAGTTTGTGGTGTAGACGATTATTTTATAAAGTTTGAAAATTATTCTAATTCTTATGGTAATCTACGGAAGCCTCGTCGTGCCATCTACACTACGAAACCCACTATAATTATCAATCTTCTAGATTTCATCTCTCTATGATATCAATATCATGTGGACTGACATTTAACTTTTTTTCAATGTAACGATCCGTTTATAAACTGCCTTTCAAAACTTCCCTCATTCAAGCATGGAAACTAAATTTTAATTGGTGCATTTCATATTCCAAAGAAAGGTGTACAGATTTCAAAAAGCAATATTCAAAATCATTTAACAAAAATTTGCTTTTGCAACTTTTGAAACTCCATGCAGTTCAATGTAAACTGTAAATATTTCTAAGAACTATTGGATGACAGTGTATATGATGTTCTGGTACTGTATTTGGTACCGTTTCTTGATGCATATAAGGACTGTAAATGAATCAAGACCAAATTAGAATAAACGAAAAGTCATTATAGTGAGAACATAAAACGACAATCTACAAAATGACGAGTTGATTTTTCGTTTGAGTCTCTTGGTAATTTCATTATTCTTTCGAGCTTTCTTCTTTTTCTTTCTTTCTTGTTTTGTATTCCACTCTAAACAATGCGTAAACAGTTTCTTTTACGATTGAGTCGTCTTTGCAATGTCACAACCAGAAACATCAGCCTACAACCTACCGTACATAAAACAGACATTGTACAACTTGACTACCGATGCGGTTTTGTTGTTATTTACAATATTTATATCAATAAATGTCACAGATTAAGTCAATTGTTAATTGACTTGATAAACCTGTATAAAGATGTCCAGATATATTAGATTATATATGCTCTACAAACATGTCATAGATTACGTGATAAAATGTCATTTCGATTAACTCACTCAATGCTTGGACAAATTGTTTAATTTAAAATGTATGTTTGCATGTAGCTAAATATCTAGCTCTTCTAAATAAAAATACGAGATCTTTAACGAAAGGTAAACTCTAGGTTTTATATCGGAATGTCAGTGCCATTGGATTCATTTAACAATTTTAAGCTACAATCGTTAAATGCAAAATGCATCACAACTGTATCGCGCGTGCTTCTGTTCCTCTACAATAAAAACATTGATATGGCACATGACATTGTGTCAAAACATGCCCATATTACAACAATATGGCTAAGGCGATGTTATTCATTATGACAATTCGCTGTAAAGATAAGATGACACAACGTTTTGAATTATTTCACCATGTTCCAAGAAATAATGACAAGAATATTAAAATGCCGTTGACTGTACAGGGAACAAAAAACAAAACAAAAATCAACAACAAAATTTCTCGCCTTTTAAAACAAAATTACATAACGAGTGGTGATTTACGACGCTTTTCGACTTATTTATTTTACATGGCTATAGATAGTTGTTATTCTCTTTGTGACAGTAGATGCTTACAATGTTTATCCAATATTAAGCACACACATATCATTTCCAGCGGCTGACACCAATCCTATAGAATATAGCAGAAGACGGAAATATAGCAATGAAATAAGTGTTAAAGTAATACTAAGTAAATGTTTCATTATTTTTTTCAGCCCTCTATTAGAACAAGTGTGTCATACGGGGAATTTGAAGGAAGCTCAACGTCAGGCAGCCCATGTCCTTCTAGAAGTCGTGAAACACATTCGGCTGCTTCCAGTACAGCGGAAAGCACGGACCGGAAGAAGAAACGATATAATCGGAAACAGCGTGATCAAAATGGCGGCGAAGAAACTAGGTCATCTGGGTATAATTCTTTTAGCGAGTTATCGGAATTTACTTCAGCTTCAAGAAATGGTGAATACAGACGATCTAAATCGCATTCTCCTAACCGTGACAATCATGTGCATCATGAAAATGAAAAAAGTGATAGATATACAAAGTTCCCGCGAAAATCTCATGCCAAAGGGCAAGAGGACAAATTGTCAAACGTTTCATCACATGCTCGCAGTGACTCTAGATTAAGTGTAACTGAAAGTGATATATCCGGCTCTAGCAAAGAAAAAACAAAGAAAAAAGCACGTGACAAAGTGACATCGGAGACAAAACACGTAGAAACTAAAACAAAAGCTCCAACAATAGGAAATGTGGCGGTGACAGTAACAAACAATATAACCTATGACCCTAATGACCCATTTAGTTTTATACAACCAATGGATTTACCATTACATGTAAAAGTTCGGAAATGTATGATGCCTATTTTAGTAGTTATATCATTGTTGATATTAGCTGCAGCTTTAGGTGCTGCTATATACTTTGCTTCAGCGTTAAAAGGTACGTTACTTTTATATTTCTGTGGCCCGTATTATCTTACGATTGATTTTGATCGTAAATCCTTCTATATTGCATAGTTAAGTTATCGTAAGATTTTTGATAATATGATGCGCTGTATATTAACCCGCGTCTGTTGCGCAGTAGGTAGCGCGCCGGGATTTCGAATTTAGTTTCCTGAAGAGGGCACGTGTTTGTCGACTAATGTAAATTTTCTCCCATTAATAAGGTATATGGGGAAGGTGCCAGTCTTGTGGTAGGGTAGGCGAGTACTTTTTATAGACAAGGGTACAGGAAAGCTAGGTTTAGAGCGCTGGACGCCTGAATGTGTAGATCTGGCGTAAAACATAGTTTTAAACTATACAGTTATGTATAAGTGGGTGTGACCGAATGGTTTCAAATTTAGAATAGAAAGCTTTGTATAGCTAGGTCGGCGTTGGTGCGATTAACATCCGATATAAACTACGTTGGTTCCTTGAGCAATGGTTTTCCTAACTGCTACATGTAAGTACTATGTGACCAGAAAGCAGACTCTAAAATGGTTATAAATAGTGTTATAGTGTGATCGTGGAACAAGTTTTTACAACGTAAGTCTGCATATTCAACCCAGTTCAGGTACTATGGAGAGGCCGACGAACTGCTGTGATATAAAGGAAAAGACACAGTACATGTAATTTAAACCAATAACAAAGCCAAAGTTAAAGTTATGCAAATAATTAAATTGCTTAAAGTACATAAACATGCGTAATGAAGCTGGAGCCTAAGTGACAATCCATTTTGAATGAATTATAATCTTGGACTTCATTAAAGTATTTTTAAATTATAATTCCGCTTAAATGATATGGCCTAATATGAAAACTTTGATATATTAGACAAACCAGTCGCCCATTTAACTTAATTTTGATGTATGAGGGTAAAAATGAAGAGTTATTCGTAATTATGATAAATATTTTATTTTTCTATTGACAGTTTTAAGTTTATCTAATATTTGATAATTCATTACAATGTGGGAGGAGTACAGTTAGTTGAAGACATTGTCTCACCTCCCCAAAAATAACCAATACATGCATTTGGAACACCTTGACTATTCGTTTAATGAGTAATCTCGGAAGGGTTCGTGAGGGGGAGGTCCACCAATAATACTACGCAAGGCGAAGCACAGGTGGTCATGCAAAATAGTTCTTGTCGTAAACACGATTCTTTGTAAATACAGATCTTGTACTAATTATGTGACTTTATATTATTTAATGGCTATCATTTAGTTGCGCATTTCAAATATATGGATTAAAACGAGACATTTATCACCGCCTAAACGATCGTGGATTTGTTCACTTCAACACCGGTTGAAGAATTTGTTTGCCATGTGACGCAAAGGTAAATCCAAAATGAGGTCTAAACATGTCCGAGTTTATTCCTACCGAATGGATGAGAAGTTCGCAATGTCAATACATGGTCACTAACGTCTGTCGTGCTTGGCGCCCAGTTTAAAACAATTTCTGTACATCTAGATTCAGCCAAATAAATGAATATTACACTACGAGTCTAAAATGAGGAACAACTAATATTCTGTTATAATTACATGTTTACTAGTTGTTGGTCTCAAACTTATGGTAGCATATTTATGCCAACAGATAACCACATAACTAACACGTTATTTAAATGGTTAACTAGTTGTGGTATCTAGAAGCTAACCACCAAATAACGTGTTAGTTATGTCGTTATCTGTTGGCAGAAATATGCCACCATACAAACTGCATGCATTGATTTTTATGCTGTGCAAAAACACTCATTTTATGTGATAATTGCTTATCCGTAATTTGTTATAATCAAATATAAAGATTATAGTAAATCGATCATATCTTGCATGGTAGACATGTTTTTAATACCAAACGTTGGACAAAATAATATATACCTAATAAAACCTATTTCCAAATCTATCTTAATATGTGTAAAAATGATGAATTCGAAAATATGTGGAAAAAGTAACATAAAGTTGACTAATTTGTATGCTGTTCATTGTAAAACATAGTTATACTCTTCTTTGCAATCAGTTTTGTGACGCTAACAGGTCACGTGATCACTGTGAATAAATAAACTTGTGGATTTACTAACATGATTAAGCTTTTTTATATTTAATTTAATTATTGGCAATAAAACCAAGTTCATCTTAAGAATCGACAAGTCATTGGGATCCGAAATACGACCATCCCGCGAGTTTTACATTCACGCGACCACACCAGCAAACTTGTTCAAGTTAAACAAATTTTAATGCAAACTGAAAAATAATGACGAATTCGACTTATATAAGCATATCAGTAAAATAAATATGTTTTATTTCCCTAATTTATGATACTGAAGTCATTTGAATTAAGTGCGTCAGTTGAAATATCGGCATATTCTGATTGATTGAATCCTACATGTACATACTTACCCCATTTAAATTCGTCTAGATCAGCAATTTTAAGATGATATGCTTCTTGTATGTTCAAGTCTCATCTATCACTGGATTCATAATTATGCGAGTTGACCTTTGCAGCAAGGAATTCACATTTTTCGTGATTACCATTTTCGCTCGACCCATTAGCTAAGTCGTTACCTAGTCTGACTTCTTTTTCAGCGATTGTATGATAAATTCCCCCATGTGAACTAAATGACATCGTGGATTTTGGTCATGAAATATTTTATGTGGCCATTCTACAACCTGCTACTGTTTAAAGGGCAGTCAGCATTCATTAACAAGGGAAGGTCCTTAAATGCTATTATCCGGATATCTAGGCAAGTTGTTGTGCCATATTTTCAGAAATCAGGGATCTCCAATAACTTTGCACATTATCCAATGTTCGATAGTAATTAAAAATAATATTAATGATAATAATAATATTTAAGACTTAATGTAAGAGGCCACACATTTGGATAAATCCCATCTTCCACGTGGGCCTCTATTAAACATATTACAAAGTATTGAAAATCGAATACCGAGCGTTGAATAATATGCCAATTTATTGGAGATTGTGCATGGAATGTCAGTAAGACATGCGGATTGAAGAACCATTGCTTCCATTTTTAAAACTAGTTCACTTTAAAGTTCAACAATTTTTTTGTTCAAGAATTAAATCATATTTATTTTATTATTTCAGAGACACAAGAGAAACAAATAGGTATGTATTATTGTTAATTCTAACATAGGCACGTGCGTTTTCACTCTTTATTTAATGTGACGTCATCTATGCTTTATTATTCAACAAAATATAGCTCGTGACGGCTGTTGAAATTTTACTCCCCACGTTAAATGCGCAAAGCCGAAAATGGCGCCCGAGTTTATAAGGATTGACTTTTACAATTTGGTTTCTATTCTATAATTAAGATTTTAATATTTTTTGTTCGGAATAAGAAACACCTATCTGTGAGAATTGTGTAAATAAATGCTATTTTCGGCCTTTGCACTGGGGTGGATTTCAACAGCATGACGTTTCTGACAGTTAAAAATAGTTCTATAAATATATCTTTTCTACGGATGTATTTTACGATGTTAGAATCGAAATAATTTACAGTTGTCTATATTTTGTTGTCTAATAAAATATAGGCACTCATTTGATGCGCTTATTAAATCACTCGTGCTAAAGCACTCGTGATTTAATCATACGCGCATCACAACTCGTGCCTATATTTTATTAGACAACAAAATATGGACAACTGTAAGTTATTTCTTAATTATTGTGTACCCAAAAAATGTTGAATCTGAACACTATTTTATTCAGTTGTAGTAAATATTCAACTATAAGGTCAAAATACTTTCAAAACTGTTCCTAGCCTTCTCTTGATGAAAGGAATTATTTTATGAAATCCAAGACATAAAAGAACGTTATTTATATTTATAAGAAGAATCATTACCCATCAGGATAGTTAAACATTTCGTGACTGTTTCGTCTATTCATTCAGTTTTTTTGTTGTCATGAATAATGTATGGTGTCGTTTGTTACTCTTGCAAGAATAATAATTTTATATAAGTTCATATTGAAAATGGCCCATGACACTAACACTTAGGAATGCTCAACTTTGAAATGCTTTGCGGTATACAAATCTCGCTTTGATCTTAAAAAGTTATGTAATCGATGTCTTACAACAATGGGTTAAACAGTATTTGTTTTTGATACTTGCAATTCATGTGCCGCATCAGCAAAGCGTTCAGTGATATTTTAAAACATATAAAAATCTAAACTGACATTTTACAAGATCGTGTTTATACGTCGTGCATATCTAAGTTTTTATGATGTAACGAAAACTTAAGTCATGTTGTCATTAAATGAAATGGATTATTTTATATTTTGTATATAGCACAAGGTTTTTTCAGAGTTATTTTTATGTTAATTCACGTACATACATATATGCTGTTGAGTATACCCGAATACCAGTTCCAATTCTCCATTTTTGTCCCCATCTTTGAACCTGGGAGTAATTCAGGAGTAGAAGAAAGCACTAAATAAAATTGTAGTTTGAGGATTACCAACAAGACAGCAGTAAGTGCACAGCGTAAAAGAGCCCGTTACTACAGCCTTGAGGGCAACCCTTGAAGTGTTATTGTCGTTTGCAGAACTTTTAATGATCAGACGTGTATAGACTTGCATTTCTCATACATGAATAAGCTCTCATCTGCCATTTTGGTCGCCATGTTTGATTCTGAGAGTTGCCTAAAAGTACTGAAGTTGCATCAAACGGTTTTGCTAACTATAGTACTATTATCTCAGCTTCAAGAAAATAAAGAAGCAACGTCTTCATCCTTACACAGGGCCAAACTTACGTGTTAATTTTGTATTGAGAGTCTTTTTCCTTTATTATCTTATGGCGTGTGTGTATTTTTACTGTATTTTAGTTGGATACGATTTTATTACGTATTCTTATGAAATTATTATTATTGTATATATTTCCAGATATGTTAAGAGCAAATCTAGCAATGAAGATACGTAATATTGATCAAGTTGAAAATATTGAAGATATGTCCTCCGGTGATTTTAAAAACTTGTCCCTAACTTATTGTAAGCATGTAAGTATGCCATACTTCTTGTTACAATATCAGTATCATTGTGCATCAAAATAATATTCTCGGTATTTTTTTTATTTTTTTGAAATATTGAACCATTAACCATGACTATAATCTTATTCATTAATATAATTTATTTCAAATGTTTAACGTATTTGAATTTATGCATGTTTGTTTGTTCTTAGTAAGTATGTATTTGACTATGTATGTTCATGACCAGAAGCCTAACAAATAGGCTTTATGTTGAATAAACGCATTGTATTGCATTATATATTATATTGTTTAATACGGAATCCTGGTAGAGCCATTTGTCTTATGGTATATGTACCATAGATTATGACTTACGAAAAGCAATATTAGTCGAATATAGATTAGCAACAGTTGAAACTTGACTTTATCAGCTCATTGACTGTATATGTAACTTAAAATACTATACATGTGATAAGTACTTACACTCTGTCTTATAGTGTTTAGCCATTTATGCTGTGTTCTTAATTTATGTGTACATGTATATTGAGTAATTACTTAGATAATGATTGGATTTTTACTGGAATCTTTTTCTGTGTCAATTTCATTGAAATGCAGCTTTCCTTTCACACCACATTTACCGTCTATCGCTTAGTATTTCTTGATGCAGGGCCAGTTTCCCTCAAAATGTCCAAGAACTTATGAAAAGCACTGTATATAAACTATTTTGTATTATACCAAATTAATGAGAGTTTAATAATGGTAGAATTTGAAGGATAGACATGTTCGCATCCGTCATAATTTACAATTTATCATTAATACTAATTTATATATGATACCTTCTTAATTGCTAAAACGCGTAACGCAATATTACAAAGTTTGTGAAATCAAAGTAATGAGCTTTTGTGTTAAACTTGACGAAATTTCACTCTTTAAGGTGTTCGCTAACAATGGCTTTGGCGACGATAGGGTGTCGTTGTCCTATGTTTATGTAATCAAATACAAATTAATTAAGGTGTAACACTTACATGTGATATCATATGACAATGAAATCATTCGCTCATTAAATACATTATATATTTACTCTAATTTAATTAATAAAAAGAACCAACTTTAAGATATATGCACTTGTTTGTAATTACACGAACTGCGCAAATGTACTTTTAAAAGCTTTCATCAAACAAGCTACCATTCTTTACAAAAATGACATGCGCACCATTGCTGCGTTTTTGAATGGTGCCTTATCATGGAATCGATTGGAGTGAAAAAATAGTAGTTGCAGCAATTTGAATTGTCTCTTATGAACAAAACTGAACCATTCCTATTTAAAATACAGCGAATTTTTTTACAGTAGTTTTAAGTCATGATTAACCATTTTTTACACTTTCGCCAGCACCGTCCCGTCAGTACTAACAGGAACTATCGGTACTTTGTTGATACGCAATCTCGTACATACCAATATTGAGCGCCAGTATCTATATTCATTCTTAAGTTGGTATTGGCTGACAGTCTGTTGGCTTGCGACTTTGTGCATATCACTCATAAGAATTTGTATCCTTAGTCATTGATTGTTTGTTTGTTTGTTTGGGTTTTACGGCGTACCAACACAGAAAGGTTATACCGCGTCTCCATAATCATTTATTTTATGCTAGCAGTTGAATCAAGTGAAGTCATCTTGGGGGACTTTAGGCCAAAGGATAATAGCCTGATGCCAACAGTTTAAACGAGCGAAACTTGTAACTTTGTGTTGCCTTTTAGAAGCGTGTCTGTTTGTATGCTTGTTCTTTGTAGTCATACTATTTGAGTATGGATATATTTTGACTTTAGATAATGTTTTGTTGCTTTTTAGATGCATGCCTGTTTGTATACATGTTCTTTGTAGTCAAACTATATGGTAATAGGTATAATTTGACTCAAGGTAATGTTTCAACTGTATGTTATATTTTCAGATGGATTTATTTTACGCTAGAAGTAAATTTAGTAAAACTTACAGAGGTTGTGAAGTAGTCTCTATAAAGTAAGTACATGTTCATATACTATCACTACATTTCACATTCGGAACACCCTCGACTTTTCATGAATGAATAATCTCGGAAGGATTCGTGGGGGGGTCTTCACTGGATTTTGGTGATTTTACTACCTACGCGAGGCGAAGCACGTAACGGTTACGCAAAATAGTTCTTGTAGTTTACACACAGATCTTTGTCTAAACATATTTATTTGTTTTAAATTGAAGCAAATATTGTTCATCGGTATCATTGAACTGTGTAATTTTAAATTTACGGATTAAAAACGGAACTTCAGTCATCGCCTTAACGATCGTGTATTTGTTTACATAGTTTCAAAATGGCGCCTAAATATGTCCGAGGTTATTCGTAGCGAATGGCCGAGGATATTCCGAATGCTATATTTCAAAGACTACCACGTCGTTTTTCATACATTATTAAAATACGGATTTTGTGTGGGCTCCAGTGCTCGAAATTAAATCTGAAACTAAGTTGTTGCCTGGTTGGACAACCAACTACATGTGTTTCTTAACCGAACCAGGTGTTACTTGCAGAAACAAATTGTCTGACAGGAGGTTTTGATACGAAGAACATAACAAGTATGAGTTCAAAACACATTGTTACTTAAGGAATTCAACCTAGTATGTGATTTCATTCCAACACAAATGATTACCCACCGAGTAAAAGTCTCAAATATACTTGCAAAAACAAAATCTGATAACCGACACATTTTTCATTTTACCATTTATCTGGGTTTGTTATACAACATACATTGTACATTTTATTCTTCATTAATATTTTATAACAAACACACAAAATACAAATATTTAATGTACCAGTTAGTTATTTAAGACGATCCATCAAGAAACCTCATGCAGACAATCTGTTATCCAAGTTTTGCAGTAAAATGCACTCAGTATGATAAGTAACTTTTTTTAAAAAAACGTGTTGTTTTCACGCATGTTTTAAACATAATGAAATAATTTTATTTTATTTTATTTTTAAGCGTTATATGAGAAAATCGGTCGCTTTAAATATCGTACTGTACATGTTATTATGTTGGATTCTTTTACACCTGCTGCCAGAAAATTGAACTTGTTGACTCTGCTGCATATTTCTAGCTGACAGACAAAAATTAATTCCACCATATTTTTATAACTAATCTAGTTTGAGAAACTTTAAAGCTTTAATGAATGTTAAAGAAGAAGCCACGCTTAAAAACCTTAGCGTACAATATGTAATTACCCATCCGATATTCTCATAAATTTTAATGTTAAAACTAAGTTCCCATTCATTTATAACATTGTTTATCTTATCGTTTTTTTGAACTTAGAAAATGAATTGATTTTCATTAAACATAATAGTTATATTTATATACTTACTCTATTTTATCATACATTGTAATTCCCCGTAACTCTTTTACTCTATATCTATATTGTATTCAGTTAACCATTACCAATTATCTCACATGTTGTTACTTTATATAATGTAACCTGTGTTTATTATAATAAAGAATATGTTCTGTTCTGTTCTATTCTGAGAAGAGCGATGTAACTGTTTAGTCTGAATCTGCTCCAAAATAGTTTTACAAATAACCCAGTTAACTATTCAACACAATTTTTGTGCGGAGGATAACAAATAAAAGATCAAAATTCACAACATTAATTTATTTTACAATTTTCTGGAAAAGAAAAGTAGTGCAAATAGCTATTTTAATGTGCTATATTTGATGCCATTCAATTGTGTGCGTAGAGAGAGAAATAGATTAAAACAATGGCCTGTTTCCAAAGCATGTCGCTAGCTATTGTATTGCCCCTGATATCCTCCATTTGATATCCCAAACTTGTTGCTTTTGTATACCAGGAGACAAAGTCTTGACAAAATTTGTTTTTTCCATATGGGTAGTAGTTGCAGATCACGTGACCATATATACACTGACTATGCAGAAAAAATAACTAAATACTGCAACGACTGTTATGATGAACGACATTGTCAAAAAAATATCCTTGTGTAGTCTATCAATTGCGCAAAACCTTTTTTTCATCCTCAACAAAACTGTCATGTTTAAAATAAACTATTTGTTATAAAGTCACTGATTCATCTATATATCTGTGTTACCTATTAAATCTTCATTACTTACCTTGTCGTAGTTAACAGATTTATTAAACTGATGTATTACTGACCTACAGAATGTTAAATTTCCGCCATTTTGTTTTTTTAAGTACATCACAGTTTAGTATGTTGTTACTACGAACAATTTAATAAGCACTTAAATTGAATAAAACATCTGGCGTTACTCAAATTTTTGTTCAACAATATAGTTATTGGTACCGACTTGTATAAACCAGGAGCCAGCCATAGCGAATGCAGCCTACGAAATATCGGGTGTCCAGTTGCCCGGGACAACCACTATCTAGTTTGAGCAACCAAACATTGTTTTGGGGCTACCAAACATTTACAAAAAAATATATAGTGCTAACTGCTAAAATGACCTGTTCAGGCAACCACTTTCATATCATAATTTCGTAGATTTCGAATGTGTTTTCTGTTGGTTTTTGTGAGTTAATCCATCGTTCGCGGTTAATCTGTTTTTTACTGCAATTGCGTGTTACCTAGGCAAGAACAATATGGTCTGATTATATTGCCAGTCCCTCAAAAAAATGACGCAAAATACACCAAAACGTGTTAGATGAATCGACTAGCCAATTTTGATCATATGACTTGATTTAATTTACTCCCGATAAGCGTACTCAGTCTTTGAAGGGAGAAAGTTTTGCTAATTTGATCGCGAAAACTGGTGTTTTATTAAACATTGCACCAAATATACATATTGCTCAGTGATTAAATATTTAACGCCACACAAAAATAAATTGTTTTAAATTAACTGTAACAAAACTCACGTTCACAAAAAACATGCTATATATTTTAATGCGCGTAAAAATCGTTTTCAAAGTTAGTGTGTCGCGTTATTATTTTGTATGGTATAGATTTTAAGAGCTTTTGTATAAGTTTCATTGTTTGTGTAACAATAAGCGTAACGCTTTAATTAAATGTTATTAAAAGATTACTTTCCACAAAATTATCAATCTATCATTCTAAAACATCAGTTTTATGTGTAAGCATTCGCACGTGAACATTCTCATAAAATGATATCGTTAAGTGAACACTAAATGTGTAACTTTAATGTTTGTTGTTTACCGTTGAAACAAACAAAATGTCATATTTCTTTCTTAATTTCATAATACATAAAGTTATGTTAATATTAATCACTACTTCAGACCTTTGCAATTTGTATTTAAAAAAGAACAATCTGAAACAACTATATTATTCCTATGCAGGGGTTGTCCAGTGAATTGCAGTTGTTACATAAATATACAATGTTGCGGAACTTCATTTTCAAAAAGGATATTTCAGCTCATCTAAAACATAGTGACTGTAACAAAGTCACACGCCATTTCGTCATTCACGATGTGGCACGGAATGCTTTAGAGAATTGGGTGTGAGCAAAGTTCCGAGTCATAAAAATTTGATATGCATCTAAAGTGTTTTATTCGAAACCATGGCTGTCACTTATTAGAGGAACTCCACCTCATATTAAATTACTTTCCTTTTATTTTCAGAAATTCTTATATCAATTTTACATTATTCTTTGATGAGAAGGAAGCAACATCAACACAAATTTTAAATGTCATAGAATCATCTGCTAATAAAGTAACTGGTGCTGCTGCAGAGGCACACGTTGCTGTAGTAGATCAATTTGAACTAGAACTAGATAGTGTTGAAGTTAAAATGGACAGGCGATTAGAACCAGAAAATTTTAATAAAAAATCTGTTATACCAGCGACTACCCCTAAACCTGCCCCTGTTGAAGTACAGACCAAACCTACAAGTAAGTATAGCTGGTTAAAATGTATCTGAGATAAAAACAATGCAATGTACGCCATCAACACAAAGGGACCACAATGGAAATAAGGGCTTGCCCCCTTTTTTGTGTTATCCCTGGTGTTGGTGTGCTAGACATAGTAATTACAATATGATGTCTGTGATATTTGTGTTCATGTGTATTTTACTATGTGTACACTTTGCCAAATAAATATTATTATATCATTTGCATGCATTTGATCAGGATTTATAGCTCATAATTATCTGCTTGTATTTGAAAGTCGTTGAAAAAAATGTCAATAAAACACAAATAACATGGAGCTATAAACGTGTTTCTATTTGGAGTACCATGTTTATCAATTTGTCTTAAAATCAAAGATTTGCCCATTACCTTTTTGAATGCACTATATCTTAGTCGTCCAGTTCTTTTATCTAATTGTTAAACGATACAGAAAGGCAAAATTGCTATATACATTCTTATAATAGCATAGAATTGGTCTATACTGATTGTTTTCTACTTTCTCACAAAAGGTACTACAGTTGAGAGTTCTTCAAAAGAAGTCACATCTACCACATCACGACCTAAACCTATAGTAACTACACAAGGAAGTAAAAAGGTTTCACCAAAAGATAAACCAGGTATGTTTGCCAATGTATAAAATAGTAATGATATTCTGTAGGTATGTTAGATTTAACTCCGTATAAGTCCTAACACGGCAGCCAGTCAACCTTCTCATCGTTCCCAAATTGACTAAATCTCTGGATTCGACTGTTTACAAGTTATAAGGCGAAGGCTTTCATCAGTGAATGACAACAGATTTAGAATCAGAAGTGGGAGTGAAAATGGTCGTAGAAATTACATCATGACCAAATTCCAACGAAATAATGCCCCGCCAGGAAATCGAACTCACGATTCAGCTATTATTACACGTGTTTACTATTGCGTTAGTGTGCGCTATTGCCCACACGATGACTCGTACATAAATATGTGTAGATTAGCGCCCAAAGCCTATCATAACTTAGCCATGCTTTAACATTAGAATGATTTGTATTTGTTTTAAACAGCTTATTCAAATGAAATCTTAATGTCGACATCTAAACTGTATTTCTTTTGTAGTATCGTTTTGTTGCTCAACCGATTTTGTTGTTTTTATGGCAATTAAAGTTGTTTAGTAAACGGTCATTAATGCTTACCTACTCCTTTTTATTTTCCCTTCAATGACATTTGGTTCCCTTTTAGTTTTATACAGAGGTTGACTTTAATTGTTTCTTGTCCATTTTTTGTAAAGTTTAAAAGGCCGGATATTGCGTCATAAAATGGACACATCAACTGTGTGGTCCAGCATTTAAAAGTTTGACCTTTGTACATATATCAGACTGGTGTCAGTTTTTGCACGTTATGTTAGAATGGGTGTACAGAGGACGAATATCAGCTTTTTATGTAGCAAATATTACTGACAGTTATGTCCGTTACAAAATGTCATGGAAGATTCCACATGACTGGTTACATTGTGTTTCTAATATGATAAATTATGAAATATATATCTTGTAAAAAATAAATTGTAACATGATCTAGAAAATAAAAAGAAACAGTCATGATACAATGCGAAAAAATGATACATCTCTACTGCTTTTCTTCTACTACTAATTACTTGACATCATTTTTCATAATGGGCAATTAAGATGGAATATTAACTCTAAATACGTATTTTCAATCTTTCAACAAAAATGTCACGATACTAAGGAACAAAGTTGATATTTTAAGTGTTGTTACGTCGCAACATCATTTAATGTAAGTTGAAAGCGTTCGTTCACGTGTTGATGTTTACATTTTTTGTATCAAGTTGGAAAATAAATTAAGTAAAATGCCAACTACGTCGCGATTTTTAATTAAAATCTTGAGTTATGTCATTATATCAAAGAACTTGTACGGAAATTAAAATAAAAACAGTACAATTAACTCCATTTGATATAAAAATGAAATAATTAATGTGGGAAATACTTAACTCAAATACCGGTATGGCACTTTGCTATTAATACAAATGTTAGTAACTTATTTTTCGTTAACTCATTTTGAATGTTTTCATGTATGTTTTTTTTTTCAAGTTCATAAAAATGTCTTTGTTCATGGAATTTCGACTTTTTAATTTAGGTGGAAACGTTTATAGTAAAAAGGTGCGCTGAATAGTGAATATTTGCAAGGCATTTTTGTAATATGTTTCAAGCCTATGGCCTTGGCATTAGGGTGGTGCAATCTATGCAATATACCATAATAAACACGTGACATGCATTGACCTTATGAAATTGTAGTAACCATGACTTGTTGAGATTTGGATGCGGGAAAATTGTATCGGGACTTGACTTTTGACTCAAAACAAAAAGCACATTGAAAAAGAAACCCCTCTTATTACTTTCATTCATAACAAATTTGGATAGGTGGAATAGTTTAATTAAGTGTAAATCTTATTTTTGATAATCTGCACATTTCATTTGTAAAAACAACTAATACTGCAAGTTTTCTTTAGAAAGTTCGATGCAAATGAAACGTGTATTAAAGTCAAATAGAACAATAGACATTTCAGATTTATTTAGGATTCTGTTGGAATCACGGTTGTAACATAATGGTATGTTACTAAGTACACTGTGATATAACAATGTCTGTAGCAAGAAGCTATAAATGTACAAATAATGTACTACTATCAAAGTCGATAGTAGGTCAGTATAACTTCACAAGTCTGGCTAGACAGTGGTACTCAGTAGTGTGTAACTCTGGGTGGGGCACTGCCTGGCTGGGTGGTGGTTGTTTGTAATAGGTATACAGCTGTAGAAATAAAATGAGCTTAATGTATATGGACGCCTCATCACCATATGACAAAGATATTATGTTCTGTTTCTGATTTCAGTGTACTCCTGGAACCCATGTTTAGAATATGAAGGGACATATTTCCCTCATCCTACAGATTGTGATACATTTATACAATGTACAAATGGTCAAATGATTGTCAATAAATGTGCTAAAGGTTTATTATATCATTGGAAGGAACTCACGTGTGTCTCCAGGTAAAATATCTTACTATGTTATATGTTTGTCTATAGTTTTCAAGTCATTTTGTAGACGTTGGCAATACCACGTGACATATTCTACGTTTTCAAGAAGGAAAAGTGAAAACTTAGCCTCGACTCAAAGTTGTAAAGTGCTCTAAGTCTTCAATTTTGTCAGTTTCAGTTTCTTTGTTTCCAATAAACAGCATCAAATGCCCGATAGTGCAATTTATTACCCTACTTAAAGCAATATAAACAAGCAATGCACATGTAGTTATATTATCATAAAAACAAAGAGAAAATGTTTCTGATTATACTATATCATAAATGTCCTAAGTTTTGGTGGATTTAAAATTGATGTTGACCTAATTCCTCACCTCGTTTTAGTCTGAATTATTAATCGAGTATTAAAAATAAATTACTGGTTCTGGTGGGTTCGAAATCGATGTCAACCTTATTGCTGGCCTCATTTTTTGTCTGAATTATCAATCAAATATTACAGAAACGTACTATATTATGTATTATACAACAGCCCTTGACATGACCTCGTCCTGATAGAATTGTTTTCTTTTGATATTTTCATTTGAATATAATTACTTATGAACTTTTTGACATTTAAGAATTGCCATCGATCTTTAAATGTGATTAATGCTTGGTCGAGATACTTATAATAAATTGAAAGTTTCTATATATAGCTCAATGTACTTATATTTGATATATTCCTTGATCAGTCATTTTTTATCATTTTCAAAAGTCATTAATAATGGATTACTCAAAGTAAGGAAATGTAGAATAAATTAAAACATTTAAATATAATTATGATTGGACAGTACGAAGATGAAGGTCAGGCATATTAACCACATTACTAAAATCACGTATTCTCAATGACAACGCACCTACACAATGAAAAACAAGAACAACAATTGGAGACCTCTTTTTTGGACTGATGAATCTTTTATCGACATTCGGACATACACGAGGAATCGGTATAACTGATAAATGCCGCTGATTTAAATACTTTATCCAATTCACATAGCTTTTATGTGTTAAACTTACCTTCGTTTTGTGTGTGTTTTTGTGAGTTCGTTGTTTGTTTTATTCCATATCTGTTGACAATCTATATGTACCTTATGTATTATAAATGTTTTGTTATTCTTTAAGTGACAAGATCATCCTTCTTAGGCTGTGTTTGTTAGTATATGTCTTTATTTCTGTATCATGTAATGTTTTGTATTTGCACCATGTCACTATAATGACATAAACAATGTGGTCGTTTTATGAGATTCGTCCCAACACAGAGCTGGCTATCGAAAGATTACCTATCCCAATGTCGAAACCATTCAGCCAAGCCTGCTCCTTTAAGCCATTCGCCATCGTTACAATAACTGTCATAAATTTCTAATAGTGAACAGTATGCTAATAAATGCAAATACTGTATGACATATTTCAGGTTTATGCCAAACGTTCAATGTCCAGATCCATCAAAAGTTCCACCTAGACCGACAACAACTCCTACAACGTCAACAACAACACAGGCAACATCAACAACAGTGGTAAACAAGGACAAAACAACACTAGCTAAGTTAGAGTCGCCAGTGACAACAACTAAAAAACCAACGACTAAAAAGGCCTTACCTGAAGGTGTGGTACTTACTGCTATAGCTGGAAAATATGCTGAAAGACCTAGTAAGTTGTATAATAATTATATATTTTTCTGTATGCAATTTAGCACTCATCGTTATTTTGAATAAACAGACACAAAATGACAGTTCATTATTAAGCTTTTCGCAAGTGAATACAGGGTTTGGCTCTTGGTTCAAACAGTCACCTGTTTTTCAATTATCTAACAAACGTGACCTGGGTTTGTTGCACGGTATGCTACCCACAGAATGCCGACTCTAGTTTCTCAAGGAGTATGCTGGTTCAAGCCTCAATCCGGCCGATTATACCTTTCATGAAAATTCGACAATAACGTGGATTTTTCCTATCGACATTAATAATGTATATGGAGTATAATTCGGCCTTATTGAAAGGTTGATGGGTACTGGCTATAGACAAGGTCCACGAGAGCTACTTTAAGTGATCTGACGGAGGTCATGCAATGACCATAGTTTGTGTTGACGTGGTGTTATACCAAAAAAGATCTGACAATTAGTTGTCCCACAGGCCGAATTGTTCACTTAAGGTGGCATTTCCATAATACAAGCAATGTTTATGACCACAGAAAACCCTTTCGTAAACTGGTGTACAATCGTACAATACATTTCCTATGTTTTAGTCACGTACACATTTTAAATTTCGCTAAATTAATTTTATATCAAGGGAGATAATCACTTTGTGATGGTAATCAAGTTGTATGGCGTTTATGGAGTCTGTCTGCTAAATTGTTTAATTTTATTCATTTGTCGATGGTACGTACATTAACAATTTCCGTAAACAGATATCCTGTAGACCGCTGTCGTACAGGATCTCTACTGTCTCCGTGGAAGGTCACGTCGAGATGAACTTTGTGACGACCAATCAATGCGTAGCTTTCATCTTGACGAAAAACTATTAATAACAATTTGATTTCGTAATTTCTATTTTTTAGACCAAGGTTTGCAAGCTAATTTAACAGCGGTATAATTCACAGTCTGCGATTGGACGGTTCATTTCAAATTGCGTGACGTAGACGATGTATACAAGTTACGTATCATAACAATTTCGTCATGAATATTATGATGAGAAAAGGTCACTTGAACGTGACCCTCGTTTGAAAAAGGCCAGATCTAAATTAGCGAGTAGGCGAGCGGAAAATTTAGATCGGGTTTTAATCAGATTGTCATTGATACATTAACTATGCTGATTTAAAACTGATTTCATCGATCGTGAGTTCAAAAGTACCGTTGTTAATTTTCAAATCGGCGGGGATAATATTTGCGCCAATGACTATTGAATAAATTTAACAGTACTTGATTCATGTTATTAATATATTAGTTGGAAAGACTTGTCCTTTTTACTCTATTGTAAAACCGTGAATAATTTTTTGGTGCCTTTGTGTGGTTGATATCAATGCTAAAACAATTAATGCATATTCTTGCATTTTATTTCAATTTAGGCATAATCATTATTTTTATGCATATTCATGTATTTTTTCAGAATATTCGTCTAATCCATGTGAGAACTCAGAAGATGTTAAACTTTATCCACACCCGGATGATTGTGCTAAGTTTATACAATGTGTAAATGGTAAAGTCCAAAACATGAAATGTGCACCAAATCTTGTCTTTGATCCAACCAATAGTGCTTGTATATTTCCAACAAATGAAGACCTAAAGTGTCCTGATATCAAACCATGTCTAAACAAAGATGATGGCTACTTTCCTCATCCCTATGATTGCTCAAAGTTTATACAGTGTCAATTTAAAAAGGAGTTAGTGTTACAGTGCCAGGAGGACCTTGTTTGGAGTACGTCTGTGAATAGTTGTGTACATAAAACTAAATCAAGTATATGTCCCCTGGATCCAAAAAGATAGCATTGATATTGTTTAAACACTGTCTTATTTGAATATGGAATGTATCATTTAATATGGAATTCACTATACTCACTGTACAGTTCATTTTGTTCAACAAAATAGATTGTATGTAGCCTATTCGTATTGTAGTTTTCAAATTTTGTTCATGCCGCGCATGAACAAAATTTCTATTCTAGTTCATTATACTAGTTATTGGTTGATAGAAACTGTATATAGTGGATTTTGTCCATGCAGCGCATGAACTAAATTTGGACTGGATTTTAGTGTTTAATCCTTAGTGAAGATGTCCCAACACATTTAGTCTCATATTTGTAAAGGGGCTACATGTACATGAAGTCTCATGTTTATAAAGGTTAAAGGGGCTACATGAATGCTTCCGTTTATAAAGGTTAAAGGGGCTACATGTAGTCTCATGTTTATAAATAGTGAATTCCATATTAAATGATACATTCCATATTCAAATAAGACAGTGTTTTTAATAGTTTGTTTTAACTTACATTTAACTATTATTATTTTATGAATATTATTTAATGATTTGCATATATTTTGCATATATTTGTATTTATACTAACAGTAATAAAATGTGATTTATAAATGTATTTGTTATTTATTGTAAGATCCCAAGACTAATAAGATTTCTCATCTCATAGTAGACAGTTCAGAATCAACTGGTACCATCAAGTACATTGGCAGACCATTCTCGTATCCAGAGGCTATCGGCAATTTTGATAACCTCGGGGTACGAGAATGTGGCAGACATAATTTAGGTTCTTATCGAGTGTACAATCAGCATCACATATAAATAGTCTTTCCTAAGGTTGGAACCAGCCTCCAACCATAATCACTAACAGTGTTGACATGAAGGCTTCAAGATTGCATTTCATCCAGTGGTCGCAGCGCAATCCCTGACATTGACATAGAGAACAGCTAATGGTTGTACATAGCTTTGATTTTTAATTTTCAGATTAAGAATATACCAAGGAGGTATTGATGCTTGTCTTCGTCGATATTGCTTAGTAGTTTATGAGTTGAATTCATTATACGCCATGGACCATCGGTTGTTTTTTATACCCCCGCTTCGAAGAAGAGGGGGGTATACTGTTTTACCCTTGTCCGTGCGTCCGTCCGTTCGTCCGTCCGTCCATCCATCCATCCGTCCGTCCGTTACAAAATTTCCGTCGCAGTTTTCTCAGCAACTATAACATGCAGCAGCCTAATACTTTGCATATTGCTTCATCCCATAGTCCCATGTGGTGATTTCATGCTCCTTGCTCATCTACTTCCTGTTTGTCGCATATTTTTAGATTTTTGCGGGGTATCACTAGTGGACATTAGCTCACAGATTTACTTGTTTTTTGCAACAATCGACTATCAAGAGTGAACTTGATTTTCATTTTGATTATGAATGTCTAATGTCCAAAATCAAGCCAATTTCACCAACGCCACTTGTTACACATATTCAACAAGACAATTTGTTATATAAAAGTCAGATTTTATTGGCAAGCACGTTGTCTTTAAACAGACAACACAAATAACATATAATGACAATGAATATCATTGCTTTATTTATATTTATAATAACCAGTTAAAACAACAGCTAGAGTAAATGATGAATATAAGAACACAACCATCACACCAAGCTTGATCTTGTCAACTCTTGATAATGGTTTATCTGGATCTGTAAATATATGATAAAGTAATATATTATAATGTATGGGACCAACTTGAGAAACACAGACACCTTCAGGACCGATCAATATGTTCGAATCAAAGACGTTTCAGGACTTCTATGTTTATCTTAATTTTTGGAAAACCATGTTACTATAAGTAAATGTTATTGAATTTTCATTGGCTAAGTGTCATGTGACTTATTATCAGTGCATGTTTACCATCTTTTCAACTATCAGCTCTGAACACCTGTATATACTATCAATCTCCCAGACAAGCTATTAACTCCGCTTATACGTATAACCAACAAATTCGGCACGACAAAAGTATATCTTCATTGCAGGAACATAATTTACATCTTAGTGAAGTAAAGCTGTGACCCTGATGTGGTTCGAAACTGGACCTCTTGATCCAAAAATATTTTAAAGTAATATCTTGTTCATTTCATACTCAACGAGTATGAACAAAATTGGTCCAATTTTAAAATTGCCAGTTCAAAACTTATTTACAATTAATGTTGTTTTTTCGAGTTAGTATTCCCATGTGGCATTGCTTGAGTTGATTGCTTAACTTTACACGTTTTATATGCCCGACAAAGCACCATTTGACAGATTGAAGAAGGCTATATTACTAAGCCAGTGTGACAATATTATCTTATGAGGCGACTCTGAATGAATACATAAGTGTCCGTGATGAGACATCTGACGGCATAATTGACAATGCGGATCTTTCAGAATTAATCAGTATCCAATAATGAGTGTATTTATTAAACTTTTTATGCCTAAACACGTATTTGGTAATGTTTCTCATCACAACGATTACATAACTGAAATAACAATGATAGAGAAACGAAATCGATAAAAAAACAAATTGAAACTTGCAGACTTCAATATGGAAGAAAAATTGTCACCTAAAAGGTAGTTATATTATACCCATGATAGTATTTTATCTATGTCGAGTTCCAGACTGGTAGCAATCATGTCGCCAATATCAATTTGCTGTAATATATTATAATTATCTAAGAGAAGTAGCACAGTGGCGAGACGAACGCTAGATGATTGCAATACATTATCATGGGTTTGTAATGCTGATTTTCCGAAAATTTATAGTGCAACAAAATTAACCTGAGCTTGAACTACCTCATTATAATAATTTCACGTTTCGCATGCATTAAATTGTGAGTTTCCGTGTGCGTGTATACGATTGTATACATGTTTGTAACAGCCTATGTGACTATAAAGCAATTTCATAAGCATTGCATGTTATTGTACTTTTAATTTTGGACGCATTCGTTCATGGAGAAACGCGTAAGTCTGCAATATTGTGGCACTGTTTCAAAGCATTTATGCTTGTGAAAACAAAATTAATTGTTTAATGCGTGTGTTTTGCCGAAAGCTTTCGATAAAACGCGATTTACAGCCGAAGACAAAAGTAGAAAATAAATACTGAGTTAAATGTATTCTTGCATAAAGGTCAAGCTCAGGTTAATTCTTTCGGACTATACTTGCAATTGCTTTAATCCAGCCTAATTTAAACTGGAAGTGCAAGAGTTAACCCTTTCGAAGAGTATTCCGATGGTCAGAGATTGTCTTTCAAAGGTTGCAATGTTGTCTTAACATGTATATTGCAAACACAATTATTGCCTAAGTATTGTTAAGTTTAAATTCAATTGCTCTGAAAAACTAGCATCTCATTGTTTCTACGGACCTGTATAAAACAGGACTTAAGATAATTTTAGTCGCACATTTTTTGTGATAAGATAACATTATATTAAACTATGTTACATGTAACTATGGTAACCAACCTTCAAAACCACTTATACCAAGTTTAGTCTCCATCTCACGTTGACCTTGAGACATCCCACCACTAATGGTAGATATATTTGACGTAGTGGTGACGTCATATGATGTCCGAGACGCCATCTTGAATTTCCTGAGAAAAAATATGAATACATTTATAAGAAAACCAAACTTGTTTTTACCATTCAATATAGAGATCAAATGAACCGGAAGTTTGCAATATATACATATGCCCTGTTTACATACGTACTGCTTATCAATTGATCAAGATAGCAGAGCGTGGCAGGTTCGGTCGCTGTCTGAAAATACATAGAAGTTCTAAGCAATAACTGCTGGTGTGAAACCACGTTCAGTCATCCCTTGTTCATATTGTGTTTCCTTTCTTTATATGATCATTCAAATTAGTCAATTTAAGTGAGAAAACTAAGGATATTAGCTATATCCAAACATATACTGTAAAATTATAAAACTGTCAGTGGTGCATACATTAACACTACTGATTTAAATATTCGACGATTGTCTTTTCCCGAACGTAAGTACTGAAGTACTGTAGTGAGTTTTTAAATCAGCGGGCTTGATGCCTACCTACCAACAGTAAATTCTACCAATAATGTAAAAATTCAAGGCAAATGAAGTCAAAATTAAAAAAAATACGTTAAAATCATGGCTAGTAGCCATACGGAATTGTCCGATCAAATAATGAAGTTATTTCCTTTAAAAATAAAGTTATAATTAAAAAAAGTGTTCTAAAATTAAATTTGTTCATTTCAAATGCACAACATTAAATTCTAGAAATTCGAAATTTATTGAATTATTCTTTTTTAATTCAATTATGTAAAATGAAAGCACTGGGTCTCTTGGCTTCAGGGGATGAACTATGAATTTAAATGTATCTGAGTGTCACCTAGAGTGACACTGTATAATATTACTGTATAACATTATATAATGTTTGATACTTTTGTTTATAATAATTCATTTCTTCACAGTATTGATTAATAAAATGCGATATAATTCATGTAACAATTGTGTACTTAGCATGATAACTAGATTTTAATGTCAAAGTCATCAAAGTTTTTCTATTCTGTCTTGTAAAAATTGCCATTACATAGCATGGTCTATATAGGTCAGCGGAATCAACGGGTATTCTAAATCATAACAACATAATTTTGGAAAGTATTGACTGAAAACAACTTTTTTCAGCCACCCTATACCGTTGCTGTGAGCCATGACTCTGGATAGCAATATCCGCCTTAGTTCGGAATCACAGCCTAAACCTACCACGTTGTCACCTTTGAACTTTTTACTTACTGGTCAGTACTAGAAGGAAGCAGATCTCGGACTCTTGATGGATAAGCATAAGCTGCAAGAACTTGTTTCACCATTAAGCTTTAATAAATTTTATTATAATAACTTGCTATAACTTTATGATAATAAATATATATACATATATCCATACGTATTTTATACCCCTTTTAGCAATACTTCGACATAAATATGAATGCATGTTTTATCGAATGTTTTATTATTAAAATTCGGTTGTCAATGACATAAACATAACGTGATTTGATGCATGTATTCATGGTTGCCATCGAAACGACATTTAGCAGACGTACTTAATTATGCACAAAAATGATAAAAATATCACAAATTTATTCAGATACAAATCATAAATTCGCTATTGCAGTTTGATAACAGAGAAACGTATAATATGAGTTTGAACGAAAAAACAAACAACATTTGAAGTAATAGAAACATATCATTTTACTATTTTATGCTTGATTTGCAATCTACGCAATACATTTCAAAAGCTAAAACTTGTTTTCAATTTTACATTATTTGACAGACGATTTTCTGCTGATGTGATAATTTAGTAAACATTCATTTTCTCACGTAATCCAGTAAAGTTTTACTTATTTATTCACGCTGTGCAGTTTTTAAACGAAGATTTTGTGACATATCAATTTTATTACAAGGTATGTGCAGATAGTCGAATAAGATTATGATTTAATATTTATAACAATTCACTCGTCATACGTAACTTTATGTGTTCCTATACCAAACTTAAAAAGCACAAAAATGGCATTTTGCTTTGCTTACGAACACTGCTTTAGGGGCCAATTTAAAAATCAATGTCAATGACATCAAAACAATAACCAATAACATGCTTGTATGTCGATAAATCTCATTAATAGCATACCTTATGCTGAACTTTGATTTCTATTAATTGGATTTTAAGTTTTTTTTTTTTAAATTGTTAAGTTTATGTACTCTGGTCGAATTTATCTTATCAGCATCTCTGGACTCTTCTTTAAAAAGTACATGCTCAATCTTCCACATGGAGACGACAGATTCTATTCGACAAATATCGAAATTTAATGGAAGGGTTTAACTTACGCGACTAGGAATCGACTTTAGATACGAATTCATGTGATCCACTTCAGTGCAACGATCGCATTTACCATACCTTATACTCACAGACTATCTGATGGTCCGATTTGACATTCGTGTCACGTGTAACTTTATACCTCCGACAAAAGCCTTAAGAATAACAGTTGATAACTGGTCAGAATATTAACCAGTCGATAGGTATAAGACGAACTATAACTCTGGCATATCCTTCCAAAAATGGTTGGAAAAGAAGCAGGTAACACTGCTATGATTACCAACAAAACAAAGAATGTCATCTCTACATGTACATTTACAGCTTTTGGACATATCACTTCAAGTTTGGTGTAAGCCAAATTCACATTCACATCATTTTTACTAGGAGGTAAACTTGAGCAAAACTTGATTTAACAACAAAAGGCTAAGTATTACCTTAAACCGACATTTTCACATTTCATCGAAGAGCTGCATTTATTCATAATTAGTTTACAAATCACCCTATTAGCTATTCTTGAAACGATGCATTGACATTGATTGATAGAACTTACTCTAAGACTTAGCAGAATAAGACATAATACAATAATATTCCAAATTAAGTCATGGCCCCTAATGTTTAGGGAACTTGGGACCAAGTAATTGACTGGTATAGATACATATATAAAGTTCAGCATGTTATCAAATTTAAAGTATGTTTGCTACTAAAAGTAAGTTCGTAAAGCAGCCATATTTTAAAAACCAGTTATGTGTTGGCGAATATATAAATCATATTCAAAAAAGTGATTAATTAGTAAAAATACATGTAAATATGCAGTAATTAGTTAAAACAAAGCTAATTAAGTGTATTTACCTTAAACCTAATTACACAAAGTGTGTATATTATCCTATCTTTATTTTATACAAATAAATGTAAACAATGAAATGATTCACTTAAGATAAAGTAGATTAAATGATGTTAACCCTACCGTATACTGTTGTCAGTAAGATACGTTATCAACACCACTCAACGATAAATTTAAATATAGTATTTTCAGCTCACCTGAACTTCGCTTTGATGTGACGGGGCCAACGAGTTTACTCTCGTTGAAGGCCTTGTGTCATCAACAAGCTTCTTCGTTATAAACAAATTTGTTATAAATATATCACTTGGGTCAACTGAACGGAACTGAACGTAGCCGAGCAGAGCGGAACACAGCAAAGCACAGCAAGAGCAGAGTAAAGTAGAGCCCATCAGAACAGAGCAGATCACAGCAGAACAAAGCAAAGCAAAGAAAAGCCAGAACAGAGGACAGCAGAGCATTGCAATAGCAGAGAGGTACAGAAGATATGTTTTATAAATTTTAGTGAAAGACGTATTCATAAATTGTCCATACTCACTGTTTAAACAACATATGCTCGCTCAGTGGGTTGATCCATCAGCCAAAGTTTTAAACCCTATTACAGGTAGTGATCGGTGTCTCAGATGGGTAGTGTAGCTAGTATAACCCTCTTGCTGTGAGTTAGTTTATGTACTTTTGAATTAAATGTCTCTATATAATTAATATTTAAATGCCCTAAAGAGAAATTGTGTTTCTTATTTCATTATCGTACCACCTATAGTCGCTTATAGACGTAAAGATATACCTGAAATAAAGTACATTATATAACAAGCACTAGTAATCGACCGTGTGAGGAAAATGACACCAGTATCTTAGCGCGAACTAGACACGGTGTCGCTTAACATGGAGGGTACAAAACAATGGCATAGCTACTAAAAGACCTTGAAGCCTGGGCTTACAAGTTCGTCAAGGAAATGACATTTTCAAAAGTCCCAAAAATACACTAAAACAGGAGGGGTGTTGTGGTAGAGGGTGTAAGCCGTATGGTCGAATCAAATATTGCGCGGATGCAAATTTATTTTGTGCACGGTTTACCCTGCTTATTAAACTTAGCATCGAATATTTTATAATTATTGTTTTGATGATTGTCCTTAAAAAAGATCATTTTTATCTTACATATGTTGCGTCTTTTAATCTCAATTAATCTCCGGCTTCCGGTTGCCCCTTGGAACACCTTTTATGGGCATACAAGTTGAAAAAGCTGGCTACGCCCCTGCTTAACCACGTGAAGGTAGAAATTAAGAAATTAATATAAAATATTCGATGTATTTTTGTACGAGATGCAAACGAATCATCCAATAAGTACAAAGTTGAATAATTAAACTATATTAAGTGAGCTGTGACTAAACAAATAAACATATTTTTATGAAAAAGTGACATAAAATTGTACAAATTAAGCAATATATACTGATTAACGATGTCGATTGTGTATTTATATCCTATATCAAAAATTTAGTTGGACTCATTTAACCTTCATGGCTCACTGAATAAAATTAACATTTCATTTTGCACTGTTATGTATACCTAAGGCATGAATTTACGAAATGTAAATAGAGTGCTGATCAGTGGTGCTTTTCACAAAAATTCTTACGAAAAAAATTTTCCTAAGTCAGTTTCATATAGTTAGCATTTCAAAGACAGACGGATAATAAGCATTACTAATGATACGATATTCAAAAGGTATACACAATTCTGTACAATTTGTATAATATTTAGAATTGAAAAGACCCAAAAAATGAGCGTATTATTAATATTTCTTGCTTTTGACTTCAAAAGATTTTTTTCGTAAGAATATTAGTAAAAGGCACCACAGGTTTGCATATTAATAAATTTTGTACGCGTGCAGTAATCTAATGGTTTATTATTTTAATATTAAAGTTTGTTATTTATTGCACTTCAATATTTCGTTGATTGTCCTTTAGAACAGCTCAATTTAGGTTGAACGTTAGTCTAAACCGAATCCTGACAAAATTACACTTCTTAGGTTGCAAGGTGCTATCAAATGGAACCACTTATCTTTAAAATATGGGAAGACTTCTAAATATACCATTTTCACGTCACACCCAATAACTGTCAATTAAACGGCGAACCTATTTCCAGGGAGATTTTCTCACTTCCTTTTATCTGTAAGAAATATATACATTTTTGTTCTAAAGAGTTAAATCATCCAGGATCAGGTCAGAGTGACATTCCTATTTGAATGATTATATGTATTTATATAGACAATGTTTATTTCTCATCTTCCTAACTTTGCGCTACTTTATTATGATTCAAATTGTAATATCACATACAAACATTTCTTGTAAACATATATGAAACATTTCTCTAAATAAGGAGATCAAGTCTTAACATGGTGTTGACAAGTAATACATTTTGTGTTCCTTTTATATGGCTGATCTTAATTGTCACCTTTTTTTCACAATAAATCGCAATACACTGAGTAAAAAAGACAGTAATCTGCACATTTGAGTGCAAAAGAAGTTTGATAGAATGCTTACAAGCATTGCATTAATGATACCATTGGTGAGTTTCATAAGCACATCGCTAGCTAGCATTTGCCCCCTGGTTCCCTTGATTTCAAATCACATTCTCATTCCTTTTGGTGTAAGAAAGAAAGCAGCGAACAAAAGCTAGCTAGAGACATGGTTTAGAAACTCACTCCATATATCAATTGAGTCCAATCTTAATTTAGCTGTTTGTGAGGTCGAGCTCTGTTGTCACCTATCCTTGACAAGGCATTGTTCAGAAACTCAAAACTCGAATGTCAAAACCTATACATTTTCTCAAGATTTTACAGGTGTATTCGCCCTCTTCAATATTATCAAGCTAACACTCTTGTTAATAGCGTCCAAAACGTAACCGTCCAAAACCAATGCGTTCACAAAGAAGAAAACATATTTAAAATCAACAACTATTAGATTTAAACAACATTTTATTAATTAATTCCTCCGTGTAAACTACTGAACTAATTTATCAAATAAGAAAACGAAAATGACATTAGGCCCTATATGATAATAATGTTACGAAAATACTAAAACTTTTCTTCAATGTATCTACAAATCACATTATCTAGTCACGTGGTAGATTTAAATTAACAATAATGATGACACGTGGTCAGTTTCACGATACATCCGTCCAGGCATGCGCGGTTGCGTTTTACAAGTATCATATCCGGTATTTCATCATTGCCTATAAAACACGACCTGTAACATCTACTGAAGTAGGATTCACAACTTTTGATACATCCAATGTTGGACATATAGTTCCCATCGATTCGATAACTGTACACCATACTTATACACAGAACTGCTATGATGATAGGGAATTTCTGAAATTAAGAAATAAGAAAATAAATCAGTGATTGTTAATAAAACAGAAAAACAAAAGTGACAATTGTACACAGCATTAAGTAAAAGAGATATTACAGTGACTTGGTGTTTTTGATTAAACGAAATGATACCACAAAACCATGTTCCCATTTTCTATGAGCATTTTTTTCAGAGTCGCATTTGTTGGGAGGAGACAATTGATCCTCTGAAGTATGGATTTCATAAAGATGTTTTGACTACTCTAACAAACTAATTTCAGCTTCAAAAATTGGACCACGTTTGACTACCAATGTAAAAGTTTGGGCGTCAAAATGAAATATTTAAGTTTGAAAGCCTCTTAGTTATTTACAGCATATATTTTAGTATGCCTTTGTTCTTATTTACTTCATTTCTTTAGGAAACACAATGCATCATTATTGACTTATTACAGTCATCAAGACTGTCAGAAACAAACTTAATTATATCTGCGCACTTTTTCCTGAGCTACCGAAATCTATCTTCGTTTATATATTAGTATTCATCTTTTACTTGATAATATGTTGTGTCATATGTATGTATGTGAAGTAATAAATACGACAAATCATGGTTTATTGCATTACGTGAATATATTCAAATCCTTATCTTCCACAAACAAGGCGAGGGTTTCAACATCTTACTTTTTAGGATCAGACAGATTAATATAGTATTTGACTATTTGTGATGATAAAAATGATTATTAGATCTACGTGACACTCTTTGTCCTGCTAGCCCTCGTGTTGACACGGAATGAGAAAGACAAAACTAATTAACCAAGAAAGAGCAAATATCTATACATTAAGTAACTGCCATCAACAATAGCCCTAAGAATGTAAACGAACACTTGTTTTTACTGGTTTCTCTTTCTTGACAAATGTTTTAATACCTATCTGATATACTCATATGGACTGCATGCAAGTAAATTGTCTTAACCAATAGACTATGAGATTTAATTTCGATCTTACATACGACAAATATGGAGAACTTCCTTTTAAAATGCGATACACAGACGCTTTTTGACATAAAATTGTTAACTGAATTAAATACAGGTTTTTCTCATGTCTTGCAGATTACATGAAGCCTTCGTAAAAACCATTTCAGACAGTCTATTTTCAAATGAAATCGAGTTCCATTCAAAACAGTATCATCAAGTGATTTCTAAAGCTGCGCAATATACAAAGCATGTTACTGCTATAATTAAACATTATATTTACGGCATCGTCCATCTAGACGGTGTCATATTCAATATTATGTTTGTATAAATCTTTTCAAATATTTCTTAATGTCACGAAAGGAAGACATTTGAGTTCAGGTTTTGTATCCATCTGGGATTTACAAGTTAATTGTTGGTTGAATCAGAAACGAGACAAATACATGCGACAGTGATATTGAACCAAGATCAGGCTTTTCTTTATCGCATCAACCGAAATGATAACCGAATGAAAATTCAAAACAGTAATACATTTGTATTTACAAAACATTTTGTCTGACAAAGCGGGATTTATTTGACAAGTTATTTGAATAATTCGAACTAATCTTTTTATGTTTTTACCACGCTCTTTTTGTTCTTTTTTACGTAGTTTAGTCACCCTCGATTCTGACTCCTGGCAGGTCAATAAGTTTTTCTTTCTAATTTCAGCAACTACTAGTTACACTCATTTATTTTCTTTTATGAACAGTACATGATATCATGTTATTTTGTATATATATGTAAATGCATATAATTATACACGAAGATACATACACATACATACACACACACATACATACATTTTATTTATGTATTGTCCAAAATTTGAAACAGAAAACACGGGATGGGATGAACTAGTTATATATATCCATATATACTTGCAAAAATAAATATTATATACAAGCATACGCACATCCACCCCCACCCCCACACACTCACACTCACACCCTTACTTATACATAAAACTTTCTCACAGCCATAAAGTGCGACATTGAGTCAGCCATTTTCCTAGCAGATAACAAAATGGTCCCTTAAGCGTCTTAAATAAATCATGAAGGAAAAATCACAACTAAATGTCTCAGATTAGTAACAGTCTGATACTTTATTAAATGACTTAAAAGTGTATGATAATTCAAGTTAACCCAAGAAAATAAAAAAAAGGTTTTGGTGCTAACGCTACTGTTAACATTCAAAACAAATTTAACACGATATATCAAGGATTCAAAATACAAATTTCTACTAAACTATGATTCTTTAAGGTGAAAGTGAAAGTCCAATGAATAGACAACTATTGAGATAAGTTTTATTAAGGTGTATACATGTATATCTACATACAAAAATAAGTTAAGATTGAAAACTGTTTGGTAGTCAATAAAATTATTAAGAGAAGTTTTATTAGGATAGAGGTGTACATACAGAAGATAAACTTCTAAATTTTAAACTAATTCGGTAATCACCAAACTTTTATATTTCTCCCATGATTTTTCACAACCATCTTCTCCCAAGACTGTCTAGCCGTAAATTTATTAATGTGGTAACTAGTACAGATAAGATGTTTGAAATTAGTTATATTAGGCCTTAACTGTTTCATTCTACAGCAGTATAAATGAAATTTACCCTGTATTATAATTTGATTAACAACATCATCAAGTTGTATATTACCAAATAGAATATCATGCATGATCCAATCTTGAAGGTTAATATTACATTTATTATTTATATACAGGGTGTTTCATAATATATGTTACATTTTCAACAGAAATAAAGTCATATACAGTAATTGCTTAGATGGACATTTTATATCTCAAATTAAAGATCAGATAATAGAAATAATAATAAGTTGCCAAAATTTGTTTAGATACTTCACATTCATAAATTAAATAAGGAAGGGTTTGTACAAGAATCATTGTCAATTTTACGCATTTTTTAAGTAAATGATTTGTTGCAAGTATTCTGTGATTTATTCTAAATTGAAACCATATAAGTTTAGGATCTTTTGTATATTTAAAATATATTTGTTTTGGAAATAATCGTTATTTTGTTATTCATTTTTCCATTTCTCTAAAGAGTTTGGGTATTGTTTATAATTTAGCATTATTTTATAGATTGTACGGCAACCTCTTGTGTCTTTATTTATAATTGATAAACATAGAGGGAATGGGGCGTTAAATCTATATTGTTCGGGCATGTTGTTAATGTTTTCATTTTGCCAATACCTTTTTACTGCTGATAAAATACTTAATAGGTCAATAGTTGGGTGAGTCTAACTTGTCCAATAAAACAACGGGTGGAAGTGTTTGATACGATTTAAATAAAACACTAGCATTATTTGCAAATGGTACCAAAAGTAGAATGAAATATGTCACAAATGCAATACATATAAGAGAGAAGTCAGAAGTTATATATGGCTTCTTTGGGGAAACAACAAACGTGACCATATTTAATTAGTACACCTTATACCGGTAGAGCCAAACAAAATGTAATGTTTACAAAGTCAGAAAGCCTTCTTTACTTCACGAATATTTAAAACATGTAACATGTCTCATATCTTTTTATACATAGCTAAATTTCTGCTAATCAATGATGTTTTTCCTCAATAAAGTTTGTATATTACATAAGAGAAATTTATTCACAATAAATATTTACGGTGCAGTCAATTGGAATGAAAACAAAACGGATTTATATTTTTGTTCAAACCATACAATATATAATTCTTTAAAATTTATATAGATTGATACATTTTAACAAAATTAAACTAAACTAAATAATAATGGAAATAATCATCTATTATAACTAAAAATTACATACCATAATTGAAGATCCTAGTGTAAATACAATATAATTATCACAAATCCTTTTGGTACCACGGGGTGTGTTCAGAATAAACAATCTTGTATTATGTCAAACTGTATCAAGAATCACTTGTTGAACAGAGAGATGACAAAATGATGTTATTGGCTTTCGTACACTAACGCGATGATACAGGCACTTGTTGTTGATAATGTCACATCTATTTACTTCTAAAAGATTTTGTCCTTTTCTCTTTTTTATATAGTAGTTGCATCTAACTACGGAGGAACATCATAACAACAACCTGTAGAGGTTTTATGAATATTTGGCTGATTCGAGAGGAATCCAATCACCAGAATGACAATCACGTGGTATTATTCTTGCAAAGGTTAATATACCGAGTGTGGTTTAGAGTTTAAGGAGTGTGTTTCAGAAGTGACTACTGAGGCAGGTTTTGAAGTTCAACCATCATGCCATCAAAGCCGCCCACGACGTGCCTCCACATAAAAAGCGATAGGAGCGATCTTGATCAGAAAATAATCATATGCCATCAGAGAGTTTCCTCAAAGACTGGTGCGTATTTAATGAACACTGTCGCATGTACGTAAACAAGTAAATTTGTAACGCTTAGTGGCTGTATACCCATCTGATTGCTAATTATAACTAGCTATTTGTCAGTTGTCTTTGGTTTACACAAAGCTCACATAAAGTTAGACGAAGGAATCGTTTTGAAGTAAACAAAGTAATTTGCATTCCTGTGAACATCATAAAAATACTTAGAGAAGATATTTTCATATAGCATTTATTCTAGTTCTGGGAAAGGCTTGTTAAGATTTAAGCTTTGAATGTTTTACTGTAATTAGCATCTTCTATTTCTTTTTTGATTTCAAAAGAGAAATACCATCTAATTTAATAGAATTGCTTAATAGCTGCTTTCATAGAAGTCATGTAAAAGTTGACTCTAGCATAGAAGACAAGGGGTCAAAGTTATCATTTTTAAGTACGGTTTGTAATTGCAAAACGAATGGAATTAATCATTTTGTAAAAGAATATTTGTGAAAAATAAAGTTAAAATAAAAGCAAGGGCTTTTGAAGTTTACGATTAGTATTCCTATTCTGTCGACTCTTGATATTGACTTTCCCGATCATCAAGTCACACACCAACCAGCTGTTAACAAATCATTAGCTATAGGTGTATGTGCTTTAAAGAAAACATTCAAGCTTATGCTTGACAATTACAGCGCGCGTATCATAAATCATTCTTTCTCTAATTCTCTAACAATCATGCAGAACATTTTATTATTCTTTTAATAAGTTCTGTTAAAGAGCATTATTTCGTTAGTTTTACTAAGATGACATTTTCTTGACTTTATCGCAACATCTAGTCTACAGCACACACCCATTTCTATGAATATCTCTCTCTTTCTCACAACAATAAATTACGAATCGTTTCCATTGTAACTTCCAGTTGTCTAAAATCAAGGCATTTGTCCATATTACTTATCCCCTCATGTGACTGTGGCTGTCATTTTCTTGAAAATAGAGCAATGACAGTAAATGAGTGTATGCTCTGGAAAATACTTGTTATCATGATCTAGCTTAGACTGGGTTGAGCTATTCTCGGAGGCTTTGTTGTGTATAAAACACCACTCGTCTGAAAGAATGATTTATTTGGATGTATGACAAATCCATTTACTATACTTCTCCTACAGGAAGTTAGTTTTAAATTGAAATTTTATTTATTTTCCTTAGGTATTTCTTTAAGTAATTATGATGGGTTTGAAGAACGAATGGAGAGACTTTTATAATTGAGATAGATGGATCAAATATAGACAAAAAATAAAGCATGATTAATTCAAAACGGAAACAAAGTTTGTCATTTTACAAGTTGCTTTTAGCTTTTACCATGGAACTACATTGGAACAATGTAATGTATTGTTTGGTACTTTTTGCTGCATTTCAACATGTTAACGGTCATACCGCGGCGGTAAACCGTTCTTCTTGAGTTCCTAAGAGAGGTTGGCAGATGAATGGTCATTCATGATCAAATTTCACCATGGTTCGTACATAACTTTGTGCATTTGTCATTTGATTTAATGTAACGTCGATCCGACAAAGGTACTAACTAATATCAGCCAAATCAATTTTTGAACTTAACCATCCATACATATGTACCATTGCAATATTTAAAGCTATGAAATAAAACACTAAATTAAGTTCATGCGTCGCATGACTAGTTTCGCTAGTGGATGTATTTGAACAAAAACTGGCATAATAAACTTTAAATGTTAATTTTGTTCATTCCCCTTAGGGACATAACTGTCATATATGAGACCTCTTATAAGAACGAACTGTCGATACGCTATTATGTTTAATTAAAGATATGGTGAAGTGGGTATAGTAAATTCCATGTTATGTGATGCATTCCATATTCAATCTGATTAAAACCCGATCTAAAATTTTACACTCGCATACTCGCTAATTTAGATCTGGCCTTTTCCAAACGAAGGTCACGTTCAGGCGACCTTTTCTCATCATAATATTCATGACGAAATTGTTATGATACGTAACTTGTTTACATTGTCTACGTCACGCAATTTGAAATGAGCCGCCCAATCGCAGACTGTGAATAATACCGCTGTTAAATTAGCATGCAAAACTTGGTCTAAAAATAGAAATCACGAAATCAAAATGTGATTAATAGTGTTTTCGTCTAGATGAAAGCTACGCATTGATTGGTCGAAACAAAGTTCATCTCGACGTGACCATCCACGGAGAAAGTAGAGATCCTGTACGACAACGCTCTACAGGATATCTGTTCACGGAGATTGTTCCATATTCAAATGAAAGTAAACCACGAGAGCTTGTCTTCACGATCAACGTTGTGTTTATGATAGACTATACAACAAAACCAAAACATATATTCATCGTCCAGTTTTTAAAGTTCTCTGATAACCAGTGCGGCTTAACAAAACTTCTAAAATTGATTTGGTCTATGTAGATTTGTTTGACGAGAAACTAGCTTCAATACAATATATCTACATACATTGAGAAATGTACCTGCATTCAATGCAAGGCTTGCATTCTTAATTCAATACCTCATACAAAGCACTTACTTAAATAGTCAGTTAAAGTTGATTTATCTTAATGACACACTGGCATGAATACTATTTTGTGCCGCAATCGCCAAACACAAAAGTTCAAAACGAATACAAACATAAACTGTTTTTATTTGCTCACAAATCATTACAAACGTAAACAAAATTTTAAGCATTACATAGTTTTATGAAAAATGGTGACGTGAAGTATGAAGTAAAAACATGAACTATCACAGGGTTTCTTTTTTCCCATTTGTTCAACATGCACACCCATTTAACATTCGGAACTCCCCGGCCAATCACTACGAATAATCTCGATTTTATATACAAAACGGCGGCAAAGATACGTTCGTTTTGCGGCATATGGACGTTGGAACTCTATGTCATCAACTGCTGCATGCTTAGCTATTGATTCGCTTTCTGTATGTATGTTTGATCTATTCAGTTGTTGCAAAAAACCCAACATTCCTGGTGGACCCCATAAATTCCTTCCGAGATTATACATTCAATGTATGGTCGAAGTGTTCCAAATGACTCATTTATCCATGATTTTTATATAACCAAAATGATAACCAAACAAATAACACTTTAGAGAGTCAGATTAGTGAGAATATCTCTACATAGCGCTACATAGCAATTTCATTCACAAATGTTTACTACAATGTATAATGTAGTGTTAGCAACCAAACATCTTTTGCTAGATGAATATGTATGGAACATTCAATAATTTGCATAGGCTCCAATCTTGGTTTTGCTTTCTGGAAGCTATCCGTTCGCTAACACAAAGACATTTTTAAAGCGTTAGTTAGCGACTTTCTAACTCAAATGTAATTAAATCATAATATAATGAAGATTATCAATTTGATCACATCGTAAAATCAATTGATTTTAAAGTATATAAACATATAAAACATTTCTCCTTATATTGAATTCCTGACCTTTATGCGTCAATCATTTCTAAAAGACTGACGATTCCTAGATTGTATTGCGAAATTTCTAACGATTTATAATGAACATCCGAGTAAGTCTGTCAAACGGTAAAAAATTAATATAACAAGTTCATTAAATCACATGCTACAATACGCATTACATTGAAAATAATGAAAAGTCTCATTTATCCAACTTTTTTCTCATCACAAATATACAATATTCATTCAACATCACACCTCGTGTTTGTTCATTTTGATTAGTTCTAAAACACGCTGATTGATACAAGTTCTTATAAAAATGTGTCTGGCAAACAGCTGACAAGTACAACTGCTGATGTTGTTTTCTACAGTCTCTTTACACACCCTCACTGATCAACTAAACAACGGAGCGGGCGTGGCCTGGTGGGTAGGATGTTGGACTACTTATCATTAAATAGTCAGTTCCGCGTTGCTTCTAATTACACCAAAAACCCACCTCGTCGTTACACACGATCCTTTCGGCCTGACATAGATAGACATTGATAGAGTTTCAAAATACTATGACAGTTTCCTTTTCAAGGGAGAAGCTATAAGACTCGTCAGTGACTTTAATAAAAACATGGTCAATTACTGCATTAGGAGCACCTGCAGCATGGACGACACAACAACTACATGACGTTATACCTCGACAGGTCATGTGATTACTATACTTGTCACTTCCGGAAATTGTCATATTGACTATAGTGAATTTAGTGGCACATTCGTAATCCATTCGTACTTGGTATATATCATGTGGAACTGGGTCGGAGGGTATAACTGATATTTTCACTATTTTAAATTCGGCTGTGGTGTCAACTATTGTCATCTCATCATGAGGCAGTCGACCAATTACAAAATCATGCTCACTTCCGGTCACTATTTTGTTATCCGAATATAGAACAGTTGGCCGGATACGAAAGTTTGATACAGAAAACAAGTCTATGGTATATCTGTAGTTTGATTGACAAGAAGATTCCTCTGAATTTAAAAACGTATCACAGTAATTTGAAATAATTTCTAACAACAATTTACAAACATTAGCTAAATGAGATGACGTCACTTCCGCTGAATGGCCGCCATATTGTTCATTTGATATTGTGTTGCACATATGCCGATAAACTTGTTTATATCCAGAATAACATATTTGTTGACGTTTGGAATAGGTAAGTAAACATTTCCTATCTATAAAACTGTGATTTAAACTTTTTGTTGACTCTGGCAGACGTAACACTGCGCCGCCATTTTGTTTCTCTTTGGTCAGCAATGTCACTGACTCATGACTATTTTCTTGAAAATATGTGTCACTAAGCATTTTTGTGTCACTATGGTTTCGACTAGCATCATAAGTATTTTTGGGACTCTTATTTGACCTATATAGTTTACAAAATACATGTTTATTGGCCATCGATTCGTACCCACAACGTTCCGTCCGCACCGGAACCTCAGTGAAGTCTGTGTAACCGTAATGGTCGAAATATTTCAACGATTGACTGTCTATAGTGTAATGATATGTATCTAAGACTGTGTTTATAGTTGTTTCATTGTTATTTATGATTGATGCTGTTTGTTGAAATATGTTTTGTCGACTCGTATCACAGATGTCTACATCGATTTTAGTATTTTTGTTTTTCACCCGTACTATGCATTGTTTACTTCTGAATCGTCTGAATTTAACTTTTGTGAATTTTGAGATTCTATCATGACCCATGACTTCGTCTACAAATCCATCTGAATGAAAAGTTACGATAATATTTGAGTACGAATCAGTTGGAAGGCGGGACCGGAAGTTTAGAGCTAATTTTTCGACGTCTTTCAAGTATTGCTGTTGTTGAAGATAATTGAATAGATAACTCAAGGTTATCTGATCGCCGTTCTGTAGTTCAACCATATCTAGTCTGGGGTCTAATGGATGACTGAAGAGTTTTCTTGAGTATGTTTCGTACTCTGAAAAACATATAACATAGATTTCTTTTCAAAGTTTAACTTACTTTTTATTCTTACTGTTACATGTAAGCATACATATTACATAATTACAGAAAAGATACGAAAACCATTTTCATGACTTATTGAACATGTTTATCAGCAGACATTCATATTTATTAAAATGAGATTAATGTCATAAAAATTGATTTATAGTAATTGATTAGATACAATACAATCCTACCATGCTATAAAACATCAATGTTAATTGCATGTGTATTTTTCCTGATTAATTTATGACTTTATGTTCATGAATTAAAAACTAAATATCACCTTTCCACTTAGCACAAAATTTAATATACATTGAAGCAATTTTAGTTATAAATCATTTAAAGCTTACCACAACTTGATTCCTCGGTAAAATTACGGTAACAAACACATCTTCCTTGTGTACATGCTCCGTTGCCATGGCAACATTTAGGACAATCTAATAATAAATATAAAATGAAATTCAATATAATTGTTACCATACGAGTATGTGTATTATATTAACGCAATACATATGGTACGCTATGTTTAGATCTACTTAGTGAAAAAAACACCTTTGCATAACTATACGTGTTTTATTGCACGGCAATGTATGTAGATAAGCCTGCAATCTGATTAAAACCCGATCTAAAATTTTACACTCGCATACTCGCTATTTTAGATCTGGCCTTTTCCAAACGAAGGTCACGTTCAGGTGACCTTTTCTCATCATAATATTCATGACGAAATTGTTATGATACGTAACTTGTTTACATCGCCTACGTCACGCAATTTGAAATGAGTCGCCCAATCGCAGACTGTGAATAATTCTGCTGTTAAATAAGCATGCAAACCTTGGTCTAAAAATAGAAATTACGAAATCAAAATGTGTTTAATAGTGTTTTCGTCTAGATGAAAGCTAGGCATTGATTGGTCGACACCAAGTTCATCTCGACGTGACCTTCCACGGAGAAAGTAGAGAGCCTGTACGACAACGCTCTACAGGATATCTGTTTACGGAGAGTGATAAGCCTGTAACCGAACTCCTGCACCGGTTGCTTCTCGTTTTTGGAAGAAGCAACGTGTAAAGTGACCAGTGTGAAGAGTTTGGCATGCATTCACGTTTATCCAGAGTTGTCCTTCAATGAGATTTCTCAAAACAGCCAGAATCAGGTCTATACTTTCAGAGAGTTGTAAACATGAAGTTTGTCATCAGTTTCTAGTCATAAATATAAAGTTCAAAAATTGAATCTGTTTTGAACTGGACATTGAATGCAACACTATATGTCATTTTAAAGTAAATATCAACATGTACTTATTAACTGATGTCAAGTATACAAATATGTATTACACTTACTATTATCATGGTCATTAGTTTGACATGATATATTCGGATTGTTTGTAGTACCATTTCTTGTATATTCAATAGTTCCATTTTTCATCGTCAATTTTACCTGCTTGTATTGAAAATGCCTTAAACAGAGGATATAATGAATTCATAATTACTGACGTAAAACATTGAAAGAGATATAGACAGGCCAAATAATTGAATTTGAAATGTAAAGCCTAGAGTTATTACAATTTCGTTATTTGATCAATTTCCCCCAAAGGATACTTGTAAACGATAGAAAAAAACATTTGATCATGATTATGAAATTGTTGGGTTTCTGGTAAAATATGAACATTTCATACGGCTCTTAACAGTAATGACCTCTGTCGGGAAAACATTGAAAACGATTTAACGACTGTGTCTTTTGGAGATGCGGTCCCATTGAGGTGTTATATCTATTGATTCAATGTATCAAAAATATGATTGTATACTTACAATGGTGCCTGGATGTCAATGTCAACAGTTATCCCATTATTGAAGGCGCTGGTCCCTTTTACTGTGATGGCACCAAGCAATGACAGAAATACAACCGTTTGTGTTGGACTAAAACCGAACAACAACGCTGGAAGGAAGAGTAGGTATACAGGAAAACGAGGCAGATTTCCGCTTCCGGTTACTGGTTCATATGAATAGCTAGAATGTGATTGGTCAATAAGTAAGTTGATGGTAGAATTTGACGTCAGGAAATCAAGTTGTGTCGATTCTAACTCATTTTCATCATAAGCTGTGATTTTAACATTGACAATGAAATAATCATCATTTGTGTAAGTCCATTTGATTTTCCCCTGAAATAAATGATATATGAAATATAAGAATTATAATACACAAATATAACTATTGAAAAAAAGAAACATGAATTGTGTCAAATTTTATTACAAAGGGAATATAAAAGTTGTATAAAAAATAAACAATTCTCAAAATATAATTTGAAGTGATCATTTTCACCAAACAAACAACATGCATATTAAATATATTAAATTATATTAAATCATATTTATGAATTGCCCAAATATACATAAAGAACACGGACTGTGTTGAGCTTGTATGGGATGAGGTATTATCGCCAAAGAAACGTCCCATTTATGTATATGATGAGAAAGGTGAGTACATTTCATTGTTTCATCGTTAACAACATAATCACCGTATATTGCCAAGTGCTCAACAACAAAAGAATCATGATATAAAATCAAGTTTTTTTAGATTCAATGTTATTCCAAAGGGAATATACATTTAACAAATATTATATAGTAAGCAATATATGTAAATCTATTTCGAAAATTTCGGCCGATGCTTTTACCAAGATTGTACTTCATGAACATATTCACATTCTAAATACTGATATTTTTGACCACCCAAATGTATTGTCTTAATGTTCCAGACAAATAAGAAATATACAATATTCTATGAAAATATATTTCTTTTCCATAAAATACGTAATCACTATATGAAGTCGGCAATTCAGTACAGGTACATGCCCTGCGTTCAGTTACCGCGAACGTTACAAAACGTTCCGTAACGATACATTCGGAACACCTCGGCCATTCGCTGCGAATAATCTCGGACATATTAAGACGCTATTTTGAAACTACCGGTGTTAAAATAAACAAATATATGATCGTTTAGGCATTGAGTGATGTTTCGTTTTTGGTCCGTAAATTTTGAAACATCACTCATTGCCTTCACGATCTCATATTTGTGTATTAGATTAGGTTATTCGCAGCGAATGGCCGAGGAGTTCCGAATGTATCGTTATGTAACGTTCTGTAACGTTTTGTGTAATTGAACACGCTCCTGCTGTTGTTGAGGTAGATAACCGATCACTGTACCTTTAACTTTATAATTCAATACATATTTCGTGCAGACAATGAGGTACAGTATTTTTGTCTTGTATATCAAATATAGACATAAACCCAGCGTGATGGGAATCATTATCAGGAATCTGTATGCGTGTATGTTGTTTCTTAACTGGTTAATCGCCTGTCGTCTGCCTATCAGACTATTTGATTAACTTACTGTCAAATTGCCTTTATACTTTTCAGAGGCGTGTGTGAGTGTTCCATAAAGTACTTTACTTATGCTGTATTTAGACGTGATTTTGTTTGGCAATTGTTAATGAGGCGGCGTCCAGAGGAAATTTGATCTTATAATATGAAGAAGTTTTAATAAACTAGTTAGTTAGAGCTTTATGCAGAAAGATCATGCGACACATGTAAGAGGCCGTTGAAATATAATTAACATACGATGGCAGTTGACAACAGGCTAGAAAGAAAATGTAAAATAATGTAACTAATCGGATATGTTCGTTTCTGCATCTAAAATCACAATGTGCAAGGTAGGGGTTTACTTAACAAAATGGACGTCGTCATTTATGAATAATGAGTTCCATATACTTCTATAGTGTAACGTGACATACTTTATACGGACATTATCCCAACCAATACTGTATTCAGTAAGGCAATTGTTGGCTCACATATGCACTTAGTACTGATTTACTGCTTATATCCAGACATCTGAGTCTTTCTGAAAAGCGTAAGGGTGTTGTCGCCACACCAAACTCTTTTTATATCGGCATGAAGTATCATACATCGCATCACGTTGTATTCTAACTTGTTGATTTCCGCATACGTTCAATTATCATGGTTACAAAAAAGAAATGAACACTACGGATGCCCTTATTGAACCTTTGCAAACATTTGGCCAATACCGATCATTCGTGGTAGTGACGAGACCGTGAATAATATGTATCCCTTCTTTTGACATCGCGTGAACTTATGCTAAGATGGATTGAAGATCATACTTTGCTAACATGGTTATAATAGACGGAAAAATCAACATTGCGTCTGTAAAGTATCCTAACGTTTCCATAATCTTTTAGAAGTACTTTATACTTTATCCTGAATTTTATGGGATTTGACAAACAATATAAAACAGGTTTACGGGGGTGTTGGTAATTGCCGTACTTACCGTGATTTCAGACCGGATATTGACGGATATGGCTTCAGTTGAGATGTCGTCTGCTACAAAAATATGTTCTTTGACAACTTCCGCTCTATATAGTGAAAAAAGTAAGACCGGAAACAGCTTCCAAATCAGTTGTGACGTCTGAAAAAGTTGTGAGTGTAGTTCTTTGAATAAATAAGACCAAATGAAAACTTAATTATATACAATGTATCTACAATCATAAAAAAACATAATTCGATAATAATAATAAGAAGAAGAAGCTAATAGCAAGTAAAAAAAGAACAATTCATACCACATTAATAGCTTTTTGTATGTACTAATGCTTGCGATTCCATACAGTCGCAATAATTGCATACACTAAACGTACACTTAGTCTGACTACCTGTATAAAGATAGTGACTTTAACAGAGACCTTGCTACATTGTATCTTTAATCATCAGGCATACGTTCTATCAAAATAACTCCCTTATATTGATGTATGTTCATTTGGATCCGAATTATCGTGTAATAGGGTCGATGCTAATTTACACCGTAATGTTTCTGTTATGCCATGGACAATTTGCAAGTTTAGAAATGCATTTTATGATAACGAATAAAATTTGTGAAATATTATTATATGTAATGTATATAAGATTCGTTTTACAATATTTAACTTTAAATCTTTCAATATTCATATAAAACGGAACAAAAATAAGAAAACGAGATTTAAAAATGTCTATATATATAGTTGCGTGGTCATAGATGATTTATGAATATTCGTAATATTTATGACATTTAAAACATTCATCGTAAATCATTCACCAGACATAAAATCATTTTGTATCATGGCGCAGATGGGTCTAGAAATATTGTTACAGCTTTACAAAACATAGGCTTGGTAGACACATATGTAGCAGACAAGCTTTTAAAAATATCCATTGACGATCATTAATATTAGATAGCGATACCCTAGTAAATCATTGCCATGGTGCCTGTTACCTTTTAAGTCTCTTTTAAAAGATCAGGAGACGATTTTCTTTTATATGGTTTCAAAAGAGTTCGGTATAAAAGGAAATAAAAATTATGTGCCTTCATATGAAGCTAATTATGACAGACATTTGCTTGAATATTCTTTTATTCTTTAGATCACGTCTCGTTGCTATTAGGAATGATGTAGGTTAATGACATACGAAAATAGACAGAAGTGTGTTTAACTTTAAACGCAAGAGAAAATGTTGATCTTTGCATAATCACTAAAACTAAATTCATTGAAATTCAATCTTATTAATTAAACTCGAGCGAAAAATTTGAATGTTAATGAAAACAGGGTTGATATGTTGCTCACACGGTGTACAAGATTTTTCGTTTCAAACCTATTTCGAATTTCCAGGTTATTGAATGATTAATAAATGATCTATAATTTTAACTTACGATGAATTTTACCATAAGACTTCTTATTAAAGTGTATGCACTGGTGTTTACTGAAGAAAGACTTGTCTGCTTCATTTGACTCGAACCTAAAGTTTACTTTCCAGGTCAATCTTGAATTACAGGCAATACGGTTTTCAAACATATTCTTCTAAGTCTAGTTCATTCGTTGTACAAGAAATAAAATCGAACGGTGTGCAAGGGAGACAATCACTACATTCACAATATTAAATTATGAACGCTGTTACTTACCTTTGTACAAGTTATGAGAGTTAAAACAACTTGCAAAGGGCAACAATGTTGTCTTTGGAGTTACAAGTGATAAACAAACATGTTATATGTTGTCTCCCTTTTACAAACTTGTTTTGAACGACAAATTTGATTGTACTAGCATAGGTATATTGTCGAATAGCATTAATTTGACACTCAATTGAATTCCGTTTAAAATCGTAACAAGTTCGTTTATACTCGTCGCTTGCACATTGTTTTTCATCATTTACATGATTTACAAAGTATGTATTGTTTTTAGGTCTGAATTAAGATCTATGTACTTAGTTCCGAACATGGTAATGGTGCCAGTTCAATAATTTTCTATGCTAGCTAGCGCTTTGCCCCCTGGTAATACGTATTTCTTCTAGTGTAAGAAGGGTACCAGGGCACAAAGTGCTAGCTAGCGATATGCTTAAGAAACTTGACATTTACCTACCTTCATAATCAATGGCTACAGCAAACTACACAGTGTTTATATCGTGCTGTACATCATACATTTTACTCTCTTCCTAGATTGTCATCATCAAAATTCTGTAAGTAGAAATAAGTAAAATTTTCATTAATATTTTACATTACAATGTATCACTAATCCATGTGACATGTAATAGTTATGATACAAAACGTACTCAATTTATCATTGATTGGTGTGTTGGACCGTTTTTCATCATTTTCTCAGTCAAACTAGTAGTTCACTGCGAATCGGATCCGGATAAGCCATTTCAAAAGTTCAAATTTTGAAGAACAAGGGCTATGACTTGACGTTCAGAAAATAAATGTGTATAATAATTGATCTGTGGACCAACACTGTTTTGAATTGATATGATAAAGTCATTCCAAATTGGAATTTTGTTAAGCGTCAACTCAAGTTTGACAAACCTAGGAACCTATTCACAAAAACACACAAACCGAAAACGAAAACACAAATATTTTATGACAAAAAAAGAATCATTATGTATATCTTTAATGAAAAAAAAACATCATCAGAATATGAAACAGTGGTATGAATTACTTATGAAATGACTAGTTTAAGCACAGACTTATAAAAGAATTCACGTAAAATATAAATTGTATCTATGGCACTGTTATGATAAATTGCTTACGAATGACGTCGTTGCCGACCGAAATTTCGTTGTCGAATACCGGAACATCTGAATTTCTGAACATCTGAAAATTTCACCAAAAAATGTTGGTTTTTTTATTGATGACTCTAAAACCTACGCGCACGTGGACGCTTAACAAAATTCCGATTTTCACATTAAATAGCATTTTATAATTCACACAGATGAATTTTGTAATGAAAGTACATGTAAATATAGCTTAAAAATCTATCCAAAGCGAAACATACAGATGTACTTTGCGAATAAATCAATTTTCAACATAAGTAATATTGATAGGTTAATGTTTTGCTAAAATGCAATAAAAAACTAAAATAGCATTTATAATAATGACTTAATAAACATTTTGACAAGTCATTTGAAATTAATGAAATATATTTTTAAAACATATCATTTTCGCCCAGATGGACACAACCTATTTTCTTCACGAGGTCCACTAAAATATTTCCCTGTCAAATTTGACAATTCTACTCGTAGCTGAAATTAGTTTTTCATTAATACACCTGTCAAATTTCTTGTCATTTCACTATTCATGGTAAAATATTGACCAATTTTCATTTTATCGATGAAATTAATATATCGAGATAGTATCAAAGCTATTAAGGGCTAATTTAGATGTTTAAAAACTTTATTTACGGGGTGTTTGACATACGAAACTAATGACCTCAGCAAATTGGCTATTTTTGATTTTTAAATATTTGGCGCGAGGATGATATAGCGTATTGACTTTATGGCTAAGCTATAACCCACTTGTTTGCTTTAAATGAGGTGAAATGTGGCTTATTAAACTAAATGGTGACGGATTCATTTGGGGATCGTATTTTTGGTTCTTCGATGTAGAGTTTCAAATGTTCTGTGTGCGAGTATATACAAAAGTAACGTATGATGCATTACTGTGTACGTATTTTGACTTTTTCCATGCAAATTTCCGCGAACAGTAATTCTACGTACGTTTCCCGGACAGGCATAGCTCTCTGGACCCAAGATAGTTCTAAGCATATACCCTAACCAGAGTTAAAAGATGTCGACTAGGTACAAAAGTATGTGAAAAAATGGCCGTAGAAAATATGTCATGACTCCACGAAGGTCTGTTACGAAGGCGCTCTAAAATAAATGCATCCTCATACATTATCTATACACGTGAGATTGACTTATCACATATCATAAACAACATAAAAAATAACTTAAACTTTTAACAACAAATTGCTTCATTCACTACATTATTTGGTGGTCTGTCAACTTTCTAATGTTATTTAAAATAAACAAAGAATAAGTGAAGATTTAGATTAAACTTATGATTGAAATCATTGAATAATTATTCACTGGCCATTTTATCAACAAATAGCCATCATAGACTTAAGATATTTATTTTAAAGCGTTTTCATGATTATAATATTGGTGTTAACTTTGTGAGGCTGATAGGCGTATCGTGTGAGAAACCATTTAAAAAGCTTAATAACAGTACAAAAATAAATCTCTGGCCGATTTCAACCTCCAGTGGCCTTTTTCGTCGACACGTGCATTAATATACAACGATGCAATATGGTTGCTGTATGTATAAAATCATACCCTTTTAGAAACAGTATAGATACTTGCGTGCGTTTTTGCGACTGTTTCTCACAACCTATAAGTCAGTTTTTCTTGAAATTTTAAGTAGGGCAGTGGATCGTTGAGCAAGTGGCGATCCGATCCGAACCACGATTCATGTGTAGCGATTCACGAATCGAACCACGAATCACTTGTTAATGAAAAAGCATACAGAAATCATGTAATAAAAAGAGTTAGTGAAGAATTACAAGAGTTTTTACTATAAGGAAAACAATTAATGTACTCCAAACATGTCTATAACCAGACGTTTTATGGGCATTTTCAGTGATAACATTTTTTGTTTAAATGTGTATCAATCAAATTTGACATAAGATTGTTCGGTCCTTACATAAATTTAACATTACATTAGAAGTGCGACTCGTTTTCAGTTGTAACTAAGCTGAAAATGTTCTTTCATTTTTCCAAATAATAGATCGCGATCCGACGATTTCGGACGTGACGAATATTCGTACTCGATTTTCTGGTCGGAATCGCGAATATCCGAGTACTCAGATACTCGCCGCAGCCCTAATATTAAGACATTATTTTCCTAACACAATTACAGTCATTGACAAGTTATTTCTTAACATCAAACAATTGAAAAAAATATGTACACAAGTAGCTTCAATTAAATTTTACCGACATGTCAATTAGAGATGCATACATATATCAACATACCAAAATGCACATGGTTGTGCATTTGAATAGTAATTACTTACAAATTGCTTAGTTGATCAGAAATTCATAGTCATTTATCCCAAACAAAAATGTCCTCCGAGAGACGAATAGTAAGAAAGCACTATAAACCTTCGAGATCATAAAGCAACAATGTTTCTCACTTCACAAAACAAAAATTTGATTGAACAAACAACCATTCGTATCTTGTGACACAATGAAATGATCACAGAATATTAAAATTAAAGACGCACGTCTTTAGCACATTAGTTCCAAACACAATGAAAATCCTATGTAAAATGAAAGCGAATTATTAGCGCAATTGTACTGGTCAATTCGTCAACTCCCCGCCTTCATGTGTTTTATTCGCGCCAAATATGTACCCTTTTTTAAGCATTGGTTGCTTTGCCTTCACAAAAAAGCGTATGCACATTCCACAGAAAGGGTTAAAAATACAAAAGTAAAAGTGCACCAACATTAGAAAATATTCGATGGATCGATAAACAATTTACCAAAATTAATGTTGAAATTACATCCAATTAATATTCAATTTTATTCACAAAAATACATTATTTTGATGACCAGCGATTGCAATCAGTAATTTAACGAGTCCTACGAGTCCATCAAATGTCTATCCAAATGGACAGACCATATGGCTAAACAGTGTTTGTTAAACTAAAAATATAATTTTAGTAATATATTAATGATATAGGGTGCAATTTACGTTTTAACTAGTGGTTCTAAAATTGGCCTAATGATTTCCGATCGTTTGAGCTCGTTAAGAACTCCACTATAAAATGATTGTTTTCCATACAAACTTGATAATATAAGAAGAAGCTCTCCGTACAAGAAGCGTCTCTTATTTAAAACAATTATTGTACGTAATTAAAAAAAAATAGAAAAATGTGATTTCAAAAAATATAAAAAAGGACAATAATCTGTCATTTGCATTACCATCTTAGTATCAGTCAAGTGTGTATCAATCTGAGAGAGAGCATCTTTTGAACTACGCTCAATTTCACTTCTTTAAAAACAATTCAAAATCTTTGTGCAAACTTCTTTTTTCTTTTCGCATTAAGTAATATTGTAACTTTTCACAAAACACACAAAAAAACTCATAAAACAACAAATAAAACCGTTGTAATAACGTCGTTTTATGTCACTAAGCGTTAATTGACTGATTTCAGATCATTATCCTATTAGACGAAGATCAAACGTAGCTTGTCGGGTGTTTTCTTTCTTTAAACTTATCAGACCGACTTTAAAATGAGTTTTAAACTTTCAGTGAATAACACCATCGACTCAACAACAAACATATGGGAAACGTATGATGCAACATCTTATGTTCAAACAAGGTAGAAAAACATAATATGAAATATCATATCAAAGGCCGGAAATGGTATTTTTTAACAAACAGTAGTATTTTAACAAACAGTAGTACATGTGGTATTATACGCAGGTGAGAAGTAATCATGAGTGACACCACATTTGTAAAACAAAGATATCTCTACTCAATTAAGCACTAACAGATAAAAGTGTAAATTGAGTTTTAAGAGTTTTATGAGAATTTAACAGTCCTTTTTTAGTAATTGTAAATTAAATATAGTCATTTTTGAAAGGTTAAAGTTTCGCAATCATCACAGTATATGGTTTGAATAGTGGAATTGTATTAACATTAGGACATTTTTCTTCTCAATTTAAACATTTGGATCTTGACAATAGTCAAATATCTAATGGTTTTGACTAACTAATGTGGTATTCGCGAAGGAACTTAACTGAATATAATATGACAATTAGAGACGTGTCTGTATGTTAATTGAATAAGACTTCAAACTTTTGAAATAGTGGATAGAATAGAACTGTTCATACTTTGCAAATCTTAACATCATATGACAACTATCACAGCCTAAATATATGTGAATAACAAAATATTGATCATTAAGCACAATCCAGAATACATTTGTGTATATTCGAAATAAATTCGGAAATACGGCAAACATTTCCATTAAAAAATCCTTCTCCCATGGAAAAATTTCACACATATGACGACCACATCTGCATCTATAACGTGCTATGTATAGTAACAAGTGCTTCCATGGTAGAAAATTGAAAAAAAACACCTTTTTTGCCAGATTCGCAAACGTGTATAGAGTGTGTCTTATCTAAATAACCCCAAACATCTTTATGGATCGTTAGAGACATTTAATGTCTTTAAAACGTATACATGTGAATTATAATTCATCAATCAAAAGATAATTTCAAAATAGTATCCATTAGCTTTACAGTTCATATAATTATTCTAATACGGCATACATTTTCAGTGTTTTATTACGTAAACATAAACTTAATAAACATTGTACAAAGAATTGTATATCTAGAATATGAATTATACTCACATTGTAAAAATGTCTACTTCCTCATTAACTTCAACCATTCAGTCCATTCAGTAAAACTGTAATTAACAAACTATTAAAAATGTATTCCTTCCGTTTCTAGCACACGTTCACCAAACAAGCTGTTCCATAAAACTGAAAGATAATATACATACAATGTATTTATATATATGTAAATGTAAAATCAAAAGTAATAGCACAAACGTTTACAAAGGTAAAACATTCTATGTATAAACTATTTGATGAAAATAGTAAAAAGTTATTCATACAACGTACAAGGTTGTACTTCCAACACCTTGTTAACAGCATTCCTTCCTTGATTGTAGCAAGACGGCAAATGTAAACGAAGTTGCCTCGCCCAAGAGAAAGAAAGAGAGAGTTACAATCCGATACTTAATGAAAATATAATTGGGGATAATTATTTTAATCAAAAAAGGGGTATCGTATTTGATGTATTCCGATAATCACTTTGATGGCAACATTTTTTGATCATGTTAAGCTATCAGATCACAATCCATTTTCTTGAGATAATAGATGTGGTTTACTTAAACAATGATACAAAAATAAAGGGTTTGATAGATGCATGAATATAATTCGAGCTCTGATATATGAAAGCCCGCCGCTTCATTTACTGTTTTTTTGAAATCATACGTATGTTTTTGTTATTGATAAAATGTATAACATTTACATGCGGTTTGAACTAGAAAATGCATGAAAGACTAATTAAGACAAAGCGATCCATAAGGAAAGAACGGCATATAAAAGAACATGAGTAGCAGTTTGATGAGATTAAATTTCCTTTCCATGATTATTCGACAAAGCTGTCGATTTTTCTTCCAGTAATAAGGTATGTATATGGAAAAGTCGTCAGCATTGTGGAAGGATATGTAGGTACTACACTAAGTACGGTCATTTTCGGCAGCCAGCGAACCTTATCTAGAGCTTTTCTAGCAGCTTCGGTCCCGAGGGGGTGCTGGTTGCTGCCAAACTCCTCACAGTGCTTACGTCACGCTTCGCTACTATTGATTTAATAAAGGGAAATAACCGCTGCGGGGAGTTTGGGTTGCTGCCTCACCCAGACTGGTTGTACCCTTTATTAAAAAGGGTATATTGAAAATTTGACAGCTCTGAAGAAGGGCGAGGTATGGGTGAGATGGCCACCGAAAAATGACCCATTTTTTGAAACGGCATTAAACTCAATAAAAAAGTCTAATAAGTAATATTACATCTACGAATACCTAAGTCAGCACCAGAGTTCTGCAATGAACAACCACTGCCTACAATTTAGTATCGGTTAACAATTTGTTAGCATTAGGATAAACTATTTTACGCTTCGTTTTCTATGACCATGATTATTTTCTATGATCGCATATTTTATCAACAGCAACTATCAAGATTGATATGATGATAGGGTATGTAACTCAGCGAGACTGGGTATTAGTACCTGGAATACTTAGTAGTATTAAACTCTGAGTGAAGCCGAACACGCCTGGGTGTAAGCCGCAGTGTAGCATAAAATACCCTGAATTGATAAAACAATAGTTTTTGTAGTTATTGTATTTACATTATGTTTTTATGGTGGAGGGTTTTTACTTACATGTATTTATTTTTTATAACATTTTTGTACAACGCCATTGAATATGTAATATAGAAATAGGCGTTTAATCAAATGAAAAAGTTTAAGTTTAAATAGTTTAACCAATTGCACTTGGTGAGCGATTTAGCAGGCAACATATAATTTACAAAACCAACATAAGCGCTTAGTTAATATATCAATAAAGAATAATGTATATTTTTATTGTAAAAATCACGTAAATCAATCTATGTTATAAATGAGAACTTAATGAAGACAGACTATGGTATGTAAAGCACATTGGGTTGAATGGCCAACCAAACAAACCTGCAAGGTCCTACATTACAGTATAATTCAACCATAAATATGTAAAACATATACGATACGGAACCGTACCAAGTGGAATATTGCTAATGCAATCCATCAATGCACTGTATGCGGTTTTTGCAATTGAAATGCTTCTTTATATGTTACAAGAATGATGCACTACGTGGCATATTTATAAACAATAGAAAAAAGGTTAATACTTAAACATTGTTAAAATCTTATACAATTGTCAATGGCGCTTACATTAATTGTAATGAGTACTTAAATCATTGGGATTATTGCATGTATCAATTTCAGTTGAATAACATTTTACAATAGCTATCTTATATTTCCACCGAGGAGGTTCTTAATACAAAATGTCACGTGAAAGACAGATGCTCAAGCTTCATTGACCAATATTTTACAACAAAAGGGCTATTGACCAACAGCTATTAGTCGTAATGAGCTCAAACAACACTAAACATTGAGGAAACTGTCATTAATAGAATAAAACATAAGTGAAACGGACAATGCACAAGAAGAGCGTTCAATGAACGCGCGCGCGCTGATTCGCGTGATGTATCGTCTGCTCGTTGTTGTACGAACGATAATTAAAAACTCATAACTTATTTCATTCGACAATAAAATGTAAATAGAAAAGATTATAATTGTATGTTTTAGTTTAGATGTATTGTGCTTCACTCAGTTACAAACAATTTTAGTGTCGTATAAAGGTCGTAAATCGTCAGAAAACATGTCGTAAATCTGAAAATATATGTCGTAAATTTGTGTTATTTCAACGTAATTTGCTTTGATTTACTTGCTCATAAAAAGAACAATGTATTAACCCCCAGTGTTCATGGTCTACACTTCCGTCATTTTAATACTATACTTTGACTGTATAACATGTAAGTCTTGCTCATCAAACAAGTATGCCCTTTACTTAAAAGACATTTTACAAATTTACATTGCGTTACTTTTCACGATCCCTGTTTTATAACATGAACCATAATTATGAATGTAGTAAATCAGCTGTGAGGTGGTTTTATACATGTTATTTTGGTGCGGGTTGAAATTATAACGATATCTAAACATATCTAAATCATAGGCTATAGTGCAGTACCACTCCACTATAGCCTGTCGAAAGTAAGGTTGAGAAAGAATGAGAGCAACATCACGATAAGTAAGAATCTAAACCTAGCAGAAGAAGTCTCAAGAAAAGTATCTTCAAGATTGGAATTTCTTTAAGTTTAGCCGTCCTCTGCACATAATGCATCTATGTGAAGGAAACAGACTCCAGCAAACAATAAACTCAAAATTTCTATCGGTACTGAAATCTATTTAATGACTATATCAATCTGTTACATTTATGTAGTATAGTAGTCATTATTCATTGTTTATTGTGAGTACTCTATGATAGTACTTGTATTTCTAATATTCTTGTACTAAAAGTTTCACTTCTCTAAACCATATGTGATCAGTCTGATTTGTATTTAAGTGTTCGGTTATTACTCATTATTCAGACGACAATAAGATGTATATCTAATGAAGCTATCACGAGCAGACGACATCTTGTCAAATTTCCAAGATTAAAGATTATTTTATTTACATTTTACTGGGGGTACCCATTGTTAGAAATTCAATTTATTTTTATGACTTTCGACCTTTTATTATCCACAAATTCCAATTGTATTTAATTTAGATGTTTGACCAAAGTGATACATCATACTTTGACATATTTGACTGCGCATGCGTAAAATAATGGCGGTCATAAAGCGGCAAATATTCCATTAATAGAACGAAATAGTTCAATATGGGTTTTAATCGAAATTTCATTACCATTTTACAAATTATGGATAAAAATCTTTCAGTTATTTTTATTAAACTTCTACAGATTGAAAAGATTATTTCAATCTATATTTTAAATGAAAATTGAAATATCACAATTTAAGAGAGATATAATAGCAAGATGAATGAGTGCACCAGAGGCCTTTGCGCAGTTTAAATTATAAAAAATAAAATACATGGTGTTTATGTTGCATTTCATTTTGTTGTGTTTTTTTTTCAATTCAATATGGTCAGTCGTTTTACTCTGAATATATCTAGAGCTTTGGGTCCATGCATTTAAACACATGCCTCATTCTAGCTGTGACGTCGGTGAACGTGCATATCCATGACTATAACATGCAGTTGGACGTAGCTGAAAGTTTATCTTTTTGATACAATGATAATGGCACATATCAAATATACTAACCACCAAGGTGGTATTAGGGTCGGGCCGAAAATCGTCCCATCCGTGGGTTCGTCAGACGCACAACCGACTAAGCTTAAAAGGGTGGGTCTCTTAAACGAAACTCTAGAAAGCCGATAAACCATTGACACGATTATATTTATATTTCAACATGTACTTCAACAGACAAACGGACAGACTGACAGACAGACGTTGGTTGTCTCGTGCATTAGTGTATTTCCAAATCTAGAAAAATATTACAATGGATCATAAATTGATCTAGGGCAGTAAATATTGCGGTTTATTATTCAAATATGGATGGTATTTACTTTACCCCCAATCATTACAGAAAAACAGACAATGAACAATCCGAGTCCATAGATTTTGATTATCTGACTACGTTAAAACAAACAAAAAAAGATCATCACAAATAATGTAATAAATAAACGTGAATCAACGATATATTGGTACAATGCGTACAAAGCGTACAAAAACCTTCATTATATCACTTGCCCAAACTGACGGTTACGTAAAATACAGCACAATAAAATACAAAAATAATCAAGATAGTGATCATATATAGATTGATAAGCCTAAATATAGATAGTTCTTATATAATAATTTATAACAGTTTTGTGTGTATATACAGTGCCCTCAAAAAGTTTTTGGACAAAATCTTGGTTTAGGATAAACCGATTCACATATGCTCATCGAAAAGAAAAAAATAGTCAGCTGAGCAAGTTCGAGCACAATCTGATTAAACCCCGATCTAAAATTTTCCACTCGCCTACTCGCTAATTTAGATATGGTCGTTTTCAAACGAAGGTCACGTTCAGGTGACCTTTTCTCATCATAATATTCATGACGAAATTGTTATGATACGTAACTTGTTTACATCGTCTACTTCACGCAATTTGAAATGAGCCGTCCAATCGTAGACTGTGAAATATACCGCTGTTAAATAAGCTTGCAAACCTTGGTCTTAAAATAGAAATTACGAAATCAAAATGGTATTAATAGTGTTTCGTCTAAATGAAAGCTACGCATTGATTGGTCGACACAAAGTTCATCTCGACGTGACCCTGCATTGAGAAAGTAGAGATCCTGTACGACAATGCTCTACAAGATATCTGTTTACGGAGATTGGTTCGAGCATTAGTTATTTCACCAATGTAAGACACAAACTATGTTGCATGCATAATGCTTAAATATCCATGTACACCTCTCTTGAACAACACCCACTGTGAGGAATAAAGTGTATTGCTGTTTAGAGGTTGTTGTTCTGCAGAGGTTTAATTTAATTACAATTACGCCTATGGGAAATGTCAAAATATGTTGTTATGCTGAAGATTTATTCTGTAGAGGGCCGCTCTGCATAGGTAATACAACAAAAATCTTTGTGAGGTGCATAATCAGTTTTCTCAAAATGTCATTTGTCGAGGGACTTTTGGATCGTACTGTATTATCTAGCCTGGATATATTAGGTTTAATATAAATCATTGTTTCTATATAGACGTATCACTGTAAATCATGATAATGATCATGGCAAAAAATAACTTATTACATTCCTAGTATGTAGGGTAATGTATGGTGTGTTAAGCTACAGTCCCATAAACATAAAAATAGCCGTGTGGGCACCGTACAGGCGCCGTGCGATCAAACTCCGCAAGGACCCGTACGGACTCTTGCGTACCCGTACGGACTGTTACGTTTATGCCAGAGTCCGTGAGATGAGCCTAGGATACACGTATTGGTTTCAAAGTCAATTCGTGAACAAAATCGTAACCGAGTATGAATTAAACTTGCATATCTTCCAGCTACAGCTCTGCACGGGTGTGTTGTTTTGTGCCATGTGCGTACCGTCACCTTAATACACAAGCCTTCCCACGATCTACGACTGTCTGCACGTACGGGTCCGCAACAAGCCCCGATTTTATGGGACTGATGCATTATTTGTCGGCACCTGGATAAGCTTAGACCTCCGAACTCCAACTCTTTCCCTTGCAAGAGACTGGCAAATCCCCTAATAGAGACAGGGGTATATACTACATGGAGCAAATTGATGGGTGAATGCATAACAAGTCTATCTGCATGTAAATAAGACGGTTATAGATTTGTTTTGCGCTGAACCATCGAAATTTAGAGAAAGTGAATATTCCATGACCAAAACCCGCGAACGTCTGTGACTGTACTTGTTTTGCAAACCCGAGTGTAGAGTTTAGGCATCCTGAGCATGCGTAGTATTGTCGCACTAGCTGTTCAAAACTATCAGCTTGAACAGCGTTCTTGGTTACAAAATGGACGCCGCACTTCTTACCAACACATAAAAACGACATAATTTGGACAAAATGCACAAAACACTGCTTTTAGTTGTTGGCAATACAACGCACTAACGAAAAACACTGATTACATTACTAAATACAGTTAAGTGACATTAAAAAAGCCCTTTACCCCGAGGTCGTTACCGCTTTCACATTGCTTTCCGCCATTTTCTGACGTCACGTTCTTGCTCACTCCTCGTCAAATGCAGAGTAGGTTCTTGACACGCGAGGGTTACGTTCCCGGTGTTAGTTTTGCCCTAGTGTTGCGACTCGACACTCGGGTTTGCAAAACAAATACGACCTGTAAGTCCATTCCGTGAATCGAAACATTTTTATAGGAGTGGTCACTAAGAACCAATCACTCAGTAAATTGATACGTCCATACAAAACTATTCTCAACTTTCCTGAATGAATAATTGTAATTAATGGAGATGAGAATTGCCAAGTCACGAACAAATTACGATAAATGATACAATAAAGCTGGATTTTTATTTCATTTCAAAGTGATTAACCTTTTTAATTATTCGTAAATTAAGATAACGCCTTTCCATTGATTTACATTATCCAAATACCTGTACTCATATAGGACTTAAGGCAAACATAAGACAATAGCTTGTTTGTTGCTTCATGATTGTTTTTGGGAGTGTTTGACACCGCAGGTACAAAAACAGAAAAAAGCACAATGTACATAATGAGTTAAATTATTTGATTCGGTGCAATTTGTATTCATAGTACATTGTTTTACCATAAAAATGGGTGTAAGACGGGGTTCTGTTTTGCAGCAAATGATTTTTGATAAGTAGAGAGAACTAATAAAAATGTGAAATAAAATAACCATACATATTCATAAGCAAATGATCTGTGGTGCTTTTCAAAAAAATTCTTACGAAAAAAATCTTCACGGCGTAAGTCATTTTCATAAACCTAGCACTTTAAAGTCATACGGATGATAAGCATAACTATGATATGATATTCAAAAGGTATTCACAATTCTACGCAATTTGTATTATATTTAGATTTGATAACCCCAAAAATGAGCGTATTATTATTGTTTCTTGCTTTTGACTTACGAAGATTTTTTTCGTAAGAATTTTTATGAAAAGCACCACAGGATTGCATTTATTGTCAATAGTTGTTGGTGTTAAATCCAGTTTTGTGCTAGGTTCAAGAATTTTAATATATTATCAGGAAGAAAACAATGTTCCAACATAAAAAATCTACATAAAATGGGCGTAAATATATTTACTTTTTTCGTTTGGAAAAAGTTGAACATATGTACAAAGTAAAAAAGGATTTTGTTGTTCGATTTTTTGTCAAGTCATTCAATCACGTTATAATGTCATGAAAATGATTTTATAATAACTAGCTGTCTTTAGATTACAAATAATTTTGATAATCTTAATGTTAGTTTTTTTCTGTCGCACATATTGACAAGATTTGTTTCCGATAAATTTTCAGATATTAAAAATCATAACAAAAACTACTCATCTCGATAAAAAAGATATTTTCAACACATGTTTGTCAGTCTGGACACGCCCTTATTTTCACATGACTACATTGTCACAGTTCATTGGTTACAAAAATTGAAACAAAATCACACCAGACTAAACTAGTTAAATTCACTGTGATTCATTTTTTGTAATATCGAATATCTTTGATCGAGTTATTTAGCATTTATCTTTACGAACAAGGCGATGTTTAAACAATTATGTTTTTTTATACATGTTTTTTACATATTTAGGGTTTTACTATTCTCGTACCTAGGAGTTGTCAAGAGTCTCGATCTAACGATGGAATCTTGGCCACCTCTGGGTACGAGAATGGGTTAAACTAGCACCACTGGCTTGTCATATTAGTAAAACCTCAATAATCGTTGAGATAAATATAATTCATTTAAAAGTGTATAGTTATATCAGATTGTATGATATTTGACAAAATAGATGCACACGTACAAGTATGATGCTAATACATTTGGGAACGAGAATGTCTTATAGCTAGCTTAAGTTGAGTTCAAGATTGAAAAACACGCTAAATATAATTACCTGTCGACTCTGTAGGTGTTTGCGTATAATGCATTCTTATGGAGCGGACGGATGCTCATAAATAATAAACAAACAAAGATTTAAACATATTATTATTGAAGCATGTTATGAATCCGTCTTAGATCAAATTGACAAAGTCTCGTAACTTTATGGTGGGTTGGGTTATAAGGCGAAACATGATCCGACAGTGAACCCATTTTATTAAAATTCGATACGTGATTCAGAAACTTTAAATATTTTGGTACGGCCCTTAATGGCTTTTAAACATCTGGCAAGAAACTTAAGTAAAATCTGGTACAAATTGATTTGAACGATGAAACACTTTGATATATGAACTGTTTCAAAATACAAGCAATCTTGAACAACGGGAGTTTAAAACAAAGTCAAAATAAATACAAATGTATATATAGAAGTAGTAATACGTCAAAAACGACATTTTTAAGATATTCCCATGTTTTGAGTGAAAACCGCGAGGGCGTAAACAGTAACAAAAATCACATTACATGTAAAATGGTAGATACTGAAATCAATTTGGCTAAGAAGATGAATTTTCATCATATCTTTACCCAACCTACTAACACAACTACTTCCATATTCGTTATACAGGAAATCAGACTGTGGTGCTTTTCACAAAAAATCTTACGAAAATAATCTTCGAATCGTAAGTCAATTTCATATAATTAGCACTTCAAAGTCAGACGGATAATAAGCATACCTATGATATGATATTCAAAAGGTATACACAATTCTACACAATTCTATAATATTTAGAATTGATAAGCCAAAAAATGAGTGTATTATTAAGGTTTCTTTCTTTTGAATTTATGTGAAAAGCACCACTGTAGGTACATAATGACATACGTCAAGATTGCACACTTCTCATTTGTTAACAAAGAGTAATTAAATCATATATGATGTATTTATTTTTTATTAATAAAAAAGGAATAAACATTTTTGAAATTTCTTAAAGTCAAATTGATATTTCTTAATTACATATATTATTTATTTAATTAAATGATTTCATACATAAAAAACGATAACATTATTTCACAAAAAAGAACTTAGTTTTTAAAAAACAACGATTTATTCCTAAAAAACTATAATCATAAAAGTACATGCTATAATATTATGGTCCAATTTTTATTTCAAGTTATACAACCGGGTTTCGAGATATTGAAGTTCGAATTTTGCCTGCCATAGTCATCGTAACTATATTAGCGTTTAATTCGAATTAATAAAATACTTGAGTAAGAATTGGCAAGTGGAATCTGAGTCAACTAAGAACTGCATCGTCATCTAAGATAAAAAATAATTCTCGAATAATGAACTAATAACTATGAATTATAAACTAATACAGTCAATTATAAATGGATTATATTACATTTTATTATCATTGCGTGATGGAATTATATTGCCTCAAAATACGATACACTCATCACATAAAAAACAGAGTTTTAATTCTTTTTATTCGGCTAAAATAGAAATTCTCGAAACATGATGACAACTTATAAAACAGTAGAATTCCAAGTATTTGGACATTAAAATAGTGCCAACATATCCACGTAAATATGCAAACAATATCGTTGTTGCTTGATTATGCTCAACAATTGTATACCAGGGATCAAGCGTGGTCGAGTGGCTGCGACATTGTCCTGGTAATCATTGGGTAGTCAGCTCAGCGTTTGTTCGAATTCCATCTAAAACCAAGAATCGTTATCCTATTGGACCAGAAAGATGATTCAAACGTGATAAATCGAAGATTTTAGAACTTGTTTCACAATCGAGCTAAAATAAATTAGTATAAACTGAACTAGTTGTATGCATCTTGTCAGCGAGATGATGACCTTGGAAAACATGTAAGGGCCAATTCTGGTATCCCACGATTCGATCGCGCGGTCTCTGTGTTCAACATGCTACCGATAGAGCTAACCGGGCGTATATTATAAGATAAAATTGAATAGTTTTGATCGTTAGTGTTCTTACAATTGTTTATTTACTGTATCGAAAAGCATTACGACCCAATATTTTCACGGAAATCGTATTTCTTAGAATTTGATATTTTTACTAAAAAATGCCTTCTTATTTTTGTGCAATAATTATCATATAATACGCTGTATATCTTATTTCAATCTATACAAAAATTGCTATAGTTTATTTTCATTAAACTACATTTAAAGTCATTTGCATCAATCACATCAATTAAGAGACTAAACACTCCATTGTAAGGTTTTCAAATTCGACACAAAATCACTGGAAAAAATGTTAAAATGCGTTAAACACCAAAAACGTAATATCGCATTATACACATATTTGACGGGAAAGAGCTTGTTATGAATCTCAAAGCATATCTGCACCAAATAACCTTTAAAAAACGTTTGATTCGTTTGCTTAGTTATAATTATAAAGATGGGTAAGCACTAAACTAGTTTATGCCTTTCTTTAATAACATATATTTTAGCTAGTTTTGTACTGAGACATAAATATATATAGGCAGGATATACGATTGCGTACAAAACAAAATATTATACGAATCTATAGTGAGTCTTAGAAATCGCAAAAAATATAAACAAACTAGTACAATCAAGACATAAAATAAACGGAAAAAAACGAGTACTAAGCTCAGTGGTGAAAATTGTTTCACTGTTTCAAATGCAAAGGAATTCCTTAATTGCTGATCAAAACAAATCTTTGATGGATAATTAAACGTATAAAAGTCTTTGTAGGCAAGTTAAAAAGGAGTATCAAAATGGGATCGATATAATGCTGGAAAACAACAAGAAAAAAAAAACTATACTGTTTACACGAGTTCAATTATTGTTTTGAACTTTACAAGGTTTAGAGTTGGTACTACAAATCACTAAAATTGAAAAAAAAATCTTGGGTGCTACAAAGCTTAGTTAGAGTTGTCCAATAGAAGTTTTTTTTATATCGGTTGATAATGAATCGTTGTTTGGTGAAAAGTACGGAACCTACAAAGTGACATTTGCAATTATTTTGTTCAAGATTATTTCGTTTTTAAGAAATGATAATTAAAACATAACACTATAATTCTTATAAGCAAGATTTAGCTCTGAAATTCACAGAACTGCCTATCTACTGAGCTTTCGTGGGTTTTGTTATCATTCACAATGTATAAATAATATCTTATAAGAACTTGATAAAAATAGCATTACTTGTTCCAAAAGATAATCTAAGAAGAATAGAAAATTTTTGATAACTTCTATAAAAAAGAATTCCATAAAAGTGACTGAAGTCAAACTTGTATTGTTTCAACTGAACACACCTATTAATTTATACATTTGAAGTTAAAAGAATGTAAAATTGACTTTAATTGTTTCAACTTTGATATTTACAGCTTTAGTAGTCAAAAAGAATGACGTAGTAAACTGATACCCAGTTATGTAATTTTCAATGTCAATGATAAATGAAATTTGGAACTGGTTACTGTCTTCACGTTGTTCCCTTGACAATAGAAAATGAAATCGGAACAGTTAAAGCCTACTTTTTCATACAGCAAAACGCCTGGGTATGAGTACCGTGGGTTACCGACGATGCGTACGGGTGTCACGGTTGTTTTGTACCATTTGCGTACCGTCGCAAGGCTTCCCACGGCCTACGACTGTCTGCACGTACGGGTCCGCAAAAAGCTACGATTTTATGGGACTGAAGCATTAGATATACGTATTGCTTATAAATGTCGGTAAGATGGACACCAGTGGCTCTTTGCGATGTCTTTATATAGCACCGACAAAATTGGGTAGGTTGTATCTATGTTCAAATATCGCTAAAACTTAAAACGGCTTATTATGTGTCTGGTTGTTAGTTTCCGCGATTTCGAATCCGGGGATCGTAAGTGAGATTTTCGATGGAGGTTTAGTAAATATCCTTTGTATGAGAATCGATAAATAGTAGGTCGAGTACATTGTAAAACATTCCGGAAAATGCTTGACCCTTACTTTATTAGTTGTGTAATGGTATCAAAATGACGTGATCTAGTTTGAGAAAGTCCCTTATATTTTACAATTGTAGATTTTTTATTTTATTTTCAGACTAGGTTTTAAATGTCTAAAAGCGAAACTGAGGAAATATATAAAATAACATACCTTTTTCTTCTTTATGTTATTGGGCAAGATGCCTCTCTAGGGTATTGTCGCACAGTATTCCAAAACTTGCTCTGTTTTACGTCAACAAATGATCGAATAATTTATATTTCTCTCCAACCCGAAGAGATGAGGACGATAACGATACTATGAAAAATGCATTCGCAGTTGATTTATATCCAAAATGCCTAAAAATAAACAGTCGTCTTCATTTCAGACAATGACTAATAAAGATATAAAACTATCGTCCAAAGAAATTCTATCCGTCTTTTAAAAGTCTGTACGTCTGCTTTGTTTGTTATGTTTATATAAATGAATTCACATGTTTATGTTAATTTAACGAACTAACGTAGGCTACACGTTTACGACTTTAACAACAATACTGTACGACTATTTACCACGTTAAATAATGAAAAGTCAAATGAAATACAAATATATACGAACCATAAAATGTTTTATGTATGATGACTGACATAGTCTCAATATAAAAGAGTAAAAATACCGTAGAAAGTTGAAATTGACGAATAAAATACTCAAACTTAGATGTAAGTAAAATAGACCTAATTCGGAACTAAAATTTATAGGTTTTCCTTGACGAATAAAATACTCAAACTTAGATGTAAGTAAAATAGACCTAATTCGGAACTAAAATTTATAGGTTTTCCTTGACGAATAAAATACTCAAACTTAGATGTAAGTAAAATATACCTTATTCGGAACTAAAATTTATGTGTTCTCCGTCAGTGCGTAGACGTACACACAACAAAGTTTCTTTTACATTATTGCTGAAAAGCACAAAATTAGAAATGAATTCTATTTTTTTTCGTACACTTATTTTCATTGGAACCGCAAAAAAACACACAAATATTTGAATTCCAAAAAACAGTATAGTGCAATTCATGAAGCAGTTTAATGAATTATATTTTGCAGACCGGTTTCGCCATGATTGCATCGCTTAACTCTTTCCTTGCCTTGAACATAGGCGGCCGCACTGTTTCGAGTCAAAAGCACTGTACACGTTTTCTAAGTCTTTTGTTCTGAACCGAGCCGTCTTCCAACGGATCTGAATACTACCAATAGGAATGATCCCACTAAGTGGCTGTTTTTGTCCTTAACTAAGTCGTACATCCATGTCAGTGCCATACCATTAATGTTTGGAACCGTAACAGGTAAAGAAAAATATTGAACCCTGTTTGTGTCTACCATGGTATTAAGGTGCAGCATTTTGATAGAAAGATGTAAAATGTGGACATGTGTCATACCACACTGCAAATTACTTAACAGAAAATTCTGTATTTTTGTGTATCATTAAACGCTGCTACATAAGTATGTTTGTGTAACATTTTAGCATCTAAGTGTGTACTTGATTGATAAAGTTTTCTTAGACACCACATAATATTAAATTACATGTAACATCTTATAAGTAAATAAGGGAGATAATAAGTAGATACTTGATAAATGCTTAATTTACGAGTTATTTCCCCTTTACCGCCCTGGCACACTGACAACAAAGTTCTTAAATTCGGTAAAATACGCTCAACTTTACTTAATTTTGTCAACATTATCATATTCGATATGTAAATATTCTTCCATTACATGTCAAACGAGGAACTATGAACGAAATACTTTATTGTATTGTATCACCATAAATCATTGACTCTGGTGTCAGGACGAAATAAATCGGCTTATGTTTGGCAAAACCCGGGCGGGCGGTCGGGCGGTCGGGCGTCCGGTGTCGTCAGATCTTTATAAAACTTCATACAATGATAACATACCATGTGATGAACTGAATTAGAAAGTGACCACAACTGTACCTGGCTTTAGTATGGATAATATCTTTTTGTATTTTTTGCATTTTAATATGTTGGACATCTTTGTCATTTATGGTCAGATCTTGATGAAAATCCGGCTTAAATGCGGTTTCCAACTTACATTTCTTGTTATTTATTTATAATGGGATGTTATTATCAATTGCACTTGTAGGTAAATTTGAATCTTTATTTGATAATTTGCCTTTCTATGCAATCCTACCTACGTGATAGTGCGAAAAATAAACGTTTTCTTTGCTTTGCGTCATCCAAAGCGTTGTTGTACATATCCACAATGGGGGGCCTACGTGACTTCATCCGGGCATCTTTTACCATATATTGAACGTGTCACTCTACTCAGATATACACATGTATATTTTCCACATATTTTGAACTTATAATTTGAAATATTTTTCCAAGAATATGTACAAAGATGCTTGCGAGATATAAATACTGCAGTAATTGTTTCTGTGAAAATATTAGCCGTTAATGGTAAAAAATGCCCTGATGAAGTCTCGTGTGCTTCTCACCGCGTATATAAACAATATGTTTTACGTTTATTTATGTTATATGTTTCAATTATTTGTTTCATTTGAGATGTCTGTCACTAACTCAAGACTACATGACCTACTTCATGCACGAAAGACTCAAACACTCCTTAAAAATACAAAAACAAATCAACACTACTGTCCCCATCACTATAAATAACAACCACAACAACTCATAACATCCATCGGCAACAGCATAAAAAACATACAATATCAAATCTACTATACGCACCAACAGCAATAACTCAAAACAACATCCCCACGAACCCGGGTTTAAACAAAATGTTAAGTTACCATAAACAATATTAACAAAATCAACATAAAACCTATCAAAAACAACAACAGGAACATCATCCCTGCTGTGAAGGACTAAGAAAATAAAAAACCACAATAAACAACAATCTTTCATTGTTTGTTTGTTTTTGTTATTTCACTTTTTCATATATGTATGTGAACCATATTGAAAATTGACATATATTTGTTAAACGAGTTACCCACTATAAATAGAGACCTTACTTATTTAATGGCAACATAAAGCAATAACATCAACATCAACGACTTGAAACAACATCAAAACCCGAATGCAACAGTATGTACGATTTTAAACAACAGCAACAATACCCTAAAGCATCATTATCAACGACTTGAAACAACAGCAATGTTACCATGAAGCATCAGTATCTACAACTTGAAACAACAGTAACGGCACCATAAAGCATAAGCATCAACGACTTGAAACAACAGCAACAACACCTAAGAACGTAAGCCCCAACGGCTTTAACAACAGCAATGCTACCTAAAGCATCATCATCAACTACTCGAAACAACAGCACAAACACCATAAAGTATCAGCCATGACGACTTAAACAACAGCAGAAGCACCATAAGCGACAACATAAAATACTTAAATCAACAGCAATGACACCCTTAAGTATTTGTATGTACGACTTGAAACATCAGCAATAGCACCCGAAAGCATTAGCATAATCGATTTGAAACAACAACAGTGGCACCCTAAAGCATCAGCATCAACGACTTCAAACAACAGCAACAACACTATTTTTAAGGCATCAGCATCAACGAATTAAAACAATAAACACAATATACTTAAGCAACAGCATCAACTATTGAAACAGCATCAACACCCGAAATCATTGCATCAACATTAACACAACAGCAAAAGCACCCTGAAACATTAGCATCAACGACTTGAAACAACAGGAACGGCACCCCATAGCATTAGCATCAATGACTTTAAACAACAGGACCGGCATTCAAAGCATCAGCATCCACAACTTGAAACCACATCAATATTACCATAAAGCATCAGCAACAACGACTTGAAACAATAAACATAATACACTCAAGCAACAGCATCTACTACTTAATTAAGATCAACACCCGAAAGCATCAGCATTACCGACTTGAAATATCAGCAACAGCACCCTAAAGCATCAGCACCAACGACTTAAAACAACACCAACGGAACCCTAAAAATCAGCCACAATGACTTAAAACAAATGCAATGACACCATTAAACATCTGCACCAACGAATAAAATAAATAAACACAATACACCTAAGCAACAGACAACTATTTAAAAAACATCAATACCCGAAAACAACAGCAACAACGACCTATAACATCAGCAACAGCACCCTAAAATATCAGCATCTACAACTTTAAAAAAACAGCAACGTCACCCTAAAACAGTAGCATCAATGACTTGAAACAACAGCATTAGCATCATATAACATTAGCATTAACGACTTGAAACATCAGCAATATCAACCTTAAGCATCAACATCAACGACTAAAACATTATCACTATAAATCATCAGCATCGTCGACTTGAAACAACAGCAACGGCACTCAAAAAGCATCAGCATCAACGACTTTAAACAACAGGAACGGTACCGTAAACATTAGCATCAACGACTTAAAACAACAGCAACAGCATCCTAAAGGTTTTGGAACAATGACTTGATACAACAGGAACGGCATCACAAAGCATTAGGATCAACGACTTGAAACAACATAAAAAGCACCCTAAAGCATTAGCATCAATGACTTATGACAAGAGCGACGGCACCCTAAAACATCAGCATTTACTTCTTGATATAACAGCAAAGGTACCATATAGCACCAGCAAAAAAAGACTTGAAACAACAGAATATGCACCATGAAGCATTAGTATCAACGACTTGAAACAAAGCAATGGCACCATTAAGCAATAATATCAACGACTTGAAACGACACCATTAAACATTAGTATTAACAGCTTAAAATAAAAGCGACGACACTAAAGCAAAAGCATCTACTATTTGAAAAAAAACATCAATACGCTAAAGCATTCGCATCTACAACTTGAAAAAACATCATAGGCATCATAAAGCATTCGCAACAACGACTTGAACAACAGCATTAAAAATCACCAGCATCGTTGGTTTGAAATAACAGCAACGACACCCTTAAGCATGAGCATCAACCACTTGAAACAACAGCAACGACACCCTTAAGCATTAGCATCAACCACTTGAAACAACAGCAACGACACCCTTAAACATTAGCATCAACCACTTGAAACAACAGCAACGACACCCTTAAACATTAGCATCAACAACTTGAAACAACAGCAACGACACCCTTAAGCATTAGCATCAACCACTTAAAACAACAGCAACGACACCCTTAAGCATTAGCATCAACCACTTGAAACAACAGCATTAGCAACCCTAAAGCATTAGCATCAACCACTAGAAACAACAGCATTAGCAACCCTAAAGCATTAGCATCAACCACTTGAAACAACAGCATTAGCAACCCTAATGCATTAGCATCAACCACTAGAAACAACAGCATTAGCAACCCTAAAGCATTAGTACAATCACTCGATACAACAGGAACGACACCCCAAAACATTTGCATAGACGATTTGAAACAATATGAACGGCATCTCTAAAGCATAAACATCAACCACTCGAATTAACAGGAACGGCATCCCAAAGCATTAGCATCAACGACTTAAAACAACAGGTACGCAAACCAAAGCATTGATATTAAAGACTTGAGACAACAGCGATGGTACCCGAAAGCATCAGCATCTACTATTTGAAACAACAGGAACGGCACCCAAATACATTAGCATAAACGAATTGAAACAACAGCATTGGCACCATGAAGCATTACCATCAACGACTTGAAACAACAGCAATTGCACCATAAAGCATTAACAATACGACTTGAAATGACAGGAACGACACCCTATAGCATCAGCATTAACGACTTGAAACAACAGCCACTACTCCATAAAGCATCAGAATAAACAACTTGTAACAGCAGCAGCAACAACACCATATAGCAAAAGCATCAACGACTTGAAACAACAGGAATGACAACATTAAGCATCAGCATCCATTACTTGAAACAACATTAACGGCACCCTCAAGCATTACAAACAACGACTTGAAACAACAGCTATGGCATCCTAAAGCATCAGCATCAACTACTTAAAACAACAGCAACAAAACTATAAGGCAATAACATTCGTGACTTGAAACAACAACAACTACACCATTAAGCATCAGCATCAACTATTTGAAACAACAACTGCACCCAAGGCATCAGCATTGACGACTTGAAATAACAGCAACAACAACTTAAAACAGCACCCTCTACTCAAAACTATAGCACCAACAACTTGAACAATAACTACTGCTACTTGAAACAACATCATCAACAACTTAAAATTATGTCCAAGACGGCATGTTAAATAAAAGCAGGCTAAATTATACAATCCATGCGTAATAGGACAACAAACATCTCAAGGACATAAAGTCCGAGACGACTTGTTCAATATCAGCAGGCCAAAGTATACAATCCACGCGTAATGGGACAACAAACATCTCAAGGACACAATGTCCGAGACGACTTGTTTAATATCAGCAGGGCAAAAAATACAATCCACGCGTAATGGGACAACAAACACCTCAAGGACAAAATGTCCGAGATGACTTGTTAAATATCAGCAGGCCAAGTAATACAATCCACGCGTAATGGGACAACAAACATCTCAAGGACAAAAAGTCCGAGACGACTTGTTTCATATCAGCGGGCCAAATTGGATTAGTTCATAATGTCGAATATTCTGTGATTTCTTGAATGGTTGCAGGAAGAATCATATTGTAGCATAGACCAGCTTCTTGGCAAACATGAATGATGATTCTGTAGATCCAAACATTCTGAAATGATACAATTATAAACTCTTTAATCATGATACTGGTTTATTCAACACAAACATTACTGGCTTTGTTTTAAGAATTGCCTACAGAAAATGAATTGACCGGAGATCAAAAACAGTGATAAACAGTGCATAAAATAGTCAGGATTAAGGTTCATGTAAAGTCTTGATTTGCAAAACAATGTTCTTATTCTGTCATACTTATATCATCAGCTAAATATTTCTTTAAAACGATACAAAGTTATACTGGTAATCAAGTCAGATACAAACATTTTATTGCAAAATTGATACAGTATAAACTAAAAATAAAAGATATCATTTTTTCAACATAAGTTTACATCACATTATTCGTCGCCTCAATATAACAATGTTCTATCGCCATTTTTTGAAAAAAAAATGAGATAAACGTCCCAAGCGATTAATATACCCTTGCTCTATCTTCTTAAAAATGTCTTGACTCTATACATTGTTAATGTGCTGCCAAGTCTCATGTATACATAGATTGAAACAATGAAATATGACCTTTTGAATTTTTGAAGTCAATTTCCCGAAAATAAAATTTTGGTAGTTATTGTCCGTTTTTTCTCAAATGTCAAAGCTTGAATAATTTCACGGTGACTGAATGCATTGTTTTTGTACTGGCGACCTAATTTTTATTTAAAATTTCTTGACTAAAACTTAGCATACGGCATTTATGAACAGTTTACAGTTATGAACATTTACTCAATCATAATACACACTTTCGTAAACTCATGGGTGTATTACGACAATAATTTTAACAAACGCATTCACCGTGAAATTATTCATCTTTTGACAGTTTAGAAAAAGCGAACAATACAGCATTGTTAGAGCGGGGCGACGGTGTATGTTTAACACCACTTTCTAGTTCGTATTCCAATGCAAATACCCCAATATTTATGGAATTAATATACATGCACATAATTATGTCGAAACAAAACTAAGTCAGATGAAAATACTAAGTAGAAATAGGAACATGGTCGCAAAAATTCATTTGATTCTGAATTTGATGTGCAATTGCTATGTAAAATACTAAGTACCTTTAACAGTTTTATTCACGCGACATCTTTGTTAAATATGTTCACCTGAATTGAACTTAGATTATAGGCCTACCATTTATATTATGTTTTCCATAAATTATCAAGTTATCAAGCATTCCTGGAATCTCTTACTAGTACTTTCTTACAGGTCCATAAATCGAAAAAATGTTCCTTTACCGAGCCTGTATTACTTTTTCATATTAATTTTGATATTACATCTGTAGCCTGTTCAATTACACTAAACGTTACAGAACGTTCCGTAAAGATACATTCGGAACTCTTCGGCCATTCGCTGCGAATAATCTAATCTAATACACAAATATGCGATCGTTAAGGCAATGAGTGATGTTTTAAAATTTACGGACTGAAAACGAAACATCACTCATTGCCTGAACGATCATATATTTGTTTACTTCATTACCGGTAGTTTCCAAAAAGCGTCTAAATATGTCCGAGATTTTTCGCAGCAAATGGCAGAGGAGCTTCAAATGTAACGTTACAGAACGTTTGGGGTAATTGAACAGGCTACTGATAGATCTGTTTTAAAATCGTTGAAAACCATCTCACAGTCTGCTAATAACGGGTTCTCCAGACTAATATACTTAATGAAACCTATAAGTACCCCGATTTCAAGATTTTAGGAAATGTTCACTTTTCAACATTTATGTCCGATCAATGATGTAAATGTGTATAAGACTGTACTGTCGTCTGCTTGTATGGTTTCCATGCTACTTTATCGACGCAAAACCGGTTTTGCATAGCATGCGTTGATATAGGAAGACTTTTAATTGTTTTGATTTCACAGAAAATTAGCGATTAAAAATTTTATCCTACAGGTGACACACCGCATTGCAAAAGACCTATGGCAATTTCTCGTTCTTGAAGCGACATTAGAGCCATTTCTTGATTTTTTGTTGTGCTTATTAACATACTGACGATTTTCACCAAAACTGACCACTTTTTTGCACGAGAAGCACGTGTTCAATTCCACTTTTTCAGCACTTGCACGACAAAACCAATTTTGCATCAATTAAGAAGCATGAAAATCATGCAAGCAGACGACAGTATAGCCCTATACACACATTCATTGGCCGGTCATGTTAAATTAAAACTCATTCTTAATGTTCGTTCAAGGCTGGTCATACGCCTGATTATCTGAGACTATTAACAGTAGCTCAGGCCTAAATGCAACAGTTAAATATTTTTAAAAAAACGTGTGCCTGACCGTGGGGAACCACACATTCATTGAAACTTCATTCACGGTCGGACATAAATGTTGAAAAATAAAAATTTCCAAGAACATTGAAATCGGGGTACTTAGAAGTTCCGTTAAGTATATTTAGCAGAAACTTGCAGATTTAAGTATCATAGTGACATTGATTCTCTGTACAGTGACGTGGACATCAACAGATACGGCTCTACTACGTTCTGAATCAATCCTTCATAACTGTTGAACATAACATTAAATTGCCATACCTTTTATTCTCATATTCGTTGATAAATTTATGTGAGACCATTCTTCATTGATGATGAAAACTGTGATGATTGGGTGTACATAGACAACCATACGAAATTGTCTCTGCAAAACAAAAGCAAAACAATGTAAGTTTAAGGCTATTAAAATCAAATAAAGTATTGTTCAGTTTTATTTAAATAACAATGACAATGACGCATATACATTAACCCCGCTTATTTACTTGTATACAGATAACCATTCTCGTACCCCGTGGTTATCAAGATTCTCGATCTAACTAGTATCGAGAATCTTACTAGGCTCTGGAAACGAGAATGACAGATAACTAGTTTATCGATAGTGAGTACTGAAGTACTGCAGTAAGTATTTAAATCAGCAGGGTTAATGTATGTATCACTGACTGCAGTCTTCGGACCGTGGACCGAGTCCACCGAAATTGTCGTCGATCCAATGACGCTTAGAATGTAAATGGTCCGACGGTCCACCAACTTTTTGAGCTACATTTTTTCCATATTCAATAATATAATGCTATTTGTTGTTGTGTTGTTTCATGCTTTCACACATAAATTTTGTGCTTAATAAATAAAATGGACTGCATATTGCTAACGATTTTTGATCCAGTAAATTTTCTTTCGGTCCTGAAAAATATTCCATTTTGTTGGACCGAATGTCCAGTGCTGATAACAGTTTCTCGTGGAGACTGCTGACAGTTGAGTGTACAATCTAACATTACATTGATAATTATATAGATTGGTGTACTGGGTTGTTGCTTTCTACGTCAATTTTAACAAATATTTTCAAACCTTTACGTCAAGTGTATACCCTAGGCACCAGGGATAGCATACTCGCAAAATGTGAGTGGATTTTGAAAAGTGCGAGTAACTTTTATTTTAATTCGCAAATGTTTGCGAGTTGAAATCACCGCAAAAATGTTACTGTCTTAACTAATGGGGCTCAAATCAACATTGAAACGGCCAATAATAATAATAAATAATAAAAATAAGGATTCACAATACAAAAAAATGTTATATATTTTTTGCCTATCCCACAAAAACACTTATATTGGTGCTTTTATATTGCATATATATATATACGAATAGTTACTATCTACGCTATCAAAAGAATGAAGAAAAGATGCAAGAGATTTTTGTCATTTTGCGCGTTGAAATGGATTCAACTCGTAAAGATTTGCAGTTCCAAGTATTTTTTTTTAAATTGGAGCCCTGCTATAGGCACCTATAGGCCAGTCAATCTACGGTCAAAATGGGCCTAACCTAGAACTAATTGCTACATAAACAAAACCACTTCTGCCATCTGGTTTTATACCTCTAGTATACAGACAAAAAAAATCTAGAAAAATCTAGGCACGGGAAATTCATATTTTTTCACATATTGGAACCCAAGTATAAATAGCAGATTTATGCATAAACAAAATCAACAAATTTCGCATTAGGTGAATAAATATATGAATTTGCTATAGTTTCAAGATATACATATCAAGAATATAAAATAATAAACATATAATGTATACATCAATATTTAAGTATAACTATAACATCGTTTTCGTATATTCAGTTTTTTGGGGGTGACGCCCATGTGCGGTGCTGTAAGGGGTCGAAACTGGAGTTCAAGTCAAATTATACATGTTAGCATATCTGGTGCAATATATCTCCTAACTATTTCCCAGGATTCTGACCTTTATCGCGGAAAGTGACTTATAATTTTATCACTTTGGTATTATCTGTTTCACGGTGTCTTCGCCCCAGGGCTGGGCTATTGCCAGCTGTAGTTGGGGTTCAAGTCATTTCATAGAAATACATGTATAGTCGATATTAAGGCATGTTCGGACGAGCATTTCTATAAAATGAAATTTACATGAATACCAACTTATATCTTCGGTAAAGGCATAACAAAATCATCATTTTAGTGTATACAGCTTTATGGATCGACGCCTAAAGGCCAGACTAAAGCCTGCCAGAACTAGGATTCGCGTCAATTTGATAAGACATTCATGTATCTGGACGACAATCTCCCCAAAAAAGAGTTTTCTATGATTACCGATTTATATCGTTGGAAAGTGCCTACACGAAACTATAAAAAAATCGTGTATATTCAGGTTATCTGGTCTACGCCCTTGGTCCGACATAAAGTAAGTCCAAACTCCATGGAATTCATCCATTTATTGGTTGCGACATGGTCGAAAATTGACCGTTTCACCTTAACGCGCTAGGGCTACTTTACGATGCTCTTATTTAGTTTCTTATTGACTGACATATATGCAACTTGACAAGGTTATTCCCTTAGTGATTTTCTCCTAGAAAAAGTGATTTGAACCCCGATCCCAGTTACCAAGGCAACACTGAGGCAATCAAAAAGGGGCAAAATGTAATTAATGCTCTTTTTTAACCCAAAATTTGCATTTCATTGTTGTATTTCCAAATTTTAGATCTAAATGGCCAGTACTTTACAGAGACTGAAAACATTAACCTATCGGTTTTTTATGATATTTCTTTTTCACTCAAGGACCCCGATATTTTTTTCTGATGATGAGGGACACTACGGGTGCTGTAACCTATATGTTTAGTAGAAGGAATAAACTTAGTAGATAATATATGGACTATGTTATATTATGTTATACAGTGATTGGGGTTTTAGTCCTTATAATATAATCAAATATTGGCATGTTTTGACGACCATTTCTCAGAAAAATAAGCTTTCTTAAAATACATGCCTACATCTCTGTAAAGGCACATCTATAACATAGTTTTGTGTATTCAGCTTCATGGGTCGATGCCCTTATGCTGAGCTATGTCATGTTTAAACTGAGATCATGTCAATTTGAAAAATGACATATGTGGACGAACATCTCTTCAAAAATAAGTTTTCCATGATAACGACCTATAAAGTTGGATTGTACACATTTTTGTATACATTTATTAAGGTTATTAATTGTACATTTACGCCTTTGAAGCCAGACGAAACTTGGGTTAGAGCCAATGTGACAGAAATATTCGCAAAGTTGTTTAAAATTTTTCGGTAAAGGTATAACAATTATGTTATTTTTGTATATTCAGCTTCCAAAGCTTTTGTTCGATTCAATACCCTTGGCCCGCGCTATAGCCAGTCGAAACTGTGATTCATCTCATTTTGATAGAAAATTGACATAAATGAACGAATTATTTTTCAAAAATAGACATTTTTGATCGGAAAAATGTGTATCTTTGTTAGCCTTTTAGACCTATGCATTGGTTACAATTACCTGTCGTAACTGGGGTTCAAGTAATTTTAGTAAAGAAATATCAACTATTGCTGTAACTAAAACATTGAAAACATACGCTCTTACATATTCTTTTATTTCCCCCATTAACTAATAAAGAGCATAAAAACTACCGATTGAATTTTCAAATTGCATGAAAAATGTATTTATAAAATATATTATGGTATATGGAGAAGTTCCCGGCCTTGTGGAAGGGTAGGTGAGTACTGGTTATAGACAATGGTCCAGGAAAGCTAGTTTAGGTGCGCTGGACGCCGTAAAATGACCTTAACTGTGTTGATACGGCGTTATACCCAAATAAAAAAGTAAAACAAATACCTGCTCGGTTGTTGATTGTTCTAATGATGAAAGTTTGAAGAGTGGTGAATCAATGTTTGATTGTCTCACATTCATATTCGTATCACTTTTAGTTTCAATAACTACATTCTATCACTGAAATAACAAATAAAGATATCTATCAAAATGCTGAAATACATATAATGTACGTACAAAATAACAATACGTGTTTGGGTAAACGTTAGAAATGAAACAATCTATTTCAGGGAAAGGCAATATTGAAACTTAAAGTTGTTTAATTCATTTTAACAAAATAAGCATAGCGGATAAACCCCTTGGTCAATCATGCTTGTTACGGTAGACCGCCTTACCACCAACAAGACACTCATAAAATATATTGAAATTATATATGTTATTGTCAACTTCGGCATCCACTGTCTTGGATCAGTTCATTCAACTGTTTTTTATAAACAGTGGGTTTTTTTGTGCGCACTAAAAGTTGAAGTTATTTTTTAATATTTTCTTATTCTTCGGTACCCTCCAAAAGCTGTTGGACAAAATCTTGATTTTAGGATAACACCAACTTTGCTTTCAGTACATGCAACATGTAGTTGGTTAATTTTGCGCCCACCAATAGGTGTATTGCATCCGACAAATTAAATTCCATAAAGATTGTGAAGTTAGCTATCGATCGTTTATTAACTACTCATAAGTTTACTCGCTTAATAAATTATTCAGAAGTCTATTCACAAAATACTGATTAAACAGCGATCAATTTAGAATATTTAGAAGTCTGTTTGCGAATTGTCTATTAGTCAATTGTTCAATCAAAAGTCTATTCAAAAGTCTATTCTCGGAAATAAAGCTATGCATTCAGAATGTACAAGAAGTCTAATCTTGAAGTAGTGAGTTAAAAACTATCTATTCAAAAGTATATTCGGAAAGAACATAGCTAACCATTCATAATGTTCCACAAGTCTGCTCGTGAAGTGACAAGTAGACAGCTATCAATTCAGAATTCTATTTAGTTGAATATTCTCAACAACATAGCAATACATTCAGAATGTTCCAGAAGTGAACTGTGCATAGACAACTGTCTATTGCCAGGAGACAGTTCGCAAAAACAATGCTAGGCAGTCAGAATGTTTCAGAACTCTAACAGAATTTGAAAAAAGACAGCTGTTAACTCGTCACTTTACAAATAGACAGATGCGTATCTAGACCGTTTTTGAGATTACGCACACATGCAAGGGGTCCAGGAGCACTCAGAAGTAAAAAAAAATATTTGCAAAATTATTGCTATGCAATTACACTTTTCCATAGGTCTATTTCAATAGACAGATGTTTATTCACGAACTGGCCTCGTGAACTTATAGCATATCTACGCATTTGCTAATAAACTTCTGAAAAGACATTTTGACTTAATGGCTTTGATTCTATTTGTCATTTCACGAATATACTTCTCTATACAAATGAACGCATAGCTATGCTTTCTCCAACATATTTATGCAATACTTCTGTATATATTTTCTAAATGTATAGCTGAGTGTACAATATATGCGAATATATATATATATATATATAATAGACTCCTGAATACATTCCTCAATACAAAGCTGTTTTTCTGTGAATAATCTTTTGTAAAGTTCAATAGACAATTGACAGATATCTTCGCGGACATATTCCGTACAATATATAACAGATAGTAAAATAACTAAAGTTACCCTAAGAAAGTCAGCATGGCTAAGGCCACAACAAGTTGATCTTGTGTTCTATAGATTCGCTCGCACCTTAATTTTGACGGTTTTTACTAAACATATCTCTATTTCCTCGTTTGCTCATAAAAATTGGTCAAACCGTTGTGGCCTAAAGAAGAAATCCACTTGTGAGGATTCAACTTCAATTATAAGAAGCTAACATTTCATACTGTTTTAGGGTGTAATAACGCCTGTAGATAGCCAGGTTGGTTGAATTCATATTAGGCGCTATGTTGGCCGATTTTGGTCCGATTCTAAGCGTTTAAGACACTCTCGTACCTGTTTCTAATTTTCTATCTTTGACCAAACTTTTCCTATCTTGTTAAATAATTCTCTTTAAATCTCTATTCAAACAAAAGTTTACCTTGTCACTATCGAAACACAATTGTCAAATCGATGACGACAGTTTCGTAACATAGAATTAGATCTTGTTTTTCACTGATCCATCGAAATGCTTTCATACTCTAAAAGTTAAAACATATACAATTACCAAAAATATACCTTTATATGTAGGTCAATTCGATTCCATATTTTATCAGTCGTCAAAAAATCAAGAGTGTTTCTGAAAAATAAAGACAAACACAACGATTAAGAAACCATCGAATGACAATCTCGTTTCAATAGTAACATTTTATCACTGAAATCATAGGCAGATCCAGCAGGGGGATTTAGGGGGGTCCAAACCCCTCTGAAATTTCCAAAATGTACCCGTCCATTAGTGTATTTTTATCTGTAAGCCATTTTTAAGTAACATGAAGCAATTTTTCTCTGTGCTTAACATAGATTTAATGGTTATGTAGTTTATATCATTTATATGTTGCATTATTCTGCAAACAGTGTACCATGTGCACATGGTTGTGATTTGAAAAATTGGATCCCCGTAGAAAAAGTTGGTACCCTTTTCTAGAAAAAATCTTGGAACCGCCCCTGGATATAACAAAGAAAGATACTTCTAAATCAGGTGAAATACAATGTACGATAAAATAGAATTGTGCTTATTTAGTAAATTTCGCGTTTTATATATCGTAAGACTACAATAACCATTGACGGCCATTGCACAATGTCAAGTATTTGCGCATTTAAGCACTAGTCTCTGGTTTTTATTTTCAAATGCTGAATTCGATTAGTTCAGGTGTGCGACTGGTTTGATGCGAATAACATCATCACAGAAATTCATGAATAGATAAAACCCACTAAATTTAAAGCACAGTAAGCGTTTACTGACCACCACAATTAAACGACTTTTTACGATCTTTTAAGTACCGAATGATTAATTTGAGTAGAAAATGCTCCTTCATAAAGTCTGTTCAGCCTCTTAGACAGTCAAGTTTCATTATACTAATGATGGAACGTAAGGCCATGCCAAATTGGAATTTTGTTAAGCGTCAACTCAAGTTTGACAAACCTAGGTACCTATTCACAAAAGCACACGAATCGAAAACGAAAACACAAGTCCATTCTAGCTAGTATTCACACAAATAAGTACTTGGTAGTACATGAATGTTTATGACATTAATGTGAGATTAAAGTAATTCTATAAAAAAGGTATATATTACAACATACACATATACATTTTCATTAATCAAATACACAGAAACAATTAGTATTAGTACTTTCTGAAAAAATAACAGTTATCGAATCCCAATACAACAGAATTAACTGAGAAAATTTCACCAGCAATTTTGTTGTTTTTTTAGATTGAGGACTCTAAAACCTACGCGCACGCGGACGCTTAACAAAATTCCGGCATGGCATGGCCTAACTGAATGCAGTGTATTTGGTTTGCGACATTGCTGACCGTCTTTGAAGAAACCAGGCATATATTGATCTAAGTAACTATAAACAGCGACATTCAAAAATACCTTTACACTTGAAAGAACTCTTGATGTCCACTTATATTTAAGATATATTTTATTTTAGATGCATTAATGTATTAATGTGGTTATGATAAATAGTAACAAAGAAGAGTAATGATACTATATACAATTGAACTCGTTATGTAAGGGTTGCTAATGATATATTTTCAATTTCTTACGAACGGGTAAATTCAATATCAATCAAATCAAGCATTTACAAAAATGTAAAGGTAATTATTGACAGCACAGTAAATAAATAGACTATCTATGTCATGCTAGGTACATTTATGCGAGACATTGTCACAACTGCAATTATTTTGTTTTTATTAGATAAGAACCAACTGCTATTTTTTTCTATCGCTTAATCAATTGTGTCGGCGTCGTGGGGCATAACTTCATATCCGGCGAGTTATGTTAGATTCCCAGACGCAGTAACACACACGTAGTTATGACAACAGCTGTAACCTTTTGTGCCTTTGTGCAAGCGTGTCGTTGGCAGTATATAATTTACCGAAAGGCCACATCAAATTGTTCATTTGGATTCGCTCGCTCTTTCATTTTGACGATTTTTACAAAAGATATATCTAAATATATCTTTATTTCCTCGCTGGCTCATACAAATTTAGTCAAACCGCTAAATAAAGCAACTGAATTAAGATTTGTTTTCGCTCGCTCGCCCGCCCCATTTTACAATACTCGTAGAACACATCATCAGCTTGTTGTGGCCTTACAAAATTTTAATTCAACGTTGTATAAAGCTATAATAATTTGAAATAAAACATACCTTAAGATGGTTGCAGGCTTCTCGTAAATAATGCTCACACACATGGTGCACACGATTCCTGAAGAAATAAGACAAAATACGGATAAACACGTATTGACTGACAATTTGTGACAATTACATGTAGATACAGTTACTGAAATTAGATTCCTGGTAATCATATTCATACTTTACAAGGAAAGTAAATGCGGGTCATGAAAATGTGTGGGAAAAAAACAAGAGAATGCCTGTATGTTTGGGTTCCAATCCAACGTAATAAAACTACTTATGAGGCAGTGACAATTATAACTGGGACAAACAAACAACTTTATATTGGTACAAGTACGTACTTTTAAAGACAGTTGTAGTAGATGATGAGGCAAAAATATAACAGTTTTATTATTATTATAATACTAACAATGATGGAACAAACTGCTGAAAATAACTTGACCACTTCAGCTCTGTTTTTGCCATGAGGTGTTTGGATATAGATTTAAACATGATTGAAGGCATTTGAGGGGAGTCAAAATATACATATTTTTTATTACAGATAGTTGATTGTTATCATTCTTATTCTAAAAACATGCTTGTTTGACAGAGTATATTTGTGTGAAAGAGTTCATTTTGGTGACATTGTACATTTGTTTGAAATAGTAAACTTGTCTGATATAGTATACATGTACTTTACAAAGCGAATATTTGTTTTATGGAGTATATATATTTGTTTAATCGAGTACATAAGGGTAAAAATGTACTTGATGTTTAAAGTACACTTATTTGAAAGACTGAACTTGTTTTTTAGAGAATGTTTAAAAAGTGTACTAGTGTTTAGGAGTACGTTTGTTTGAAAGAGTGTATTTGTTTTTAAAATTGTATTGTTTAAAAAGAGTGTATTTGTTTTTAAGAGTACAACTGTTTGAAAAAGTGTACTTGTTTAAGAGTACACTTGTTTGAAAGATTTTACTTTGTTTTAAGAGTACATTTGAAAGAGTGTACTTGTTTTAAGTGTACAAAAGCAAGAGTTTACTTGTTTTAAAAGTACATTTGAAAAAGTGTTCATGTTTTAAGATAACATTTGAAATAGTTAACTTGTTTAAAAAGTACATTTGTATGGAAGAGTGTATTTGTTTAAGAGTACATTTGAAACAGTGTACTTGTTTAAGAGTACATTTGAAAGAGTGTACTTGTTTAAGAGTACATTTAAAAAAAGTACTTGTTTAAGAGTTCATTTGAAAAAGTGTACTTGTTTAAAAGTAAATTTGAAAGAGTGTACTAGTTTGAGAGTACATTTGAAAAAGAGTACTTGTTTAAGAGTACATTTGAAAGAGTGTACTTATTCTAAGGGTACATCCATAAGAGTGTACTGGTTTTAGGAAAGCATTTGAAAAAGTGTACTTATTTAAGAGTACATTTGAAAGGGTGTACTTGTTTAATAGTACATTTGAAAAAGAGTACTTGTTTAAGAGTACATTTGAAAGAGTGTACTTATTCTAAGGGTACATCCAAAAGAGTGTACTGGTTTTAGGGAGCATTTGAAAAAGTGTACTTATTTAAGAGTACATTTGAAAGAGTGTACTTATTTTAAGTACATAAGTGATCGTGCAAAAGAGTGCACTTGTTTTAAGAATAGATTTGAAAGAGTGTACTTGTTTAATGAGTACATTAGTTTGAAAGAGTACATTAGTTTTCATACATTTTGTTAAGAGGGTATATGTGTGTAAAAGAATGTATTTGTGATCAACATGAGCAAAGGTTGTTTTAATAAATACAATACTATCATAACATAAGTTTGAATGTGTACGGAGTAGGTTTATACTTGCAAAAAAAAATTAAAATCAGCCTCAATACAAACATATTTATAAAGAACTTGCTCGCAGAAATGACTTGCAAATACTGTCAAACCATCTTCAAAAATTCGAGTAATATTTAGTAGATGAGCTGATTACTCACAACAAATATAATAAAAATGCACATTGAATTGAACCTTTATACAAAAGATGATGTCAAAATGATTAAGCTTAAAACTTACGGAGGTTTAGAAAAAATGGCTTTGTAAGAGATTGACAAGACAAGCCAACCTACTGAACAGTATCTAAAAGTACTGGACAGTAGTAACCAGTACTGTCTTAGGCATTGCTGACCGGCGAAAAATATACCTCCGAATCACCCCCCTATGAGCAACAAGGAGGCATAAGACCTACTGACCACTCGTAAAAATTGAGTGGCCAGAACAATGCCAGGTGTTTTCCTAGCGGTAATGTATCAACTTGTCCGTGCAATGTCGTTCACTCACAAAACCTTCCACTAAAAACAATTTAAGCTGAGTTATGCTATTTAACTTTAACTTTAAATAAATAGTTACGACATTTAAATGTAAGAATATTAAAGCTATTTATGCGAAACATAATCAAAATAAGACTTGATATAAAACTCTTATTATATACAACTTGCTCCTAATGAAAAGTGAATAATCTTGCAAATATGGTCAACCAATTAAAAAATTCAAGTAATAATTAGTTGGTGTGCTGATTACCTAGTCTGTGATCCACCAATTATAATAAAAATGCACATTGAATTGAACCTTTCTAAAATCTTGATTACAAATGATTAAGCTAAAACATTGAGGAGTTCACAACAAAAATAAATGACTTTGTAGGAGATTGACAAGACAAGCCAACCTACTGAACAGTATCTAAAAGTACTGGACAGTAGTAACCAGTACTGTCTTAGGCATTGCTGACCGGCGAAAAGTATACCTCCTAATCACCCCCCTATGAGCAACAAGGAGGCATAAGACCTACTGACCACTCGTAAAAATTGAGTGGCCAGAACAATGCCAGGTGTTTTCCTAGCGGTAATGTGTCAACTTGTCCGTGCAATGTCGTTCACTCACAAAACCTTCCACTAAAACAATTTAAGCGGTGTTATGATATTTAACTTTAACTTTAAATAAATAGTTACGACATTTATATGTAAGAATATTAAAGCTATTTATGCGAAACATAATCAAAATAAGACTTGATATAAAACTCTTATTATATACAACTTGCTCCTAATGAAAAGTGAATAATCTTGCAAATATGGTCAACCAATTAAAAAATTCAAGTAATAATTAGTTGGTGTTCTGATTACATAGTCTGTGATCCACCAATTATAATAAAAATGCACATCGAATTGAACCTTTCTAAAATCTTGATTACAAATGATTAAGCTAAAACATTGAGGAGTTCACAACAAAAATAAATGACTTTGTAAGAGATTGACAAGACAAGCCAACCTACTGAACAGTATCTAAAAGTACTGGACAGTAGTAACCAGTACTGTCTTAGGCATTGCTGACCGGCGAAAATTATACCTCCTAAGCACCCCCCTATGAGCAACAAGGAGGCATAAGACCTACTGACCACTCGTAAAAATTGAGTGGCCAGAACAATGCCAGGTGATTTCCTAGCGGTAATGTATCAACTTGTCCGTGCAATGTCGTTCACTCACAAAACCTTCCACTAAAAACAATTTAAGCTGAGTTATGATATTTAACTTTAACTTTAAATAAATAGTTACGACATTTAAATGTAAGAATATTAAAGCTATTTATGCGAAACATAATCAAAATAAGACTTGATATAAAACTCTTATTATATACAACTTGCTCCTAATGAAAAGTGAATAATCTTGCAAATATGGTCAACCAATTAAAAAATTCAAGTAATAATTAGTTGGTGTGCTGATTACATAGTCTGTGATCCACCAATTATAATACAAATGCACATCGAATTGAACCTTTCTAAAATCTTGATTACAAATGATTAAGCTAAAACATTGAGGAGTTCACAACAAAAATAAATGACTTTGTAAGAGATTGACAAGACAAGCCAACCTACTGAACAGTATCTAAAAGTACTGGACAGTAGTAACCAGTACTGTCTTAGGCATTGCTGACCGGCGAAAATTATACCTCCTAATCACCCCCCTATGAGCAACAAGGAGGCATAAGACCTACTGACCACTCGTAAAAATTGAGTGGCCAGAACAATGCCAGGTGTTTTCCTAACGGTAATGTATCAACTTGTCCGTGCAATGTCGTTCACTCACAAAACCTTCCACTAAAAACAATTTAAGCTGAGTTATGCTATTTAACTTTAACTTTAAATAAATAGTTACGACATTTAAATGTAAGAATATTAAAGCTATTTATGCGAAACATAATCAAAATAAGACTTGATATAAAACTCTTATTATATACAACTTGCTCCTAATGAAAAGTGAATAATCTTGCAAATATGGTCAACCAATTAAAAAATTCAAGTAATAATTAGTTGGTGTGCTGATTACATAGTCTGTGATCCACCAATTATAATAAAAATGCACATTGAATTGAACCTTTCTAAAATCTTGATTACAAATGATTAAGCTAAAACATTGAGGAGTTCACAACAAAAATAAATGACTTTGTAAGAGATTGACAAGACAAGCCAACCTACTGAACAGTATCTAAAAGTACTGGACAGTAGTAACCAGTACTGTCTTAGGCATTGCTGACCGGCGAAAAATATACCTCCTAATCACCCCCTATGAGCAACAAGGAGGCCTAAGACCTACTGACCACTCGTAAAAATTGAGTGGCCAGAACAATGCCAGGTGTTTTCCTAGCGGTAATGTATCAACTTGTCCGTGCAATGTCGTTCACTCACAAAACCTTCCACTAAAAACAATTTAAGCTGAGTTATGATATTTAACTTTAACTTTAAATAAATAGTTACGACATTTAAATGTAAGAATATTAAAGCTATTTATGCGAAACATAATCAAAATAAGACTTGATATAAAACTCTTATTATATACAACTTGCTCCTAATGAAAAGTGAATAATCTTGCAAATATGGTCAACCAATTAAAAAATTCAAGTAATAATTAGTTGGTGTGCTGATTACATAGTCTGTGATCCACCAATTATAATAAAAATGCACATTGAATTGAACCTTTCTAAAATCTTGATTACAAATGATTAAGCTAAAACATTGAGGAGTTCACAACAAAAATAAATGACTTTGTAAGAGATTGACAAGACAAGCCAACCTACTGAACAGTATCTAAAAGTACTGGACAGTAGTAACCAGTACTGTCTTAGGCATTGCTGACCGGCGAAAAATATACCTCCTAATCACCCCCCTATGAGCAACAAGGAGGCATAAGACCTACTGACCACTCGTAAAAATTGAGTGGCCAGAACAATGCCAGGTGTTTTCCTAGCGGTAATGTATCAACTTGTCCGTGCAATGTCGTTCACTCACAAAACCTTCCACTAAAAACAATTTAAGCTGAGTTATGATATTTAACTTTACCTTTAAATAAATAGTTACGACATTTAAATGTAAGAATATTAAAGCTATTTATGCGAAACATAATCAAAATAAGACTTGATATAAAACTCTTATTATATACAACTTGCTCCTAATGAAAAGTGAATAATCTTGCAAATATGGTCAACCAATTGAAAAATTCAAGTAATAATTAGTTGGTGTGCTGATTACATAGTCTGTGATCCACCAATTATAATAAAAATGCACATTGAATTGAACCTTTCTAAAATCTTGATTACAAATGATTAAGCTAAAACATTGAGGAGTTCACAACAAAAATAAATGACTTTGTAAGAGATTGACAAGACAAGCCAACCTACTGAACAGTATCTAAAAGTACTGGACAGTAGTAACCAGTACTGTCTTAGGCATTGCTGACCGGCGAAAAGTATACCTCCTAATCACCCCCCTATGAGCAACAAGGAGGCATAAGACCTACTGACCACTCGTAAAAATTGAGTGGCCAGAACAATGCCAGGTGTTTTCCTAGCGGTAATGTATCAACTTGTCCGTGCAATGTCGTTCACTCACAAAACTTTCCACTAAAAACAATTTAAGCTGTGTTATGATATTTAAATTTAACGTTAAATAAATAGTTACGGTATTTAAATTTTAGAATATTAAAACTATTTACGCGAAACATAATCAAAATAAGACTTGATATAAAACTCTTATTATATACAACTTGCTCATAACGAAAAGTGAATAATCTTGCAAATATAGTCAACCAATTAAAAAGTACAAGTAATAATTAGTTGATGTAAAAGCCTATGTATAAAACATTTATTTCGTAGAACTTACTTTTAACTAAATAAAAAAATATATAGAATACATGCTTGATTGAAACAATTTTCCTAGTAGATAAATTGTGTATCAACTTCAAAAATACGAGTAATATTTAGTGAGTGTGGGGATGATCACTTAACTAAAGCTTTCAACTCATATACTTTAGCTAAATAAAACTAATAGAAAAAACTATTATCCCATTCAGTCAAAACTATTTTTGCAAGTAGAATGTACTTAAATAATTTGGCTTGACTTGTTAACTTTAAAAATAGTTCTCACAACACAGTATAATTCGGTCATGTTTTGGAATCAAATTAATGACAAAAGTTGTACTACAAAATATTATACTAACAGCATAATTTCTGCTTGAGTAGTTGTATATTTTACATTGGTAGTTTAAAAATATTGTCATTGACAAAGATGCTGTGTCATTTTAACTGTTTTATACACTAATAGCTAGGACAATTAAACATGTAAAAAAGTGAAATGAAGATCAAATTGATAGCACTAAAGTAATCACCAATATAAATATGTTCAGTGTATCATTTTATTGACGAAATTTTTCAGCGAAAAAGAAAAGAAATACTAACAACAGTTATAGTTCTTGAGGGTCAACCAATATTTCAGTGTGGGGAATTAGTGTCTTAAAGCGGCATAGAAAGAAATACTATGAAACCGTTATGAATCTTTAAGGTCAATCAATATTTTAGTGTGGGGGACTTGTGTCATACAGCGACAAAAAATACTAACATTAGTTATAGTTCTTGACAAGAAAGAAATACTAACAAAAGTTATGGTTTTTTAGGGTCAACCGATATATTTGTGTCATACAGAGACAAAGAAAGAAATACTAACAGCAATTATTTTCTTAAAAGTCAACAAATATTTCAGTGTGGGAGATGTGTGTTTTAATAAATACTTACCTCAGATATGGTTCTCGAGGGTTAACCAATCTTTTAGTGTTAAAGATTTGTGTCATACAGCGACAAAGAAAGAAATACTAACAACAGTTATGGTTTTTGAGGATCAGCCAATATTTCAGTATGAAGATTAGTGTCGTAAAGCGACAAAGAAATAAATACTTACCACAGATATGGTTCTTGAGGGTTAATCAATATTTTAGTGTTAAAGATTTGTGTCATACAGCGACAAAGAAAGAAATACTAACAACAGTTATGGTTCTTGAGGACCAACCAATATTTCAGTGTGAGGATTAGTGTCGTAAAGCGGCATAGAAAGAAATACTATAAAACCGTTATGAATCTTTAAGGTCAATCAACATTTAAATGTGGGAGATTTGTGTCATACAGTGACAAAAAAGAAATGCTAACACAATGTTTGGTTCTTTAGGGTCAACCAATATCTTTATGTCATACAGCGACAAAGAAAAAAATGCTAAAAATATTTATGGTTCTTTAGGTTCAACAAATTTTTCAGTGTTGGAGATTTGTGTCATACAGCGACAAAGAAAGAAATATTAACAACAGTTATTTTTCTTTAGGGTCAAACAATACCTGTGAGTCATACAGTGACAAAAAAGAAATACTAACAAAAATTATGTTTTTTTATGGTCGACCAATATCTTTGTGTTATACAGAGACAAAGAAAGAAATACTAACTGAAGTTATGGTTCTTTAGGTTCAATAAATATTTTTGTGTGGGGGATTTGTGTTTTAATAAATACTTACCACAGCTATGGTTCTTTAATGTTAACCAATATTTTAGAGTTAAAGATTTGTGTCATAAAGCGACAAAGAAATAAATACTAACAATAGGTTTTTTTCTTTAGGGTTAACAGATATTTCAGAGTAGGAGATGTGTGTCTTTCAGGGACAAAGAAATAAATACTTACCACACCAATGGTTCTTCAGGGTTAATCAATATTTCAGTGTTGGAAATTTGTGTCATACAGCGACAAAGAAAACAATACTAACAATAGTTTTGGCTATTTAGGGTCAACCAATATTTAAGTGTGGTGGGGGGTTGTGTCGTAAAATGACAATAAAAAAGAAATGCTAACAACGGTTATGTTTTTTAGGTCAACCAGTATTTCATTTGTGTCATACAGCGACAAAGAAAGAAATACGATTGATATGTGGTTTTTGGTTGAACAAATACCTTACTAAAACTAACAGACAATTATATCAATATCTTATCAATCTATGAATTATAGATTTATACCACACAACAAAATTAAAAATATCTAAAATGAACCTTGCGTTTTAACCAAGGAGAGTATATGTATGTGCTTTGCAGCAACGAAGAACTGTGTCATAAAAGCACAAACTCATTTTGAATCAAAAGTCATTTTGATGGATCAGTGCGAATTGGCCAACAGCCTTCCATCTATTTACAAGCAAGTATTGTTCGTTTTTTCTAAACCGTCAAAACATGAATAATTTCACGGCGAATGCGTTTGTTAGAATTCTTGTTGTAATACACCCATGAGTTTCCGAAAGTGTGTATTATAATCGAGTAAAGCTTCTTATGCCGTATTATAAGTTTTAGTCAAGATAATTTTACTGAAAAATAGGCCGCCAGTACTAAAACAATGCATTCAGTCACCGTGAGATTATTCAAGGTTTGACAGTTGAGAAAAAAACGGACAATACATGTAGATTTAACTAAATCATTGATTTGTATGTTGATAAAAATGTATAAAAACAATACTTATCTTGTAACTTGTGATAAAACAGCAACAATGATTGGAAGTATCATACATCTTTGTAATAACAATAGTTGTCATAATCATCATCATCATCACCACCATTATCATCATCACAATTAATCACACCATTCTTTAAGTTTAGGTATATAATCAGGATGACGTCATACAATATATGCTATGCTATATGTTTATTTACATGGTGAAAATAAACTGAAATAAAAGTAAATAAGTAATTAAATATACACGTGTAAACGCAATGTTGTTTGGGCTTGTTATTTAAGTTTATATGTCGTTCGTATTCATATACATGCTAAGTGCAAGCTGGTAATTGGATTTAATGTTCATTGATTTAGACATATTCCAACAAATTAAATTTATCTCCTATGATGTTGCTTCCATTTTGGTCCCAATAACACATTGATAAGAATGAAGTCGTTGATCTGCATATCGCAATGAAACAATATGATTGGTTTGGGTGAGACTTGAACAAACGACTAAATGGTTATCAAGTAGTCTCTGTATCCATTGTCGTAAATGTTAGGCCACAATCTAGTTTCTAAGCTAGTTTCCGAAGGGGGTACAAGTTCGAATCCCATTCGGGGCGGTTATACCCTTCCATGAAAGTTGGAAAATGGTACCAACTTCCCTTTGTTATTTACGTACATGTATATTGAGAAGTTGCTGGCTTTTTAAAATGAATGTTTAGTACTAATTATAGACAAGGGTCACAGAAAGCAAGGTTAGGGGCACTGGTCGTCGTAAATAGCATAGCAATTTTCTTTGTATTAAGCTGTTGGCTCTTTCTTAGAGGACAAACGAGTACTGTGTATTGGTAAGCAAATAGTGCGACAGAGTTGATTAGGTTAGGTTGAACAGCAGTATAAAACCACTGAAAAACGTTAAGGGTATGTCAGGTTTTGAAATTGAAAGATCTATGAAGTGGTGGGGTAACTAAATACGTTTAATATCCATAAATTCCAAATAATGTTGATATATTTTGTAAGTGATGCATCAAGTGTATAGACGAGACAGTGGATATATAAAACAATCAACAAATAAGTCATTTAGAAAGAAATGAAAACATTTATCCTAACCTTGAAATAGCCTTTCAAAGTCAGTCAAAACACACAATTAAAGTACTTTTTTCATAAATCCAAATGTTGATATCCTAATTTATGCGTTTTTAATATACTTAGTTACCCCACCCACTTGATAGATTTTTTTTTCAATTTCAAAAACTGATAAATCCTTAACCAGCGCTGAAAAAACTGCACAGAAAGGTTCATAATTAAAACTACAATACAATGGGAATTCAAACAAAATTATATGTATGTAAAAAAATAAAATATATTAACCTTCATTTATTAATCTCCTATATTTAACACAAGAACAAATATAATATCATATCCAAGCACAAAAATATCAACAACCGCCATTACACATCTACGGATTAAGTCATGTGACTATTTAATTATTGTTTTGCTACGAATGAATGATTGTCTCCCTTTCTCGGCCAATACACAATGTGTTTTCAAACATTGGTTCTACGGCGTCCATATAGTGACATGTGCAATATTTTTTCAAGCGTATTTCCTTTTATGTTTTTTTTTCCGCTTTTGCGAATTTTATTTCGTTTTTATGATAATTATATTATTTCGTTTTTTACGAAATGTTTAATTTATTTATTGTATCTCATTTATGATTATAAATGTAGTACCTACATAGAGTAACCGCCTTTAATTGTACAGGATTCAATTTCGAAATGTAAATTGCGACAATATTAACCTGAACTTGAACTACCTATTTATAATAATTACACTCTTCACTTACATTAAATCGTGGGTTTCTGTATGCACAATCTCCGTAAACAGATATCCTGTAGAGCATGGTCGTACAGGATCTCTACTGTCTCTGTGGAAGGTCATGTCGAGATGAACTTTGTGTCGACCAATCAATGCGTAGCTTTCATCTAGACGAAAACATTATTAATCACATTTTGATTTCGTAATTTTATTTTTAGACCAAGGTTTGCATGCTAATTTAACAGCGGTATTATTCACAGTCTGCGATTAGGCGGCTCATTTCAAATTGCGTGACGTAGACGATGTAAACATATTACGTATCATAACAATTTCGTCATGAATAGTATGATGGGAAAAGGTCAACTGAACGTGACCTTCGTTTGAAAAAGGCCAGATCTAAAATAGCGAGTAGGCGAGCGGAAATTTTTAGATCGGGTTTTAATCAGATTGCTGTATGCATAAATGTAAAGCTTAGGTTGATATTTTCTGACTATAGATACATTGAAATCTACCACTGTACTCATTATATATATTATAAATTGTAGTTAATACTATATATATCTATGAGTTCATGGGTAATTTCTGACTTAATTGCTATTTACTTTAAATTGAATAAACTCTGATACTTTTAAACTGTGAAACTCATTGAAGAACTAAAATATCAAAGTAATGTCCGTTTGCCTAAAAACTTAAAAATTCATCAATGTAAAACAATTGTTTGGACGAAACTACATTGACCTGCTTAGCATAGTTTACATATCGTATATTTGTATAAATAGTTGAATACTATTCATAACATTATCACCGAAATAATAGCACAGTTTCGGTGTGTATTAGAATTTCATTCAGAGTCCGTCTGCTCCATATAATACCGTATGAACAGACCCTAAGACTTGGCCCTTAATACTCTAAGGAGTTATTTTGGATAAAATGAGAAAAGTATTGAAGGGAACGTCCCAATATAATCAATTCTGTGAAAGTGTCATGATTTCCAAATTGTTGCAAAATGTTGATTGCCAAAAGTGACAACGATTGTTTTATCAAGTGCTTTGCAAATCAATACATTGGGCATAATCACAATTGATATTCCAACAGGTAGAGAAGAGTTATCTTTCTCGGTATGTGTAATCAATGAAAAGTTACTACATCATTCAAGGTCATTTTCTTTACAAAGCAATGCCTACGAACAAAATTTGCACTACGTTTGTTGAAATGATATGTGCCTTTAATTATCGATGGCCATTGCATCTTCCGCCATTTTAATGATGGTCGTCACGAAAAGACAATAGCGATATTTAAACTCTAAATGTCACTTTTTGTGGATACTAAAGCGCTCATTTTTAGCATACATTAACCCTACAGATTTTAATATCACTTCAGTAGCTCTGTACCCATAACCAATTTAAATCAGCAGGGTTAATGTATGCTGAGCTGGCAATTGAACAAAACTTGACATAAGATCTAGATGAAGACTTTAACAATAAAAATATTTTCTAAAATATTATATTAAAATGATTATGTGCCACATTGCATACTCGTTCTAGATGTTTTATTGTCATGGCCTATGCTATGAACGGTGGATACTGTGGAACACTATTCAACGCTATAGAGACTCTCATTGTTCGCACACTTCCTCATGTTATATTTAATTTCTTAATTAGTCAATGTAGACAATCATGCATACATGCTACCAAAACAATCATGCATACATGCTACCAAGAATAGTTCATGTATGCTACTGAATTTACTAACACATTTTACTCGGAGATATGTACATGCAATCTGTATTAGTGGGTTTTGAGAACAGAACAGAACAGAACATACACTTTATTTAGTCACACCAAGATACATGAGAACAAATGAATACGACATAATACATATATTAACATAGATCACATGACACATACGTTATATGTTATGTTATGTTATGTTATATACGGACAAAAAAAGGCCCGTGAAGTTAGCTATCTATTGTCTATTCACTATTCAAAAGTTTATTCGCACTATAAACAGCTATATATTGATGAATCTATTCATTCAGAAGTCTATTCGCATTTACTGTATACATAGATATAGGTAAGTTCAAAAATCTGTACGGAAATCTATTCACAAAATGCCGAAAAGACAGCTGTCAATTCAGAAGAAGTCTATTCAGAAGTCTTTTCACCAAAATATAGCTATGCATTCAGATTGTTCCTGAGGTTTATTCGTGGGGTGTGAATAGACAGGACAGCTGTCTATTCGGATCTCTATTCAAAAGTCTATTTGCAAAAAGTCAGTAATGCAATCAAAAAAGAGTCGAAAGTCTTTTCGTGGAATACGTAAAGAGAAAAATGTCCAATCAAAAATATATTCAGATTAAAAAAAGAAGTAATAGAACTTCAGAGAGAAGACATGCATCCTGAAGAAAAATAGAAAACTGTTTTTCAATAGAAAAAAGTAGACCATGTTTATTCGCAACTTTATAATAGACTTCTGACACATTCTACATGCATATCCATGATAATTGACTTCTAAAAAGACATTTGAAAGATTGCTGACTATTCAGCTGTCTAATCGCAACTTTTTAATAGATTTCAGACACATTCTGAATGCATATACCTGATTTTGCGAGTAAACGTCTGAATATACATTTGAATGGACAGCTATCTATTCGCAACTTTGTAATAGACTTCAGACACATTCTAAATGCATATCAATGATTTTGCGAATAAACGTCTGAATAGACATTTGAATGGACGGCTGTCTGTTTGTACTCCATGAATAAATTTCTGACACATTCAACATGCATAAACATGAATTTGCGAATAGACTTCTGAATAGACAATTGTAAGAATTGCTGTCTATTCGCTTTTCTTTGAATAGACTTCTGGCACAATCTAAATGCATATACATGTACTTGATTTTGAAAATTGAATTATGAATAGAAATATGAAAAGACAGTTGTCTTTTCGCAATCTGGAAGTCTATATTGAAGTGACAAAAAGACAAAAGTCCCAAAATATAGCTAGGCCTATGTATTCGGACACTTACAGGCGTCTATTCGTGGAACGCGAATAGACAGCTGTCCATTCAAATGTCTATTTAAACGTTTATTCGCAAAATAATGCATTTAGAATGGGTTAGACGTATATTCTAGGATTGCGAGTAGACAGCTGTCTTTCCAATTGTCTATTTCGAAGTTTATTCGCAAAATCAAGTATATGCATCTAGAGTGTATTTGATGTCTATTCAAGGAGTGCAAATAGACAGCTTTCTTTTTGAATGTCTTTTCGGAAGTTTATTCTCAAAACAGCTTATTTCTGATATCTGCATCTATTATGCAATTTACGGAATTGAAACCAAACAAAGCAAAAAGCCAATTCTTAAAATTTTGTATTTCGAAAATGGCATCAACTTTCATGAGCATGAAATATAAAATACGGCCAATAATCGCATATCTAGAATCGGCTTCTTCAGCGTATTTGTTTACCAGCAAGTCGGAACAATTGAAAAAAAAGTTTCAACTACATGTTACCGGCTATGGCCCTATGCCATAGGCGAATTTATCTCGGATGCGTTGGACTTTATACCCACCTTTCGAGAGTACTCGTGCGTGGCAGTCACGTGTTTAGTAATTACTCTTCATAATTCAATTGGCAGCCGGACGGCAGGTACGCATTTGTTTCATGCTATATTTTATTTATTGTTTTTAAGATAATGTTTAACTGTATTTAAACACCAGATTTAATTGTCTGTGTTATTTTAAATATGTTATATATAATATTTTGTAACTTAATTAAAGTTGACACAGTAGAATTTAAATGATTGTTCTTACTTTGAAAGGATAACTTACTGTCGACCACGTGCAATTATACTCAATTTAATTTTATAAGTTTAGTTTTTAAATTTTCATTTGTTGTTACATAACATGCATTTCAGCCTATTGAAAACTTAAATAAGAATGGTTCATTTAATAATTAATTTAATTCATTTTTACGTGTGTGAGAGACAGACTGTTAGTAGAAATGAGGCACGTGGCAATATGCATCGAAGGAGTTAATAACTCTTTTAAATAACGGAAATATTAATATTTGATATTTCCCCCTGGAATTTCCAAAATATGCCAGTCCATAAGTGTATTAAACATTTATTGACTGTAAGCAAATTTTGTCGATGCTAAACATAGATTTAACGGTTATTTAGTTTTATTGATATGTTGCCTTTATTCTGCAAACAGTGTATAATGTGGTTGTGGTTTAAAAGTTTGGACCCCCTAGAAAGTTTGAAAGCATTCCTAGAGAAGGTTCGGACCGGCCCCTGAAAAAATCCTAGATCCGCCCTTGACGGTGACTGCTTTCTTGTGTCCTGCCACGTGTTGGTCAATATCATGACATAAATTGGTCATTTAAGGTCACATTGAGTCATTTTCTTTATCGCAATTGCTCAACAGGCTTGGTCTTAGAACTTGATATTTTAAATAGTTGATAGTTTTATGGGTTTTTTTTATCTAAATCAATTTGATATAAATGTACGTGCGCACACTTTCGACAACTCTCATTGGTCAATTATAACGTGCGCACGTAAAGCTATTGCGTGGCCACGTAAACGTTATTGTGTGCGCACGTAATAGCTACTGGTGGCCACGTAAACGTTATTGTGTGCGCACGTAAAAGCTACTGGTGGCCACGTAAACGTTATTGTGTGCGCACGTAAAAGCTACTGCGTGCGCACGTAAAGCTATTACGTGGCCTCGTTAACTTTATTGCGTGCGCACGTAAATTTTAAATATATCTCCATGTCACCTCTATGCCACCGTATATAATGGTTTGTTGCAAATATGCTTAATATAATGCTCAATGTGCATTTATTTATTTATTGTTGAAATTCACGCGGATGGAAAATGATTTTACTTTAAATTATAAGCGCATGTTTTTAACAGGAAACCAAATTATAGAGGGTATAAGTTTATATCAAATTATTAAAAAAGCAAAATTATCGAATGATCATGTAGATAGCCGGAATAAATTGTAACTGCATAAAAATAATCTTTTCTTGATTTAGTCTCATTTTACACAGTAAAACATGTGTACAAATTTCAATTTCACGGTTTTTTTTTTCGTGTAAATGTGTTGAGTAATATCTTTAAACTTCGCGTCGCAAATCTTGGCGAACCAAGGATGTACTTTTACCATTTTTTTGCTGTTGTCAATTAGATTAATGACCAATAAATATTAAGTTTTTGAATGTAAGGTATCTTTATCCGTAAGTAATAGACTTATTCCCTCTAGATTGTATGGTTTATAATTATATTTTATTTATTTCTGAAAAAAAATATTGTGTCTGTTATGAAATTGATATAATCATTTGATTTTTCAAGTTAGGTTATGATAAAGTTAATCGTGACATTTATTCAGAACGTAAAAAGGACTAATATTCTAGCTTAGTAAAAAAGGAAATATGAAGTTTGATGTTTGTCTGGGCTAACGGAGTGGACAATAGTTCAGTTTGAGCGAGGTTCTGCAAACTTTGAGCTTCAACATTTAGTTAAAGTTTCAAAATTACATCAACGATAGATGCGATTTACATGTCTTGGCAATTAACACATTACAGGTCTTCCACGTAAACACTGCGTATATAAACATTGCCGGTTTCATTACAATCTCCGTAAACAGATATCCTGTAGAGCATTGTCGTACAGGATCTCTACTGTCTCCGTGGAATGTCACGTCGAGATGAACTTTGTGTCGACCAATCAATGCGTAGCTTTCATCTAGACGAAACACTATTAATAACATTTTGATTTCGTAATTTCTTTTTTTAGACCAAGCTGTGCAAGCAAATTTAATAGCGGTATTATTCAGTCTGCGATTGGACGACTCATTTCAAATTGCGTGACGTAGACGATGTAAACAAGTAACGTATCATAACAATTTCGTCATGATTATTATGATGAGAAAAGGTCACCTGAACGTGACCTTCGTTTGGTAAAGGCTAGATCTAAATTAGCGAGTAGGCAAGCGGAAAATTTTAGATCGGGTTTTAATCAGATTGACAGGGGACTTAACCTTACTAGAACAACTATTTTATATTCACAGTTCGTACAAGTATATCTGCTACAAACGCCGACGAGTGAAACAACAATAATTATGATGATGATGAAGACAACTTTGTTTCTGGTGATTGTTACCCTTTGTTTATCGTTCAGCAATGGTAAGTTGTGTTTGTTGTTGTTTCCATATTTTTGAACCGATTATCGACACTTTTATATTATATTTTTACCATGTGCCGTTTATTCCGTTTGCTTCCTTATATCGTCGAGTTTGTCCCATATAAACATATTTCCATTCAAATTTGTACAGTCTGTGGGAAATTTATTCACTTTTAGGATTTTTAATACATGCGTACAGTATTGTCCGTTTTTCTCAACTGCCTAAGCTTGAATAATTTCACGGTGACTGAATGCATTGTTTTTGTACTAGTGGCCTAATTGTTATTAAAAATATCTTTACTAAAACATATCATACGGCATAAACAGCTTTACTCGATCATAATACACACTTTCGGAAACTCATGGATGTATTATGACAATAATTTTAACAAACGCATTTGCCGTGAAATTATTCATGTTTTGACAGTTAAGAAAAAACGAACAATAAATACATTAAATTGTTCAACTTAAATTCAAAGGAGCTAAAAGGCATACTTTTTTCGTTTTCCTTTCCATGACGTTTGATTCTATTAATATTGTGGTGTTCTCAACCTCTGTAATGATTGCAACGTTATGATTTTATCATAGAAGTTTCGCAGGTGCATGTGTCTATTCGTTAATACAAAATGTCCATGGTGGGTCCATTCTGTGTTACAGAGGCGGATCAAGATACTACGAGGGGTGATCCAAAAATTCGTGGACACCTTGCATGAAACACAAAGTAATAAAGCCTATCACATGAACTTCTAGTATCTTTTTAAGTGAGCATTTGTCAACAAATTTGCAAAATATTGTAAAGATTCGACCATAATTTATGATTCTGCTTTATTTTGATGTTTTAAAATTTTGTCAATTTATTAAAAAAGCATTAATTAATGATATCCTAACAAATCAGCACGGTAGGACATCACGTTAGTGAGATACACACATTGTCCACGAATTTTTGGATCACCCCTCGTATAAATGAATTTTTAACTGAATTTTGATTTTGCAAGAATAAATATTTTAAAACTGCTACACAATTGTGTGTACTCATGTGGTTTCCCAGAAAGAAACGAATCCAAATTAAACATGCACCGTTTTGAAAATTGGTTTATACCAATTAGTTAATGATCTTTTATTTACAACTATAATGACAATTGTTTCAACTAAAACAATAACACATCAGAGTCAATTTGGGTTTGTGATTATCTTCAAACTGTTCACATGATAATTTGTTCTATGACTTTGAAATTCTTCTAAAAATGTGTTTTCTGATATATTATTGAAAATATATACATAAAATTATGTTTACAATTAACATTGGATTTGGAATCTAGTGCCCGAGGGGGTGCAGGTTCGAATCCAACCCGGGGAGGTTATACTCTTCCATGAAAATTTGACCATAATGTCGACTTTCCATCATTGATTAGATAATATGGAGAAGTTTCCGACCTTGTGGAAGGGTAGGTTAGTACTGGTTATAGACAATGGTCCAGGAAAGATAGGTTAGGTGCGCTAGACGCCGTAAAATGACCTAAATTGTGTTGACACGGCGTTAACTCAAATAAATGAAGTGAAACAATTAAATTGCATTTAAATTGAGTATTCATACTAAAACGCCGGTTGTAGTCGAACTGTTATGAGGTTGAACTGTTTAGGGATCCGTCTTTTTCAAACCACAGGTGAAAGTGTGTGTAAACTGATATAAGGAACTACTGTGTCGTTTTGTACCTTCGTACGGAGATGCTATGCATTGTGGGTGAAATTTGTATTTACCTGAAAACACATGGTGATATTTACCTTTTGATAAATTCCCCATTAAACTATACTGAACAAAATTAGTATGTTTTGAGGGTACACAATAAAAGTAACTATCCAACAAATTACGTGCATTTGATAAAACTTGAAAACGAAAGTAGAATTCAAGGCATTGAAATGCAGTATGCATTAAAAGTACTTTTATCTCCCAATTGATATTCCTGCAGTTAAAAGCCATCATTAATTTATTTGAAACAGAAACTGCCACGATTTTGCCTTTATACGCCACACTATATTCTATTGCGTACCAAATTGCCGAATACAGCGTTGCTTTCTCTATTCATAGAATGACTGTATAGAAGTCGTGTTTAATAAGAGTAGCTCCATTTTGGTATTTTATTTGTGAGAAATTAATTTCCTCGTTCTTTTACAGCGTCCAAATATATTGGTTGTTTCACTGATAAAACAGAAAGAATTCTAGAAGGTGGGATGATTTCATCTTATGACATGACTGTAGAAAAATGTGTTCACCATTGCTCTGTGAACGGATTCGCATTTGCAGGACTTGAAGTAAGTGCAGTTAGTGCAGTTCGTATTTCAGAGACATCCCATTTTTTATCCATGTCCAACTTTTAGGCCCATACATGATCTCAATTCGATGCTCGATTTTCAATAGAAAAGTATAGGGAAAAAATCTTTAAACGGCCATATCTCTTTTATTTTTTAAGATATCAATTTTGTGCAAATGATGCTAAAATGTTTAAACTTTCTTCTTTCATAAAGTTGTTTTTATATTTTTGTAAAATTGTAAAGTTTTGGTCTGTTTTAAGGTTTTATTTGATTACTCACGTTACTATAAAATAAGAAGGAAAAGAAATACTCATGCTGATATTAGTTAAAAAATAAAGCCTTACCGGTTCTTTGATTAAATTTGTGCAAACGATATGAGAAAGCTGTATGTTTCTAGTTTCCGGAGCATTTTTTATTTTTAAAATATCTACATGAAGTTTTTGTCTGTTTTGTACTTTTTTCCAAAAGTTTTGGATTTTTAATGTATTTTTTTCCTTAATTTTATAATGTGCGCTATCGGATATAGGGATCCCAAATGTGATTGTATAATACACTGTGTATAGCAAGGCGCAGCGGGTACACTTTTATGGCAGGATAACCTTCCTGTCTCTGTTTCATTGATAATAAGTTGTATCTGTCACATGATCTAGCAATAATGGTTTAGAAAAAATATGATTCTAGATTGTTAAGAAAATGTAATTTTTGGTAGATTTGATTATCGACTATACGAATCAATGAAATCAGTATTATAAAAATAATCTACTTTAAAATTATTTTACTTGAAAAATACTCCTTTATTGCTTTTAATATATTTATATGCATATAATTTGCATTTTAATATATTCATATCTCTCTGATAAATGAATACTTTCACACATTATTTAAGTGTTAAAGTTTATTTTGGCGGCATAATATTAACTGAAAGAACGACATGTAATTGTTTTAATTTCAGCACTACCTTTATTATTTCTTAAAACGAAGATACCTTGAAAACATTTTATATTGACTAGTTTATTCATGTTAAACAATTTCATTAAAAATGTAAAAAATAATTAAACAGTTATACTAATGAATGCATGGTCATTTCAGTCAAAGTAAAATTTTGCAACCGACAAACGAAACAAAAATAGTTATTGACGGCTTAACAATAACGATGAGGATTGAATTAGTTGTTGCAATTTAATTTTAAAGCTTTTGTTACAATGAAAACATGGTGTATAAATATTAACGGACGGACAATAAATTAATTAAAAATGGAGATGTTATATTGTAATATATTTCTCATTTCTAACATTATTAAACAATAAGAAAATTATTTCAATCGTTAATTTTGTTTTAACCAGGGATTTTATATAACATTTTCGATATAACATATACACATTTGTTGTATAAAATCCCTGTTTCAACTAAACTGTCATGTATACAATATGTTACCACTAAATTAGTGTTAATTTACACCTCATGCACAATGGACAATATGCAATTATAAAACAGTTGTGTACAAGGAATGACAAAGTGAAATCTGCATAATTATACTCGTGATATATGATCCTTATGTTACATTATCGATCACAACATGTGGTCAAGGCTTGTAGATTATGTTATCGCAATACTGATGTATCCACGGTCAGTGCTATATGGCTGTATCAAACAGCGAAAATCTTCATGGGTCTAAAAGTTGGGTATGCAAAAAGATCAATGTTTTTCTCGGAACCATTGAAACCTTTGAAATCCTGTCTTCCAAAAAGGACCCTATGTATATTTTGTCTCAAGACAATTTTCACAAGCTGTATCATATAACCCCGAGTAAATGGCTTATCGTACGGAAATGCATATTTGAAAACAGTGTAATTTCGCTAACTTTTATTTACTTAACTTAAATATACTTTCTTAATCATTATTTTTACTTTTAGTATGCAAGTCAGTGTTTCTGTGGAAACCATCTGAAGAAATATGATGAACATTCCAGCACTCTGTGTTCTACTAGTTGTTCTGGTGATAACAGTCAGAAATGTGGACAGACCTGGAAGATTTCTGTCTATACAACAAATGGTTAGTAACCATTTTATAATGACATTCGGAACACCCTCGACCTTTCATGAATGAATTCGTAGCGAATGGCCGAGGATGTTCCGAATGTTTAAAATGGGTGAGATTTCTAAACATATCGCTAGCAAGCGCTTAGCCCTTTGATATCCTCAATTTGATATCACTTACGTATTTAATGCAGTATAAGAATGGTACAAGCCACAAGGACACAAAGTGCTAGCTAGCGATATGCTTAGGATACTTGCCCAATGTGTGTACATCTCATTCAAGACTGGGCGTGACCGAGTAGTTACGACTTTGAAAACCTGCTTCACATCGGCTCTAATCAACTGTGAACCTACCTCGCTGTTGCCTCAAGCAAGGAAGATTACACCACTTGTCTAGAACGGGGGAACCAGGAAGCGACAAGTTATACTAATGTCATATAATGTAATGTATAGTCGTGTGACCCGGCAGGGTTCGAATTTAACAAAAAAAATTGGACTTGCACATTTTTGCGAGTATAATTTATTTAAACTCGCAAAATCAAAAAATTACTTGCATTTTTTCTCAAAATTTTAATAGCATACATAACTTATATGCTTTTATGTAGTATAAAAACGACATAGTACTATATTTATTTAAAGTGCAGATTGGACAATGGTGTTATTGTTGGATAGGCAAAGAATATCAAACATTTTTATGGTGAATCTTTGATCAATAATACCAATCTATCTGGCCGTTTCAATGCTGATGTTAGCCTCATCAGTTTAAACAGCAAAATTTTGTGTCGATTTCAACTAGCAAAAATTTGCGAGTTGAAATAAAAGTTACTCTCAATTTTTAAAATCTACTCGCATTTTGCGAGTATGCGAGCTTAAATTCGGGCCCCGTCAGTTCTATTCCATCTTTAGACATAAGAATTTAATCTAGTGTTAGACATTGACGCTTGTCCGTTGCTGACAACTGTTCTAGTTGAAATAGAGCCAAACTGAGGAAATGTAGTAAATAGTTCTGGACCAAACTCGACCAAGGTATTCAGCTTCCTAGAATCGTATCTGGTACCTCTGAATTTGAAGACTGAGTTAATCGGACGGATCCTATTTCGATACGTCTGAAGTTCAGCATTTGCTGTAAGAGCATTTGATAGTGTGCATGATGAATTTTCTGTTTATTTTAGCCAATTATTTGGGATGTTATGAAGACAAATGGACTCGAATTCTTGAGGGAAGTATGATAGTCAGCAGACAAATGACAACACAGATGTGTATTGATCAATGTAAAAACTTGGGAAAGCGATATGCTTTGACAGAGGTAACTTTACGCAAGTTTGAATTTGTCTGACAATTTCTTTTACTCTTTTAAATGTGTTGTGTGAGGCGTCTGTCCGAGTTTCTCTTTCAAAATTTATTTTCTGAGAATTAGTTTATGCTAAAACTAAATGATCATATCACATAATATTTAAGAAATAATGTTGCTGAAACCGAACTTATTTTAAAAAAAAACCGAAATATTATTTCGAAAAAACGGAATAATTATTTCGTTTAAACGTATTATTATTTCGTTTAATCGAAAAATAATATTACGTTTAAACGAAATAGTTGTGAAAAAAAAGTATTTCAAAATGTCACTTTAGGGGCTCTGTACATTTCCAATGAATGTTCTGATTATTTTCGTATGTGCCTGTATTCGTTGGAAGTATGAACTGAAATGCAGTTTTATTCGTTGCTTGTATATCGCGGGTTTAGCGGAAGATGGTCGTAACTCAATATAAGAAAAGAGGAAGTTACAACCGTCTTGCGCTAAACCCGCGATATGTTTCTATTGTCAGTAGAACTAAGTTGACTTTATCTGTTTGCTTTCGACTTTGTGTATAATGTTTCTATTTATGTTTTATTCACAGCTTTAGTAAGATACCGTATGCGAAATTTTAGTGATTGTCAGGTTGCATTGGACAACAAACTTGAAGTGTGTCCGGTTCGTGCAACCCCTTCTCATGTCCTGATCTCTTCTACTGACTGCATACAGTTAAGCTAGAAAAAATAAACTTGTGCAATGATATGTATAATTCGTAAAAAAATAACAATACGTGTTCATGTAAACGAATAATTAAATAAAATCACTCATTTCAAAGGTTTCACAGTATTGAACTGAAGGTTGCAAAGTTCATTTCAACAGAATGAGCATGGTGGATAAAACCTCACCGCATTAGTCAGCCATGCTTGTAATGGTTGAACTCATTTACCATAACACCAACACGACACTTATAAAATATATTAAAATTAATACGACAGCATCCCTTGTCGTAGAATAGTTTATTGTTTTGTTTACATCAAAAAGGTCTTGGTTTTTGTACGAACTGTACATGAATTGCGTCATACCATGAATGCTGTATTAACACTTGTCTAATGTGGAACTGTTATTTTTCTGTTTTAGTACTCTACTGAATGTTTCTGTGGCAATCATCTTCAAACCTATGATAAGAAACCTGAAACTGACTGTAGTTATAATTGTGCTGGGAATGCAAATGAAAAATGTGGCGGATTCTGGCGTGGATCACTTTACTCAGTGGAATACTAGCGTATGTAAGTGGCTTGATCAATTTAATTCCTTGTCAATTCATATAAAACAAATATTCAACTCACATATTTTAACACTGCAGTAATTTAACACTTCAGTCATATGCACTAGCCAGGGAATGTCGATCTTTCTATTGGATACAATGGTAGGCTGGAGAATCGCCGTATTAGTTTAAGATCGAATTCCATTTACTGGAAGTATGTAATTCCTGCCTTAAAATCGAATCCATGATTTCAAGAGTCGTAGTCAAAAAATTCTACGTATATTCCAAATTAAATATTTCAGTTCTTAGATATATGTAATTGCCATTTACAACAGTCTTTTATATTCAAAAGAGTTATGCTATCGTTTTTACAATAATTAAGGGCACGTTCCGCAAGGCGATCGCTAGCTAGCGCTTCTTCCCCTGGTACCCTCGATTTGGTGTCACATAGTAAATACTTCTGGTGCAAGAAAGGTACCAGAAGACGAAGCGCTATCTAGCGATTTCCTTGCGGAACGTGCCCTAAGTACGGATGAGTATTGTTTCTCTGTTGGATTTTTGTTGTAAGATTAATCGCTATTTTCCTTCTTTTTCAGATTTATGAAGAATGCATTAGAGATATTAAATAAACACGTTATATGCTTTAATCCATTCTGACATGTTACAGTTGATTGGGTCCAATTAGTTCCATGTTATCTATGTATTTCTATCATGATGAAATAAAATACATACATGTATTATAGAAATCTAACTTGATTGTTATGTTTTAATCTTCTGAATCCAATGACTTTCTTTGCTCGAATACTAAATACAATTGTGTTATAGCTCGTTTAGGATAACTTGAGACAAAATATTGTTCGTTTTTTCTCAACTGTCAAAATATGAATAATTTCACGGTGAATGCGTTGGTTAAAATTATTGTCATAATGCACCCATGAGTTTCCGAAAGTGTGTAATATGATTGAGTAAAGCTTCTTATGCCGTATTATAAGTTTAAGTCAAGATATTTTTAATAAAAATTAGACCGCCAGTACAAAAACAATGCATTCAGTCACTGTGAAATTATTCAAGCTTTGACAGTATTTTTGATGTATTAATTTAGTACGAGAACACACGTTCCACGCATTATGACATGTTTAAGACTTGCATAACACAAATCAGCTGACCTCCCTGTTTTATGTAATACCTGAGTCCCAAATATGTAAACAAACTGAGTCGTTTGTCTCAAATTATCCTAAACGAGCTTTAGCATTGAAAGTCTACAAGTATTTAAGAGCCTCATTTGGAAGCATGCTAGTCTACTGATCGAGAGAAAGTATGTTCGTTTCCTAGGAGGGGCATACTTTCGTGGAGTTGGGTGATGAAATGATTTCTACGGCCAATTCCCCTCCTGCCAGTCACTGACGGAAATATGTGCCTAGGAACTGGTTAACAGTTTACTCTAAAGATTAAGCCTTTTCGGGAACGGTAAGTAGGTTGACTGGCCGCCGTGATATGACCAACACAATGTATGGCTACAGCGTTAAACGCGACAAAAAAGTTTCAAAGGGAGATAATCACAACAAGCGTGTTAACTACATGACTACATTTCGAGTTATCTCCCATAGACAAGTACAACTGGACATAGACAATTATTGAGTTATTTAGGTGTGCCTCTCGTGTGCCCATCTTATGGTATAGTTCGAAGTGCAGTATTGGTGCTATGGTTTGTTTCTTTTCACATTTCACTTAAAAGTGTAAGCATCTAACAAAATATAGTTTTCATTGAAATAATTAAGAGAGTTCTTTCTCTTACTCAGCGTTAGATCATTTAGATTGTTTTGTTTTTGTTTGTTGGGTTTAACGCCGTAGCAACACATCTTATACGTTATACAACGGCGGTCAGTCCACCTACTCACTGTTCCTGCAAAGACTAAATCTCTAGATTTAGCTGTTAACCAGCTACTGGGTGCATACTTCCGTCGGTGACTGACTACTATCAAACATGATTTAGAATCAGTGGTAGGAGGGATAATGACGGTAGAAAATTATTTCATGACCCAACTCCGAAAAGGTATGTTCCTCCAGAGAATCGAACCTACTACCCCTCGATCAGTAGACTAATGTGCCACCGACTGAGCTAGCCGGGCGGGTTGTCATTAAGATTGAAACAGCCCTGCGTTCAGTTACCGCGAACGTTACAAAACGTTCTGTAATGATACATTCGGAACTCCTCGGCCATTCGTTGCGATTAATCTCGGACATATTTAGATGCTATTTTTTTTAAACTACCGGTGTTGAATTAAACAAATATATGATCGTTTAGCCATTGAGTGATGTTCCGTTTATAGTCCGTAAATTTTGAAACATAACTCATCGCCTTAACGATCGCATATTTGTGTATTAGATTAGATTATTCGCAGCGAATGGCCGAGGAGTTCCGAATGTATCGTTATGTAACGTTCTGAAACGTTTTGTGTAATTCAACACGCTACAGGTCTATGTAAAAATGACGATCAAATCTTTAGTCCAGCGCACCTAACCTAGCTTTCCTGGACCATTGTCTATAACCAGTACTCACCTACCCTTCACCAAAGCCGGAAACTTCTCCATATTATCTAATCAATGGAGGAAAATCGACATTATTGTCAAATTTTCATGGAAGGGTATAACCTCCCCGGGTGGGATTCAAACCCGTACCCTCTTCGGGACACAAATAATCAAGTACGGATCTAATGTTTATAGAATGTCTGTTACAATGATTCCTAAACAACTTCCGTATGGGGAACTAGCATCAGAGAAGAGAACATTGGAGTTCAAGGAGAGAGGTACAATGATAGCTTAAAGGCAACACTAAAATCCTTCAGCATAGAACTTGGAAATAGTTTGTTAGACCGTACATCATGGCGAAGCAAAATCCATGCTGAATGCACCGTCTCGCATAACATCTACAAATGAAAGCGTATTTCACAGAATGTCAGCAATGCAAGCACTTCATCCGCGCCGGGATCAGCCTCAACGCCGGACACATATTTTTCGGGTTGAACGCCGCAGCAACACATTTTTCATTGTATAGGTGTTACAATGGCGGTCAGAAAACCTACTCACTATTCCTGGAAAGACTAAATCTATGGATTTAGCTGTTAATCAACTACAAGGCGCATACTTTCATCCGTGTCTGATAACTGCCCAAAAAGATTAAGAACTATTGGTAGATCTAGGAGGGAAATGGCCGCAGACACATAATATCAAACCAGCAAATTGAAACTATGATGATTATTGTTAACGACGAAAGACTAAATCCACATGTTTCTAAATATATATGTATGTTTCATTTCTTAAGAACATGTATATGTGTACGTAGAAATTAAACAATACATATATTACGTTTACGATAGTGTTAAGGTATTTAAAAATGGCACTGTATTTCAAACGTTCGTAAATGGGTTACAATTGTGACATTTATTTGGATAGGGAAATATACAACCGCAACCAAACCGAATGAAATAATTATGTACCAAACAATGGATCTGAAGTACACGAAAGTAAGCTTATTTCAATCATTACTCTGCTACAAATAACACTTTAAGACAATATAGAAATAAATCATAAGATTTCTTACAGACTCATAAACAATGTCAAGTACTAGCAACGGGAATGCGGAACAAAAAATAAGCAATATAAGGCTCTGGGGTAGGTTTATAAATGTATTGTTTATTTTACCATGTTTTATGGGGAAGCTCGACCGAGCATTGATCTTGCTATTCGGAAATGCATGAGTTCGTATTTCTGTTCTGTTCTGTTCTGTTCCATATTTTCAACTTCTATTAACTAACACTGATGTTTTTGATGAGGTGGTCCTGTTTCAAAACTGAAAGTTTTAATGAACATTCGATAGATCATTCATTAATGAAGCTTTCATTTTGTTACGTTTTATTAACAAGCAATTAATTTAGGTTGAACAGTTCTTTTGCTGCTTCCTTCCTATTTCAAATTGCTTATATGACTTAACAATAAAATCTTTTATTTCGCACGTTTAAAATTGAAATTAGCCTGCGTTAATTATGATCGTTCACCGTTCTTAAATATGTTTAACTGATTGAAAAAATGAACTGTCCAAATAGTAATAAATTATCGGTAATTAAACGCTATTTTTCAACATAATTAAATGGGATTGTCATTTTATCATTTAATATTGAATACGGTAACAGCACTAGGAACGCTTAGGTCTTGGTCGTAGTTCAGTGGTAAAACGAAGAAACTTTATGAGTGGGTTACTTGAGTTCGCATTACATAAAGCCAAGCGTTTGCCTTCTTTTGGCGAAGCATTTCACTGGCTTTGGTCGTTCCTAAACACTATGCCACGTAGTTATTGTTCGTTTTTTCTCAACTGTCAAAACATGAATAATTTCACGGCGGATGCGTTTGTTAAAATCATTGTTGTAATACACCCATGAGTTTCCGAAAATGTGTATTATGATTGAGTAAAGCTTTTTATGCCGTATGATATGTTTAGTCAAGATATTTTTATAAAAATTAGGCCGCCAGTACAAAATCAATGCATTCAGTCACCGCGAAATGATTCAAGCTTTGACAGTTGAGAAAAAAAAACGGACTATACCAGAGCTGTTGAGATGTTTTGCTAGGAGTTGGCTTACGCTGTTGTTTTTGTGTTTGTCTTCGAATGGAGACGAACAAACTTCATGAGTCGTGCATGTGGTCGCACAATCATGACGCTCTTTCCTGTCTGCTTTATACCCCCTCATAATATTTTCTTTTACATTAAAAAGATATCTTAAATTTACTTAATAATATGTTAAATAAATTTAGATACTTTTTAATGTAACTAATTTAAATAGTTAGTTAATAAGTTATCCTTTACTAAAATTCTTTGGTTATATTTTTTTCGTTTAAAAATTGCGACAGTTAGATAATTCTAGGATATAATATGCTTAATCATTAGATAAAATTGACTGCAAATTTTAATATAACCTTAGGTTTTTTTTTGGTCTAGTAAACTTTCATTTGGTTCCAAAAAACTTCACTTTTGTTAGACCGTACGACCAGCACTAACGAAAGTTTTCATGAAGACTGCGTTTTGAGATAATGATGAATATCGAAATAGTAACTTTGAACTGTTATAATCGTTTAAAAATTTCCTTCCAACAGTACTTTCAGTACTTTAATTCCCCTATACCTTTTATTGAAAATCGAGCAACGACTTGAGATAATGTATAAGCCTTAAAGTTGAACATGCCTTATACCTTTGACGGACACTTTTTCTAGCTATCAAATGTGAGGAAAAATGTTCTTATATCGCTTTCGTTTCTTGTATTAATTCGTGCTTTAATATTGTTCGTTGTTTCCTCAACAGTCAAAGCTTGAATAATTTCACGGTGACTGAATGCATTGTTTTTGTACTGGCGGCCTAATTGTTATTAAAATTATGTCGACTAAAACATATCATACGACATAAGCAGCTTTTTTCGATCATAATACACATTTCGGAAACTCATGGATGTATTACGACTATTTTTTAAAACACGCATTCATCGTGTAATTATTCATGCTTTAACAGTTGAGAAAAAAAACGAACAATATATTCCATAAAAACCTAATATCCGCCACATATGTTGGCGCTTTGATTAATATTTTTGGACAAAGTTTATATATGTCGATTTTTGTTTGATGTTTTTTTTTTCATTTTAGGGGACAAATTTATATTATACAAGCAAATTGATTGTTATAAGAAACATTTGTGATGAAAAATCTTCGTGTTTATCAATATTAGTGACGTTGACTTCATTAAAAGTCTATAGAAAGCAAGTTGCTGAAAAAAGGTTCATTGCGAGACCATTAAATCGTATTGTGGATGATTTAATAGGATATGATTTTCAGAGATTGGAGATGAAGAAATCTTCTATCAAAGTATACATTGCCCTGGGGATTCATTCTATAAATAATGACTGGATAGATCTAAGGAACACACATTATTATAATCTGGCCTGAGTTCAGTTACCGCGAACGTTACAGAACGTTCCGTAACGATACATTCGGAACTCCTCGATCATTTGCTGCGAATAATCTCGGACATATTTAGACGCTATTTTGAAACTACCGGTGTTAAAGTAAACAATTATATGGCCGAGGAGTTCCGAATGTATCGTTATGTAACGTTCTGTAACGTTCGCGGTAACTGAACTCAGCCCTGTATCAACTGTTCCTCAATAAATAATTCTGATATCCGCATGTTAATTGTGTTTACATAATGTATTTTAAATATTGGAATTAGATTCTATGTACAAGCAGGGTCGGATCCTAGTGCTGAATTTTAAAACAATATGACAAATGCTTTGATCAGTTTAAAGTTATAGTGCGTACAAAATAACAAAACATGTTTTGGTAAACATTAAAAATGAGACAATTCATTTCAGGGGTAGGCAGTATTGAAAATAAAATTTGTGTAATTAATTTTAACAAAATTTGCATGGTTGATAAACCACCGCAACTTGGTTAATAATACTTGTTATGGTAGAACGCTTTCCATTACACCAAAGACCTATCACAAGTGTTTATTTAAAAGTCATCCTGGGCGTCCCTTAACGTGGGTTAGTTCATTGTATCGTTATTGTAAACAGTGTTTTTTTTTTACGAACTATAAATCGATTTTATTTCTTATTGATATACATGTTATTTCAATTATCCAACGTCAATGACAGCTGTATAACCCCTGAAATATAGAAGAAAATGATTAATTACAAATGGACAAGGTTGGATTGGTTTCGCTTTGTAGTAGGTATTCAATGCTAATCTTCAGCCACTGTTCTTGAATTTTGTGGCCAGTCGGTATTATCACTATTCATTTAAATGATTCGTTCACTAGACTTAAGTTATTAATGATATGACTTAGGTAGATATAACCATACATTCATGGATAATTCCCAAAGATGAATTTCAAGGGTCATTGTTCATCATAGCGACCGGTTTATATCCATTTTGTCAGCATTTAGTTATATATTAGAATTGTAGTTGTAAAACGTTTTGATTACAAATATTTCTATTTAAGATTTAACTTGATAAAGGTAACAGTAACAGTAACAGCATACATATTTCTTAAAATACAATTACACAATCATAAAATTAAAATATAAGACGCTATGATAACTAGTACGAATTATATATGATACTTTACACTAATTCACAAATCGGAGCTATTTTCCATGAGGTACATGAGCGGTCAGTCCATCCCCATTTGCCTGAAGCTCGCCCGAATTCGACACAATCCTCATTTCCTGCATTATCTGGTTGCCCTGGTAGCCAGTCTACAAAAACATAAATACTAGTGAAATTACTGTACTAAGTTCAGACACGAGATTTCATTCGCTCCATCAATAAGAAATAAGGACTTTAAAGATGGAAAGGTATCTAAACGACACATTTATCGTATACTATTACATTGATCAAATCAATAGTCACATCGACATCGATATGAAATTATCGATATATCATATGACATATATAAAGTTACTTTTATTTTATTTATTTACTGGAGTTAAAGCCGCGTCAACACAATTTTAGGTCATTTTACGGCGTCCAGTGCACCTAACCTAGCTTTCCTGGACCACTGTCTATACCCAGTACTCACTTATCCTCCCACAAGGCCGGAAACTTCTCCATATTATCCAATCAATGGAAGAAAATCGAAATTTTTTGTCAAATTTTCGTGGAAGGGTATAACCTCCCCGGGTGGGATTCGAACCCGCACCCCCTCGGGCACGAGTATCCAAATCCCAGCGCGTTACCAACTGCGCTATCGACCCGGGTTTATAAAGTTACAGCCAATAAGTAAATTATGGCAATTAGTAAAATGCCTAAAGCTTCAGGCATCTTAATTGCAAATGGCCTAAATAAGTCAGGCATTTTGTCAAGTCTTATTAAAATTCATTACGAATTAGGAAAGTTATATATATAACCGACATTTGATATAAATCAAATTTGATTAATGGGAAGCAAAATGACTCTCAATTTACCAATTTTAATTCAAGTAAAAATAATCTAATTATATAACTGTATAATTTACCGTAAAAAGTTGGTGAAACGTTAGTATTATACCATACGTAGTGTCCTTCCAAATCTTCATCAGTCAGTCCTATCCACCAATTCGATTCTATTAAATAACAAACGTTAAACATGTACTATATATACACAAAATATGAACATATAAGTATTATGATATCATAAGTATTAACAGTGAATGAACAGTGGTCTTGCTGCAGAGTGTTTGCTGCCTGATTTTCTTGAAAATGAAATGCACACGTGGTTGTATCGTTTCTGGGAATATATACATGGATACCCACCAAAAACTCGTAATTCGATTTAACACTTTACTTGTCAGCACGCTACTCTAATAGTAATTGCTAGGTAGAACGGTTGGGTTTAGTTTAACAGCACGTCAACATGGAAAACATGTCCGCTAATATTAATACCAATCTTCAGTTCGTGTTTTTATTAGATTAAAATACATTAACGTGCTTTCTGTAGTCAGATGGCTGTGACAACCATTCTGTACACAAACGGTCTGACTGACCTTTGTACGGAGACGCCGAACATCATGGGTAAATCTGTTTATTTCCCTGAAAACACGTGGCAATGTTTACATTCTAATAATTTTCCCTTCAAATATACTGAACAAATAGATTATATGCATTTTGAGTCTACTCAATAAAATCTAACTATCCAACCAACTATCCTCGTTAAACTTTTTAACCGGTAGTTAAACCTCCATCATAACGTCTTTACATCTGTTATTCTTTACACAGACATTTGAAATCGAAAGTAGAATACACGGTTTAACTATGCATCTGAACCTTAGAGGTTTTCAAGTACTTTGTATCTATGGATTTATATTCCTGTAGTTATAAGTGATCATTTATTGAAAAAAAAACGAAAAATCCAAAGATTTTGTCTTCATGCGCCGCACTATATTCAGTTGCGTACCAAATCGCCGAATTCTGCGAAGCGTCGTGCGTCTTAGTATAGAGGTGATATCTTTACCTTCTATATACAGAATGCGGTGACAACAGTACAAACATATAAGTATTTTATAAATCATGATAATAATATCAGATATATGATTAATTTATGTGTAATATCAAGCATTTGTGTTAACTGTCGAAACAATCTTAACAAGCCGATTATCAGACGCAGCACGTGCAGTACAACTTACTCAATCCACGATGAAAATTGAACTTACTGTAATTCCATCGTAAATAGTACACAAAAAGTCATTTTAGTATCAAATTTCACATATAAAATAAAAATACATGTAATATAATGCAGTCCAAAAGACTTTGAATGAAATCTATGAACAAATTAGCAAAGAATCATCGATACAAATTCAAAAATCAACAATAGCTAGTTTGCATGAATAGTAATCGAAATGTAAGTTGAATAATTGACAGCAACAGACATAGATCGATATAATAGTCAGTGGCTTATTTCAAACAACACAAATAATGAAACTGCATAACTTTTGTATTAATTTATACGAAATAAAAATGGTAGCTAACACTAGTTATATCATACTTGAGAACATGTAATGTATATATATATACATACCTTTCATATAAAGTATATGGGTTTTCAGAAAATCATTTTCAATGGCTGTATCTATGCGAACAAGATGGCTGTTATGATGTTGACGACAAAATTGCTGTAACAAATAAAAAAATATTTTTAAAATATGGACAAGATAATCACATTTCAATATACATGCTTCGTTCATTTTAAAGTAACAAATCTAAATGAATTTCTGACTTACGGTGTATAATAGGGTATTGGTCTAAATAAAACATACTCAATACAATACAATACAATACAATACAAACAACGGAAAATCAGTTTTACAAAATGCCATTATTAACTCATTTCGGTGCCACAATATATCAGAGCATTCGGAAAAACACTCGGGTGATTCCGTAAACTGACGATCAGTGTGTTGAACAGCAACCGCTGAGGTGTTCCCAATGGTATTGGAGTTCAGCATGTCCACCGCACGAGGAGAGTCGTAACTAGGCATCTCAACCTTCATTTCCGTATAAACATAATGTTATTCTTCACACTTCTTCTGTATAACTTTTACCTTATATGTATTAGTAAGTTTGTAATACAGACGGTATTGATTTAGCTACTTAATTCTTCAGAGCATGGAATAGCAGAGAAAAAACGACTGACCACCAATCATTCCGACTACCAAAAAGACACGAGAAACGCTCTTTCACACAGCGTGTTCTACCATTTAGTTAAGAACTTCATTGTTATGTTGATATCATGAAATGGAAGGATAAATGTTAGAAACCATGCAAACTATTCGCAAGTGTAGGTCAATGCCGCATAAAAACATAAACTAATCATGAAAACTTAGATAAATTCATTATACATGTAGACTTTCTCTTACCTCAGCTTGGACGAATGGAAGATGTTGGTGTCCAAACAGGTAACAGGAGCTTTCATATACAGTCCATAAAGACGGACAATCTCGAGCTGTTAAATAAAACAAAAGTATGTAAGATTTTTTCCGCACGGTCTTGAGTGAATTCAATGTTCACCATTCTCGTTCTCCGAGATTATCAATATTCTCCATCTTAAGATACATTTTTAAGCTGTTCCCACGAACCCCTGTTCTTGGCGATACATCTTTCCATTCTTTAACGAATGTTGCAGATTTTGAATCATATATGTTATTTACTAATTTATAAAGTTCAATCATATCTCCTCTTGTTCTTCTACAGTTAAGCGATTCTAGCTTGAATTTCTTTAGTCTCTCATGGTAGGGTAAATCTTTAAAACTAAGCAGTTGTTCAAGTTGCTCTACGCTGAACGCTTTCTATCATTTCAATGTGTTAAGTCCGTTTGAAGTTGTGCTCGTTAATAGCGCCTCTTAAAAGCTATATCGTTATTGCAAGCGAGTGCGGTTTCATCTTCCCTTGCAAATGTTTTAAATAAGATAAATGAGCTTGCCTTTTACTACAAAAACCGAAAGCGGCATACAACGTGTTGAGAAATTATTTGTGGACTAAGAGAGCATATTATATTTGAGTTTTTTTTTTAAATCATTGATTGTTTTAATAGACCAAAAAAGATTTTGCACGTTCTTACATTTATTTGCAATAGTTTACAGTAGTCAGTATGGTCTAGCTGCTAGACAACATAAAGCAATCAAGATGTTGTGCAACTTCTTGTCAATCTCCGTAAACAGACACTGTTGAGCGTTGCCGTACAGGATCTCTTCTTTCTCCGTAGAAGGTCACGTCGAGATGAACTTTGTTTCGACCAATCAATGCGTAGCTTTCATCTAGACGAAAACACTATTAATCACATTTTGATTTCGTAATTTCTTTTTTTAGACCAAGTTTTGCATGCTAATTTAACAGCGGTATTATTCACAGTCTGCGATTGGGCGGCTCATTTCAAATTGCGTGACGTAGACGATGTAAACAAGTTAAGTATCATAACAATTTCGTCATGAATATTATGATGAGAAAAGGTCACCTGAACGTGACCTTCGTTTGTAAAAGGCCAGATCTATATTAGCGAGTATGCGAGCGGAAAATTTTAGATCGGGTTTTAATCAGATTGTTTACCTTGATTTATGCCATTACCGGGAGATGTTAACAAATGCCTCTGAGATTTCTAAGCTGTACATGAGCAACATAGCTCATCGCTTCTTTAAAATGTTCCTTTGTTTAAACTTAACAAGATCTTAACAGTTTACTTCATCACTTCTTACAGTCATTCTTGAAATATTATCATTTGAATGTTGCTGTTTTTAGTACAGTAATGATATTTTTATTCATTTAGTAGTTCATATTTTATTTATATTTGGTCAGTCCTGTAGCAATATCTTAAAGACACGTACGTAGACTTGGTTTTTCCCGATCATAATTAACAAAAGGAGCCCTTCATGGTCATCCGCATAACCTTCTATTTATGTTTTGTTTACAATAATTTTCCTTGCTCAGTTAGTTAAATATGACTCTACCAATGTAGGATGTGGTTATTGACCCCAAAATCCGTTTTTAAAATAAGTTGATCATATGTTCTATGGATTCGCTCAAATCTTATTTTTGAAAAAAATATCTATTTCCTCAATCGCTCATCAATATTTGGTCAAACCGATATATTAAGCAACTGAATTTTTTTAATGATTTTTTTAATCTTCGCTCGCTCCATTTCCCGCCAGGAATATCCTTAGAACACATGATCAACTTGTTGTAGCCTAAGGCATCTTCCGAATGAAAATGAATATTTTCGTTTACATTACAAAGAACTACAAATATGTTTCTGAATATGCATATTAGTAGTTATATTTGTTTTTAGTAGTGACGATATTGATTATGTCTCTTATTCAATGTCATTTTGATTATTCTTGTTCAATATGGTACCATGGATTGACCCAAGCTTTAAAAAATAAGTTTCAAACTACTCAGAATAAATTAATAAGATTTGTATTTGATATGAATTTTAGAGCTCATGTAGGTGCTGAACATTTTAGACTTTTAAACTGGTTACCAGTAAAACATAGGGTAAATCAGATAATTCTGAGTCATGTTTTAAAGATAAAACTAGGGAAATCTCCAGCTTATATGTCAAATAATTTTATTTCTCAAGACACTATCCACCTTTATAATACAAGACTTAGTAACAAAGGTGCCTTTTCTTTACCAACAGTCAAAAGTTTTGGACTAAAATCTTTCTGCTACCTCGGCTGTTCATTATGGAACTCCTTACCATCCAACATCACTAAAATAAAAAACCTTCCAAAATTTAAACAAACTGTGAAACAGCATTTTTTAGATAAATTGTCTTAGATCTATATATGTTTTATTGATTCTAAACTGTGATACTTAAAAATTCTGTGATTAATTGTGTGATTATCTAATTAACTGTGATACCTGATCATTTCATGTGATAAACATTGTGACTATCAACTAAACTGTGATACTTTTAACATTTCTATGATTAATTTTATGTATACTGAATAAAAACTGTCTGATACATATTTAACATTTAACATCTACATGTATATTCAATTATCTGAAAGAGTAAGTGCTATGTTCTTTTTTTGTTTGTATTGGTCTCAATTGTATTTGCTGTATCATTGCCTCTCTATGTCACGCCACCAACACGTAGGGACCACAATGGAAATAAGGGCTTACCCTTTTTTGTGCTATCCCTGGTGTTGGTGTGCCTGTCATAGCTTATTACTTGTCACATGATATGTAGTATGTTTATTGTAATTATGCTATGTGTACACTATTCCAAATAAATATTATAACTAATGTTGTATATTATAAACGTACCTGATGCCGCTGTCCAACATATCCCTAACCAAACCAATGAAATGTAACTAAACATATCTGTAATAAACGACGGAAAAATAAAGACGAATCTTTTTCTCTATTCAACTGTAATACTGTTTAAGACTGATGAAAGTTTTGACAAGTGTTGGCCTTTTTATACTTTGATTGTACATGGAGGCTACTGATAATATTTTTCTTAGAATATTGAGGACAATTGTCATGCGCAATTGATGACACCAAAAAAGAAATCGTGATGTGTATGACGAATGAAGTCTCGATAAAAGTTGACAATGACCTGGAAATTGAATTAAGTACTATGTTATTTACGAATGTCCTTCATGGCTTTAAAATAGGTGTGGTTGCAATAATTGAAATTTACAAATAATTTTCATAAATTTCAGTTTTCGTTTTAATCCTAATGAAATAAATAAGTAAGTTCAATAGAAAAATATGTAAAAAGTGGTTTATTAATATTTATTCTTTATGAAAAAAGAGAGTTTAAACTTGTAAACTTTTGTGCAAGTTTACATGAAGTACAGTGAAAACAGTTAAAATAAGATCTTCCAATCAGATTGTGTACATCCCCGTACAGATGCACTAAGAGTTGAAAATACAAATTAATTTATACATTGTCTGAAATCAGTATAATAAAATATCTCTGTAAACTAAAATTCATAATTTCTAACATGTCAAAAATACAACTTTACACAAAAGAAGTAGTACAAACAATAAGTATGGTGTCCAATAATGGACACAGGTAATGTAAGGTACATGTACACAATTAAATTAGGTATAATTCACTAATGTAAAATTGTGTTTTCGACCAAAGATTTTTTTCAGAAAATGTGTCTCCAAAGGATCGATGTACCGAATACAACGACCCACCAATTTTAATACATATCCTTAAAATGATATGTCACTGGATTTTATAATAAGTTATATCGTTTTAGATTTACCCCTCCCCCCAAACAAAAACCGTAAAAAAGAAGAACAAAAATACCATTTACCAATAAATGAGCAAGAAATTGCCATGTTTGAACTCAAACATAAAGATTAAAAAGTTTGAATTGAATGAAAAAAATAGAGTTTTTACTTTCATGATAAAACTTAAGACATTTATTTAATGTTATATAGTTCTTCAATGACAATTTAATGTTATAGTTCTTCAATGACAATTTAATGTTATATAGTTCTTCAATGAAAATTTAATGCTATACAGTTCTTCAATGACAATTTAATGTTATATTTCTTTAATGACATTTTAATGTTATAGTTCTTCAATGACAATTTAATGTTATATAGTTCTTTAATGACAATTTAATGTTATATTTCTTTAATGTCATTTTAATGTTATAGTTCTTCAATGACAATTTAATGTTATAAAGTTCTTCAATGACAATTTAATGATATATAGTTCTTCAACGACAATTTAATGTTATATTTCTTTAATGACAACTAAATGTTATAGTTCTTCAATGACAATTTAATGTTATAGTTCTTCAATGACAATTTAATGTTATATAGTTCTTCAATGACAATTTAATGTTATAGTTCTTCAATGACAATTTAATGTTATATAGTTCTTCAATGACAATTTAATGTTATAGTTCTTCAATGACAATTTAATGTTATATAGTTCTTCAATGACAATTTAATGTTATAGTTCTTCAATGACAATTTAATGTTATAGTTCTCGATGACAATTTAATGTTATAGTTCTTCAATGACAATTTAATGTTATATTTCTTTAATGACAATTTAATGTTATATTTCTATAATGACAATTTAATGTTAAATTTCTTCAATGACAATTTAATGTTATTTTTCTTTAATGACAACTAGATGTTGTTTCTTCCATTAGAATTTAATATTATATTTACTCAATGAAGATTTAATGTTATATTTCTTCAGTGACAATTTAATGTTATATTTTTACAATGACAATTTAATGTAATTTTTATAATATCAATTTGATGTTATTTTTACAATGACAATTTAATGTTATTTTTACAATGACAATTTAATGTTATATTTTTACAATGACAATTTAATGTAATTTTTACAATGACAATTTAATGTTATATTTTACAATGACAATTTAATGTTATATTTTACAATGACAATTTAATGTTATATTATTACAATGACAATTTAATGTAATTTTTACAATGACAATTTAATGTTATATTTCTTCAATGACAATTTAATGTTACATTTTTACAATTACAATTTAATGTTATTTTTACAACGACAATTTAATGTTATTTTTACAACGACAATTTAATGTTATATAGTTCTTCAATGACAATTTAATGTTATATAGTTCTTCAATTACAATTTAATGTTATATTCCTTCAATGGCAATTTAATGTTATATAGTTCTTCAATGACAATTTAATGTTATATAGTTCTTCAATGACAATTTAATGTTATATTCCTTCAATTACAATTTAATGTTATATAGTTCTTCAATGACAATTAAATGTTATATAGTTCTTCAATTACAATTTAATGTTATATTCCTTCAATGGCAATTTAATGTTATATTCCTTCAATGGCAATTTAATGTTATATTTACAATGACAATTTAATGTTATATATTTCTTCAGTTACAATTTAATGTTATATTCCTTCAATGGCAATTTAATGTTATATTCCTTGAATGGCAATTTAATGTTATATTTACAATGACAATTTAATGTTATATATTTCTTCAATGACAATTTAATGTTATATTCCTTCAATGACAATTAGTGTTATTTTTACAAAGACAATTTAATGTTATATTTCTTCAATGACAACTAAAGCATCCAGCAACATCTCCTCCGTCATTTTTACTGAAAACAAATACAAAAGGCAAGTTATTATATATACGTCGACATTGTAAAAGGTTCAGTCAAATGCAGTTTACAATTTAAAGACACAAATTCATAACCCTGACAATGATTTGAACAAAATGACAGAGAACCACTACGTGGCAGTTAGTTTTGTGACTTTGTTATCCATAAATACTTAACATGAACTAACATGAGTTATCTAAATAAAGCCTTGGAGGCCAAATGGCAACACGTTGAATCTGAGCTAGAAACTATCATTATCAGAGGCCTAATAAATAATCGTGTTTTATAGTTACGTAGTCAATTTGTTTTCAGCTAATTCTCTTTTATTAAACATGTAATCAGTGCACTTGTGTATCCTAATTACATTTCTTGGTATCCTATAAATAGCTAGGTCGAGTAGAGATCCTGTACGACAATGCTCTACAGGATATCTGTTTACGGAGATTAAACAAAATATGCATTGCTATTGTTATATTAGAACAGTCATTTATAATATATTAGCAATTTAACAATTTCATAATTTTATTATCAAAGTTACTTCTTTAGCATCTTTAAGATAGCACATGACATCACATAACCTTATAAACTCTTATAGTGATCGATTATAAAATCGAATATCAGGTAGCATTAATTGCATATCTTAATTTTTTAAATCTCATTAACTGTTTTAGATAATGCACATACACGTATATGTTATAAACGTTGCATAGTCCTGTCACAAGTCAATATAAAACCTTCGCCTATGAAGATTTTAAAAGTGACCTACCAGTAAAGGTTGGGGTCCTGTCTGTACCGTACCACCCAGTAACCCTCTATGACATCGTCTGTCAATCCAATCCACCATCTAACATCTGTCTTAACATAAATGGTTTGTATATTAAAATGAATATCTTAATGTTTGAGAGGATGCAATGTCTCGCCAGAAAAGTTAGATAAGTTATTATTGCATCCACATCGTTGAGCTTAGGGCTGTGGATCGTCGAGCTCGTGGCGATCCGAACCACGATTCATGGGTAGCGATTCACGAATCATACCACGAATCACTTGTTGGTAGAGTAGACAGGAATTAATGTAATAACAAAAATAAGTGAAGCATTACAGATGATTTGACTAAATGGAAAATCATGTACTCTTAACATTTCTATTTCCAGACCTTTTATGGGAATTTTTATTGATAACATTTTTGTTCAAACGTGTTTCAATCGAAATTTTGACACACTATAATACCGTCTCTACATAAATCAAAGTTTTCATTAGTAGTGCTGCTCGTTTTCAGTGGTAATTAAGCTGAAAATATTCTTTCATTTCATTTCCAAAAGAAAACCGTGATTCGACGATTTCGGACATGACGAATATTCGTATGAGTCGATTTTCTGGTCGAGATCGCGAATATCCGAGTACTCGAATACTCGCAGCAGCCCTAGTTGAGCTTGAGCTAATAAGAAAGATACTTCATGTACATGTATTAAGAATTATTTAATCATGAATGCCTTTAAATAGCACTTTATGAATGAGGTATTTGAAATGAAGATGCCAAACTTTCCAATGAATATAAACTATAGAATGCCGTGTCATTTTTCACATTAGTTTCATTTTGACAATTTTTCTAGGCTTATAATTAATACATTTTGATTAACAAAGTAATACAAAAGGTTTTAACTGTGACATATTTTTTAAATCGCAGCTCACATGTCTCATATAAGTAAAATATCAACGCGTCGAAGTAAAAAATAACCTTAGTTTTAAACCCTTAAAATTTCTGAATAAAAGGACAAACTAAAACAAATACTGGTGTGTTGCGTTTCTGTTGAGAAGTTCCTTCACTTAAGATAAGTTGATTTTGTGGGCAAATCCCCTCTTTTAAAAGCTAACACTTTAGTACATATCGTTCATTTAACTTACAAAATCTTTAAAAAAGTATTTCCGCTGAAGGTTTCTATATGACTACGACGGCTGTCATGAAGATGGCAAAGTTGCTGCAATAGAGGTCATTTTGTATTAAGTATGGTCATAGAATGTAATTGCAGGACAACCATAATTACGTCGATGTTATACGCCCGCCTAATGCCTCAGTCCCATAAAATCGTGGCTTGTTGCGGACCCGTACGTGCAGACAGTCGTAGGCCGTGGGAAGCCTTGCGTATTAAGATGACGGTACGCACATGGTACAAAACAACACACTCTCTCGGAGTCGTAGCTGGAAGATATGCATGTTTAATCCATACTCGACCACGATTTTGTTCACGATTTGATTTTGAAACTGATATTTGTATCCTGGACTCATCTTACGGACCCTGGTAAAAACGTAACAGTCCGTACGGGTATGCAAGAGTTTGTACGGGTCATTGCGGAGCTTGATCGCACGGCGCCCGTACGGTGCCCTCACGACTATTTTTATGTTTATGGGAGTGTAGCCTAACATGGCAAGTAGTAGATACATTCTCAGGTAGGGGTGACAATTGTTGTCATCCATTCATAAGGCATTCTCATTCCCAGAGGCTACAGTATCAAGATTTTTGGTACTAGCTCCAACATCTTGATAACCTCTAGGAACGAGAATGTACATAAGGTACACTGATAATGTAAATGGTAGGTGTAATCTAATGTGTTGCCAAATTAATCAGATCAATCCCCTAATGTTCATGTCCTATTTTGCGTGCTACAATTGGATATTTGAAGTGCATAAGAAGATTTGGAAATGTCTGGCATCATGTCTATGATTCATACAAAATTTAGAAGGACAGACATGCGTCAATGCTCGTTTGTCGAATAATACCGGTGTATAAACATACACTCAAAGACGCAACCAGGGTACAGTTCGTACAACAAAAATCATGTTTATGTAAACAGTAAATGAACTAAACCACGCAAAAATTTATATAGTATTAATTTTAATATGTTTTTATGAGTGTCTTTTTTGGCATTATGGTAACACTTTCTACTATTACAAGCATGGTTGACAATAGGGCAGGTGTTATCTGCCACTCTAAGTTTTGTTTTGTTAAAATAAAGGATGCAACCTTTATTTTCGATACTGCTCTACCTTTGGGATGGATTTGTCTATTTTAATGTTTACTTAAACACGTAATGTTGTTTAGTGCGAACTATACACTACATGTTTCAAACAACAGTGGATATCATAACAACCAAGTTCACATTGTAAAATCTACTTAATTAAGTCGCCAATTACCTCTGCTTCAACGAATGAAATATTTTGATGGACAAAATGGTAACACGAGACTAGGAAAGCCATCCAGTTAGATGGACAATCTGTTCCTGCAAAATTAAAGAGAGAAAAAAACCACATGAATTCATAGATAAAACATGTACACACATGGACCCAAGTCGTCATGCCCCGTTGTACAGATTAAAGGGTGCAGTTGTCAGCAGATGTCCTGACCCCGGACAGGTGGAGCTCAGACTACTTAGTTAAAAAAGAAACTCGTCGTATCACATCTTAACCCATAAGTTATAATAATTTAATCCGTGAACAGCAACTACTTTATTCGTAGACTACTCAACTCGCGAACAACTCTACCCATTATGTCCATTAGTAGTTAAATTCAAAATACGTTTGTATATTCGAAATTTGTCTCAAAATGTTTAATAATACTAAAAAGCAATATAATATTTCAAATAATCAGTGATAACTGCATGAACCACTTAACTTAATTAACTCAGGAGGTTAACTAGTTACGGAAACTAATTAACCACTTAACTCAATTAATATAAGAGGTTAACTAGTTACCGTAACTAGTTAACCTTTTAATTAACTAGTTAGTTATGTGACTATCTGGTGGCAGAAATATGCCACCATACTCTGCAGAGGTTAAATTTTAATTAAAATTCTACCTAAGGGAAAATCATAAGCTGTTGTTGTGCAGGGATTTCTTTGTGTGAAGGGCCCCTCTGCAAAGGTTATACTGTATAATGACTGGTTATCTTGTCATTTGAACCTCTATTTTGCACTCTAAGTATAGATTAAGTACATCTCAAGTGAACCAGGGTGTGAACTTTAGTGTTGAAACAACAGAATTTGGTAGCTAGCGGAATTAAGTCTTTTTCGTGGAACGTTATCTTATCAAAAATCAAAACTTGCACAATAAATTTGTGTATTCAGTGACCTCTATTTTTTAGCTATTATAAATTAAAGTTCGCTCCGCGTCCTCCAACCCCTAAGGGACAGAGGCGGAAGTTCCGTCGTCGACGATCCAACTCTGGTACTTTTTTACAAGGAGAGCGCAAACATGATCATTGCAAGCATTTATCTGCCAGTGAAGATCTGCAAATCCAGCCAAGATCCCAGTTTCTTAGATCCCAATCTCCGTAAACAAATATCCTGTAGAGCATTGTCGTACAGGATCTCTACTGTCTCCGTGGAAGATCATGTCGAGATGAACTTTGTGTCGACCAATCAATGCGTAGCTTTCATCTAGACTGAACACTATTAATAACATTTTGATTTCGTAATTTCTATTTTTAGACCAAGGTTTGCAAGCTATTTAACAGCGGTATCATTCAGTCTGCGATTGGACGGCTCAGTTGCGTGACGTAGACGATGTAAACAAGTAACGTATCAGAACAATTTCGTCATGAATATTATGATGAGAAAAGGTCACCTGAACGTGACCTTTGTTTGGAAAAGGCCAGATCTAAATTAGCGAGTAGGCGAACGAAAAAATTTAGATCGGGTTTTAATCAGATTGCTTAGATCCTTAGTTGTCAGGAAATGAAACGCATTTTGATTTTAAAACAGTTTTATAAAATGCTTGCTGTTGATGCCAATCCCGTATAGCCAGTTCGGACAAGTGAAAGAAGAAGCACTCTGAAACAATAATGGATCAACAATCAAGGACACTTTCACAAACAACTATTTAGCAGTAATAAAAATGAATTTGGTAAACTGAAGTTATAGACTGTTCTACTTTTTGTTGGCCATCTAATTTCAAAGAAAATTGAAGTTTCATATTAAAAGCACATTTGTTTTAAAAAATTTAAGGTGTTCATGAACAACAAAAAAGATTTTAATGCGTACTTCTACAAGTTTGTTACGTGTTGAAAAAATAACAAGCACATATAAGAGTTGCTATGATGTGTTTAATTGTTCGACTTTGTCGGACTATTATATATACCACTTTTGAGAAATCAGTATAGCTTACTTCGAAAACTACGTGTTGAGGTACATGAAGGGACTCAATTCTTTAAGCATATGCATTACAGAGAAAAGTCTATTTAAGGAATGAGTTCATAGAAACTGGATTTCATCGAAAAATAAATGTCACTTATGCTGAAATTATATATTCCAAAACATGCGAGTAGGAAGAATCTGAATACTGGGTCCTCAAATGGGATGCGTACAGTAAGGGTGTCCTATCCCGCCGAACGAATTTTTTTTGTGAATGTAAATCTCTGAAACTCAATTTCGTGCTTTTTCAGTACCACTGTTTAAAAACAAATCTTTGTAAATAACGTGTACTTAGCTATTATCTTAATATTTCAGTAAAATTGACCTAGTTTTGCATTTTTCAAGATATGCTAAATGTACGTTTTGGAAACACGAAACATAGAGATTGATTTGGAACATCCATTTTAATCAAGTTTGACGATTCGTACGTTTGAGGAGTTGACTGTAAACCATCCCTATCTGGCTCTAAATATGAGACGTTGTCATAGATATTAAACAACCGAAGTCTGGTTTCAGACGTGTAGCGAGACCTCAAAAGTTTCAATATGTGTCATAAAAAAAAACTCGCGGCACAATTGCCGCTGTTTGCCAGAATATTGGGGCCGTGGTCCCAGCTCCTACGCGCCTGCAAAACAGAGGTTGAAAATGTTTGTTAATGCACATTGTATTATTCCCAGATTGTCACCATCTTTCTGTCCCAATTGACTCAGATAGGTCTGGCAATGAGGGGCGTGCTGTGCCCCTACAAACACCTGCAACAAAAATGGATGTACATTTCTCTTTAAAAGTTGGCTCGTCTTTTGCCGAGGTCTGAAAAATGCAAAGCGCCCCTCCTCATCCAACATTTGGTACTTAGTAACTGGGTGTAGGTAAAAGGCACAATTTGGTGGCAGAATACTTTCAAGCTCTGAAAACTTGCACAACACTTTGGCACCATTTCCAGGAAATACAGCAGTTATAAGCTAAAAAGAGGCATTTCTCAGCAATGTTTTTGCCATGTTATGCATTGCAATGGTTACCAACTTCGCATCAGCTTATTAATGTTACATTTCTGTCTGCGGCATGCAAGACCGGCGATAACGCTTTCCAAATCAATATCAGGTGAGCTACAAAGTAACACCGTGGTCTCACTTGCTTGATTTATAGTTATATATTATATTTAACGTGATCTGCTTCTGGGTGATTATTTTATATAGAGTGGAGACTTGAACAGTATTGGTTACAGAAATGACTAAAGTTTCGCCGCATCTAGGAACTCTGAATGCCAATGACAGGAATCCTGCACCTTTGGATGGAGACATATTTAACATGGATATCATCATTGACACTGATGATACTAGGGGCAAAGACACGCAGCTTCAGGCCGAGACTGAAATTGTTACAGCTGCATTGCACTACGTGATGGGTATTAAAAGCATTTTGATTACAGGACTCGTTGTTTCAGATGGATTGAAGTATGTTCTTAAAAGCAGGAAAATCGTATTTCTTTTCCGACTAAAGCAAGATGTTAATGACGAATTGAAAGATATTTGGCTCAATAAGATGCGAGAAAACAATGGATCAGGGGGCTTGAATTACTGTGTAGCATGTGTTGGTCATAACACGTCATTTATATTCAAGAGTTATGCCATCGTTTTTGCAATAAGTCTGGATGAGTACTGTTTCTCTGTTGGATTGTTGTTGTTAGATTAATCGCTGTTTTGCTCCTTTTTCAGATTTATGAAGAATGCATTAGACACGTTGATTGGGTCCAATTAGTTCCTATGTTATTAGTACTGTACTATTTATTCATGATGTTTCGTGTTCTATGTATTTCTATCATGATGGAATTAAATACATATAATAGAAATTTTAACTTGATTGTTATGTTTTAATTTTCTGAATCCAATGACTTTCTTTTGCTTGACTATAGTTCTATTACATTGACCTGTCACAACTTAAATAATTACACGGTCAATGAATCAGTTATTTTTAACCCCTTTCAAACTTGTTATAACCCCGATATTCAAAATCGTCGCATATATAGTTAGATTACCAATGATTTATATTGATTGGTGGCTCAATGTTTTAAAAGAGGTTAAATAATAACACATTCAGTGAGTGTGTAATTATTCAAGTTGTGACAGGTTAATGTAATAGAACTATACTATTGTCCCTTTTTTTTCTCAACTGTAAAGGCTTGAATACGCGTAATTTCACGGTGACTGAATGCATTGTTTTTTTGTACTGGCGGTCTTATTTTAATTAAAAATATCTTGACTAAAACTTATAATACGACATATGAAGCTTTACTCAATCATAATACACACTTTCGGAAACTCATGGATGTATTACGACAATAACTTTTAACACGCATTCACCGTGAAATTATTCATGTTTTGACAGTTCAGAATAAACGAACAGTACTAAATACAATTGTGTTATAGCTCGTTTAGGATAACTTAAGACAAATTACAACGATACCATTTTCATACACAGGTGGATTTAAGTTTATGACATGTTTAAGACTTGCAAAACACAAATCAGCTGACCTCCCTGTTTTATGTAAAACCTGAGTCCCAAATATGTAAACAAACTGAGTCGTTTGTCTCAAATTATCCTAAACGAGCTTTAGCATTGAAAGTCTACAAGTATTTAAGAGCCGCTCGGCGAGCTCATTTGGAAGCATGCTAGTCTACTGATCGAGAGAAAGTATGTTCGTTTCCTGGGAGAGGCACACTTTCGTGGAGTTGGGTGATGAAATGATTTCTACGGCTAATTCCCCTCCTGCCACTTTTTCTTAATCATGTTAGGCTGTTGTTAGTCACTGACGGAAGTATGTTAACAATGTAAACTGGTTAACAATTTACTCTAAAGATTAAGCCTTTTCGGGAACGGTAAGTAAGGTTGACTGTGCGCCGTGATATGACCAACACAATGTTTATCTACGGCGTTAAACATGACAAAAAGTTTCAAAGGGAGATAACCACAAAAGCATGTATACTACATGACTGCATTTCGAGTTATCTCCCATAGACAAGTACAACTGGACATAGACCATTATTGTGTTATTGAAGTGTGCCACTCGTGTGCCCATCTTATGGTACAGTTCGAAGTCCAGTAAATTTAAATAAAAGGGTATAACCTCCCTGGTCGGGATTGAACCCGTACCCTCTTCGGGACACAAATAATCAAGTACGGACCGGATGTTTATAGAACGTCTTGTTACAATGATTCCTAAACAACTTCTGTATGGGGAACTAGCATCAGATAAGAGAACATTGGAGTTCAAGGAAAGAGGTACAACGATAGCTTAAAGGCAACACTAAAATCCTTCAGCATAGATTGGAAGAACATGGAAAAAGTTGCTTTACGACCGTAGACCGTACATCATGACGAAGCAAAATCCATGTTGAATGCACCATCTCGCATAACATCTACAAATGAAAGCGTGTTTCACAGAATGTCAGAAATGCAAGCACTTCATCCGTGCTGGGATAAGCCTCATCGCCGGACACATATTTTTTGGGTTGAACGCCGCAACAACACAATTTTCATTGTATAGGTGTTACAATGGCGGTCAGACAACCTACTCACTATTCCTTGAAAGGCTAAATCTCTGGATTTAGCTGTTAATCAACTACAAGGCGCATACTTTCATCCGTGTCTGATAACTGCCCAAAAAGATTAAGAACTATTGGTAGATCTAGGAGGGAAATGGCCACAGACACATAATATCAAGCCAGCAAATTGAAACCATGATGATTATTGTCAATGACGAAAGACTAAAACCACATGCTTCTAAAGATATACACATGTTTCATTTCTTAAGAACATGTACATGTATTTGTAGAAATTAAACAATACATATATTACGTTTACTAAAGTGTTAAGGTATTTAAAGATGGCACTGTATTTCAAACGTTCGTAAGTGGGTTACAATTGTGACATTTATTTATATAGGGCAATATACAACCGCAACAAAACTAAATGAAATAATTATGGACCAAACAATGGATCTGAAGTACTCGAAAGTAAGCTTATTTCAATCATTACTCTGCTACAAATAACACTTTAAGACAATATAGAAATAAATCATAAGCTTTCTTACAGACTCATAAAAAAATGTCAAGTACTAGCAACGGGAACGCGGAACAAAAAATAAGCAAGATAATGCTCTGGGGGTAGGTTTATAATTTCATTATTTATTTTATCATGTTTTATACGAGTAGGGTAGCTCGACTGAGCATTGATCTTGCTATTCGGGAATGCATGTGTTCGTATTGTTAACTTCTATTAACTAACAATGATGTGTATGATGAGGTGGTCCTGCTTCAAAACTGAAAGTTTTAATGAACATTCGATAGATCATTCATTAATGAAGCTTTCATTTTGTGACGCTTTATTAACAAGCAATTAATTTAGGTTGAACAGTTTTTTGCTGCTTCCTTCCTATTCCAAATTGCTTATATGACTAAACAATAAAGTCTGTACTTATTTCGTACGTTTAAAATTGAAATTAGCCTGCGTTAATTATGAACGCAGACCGTCCGTGAATATGTTTAACTGATTGAAAAATGAACAGTCCAAATAGTGTCATTTTATCTTTTTAATTTTGAATACGTGAACAGCATTTTGAAATGTTAGGTTGTGGTCGAAGTGCATGGGTAACACGAAGAGACTATATGTGTGGGTTACTTAAGTTTGCATCAGCTAATTAATGTTACATTTCTGTCCGCGGCATGCAAGACCGGTAATAACGCTTTCCAAATCAAATCAGGTGAGCTAAAAACTAACACCGTGGTCTCACTTGCTTGATTTATAGTTATATATTATATTTAACGTGATATGCTGCTGGGTGATCATTTTATATAGAGTGGAGACTTGAGCAGTATTGGTTACAAAAATGAATAAAGTTTCGCCGCATCTAGGAGGTCTGAATACCAATGACAGGAATGCTGCACCTTTGGATGGAGACATATTTAACATGGATATCATCATTGTCACTGATGATACGAGAGGCAAAGACAAGCAGCTTCAGACCGAGGCTGGAATTTTAAAAGCTGCATTGCACTATGTGATGGGCATTAAAAGCATTTTGGTTACAGGGCTCGCTGATTCAGATGGATTGAAACATGTTCTTAAAAGCAGGAAAATCGTATTCCTTTTCCGACTACAGCAAGATGTTAATAACGCATTGAAAGATATTTGGCTCAATAAGGTGCGAGAAAACAATGGATCAGGGGGCTTGAATTACCGTGTAGCATGTGTTGGTCATAACACGCTTGTGAGAAACATTTCAGGTCGTATAGAAGGCTATCAAAACTACTGCGCGAAGACCTTCAATTGGTTACCGTACGTATTGGAAGTAATGTTTGAGCGGTCTGGTGTGGTCAATGAAATGCCTACAATTGAAGACCTATCTGAAGATAAGAGTGCATCGAAGACAGTCATAGAAGCAGTGATTAATATGTTGACTCATTTTGGTATTTACGGATTAAGACAAACTTCTTCGGATCGTATACTGCTATTCTGGGATGAGAAACTATCAGAAAACGACATGGCAAGACTGAGAGATTCCAAACTTGCTGGAACTATGATTCATGCATTGAATATTGCTCATGGCGAAGATGATTCGAGTCTGAATTGGATTTCTAACTGGAATTGGACAGCTCATACTGTTCATTCTTTTATCATGGTTGTGATGATTGAAATGCAACTTATTAATGTCGACAAACAACTGGTGATGAAGGAAAAGGTTAAAGCCAGTCCAGTTACTTCATCTATCAAGTTTGAGAAGAAATCAGGTGACTCTATTACACTAACATGGGAGGCTGTCAAATCTACCGATACCAGAATCGTTGTCAAGCAAAGATCCGAGGCAAACATGGAATGGAATGTAACAGGTCGTCAAAGTGCTGTTTTGGAATCAATATGTTACGTAGGTGGGTTAAAGAAAGGCACAAAGTACCAATTTTCTCTGACTGCGGAAGGCATAGATGAGACAATAGAACCTGTATTGTCTGATTGGGTTTCTATTGAGAAAAAGAAGAGTAAGTTTGTACTGGTGGAGAAAGCCCTTCTAGCATTGCTTTGGACACTTGTCTTGCCTCTTAATATAGTTCAATGTTGCTTGATGGCTTCAAAAGCAGTTACCATTTACTGTCTCACGTTAGCATTCTTGATGATTCGTACTGCTTTGTTAGAAAAAAGTTGTACCGATACATGCGATGAAAAATGCTTTCCTTATCTTGAGAAACATGCTGTTTTTGTTGCACTGTGTTTTTATGGTTTGATTTTAATCGCATACGGTGTAGTACCATGGTTCATCCTCGAGCAAGTTGCTATTTTCGCTCCTGAGTACATTGTTCCATTAGCATATCTTTTATTTTGGTCAATCATCGGCAATATTATATGTAATTACGTATTGAAACTTGAACATGGCGTAATATCCTTACAGTGTACCATTCTGGATGTCATAGGGGCGGTTGGTGTTGATCTGCATCAATATACAGCTGAGTCCATAGTATAAAATCATTCTGATTTCACATAGTACACGATGTTAATTGATTTAATTTGAACATTTGAAGCACATGAACTATGGTAGTTTTAGAGATATTCTAGGTGGCTGTGATTAACTTGACTGGGATAAGACTTTGACTAATGGAATAAACGAAAATGATGGTAACATTCTATACAATGTTTTACTTTCTCTACTTAATGACATTTGAATGATGACATTTACATGATTACATCATTGACAAATGTGTTGACTGTGTGTTATTTAATTATCTCTCTGTTTTTATTCTAGATTGTACTGTAATCAAGATAGCTTTATTTTGAGTTATATTTTGTTTGGAAATATCATTATCTTATATTGTATTGTCATAAACATAGCTGTACTCCAGATTATAATGTTGTCAAGATAGCTTTTGTCTGGTTTCCCAGTCGTACTTTGACGGGTAAAATACGCAAGGCAAAGCAGAATAATGGATGCGCCCAATGTGTTGTACAAGATATCGCATAAGCATGTTTTCTAATGAAAATTTCTCTTTATGAAGGCTTTAATCAAATTATCTTAGTACAAGAACTACAGTGGATACCTTATATTATGGTTTTGGCTCCACTGTGCCTAATATAGTATCCGAAATTCTAACGAGCCTTTTCAACTTCAGTGTTCTATCTTCTTTGAAGACATGGTTTTTGGTTAATCGTTATATATAATTTAAGTTCTAAATGAAAAGTCGACTTCGAATGACATATGTACTACTTAATTCCTGCCTTTACTGTCGTCAGAAAATGATAAAGTAAAAAAAGAAGAAAAAGTAAAAGCAAATTTTGCAATCTGAAGATAAAATTAGTGCATGACCATCATTGTGCTTTGCCTGACCCGATAATGATAGTAGTAAGGGGCAGATACTCCAGACTAGATAGCTTTATTCTAAATTGTATTGTCATAAAGAAAATATATATTCTAGATTATGTTGTAATCAAGATAGACTTACTATTTCATTTCATACTTGACAGTGAAATGTGGTGCTATATAGTGACACAATGCTGTAAAAATATGTATAAACACTTTTCGCGGCAGTGAAACATCTTATAATGGAATGTGCATTAAAGCAAGACTTGAGCAGAAAAAGACATTATTCAATTTTTTGAATAAAGTCGATCGTTTTATTTCATTTTGTGACACCAGAAAATGATATATTTACTCTAAGATATGCCACATTTACTCTAAGATATGCCACCCTTGACATAATTTTGTTATGCAAGTTTTATGCTCTCATACAGTGAAATATATATGGACCTTAGTTCTACTAGATAAGAACCCTCTAGAGATGTCATAGTGTTAAAATATTTATTTTAGTTGTCAAATATTGTTGATGTTTTATATATTATTGTTTCAATGATCATTTATAGCTCGTTTAGGAAAACATGAGACATTGTTTACATAGAACATGATTTGTTGCATGTTATCATAAAGTTAACGACCTATAATTGCATTGACATGTATATTTACCAGTATTTATTTGTGATAGATCATATAAAATAAATCAAATATTATATCATCTACTCTTTTTTGTACATTCAATTTTAAATATAAACATTTGATGGACAGGTAAATTTTACTTTAGTGTGTACCATGATCGAGTTATGGATGTTAATAATTTGACAAATACTTAGTGTTCGTTATTTACAACACCAAAACACTAGGATAATGTAAAGGTACATATTATGATTTTATTGTACCATCTCATATCTCATTTGAATGTAAGTGCTGGATGCTTGCTATTTATTCTAACTAGGAGAGTAATCATGCCATTGTGGACCATCAATAAATGTGATCGTCGATAAATATGTCATTTTGATGATTTTGTCTAGTGCTTATGATAAAGTATCGCCAGGTTTAGCAATCAGGAATCGGTACAAACAGAAATTTATTGCGTGCCAGCATAATACTGTTCGACAAAAAGTAAAATAAATAAAACAATAAACAAATATAAATAAGCTTACATTCCCAAAATTATCATCCATGCCATTTTACAGCCAGAACTTGTGCGGTATATAATTAGAGCGTGTGAATTCCGTGCCACTTGCCACATGCTAGACGTTTTGTCAATGAAATTTACACATCCTATGGTTCATTGGACAAAAACCTACACACAAAACTAGTTAAAAAAGTCGGTTACTATGGTATCAGCATTCAGTAGCTGTTGTGCTTATGTTTTGAATATTTAAAGATTTGAGAGCAGCAGGGTTGTTCAATTACCCCGAACGTTCCTGAACGTTCCGTAACGTTAGGGTCGGGACAACTCGACCCAAAGACAACTCACACTGAGAAAACGCAATACCTCACTAACGGTTTGAGTTGTCCCAACTTGGCTTGAGTTATCCATGGGATTGAGTTGTCTACAGGTTGAGTTGTCCCGTACCCGTAACGTTTGCTAACAGTCGTTACTGAGCACGCAGCTGAACAGAACAGAACATATTTATATTGTTCACAGGGTACATTCTTTAGTTACAGTATGTGCTCATATATGAATTCATGAATATATACATATGTTTAATTATTGAATTAGTTCATTCTAATTTATTTTAAATAGCTCATTTATTGAAACAATCTTAATCACTTTGAGTCAACTTCCTGGTAACTCCGTACTAGTAGTGTATCAGCGACGTGTAGAATTGGGAAAATGATCACTTTTTTAGTTTCAAACTAAAATAGTTTTATTGGTATATTTGTTGTTATCAACAATTTTCATCACTAAATTTCAAACATTATATTGCTCTAGGTATATCTCATTAGCATATTCTCTCTTATCATCACTTTTGATCACTTTTTGTTTCATAAAATTTAAAGCATTATATTATTTTAGGTATATTGTTTCATAAGTTTCAAACGAAATATTGCTTTAGGTATCTGTATTGGGTAAATATCACATGTATATGATACATGATTATAACATGATGGAACGTTTAAAAGATAACTATCAAACACCTGAATGAAACTTAAGTTATACGTGGACAGAAACTTGCTTAAGGGTGAATGTAAAAACTGAATCTATATAAATGAAATTTACGAAATAGATCGATGTATTAAAATTGACAAATAGTCAGTCGAAGTTAACAAGAATACATATAACCAAATTGTTTTGGAATTTAATGAACTGAAAGCTTTATAATGGTTTTGTTTTGTTTGAACTGTGCCAAGAAATTTCACTGTCAAGAGGAATATGATGGACATGAGTGCATAGATGATACAGACATTAAAACGTGAGTTTGATGAAATCTTATTTTTCTAGAAGAGAGATTTAATCTATAATTAGATGATTGATTATGTAATGACTTTATTATTGTTTAATTAATTGAATATTAATTCACTACTATAATAATTGTAATTGAGTTTATACATAAAAATTAAAAATATTTGATATCTAATAAGATTTTTAAAAAACAAAACAAACAAAAAAAACATATTAAGAGTAAATAATTTATAATTTGTTTTCAGAAATGTTCCGGTTCAAGAACACAAAAGGGTAAAATATGATGAAGTAAAAAAAGAAAAGTATTGTGTACAGGAGAAAGTTTCTAAGAAAGACATCACCAGTTGTAAGAAGTGTGGTAAAAAGTTCACGTTGTATACAAATCGGAAACGTCATGAAAAAAAGTGCGAGAAATTCCGTGGAAGAGAGGATAGAACTACTCCTTCTAATTTACTTCAGTCTGTATTTACATGTACAGAATGTAAAAATGAGTTTCCTAATGCAACACAATTGATAGAACATCAGAATAAAACAAGACACGTACGCCCGGGGGGAAGTCGTGATTTTCAAGTTGAGGAGGAGTCGTGTAAATTACACTGTCGAACATGTAACAAACCCTTCGACTCGCATTATGAGTTGTATAATCATAGAGTGTTTGTACATCATCAATCCGACGTGAATTCTCAAAATTTTCAGAATATTCCATGGAATAGTTCGGAAATACCACCACCATGGGAAAAAGAAGACGGAAGTGTCAATAACGAATTAAAATTGACTTATGAACAACATAGACATTTAATTCTCAAACAAAAACAGACTGAATTAACAAACGAAATTAGATTCAATTTTCCTACATCTAACAACATAACACTTCAAGATCTAATTCAACAGTTGGAGGAAATTTATTCAAAACTTGATTTTACATTTAAAGTTAATATTTCTTTTGGAATAATTCTTGTAAATGTCGATACAAACAGATATCGTTATTTTGCACCTTATTACAATGAAACAGTGTTTGACCTTCCAATCGTTATAAGTAACCGAGAAGGGATTGACAATTTCGCAAATCAGTTAAATCAATTAGATATTTTAAGTCATGTTATGCGTCAAAGACCAGACACGAAATTCAAACCCGTAATGATTACAAATGTGTTGTATACAGTCTATCGTACTTCTTTCCCTTTAGGATGTGGTAAAAAATTACCCAGGTTTATTCATAGAAATAAATATATTATCCCATTCGATAGAAATCCAAACAATAAAAAGTTATATGATGATGACTTATGTATGTTTAGATGCATAGCATATCATCAATCTCGAAATATTTTCATTGAAAAATTAGCAAAACAATTACATTCTCGCTGGCTGTTGTATTGTAAAACTGAAAAACTACGTTCTACCAATATTTCTATCAATAATATGAGTCATGTTGAAGTTTGCTTTGATCTAAATATAAATATTTTTTCTCTAAATATTGACGAGAGTATTACTTCATTTTATAAATCAAGACAAAAACAAAATAACGGTAAAAATACAATGTATTTAAATGTTTATGAAAATCATTTAAGTTACATTACAAAATTAAAATCCTATATTCATAAATTCAAGTGTGATGATTGTCAAAAACTATTTCCTTTATCATGTAGATTAAATCAACACAAAAAGTCATGCAACAAGAAAAAGCAAAACTTAAACTTTCAAGGCGGGTATTTTAGACAACAAAAAACTATTTTTAAGAAATTGGAGGAATTAAATATTTCAGTTCCTGAAGAATTAAGAGTATTCCCATGGTTTTCTGTTTTTGATTTAGAGTCTATCTTGGTCCCAATCTCCACTTATTCGCACGAAAATATAAATCAAAGTAATTTAAAAAAGATAAGTTCACATGTTCCAATTTGTGTTTGTTTGTGTAGTAACGTTCCAGGATATAATAAAGAAAAATTTATTTTTAATGAAAATTTAGACGAGTTGATGAATGAAATGATTAAATATTTGTATGATATCTCTAACTGTATTGAAAAACTTGCACATGAACGCTGGCGATTTGTATTTGATGGTTTGACTCAATTAGAAGAAAAATGGGGTTTAAATGATATAAATGATTTAGCGAGGGGTGAAACAAATTACGTAACTGAAAATGAGATGGCTAATGATAATGATGATGATCATGATGATGATGATGAGGATTTTAGCTCTACGTCTCACGAAGCAATGGAAACTGAAGAATATGATCCACCATCTTCTGAGTTTTTGCATGCAATATCAAAAGAAAATGTTTATGTTAAATTTTTAAAAAACGTTAGTGAGACAAGTAAGATTAACTCAGTAGAATATAATAATTGGAATAATCATACGTGTGATGATGATGATGATGATGATGATAATAATAATGATGATTATGATGATGATAATGATGATAATAATCAATCATCTCACCAATTGAATACACAAATAAATGATGGTGATGATGATGATGATGATGATGATGATGATGATGATGATGATGATGATGAGTGCGGGGGTAAGGGTGTAGATAAATCTTTTCTTGAAGACAAATATTTAAAAATGAAACAACAAATGAGGAAAAATATCAAATATGTGCGAAACGAATTTGAAAAATACTGTACACAACTTCCGGTAATAGGTTTCAATTCCGGTAAATATGATTTAAATCTAATTAAATCAAAATTAGCTACTCATCTAAAATTACATTTGACTAAAGTCAATAAATTTATAGTGAAGAAAAATAATAATTATATTTGTATTAGTAATGACAAACTTAGATTTTTGGATTTGATGAATTATTTACCTCCTGGTACTTCATATGATTCATTTTTGGTAACGTTTAATGTATCTAATAGGAAGTTTTTTTTCCCGTATGAATACATAACCAATGCATCAAAACTTGATGAAACATCCCTTCCGTCAATTGAATGTTTTTATTCGAGCTTGAAAAGATGTAATGTTTTAGAAAACAAAATTCGAGTAAAGTACGAAAGACTTATACAACAAGAGCATAAAACTGATGAAGAAGCTCTTCAAATGCTTCAAATCGATACAATCCCTTTATCTAGTATTCAACAAAACTATGAATATTTAAAACAAGTTTGGGAAAAAAAGAAAATGAAAAATTTGCGAGACTTTCTCCAGTACTATGCCGAGTTAGACGTCGGCCCTATGGTTGAAGGTATTGAAACCTTTCAAAAATTCTTTTTTGACAAAAGTCTAGATGTATTTAAAGATTTTATATCTATCCCAGGGATTGCAAGAAAAATGCTTTATGATTGCGGTTTGAAATCCGGAGCCTCGTTTTCGTTACTTGACAAATATGATGAAGATTTATATCATACTTTCATGAATAATTTAACAGGGGGAGCTAGCATTATTTTCACCAGAAAGCATGTCGTTGGTGAGACGTTTATTCGTCAAGATTCGAGTCAAGTTTGTCGTTCAATTTACGGGTATGATGCTAACAGTTTGTATCTTTGGGCTCTCTGTCAAGATATGCCAGTAGGACGGTATGTTAGAAGAAAATCTGAGAACGGGTTTATGCCTATTACGAACAAACATATTGTTTTTTCAATGTATGATTGGATGGACTGGCTAATTTACTCCGAAAATAAAACAATACAACATAAAATGAATACTGGTAGGGAATTTAGAATAGGTCCGTTTTTGGTAGATGGAATTGATATTGAGAAAAAAGAGGTGTTTGAATTTTTAGGAGACTATTGGCATGGTCACCCTAATTTAAAATGTAAGAACGAGGAGCAACAGAAAGAAAGATATAATAAAACTATGGATAGAATATGTTTCATTGAATCTCAGGGTTACAAAGTCAATTTTATTTGGGAATGTGAATACAGAGAACGTTTAAAATCAAACTTAGAAATGAGAAATTTTGTTAATAAAAGAATGCCGGCTTTTTACAAAAACAACCCAAAAGATGTTACTAAAGAGGAAATAATCAAGGCTATAATAAATGACGAGTTATTCGGGTTTGTTGAATGTGATATAAAAGTCCCCGAGTCTTGGGATGAAAGCTTAATTAAACCAAACACCAATCTCAACCCTTACGAATATTTCAAAGAAATGAGTCCGATATTTTGCACTTCAGAAATTCCTTTCGAAAAAATAGGTAAACATATGCAAGATCACGCTGAAAACATGAAATTACCAAAAACCTCAAAACGACTTTTAGTCGGCGGAATGTCGGCGGAAAAAATTTTATTATTCACACCATTGTTAAAATGGTATATTCAACACGGGTTAATCATTTCTAATGTTTATCAGGTAATAGAATATAGCAGAATGAATTGCTTCAAACAATTTGGTCAACAAGTAACAACTAGCCGGCGGGAAGGCGATAAACAGTCTAAGTTGAAAATAATGGCTTTGTTAATGAAATTAATTGGAAATGCGGCTTTCGGTGGAACAATAATGAATAAAGAAAGACATCGAAATGTTAAATATCTTAAAGGTTTTCAACAATCTTGCATGGCAGTAAACAATCCTAGATTTATAAACTTAAATGAGATAGATAAAAATTATTTTGAGACGGAATTTTTAAAATCAAAGATCAAAATTAATCATCCAATTCAATTAGGTATTGCCATTTTAAATTATGCCAAAATCCATATGTTAGGTTTTTACTACGATTTTATGGATAAGTTTATAGAACGGAGAGACTTCGAATACATAGAAGTTGATACAGATTCTGCATATTTTGCGTTGTCTGGTGACAGTATTAAAGAGGTAATAAAACATAACATGAGATCAATATTTGAACGAAATTTGTATGAAAATTGTAATGATGATTTTCACCCTAATGTTGGAGAAGATGATGTATGGCTCACCCGAGAGTGTTGCTCTAACCATAAGAAATACGATAGTAGAGAAATGGGGATCATGAAAATTGAAATGGAAGCTAGACAAGACAAATCATTCATGATCGGTTTATGCTCCAAATCTTACGTGATTAAATCTTTCGAAAATTCCCAAATTAAATACAGTTTAAAAGGAATTAATAAATATTTTATAGACCCATCTAAAGAATTCCACGATGTTTTAACAAACAAAGCTCCTGTGCTTGCAAAAAACTCTGGTATCTCGGTTTTTGACAACTTACTTTATTCATATCAGCAAGATAAACGGGCATTTGTTTATTTTTATATAAAAAGAATGGTATGTGATGACGGAATACACACACTCCCGCTTGATATGGTTTTAAAACCTGTTAATAAAAAAACTATTTGATTATTTATCTCTGTGTATACAGAATAAGGTGCTACTATCCTCTCTATTTATCAATTTTTGTGCTTAAAACGAGAGAATGTATATTTGCGATAGCTCTAAACGCGTTTGCTAAAAAATCATGAGATCAAATAGATCACAAAATTGAATGATTTTGTATTAACCAATGTGGTCTTAATAGCGATACTTTACTGTATTTCCGATTCAACACAATCAAGTTTTATTTGTATATCTTTCCTTAATGAAATGAAAACAACGATAATCAACACTGAGAATAATCTTGTTATTTATTCAATAAAATTTAGCTTTGAGTTACATACAAATATTATTTCACATAAATCATATAAATATTTGAAAAACAAAATAAATGTTCACATTGTTGTTTTTCTTTGTATTGAAAATATATATACATAATCAATGATAATAAAACTGTTCACAGGTTTTATTGAAAAATGTATGTAGATATTAAATGATAATAAACATTTATTAATATGGTAACCATTTTATTTTGTTTTTTCTTTTCTTCCTGATAAAATCCGGTGGAGATCGTACGACTTGCAATGTTTCATCGTTTTTAATGTCTGGAAATGTTTCCACTGAATCACCTTCCTGTCGTAAAGATTCAATTTGTGTAAAATTTCTATCCACTGTTTCTGTTTGTGAAGATTTAGTCAACATTTCAGGGTTACGTCTGTCCATTACCGAGGCGAATTTATCTTTTGATACTAAAATCAATTCTTTCATTATTGATTTTACTTAGTCTGCACTGGTATCCACTGAAGCGAATTTTTGATAATATGAATAACCTCTTTACTCCTTTTACATAATAGCTTTCGTTTTGATGACAAAGGTGTTGTTTTTTTTACAATTTGTTTCCAGTTTGAATTGTATTTCTTCAAAGAATCTATTTCCTTCCGTGTGAGCTCGATTCTACCTCGCAATGTATTAAATATAACCCCCGAAATAGCTTTCGCTTGGGAGTGTGTAAGATTTCTTAAAACAGATTTGACTCTCTTGTGATCCAACTTACATAAATAATGAAGAAAAAGTGATTCTACTTTTAAAATATCCTTCATATTAAATATCCAAACTCGACGGAAGAAAGATTACACTTTCCTCGTTAGGAAATATTTTTGTTCGTAAACGGTACTCTTGATGAGACAAATTGTGAAGATCAACAACAAGATACCCCCAACGTTTACTAGTTGCAGAATGAAAAGCTTCTAAAAAGAATTTACTTTTATTCGGATAGATTTGTCTCGCAAAGAATTGATATTGTTGCAAATCTCTATGATTTCTTAACAGAATATAGTATTTTGTGTTTAAACTTATAGTTCTTGCTGATGGAAATTTAGGAAACAGATTATGAATTAGTAATATTACAGTAATTTTAGAATGGTGTGAATGAATTGTCCACAACTCTTCCATCTTTGGATTTGAATATATTTGACTCGCTAAATCATCTAAAACAATACATGTTTGTTTTTCACTGGCGTGACTTTTAATCTCATCTAATGAAGGAATGCCTTCAGTAAAACTTATATTTGGAATGGATTTCATCATTTCATCGTACACATGTTGCCAAGCAGAATAGTGATAATGTATTTTGACAAATTTGTTGGTAAACATTCCATCAGCTTGTTCTAATAGTCTTTTCACGAAAAGTGTTTTACCACTGCCTGAAGGTCCAACAATAGATATGGTACATGGGTTTTCGAATTTTATCAACGATTCTCTTTCATACCATGCCATTGTTTTTAATTCTAAAAAGGTATTAACTAGAAAAAGGTAATACTTTGATAACATTTATTATGTAAGATATTGATATATAATAATGATTAAAAATACAAATTATTCTAATTTACATTCAACAATCACATATATGCATTATTTAATAATATACACAATTGAAAGGAAATACATAAAGCTATTTGAATACGTTAAACTTCATCGTCACTTGAAATAATATATACACACAAGTAAAAAAAAACCAAAAATGGTTAAACTTTACAATCTCCAATCTGTAAAGTATTATAGTGTTTACTAATATTCATTTTAATTTTACTGATACACAATAATATCTCTTGAACTATTAATCTCGAATAATCCAAAACTGTCGGAATAAATTACACAGGTAACCGGAACAGGTAACGGTTTTGAGAAATTAGCAGTTATTCTCACAATTCCTTGCTTCACAAGAGAAAGAAATCCTCTTTCCTTAAATGTAGGTTCTAAATCAAAAGTGTATAACGCAAAGCCGTTTGCGAAGTCTTCCCAGTCCAACAAGTTCTCCTTGTCTGATAACCATTTACCAGTAGACTTACTCAACCAATGATAAGCTTCTGTACAGTCATTTCCTCTAGTTTGATCAAATTTCACTCTGATTGGATTTCCTAAAGCTGGAATATTATCTACTGTTACATTTATATCAGATAAATCAAATGTCTGAAAATTCCAAGGAGATTTATTAAAGCTGCCTGCCACAGACTGACCTTCAACAAAACCAATAACTAATCTGTTTGGTTTTGTTCCCATCCCAATAGCATCGATATTAAAACTAACCTGCCCTTGTGATATTGCTATCATTCGAATTTCAGATTTTGTGAACGGGTATTTTGCATTTGATTTCTCCAGAGCTAAACTTTGCGCGTAAATAACTGCCGGATTGATCTGAACCTTACATATATGCAACACCATTTCTTCAATTTTTATCTTGTAATTCGGAGTTAATGAATCTGACATAAGATAAAATTCTGGTTTTGAACGATAGAATTTTACATCCAGTGTTACATTATTTATAATGTATCTACTTAAATCAAATAAATCATGATTAATAGGTGCAATCATATGTACAGTTTTACTTTCACTGAAAAATTTAGAACGTGTTTTCAATCCTTCGTTGTGTCCAGCTTTTATGTCGTCATCATCTACAAAACGTGCAGTATCTTTATAAAACATCTGAGGAGCAAGCTTTGAACTAGAGCAATTACCATAATTAAGTAAAGTGTGAATCATCGATTTGTATGGATAATGCCCGGTAGATGAAGTCACGAATTTTCCTTGAATGGTAACATCCACTTGTTCAAATAGAGAGTGAGCCAGTAGATTAATAGGTCCACATAGTTCTGTATTTGTAAGTTTTGTATCATCAGAATGTATAATTTTTGCCTTGACACTCATAAAACTATTTCGAGTATCAATATATTCCAATCCATTTTGTCCTTTCACTGAGAATTGAATCGGTGAAGAATCCGTTATCTGACTGATGGGTTGAATTTGGTGATAATAAATTTTTTCTACGGCAGTCTGTGTGGGTTTTAAATCAAATAAAGATAATTCGCTTGGTAAAGCTTCGATGAAAAACTCGGGATTTAACGCAGCCATTTAAACAAAAATATTCTTCTCCTTGCTAGATCTAATTTTCTGCTTCTTCTTTTTTTCACCCCTTCTTTCTATCTTATGTCTGTTTTGTCCGTGTTGCTTCTTAGATTTCTCTTTAGTCTTTGATTTTCCCAACGTTTTCCTATTTCTTTTTAAAGCTTTCATTTTTGTTCTATTTATCTCGCTTTTTACCTGTTCTAGGGTTTGTTGACTTGGAGAAACTAATTCAATTTTACTGTCTTTTCTTGAACGTTCGATTTGCTTTACCTCTTCTTTTCTTTTTTCAATAGGAATAATGTATAAGTTACTAGTTTCACCATCAGAGAATAAGTTTGATTTCATTTCATTATCACTTGAAATAATCTTATCCGATTTCTTTTCGTTTCTTTGAAAAAACTCTATCCATTTTTCTGTATTAGGAATGTATAATTTTTTACTATCCATAATAACTCAGTGTTTCTATTTTAACTTTTGAAATGAAGCACTAACGTTATTGGGTATGATAAAAATTTTGCTAACGTTTTTTGTTCAGTTCTGATTTCAAAATCAATTTCACTAATGTCTGACCTAACAACTGGAATATAATAAAATGGAAAAAATGTGGTGTTTTCGTTTTTATGTACAACAACTCTCCTAAGTAAAGCAGATTTCTCTCCATCAACAATGGTTTCATCACATAGATTTGAGTAAATGAATAAACATACTTTTTCATTACTGGTTTGCTCATTTAATGTTATTTCTGCCAATGCAACTTGACAAGTTTTATCAAAATATAAACGTTGACCAAGTTTGCATTTGAATCTGTACGAAGTGTTATTCGGGTAATAATGACTATTCTGATCACTATTCACTATTATGTAAAACTTCATTTTCTTGTTTGAACAGTTTCAACATCAGACTGATTGATCCAAGTATTAAATTTTTCACCATACCCCTCGAATTTTACTAAATATTGAACGCTTCCAGCTCTTTTACGTCGACGTAATATTTTTTCTATAATATATAAGTCATTCGATTTTTTATCTATTTTCTGTAATTCTTGTTCATAAAAACTTGATAGCACACGCTCATTCATCAAATCTTCCACTTCATAAATTTTTATGTTGTCTTCAATTGTTCTCTTTGATATTTTGAACAACTCGGTAGTCCATTTCTGCAAATAGCCTCGTTGGAATGTTCGAGCTTTGTAAGATAATCTTACAAGATCTCCAAGTTTAAACTTAAATTTTGTATCGAGCTTATGGTTTATTTTGTTTTTATTTGTTTCTTTGTAATACATTTCGTTCCAAATAAAAGCTTCATTCGTTTTATTCACATCTTTGGGTGAAAATTTACCATTAACTAAAGACGAATGAGGAGTAGAATTATAGCTCATAACAATATCTTGTAATTTATCAATGAACTTGTATGATCTTTGTTTTTGAAACATACGAAATAATTTTGATTTAATTGTTTGAATAACGCGTTCGCAGACTGACACTTTGATATCTTCATTTTGAGTTGAAAAGTATCGAATGTGATTATTTCGTAAATATGAGAGAAAACTTCTATTTTGAAATTCAGTTCCTTTATCGAAATAAATTGTTTCTGGAGTCCTTCCTTGTTTCAAAATTTTTTTAAATCCTTGCAATACTTCATTCGCTGATTTTGATTTTAAGGGTTGTATGAAAAGAAACTTAGAAAACACATCAATAACGAAAAGAAGATATTTAACATTTTTATTAAATTTTGCAATATTAGAAGTTGTTGCTAGATCGAGTCCCCACTGACTATCAATACCGGATACAATCGTTCTCCTTCTTTTAAATTTTCTTTTGACTTGTTTATTAAGAGTATATTCATCTCTTGATGCTAGCCATTGTCTTATTCTGTTTAATCCTATTTGGAATTTTCCTTCTTTTTTCACAACTTGATATAGCTTTTTTGCACTCGTATAAGATCCTCCACGTGCTGGGGTGTTATATATTTCTTGTAAGTAAGAACTAATAGTCTCCGGAACTACCCCCATTTACAAAAGAAGTACAGAGCAAAACAGTTTCTTTCAAGTTACACAGTGTAATAAAAACTTGCTCTGAGATTGTTATTGATCTAGTACCAGATCTTATATTTACAACGGTTTTTCCGATTTTATTCCGAAAAACAGAAATTCGGTGATCATTTTCTAGTTGTAAATTAACTTTCCGATTTTCGTTTTGTTTTTGAGTAGAAATGAAAGTTATTTCCTCGTCCGCATTAAACATTTCTAAATGAGCTTGCGTCATTATTCTCGTTCTTGTATAAGTCTTTCAAAAATACCTTATGCCCATCAAAAATTATGTAGTCTTTGTTACAGTTTCTCCTCAAGAGATAAATCAATACTGCACATAAACAGACAATCCCTATACTTAATATCACTAATATGGAAACAATGACAAAATTTGAGCTTAAGTTCATCATCGACATTCTCATTGGGTAGAAGTTAATTTCGATCTATTATCTTCAAACCGTAAAATACAAATGAAATTTGATAAGTGAGCTAATGCATGCAAAAGGAATACAACAAACAAATGTTAAACTTTAATTTCATTCTCTTTTTGTCATAGAAAATGCAGTAAACAAGTTATACAGGCGTTACGCTCTATGTAAACTGATTCTGCACAACTAACACTCAGAACTTAAGAAAAATATCGGAAAACGGGTTCAAACACTCGTCCAATGTTATGGATTGAATAAAAGGAAATAAGCGGTGCATGGAATTTGATAGTCTGGATTACCCGCTCTTACTGTACTTACTCTTTTGTAATCATCGAGAACCAGACTAGGAGTATGAGTGCGCATGCTCATTCATTCAAGTAATTCTGGGGAGTTTATAACTCTGTTTTAACGAAAATGTTATTACTATACTTCTATCAATTTAATGAATTTTTTCCTTTAATTCGTATTACATCAATATTTTTTCGCTTTTAATAAAGTTCAAATAGATCTAGAATGTCTATAAATTCTCGGTGACTTAAAATTAAGTATTCGATATTTTAATTTTTCGTTTAAGTAAATTGTTTAATCACTCTATACGAACTGTGTAATAGCTGTAATGAGTCGAACGAAGATGTTTGAATTTGTATTACAAGTATTAGCATTTCCAAAAATGCTTGAAATCGCCGTTTAGCCGTGTATTACATCTTCTCACGCAAACTCATCACAACGGTTACGTCACGCGTTGCTACTTAACCACTGCCTTCACATGAATCACGTGACGTTACTAGTACCATGTGACGAATGTTTAAATTCAAACGGGCAATAACGGTATGCCTAAAATACGTTAGGCGTAATGTAGCAAAATATAATATTGAATTAACTGAAATATGGTTAATTTACAAGTATTGTGTAAGAAAAAAGATATCTTAAATAGAACTATATCATCATGAATCAGAATTGTTTAATTCATAAACAAATTATACCGGAAAGTGCACACGGTCGGGAATGAGCTGCTGTTCATGAGCTGGTCACCTTACCCTTCTTAATATGATGATATTTGCGTCAAATCTTCGGTGTTTATAATAAAAATATGGTATATGATACTTATTTATATAATATTTATTATATTAAATTACTAAAATAAGTATAATAATCCATTTTAAAACATTTACTTTGCGTAAAATTACGCTGTTCACTTCATTTTACACACTTATTGATTTAATAAAGGGAAATAACTGCTGCGGGGAGTTTGCTTCTCACACAGTATGCGCCAGTGTCTTAGGTCGTTTCACGTGAAGGTTATTTATAGAATTCCTGGAATATAGTGCGTTTGATTCATTGTGCAGAACTTGATACTGAATTTATAGACTCGTCCGAAAGTAGGGAAGTTAAGTTTACATTTTTTCTAACAAACACAAGTTTTAACAAGAAAAACGTAAAAAAATTAGTTCTGCTTTTTTCTGGTCTTATATTGCAACTTTCGTGTAATTGGTACGTGTTCACATATATTGATAGTATCATTTTCTGAAAGTACAAACAGGTAACCCGACAAAAAAAATGGCGGACGACGAGTCCATTCACGCACCCCTAATTTGACATGTCGACGGCCATTTAATCGTCATGTGACCTTAAATGCATCGTTTTGATTGGCTTAGGGCAACCGGTGTCGCCTACAAAATACTCAAATCTTGATGATTGTCTATATCGCCGGTCAGGACGGGCGATAATAACTATTCGTTGTCATAGGATCTGTGGGTTCTATAGAAATAAACCAACACCAATGCGTGTTAACTGGCAGTAGGGCATTAACTTGTCGATATACGCGGGAAGATAGTTATGAGACCGATCGGTTGATGGATACATTACATATCATTGTGTTCAATGAGTTTGACCATGGAAGTATTGTAATTTCTACTGAACATATCCCGAGTTTGGAAACATTACAGATACTCTAGTTGTTCTTTCTCCTAAATCCTACATTAATGTCAAAAACCCACTTGGTTCGTTATGATTTTATTACTATAATTATCCATGTATAATACAGTGTACTACTTCACAAGATCTATTCATTGTTGAAAATGAACGACTGACTTACGAATTATGACAGAAACAATAAAAAGAAAGACATAACAGTAAAGAATGTCTCAGTGAGCCTTTGTTGCAACGCTCTGTGTTGAGCAATGCTATTTCATTCCTCCTATCACATTAAGCGAATCTGATATTTGCAACTGAAATGAAAATTTTATTCACCATGAGTATTCTCCCTTTCATAGTTACGTATGTATAGTAACGATAGTTATTGTTTAACAAATGTTAATTTTGAATGATCCTGGCAAATTTTATTGACCATGAGTAGTCTACCTTCAGCAGTTAATGTGTGTATAGATTCTGTTTACCACAATAAACTTCGTGGGTAAAACAAAATGACTATGAGATATAATATATTTATTGCTAGAAGAAAAGAGTAAGGCTTTCTCTCTCTCTCTCTCTCTGTGAATAACTGACTCTTGTTAAGAAGAATAATCTCTCTCTCCCTCCCTCAGATATTGAATTTTCTTAACTTAAATACTTATAGTATTTCAAAAAGAGAGGAAAAAATCAACATTGTTATTCTTCAACTTCAGATGAAAATGCAAACTCAGTTAATCAATGATATTCTCTGAATATTGATATAAATTCTTAACAGTGAACAAAATTCATATCATTATTCAGAGTTCATCAATGAATATCAGACTTTGCATTTTCCTCTGATGTTATCATAGAAAACAAAAAGATGAAAATATTTTCATGATTTCTTATCTTTATTATTATGATTAAAGTACAATAAAAATTCATTCATTTTATTTTTGCATTCTGATTCTTCATAAGCTTCTTCTTCATGTGTCTATATTGTTTGAGCTTCCTACAATCACAAAAGAATAATAATATTTAATTAGCATAAAAACAATTTTCAATAAAAAAAAAAAAAAAACATTCTACAAAAAGAATTATTTTTGTTTTAATATTATTTTTATTAATAATTTCATTATCTTGAATAACATCATCATATTCAACAATGTCTTGATAATTATTTTTAATGTTATTAGAAGAATTAAATTACCTCCAACATGTCAATCAAGCCATTCATAAGTAGAGTGAAATGATTTGCATCAACATTAACTCCAACTCTCATTGGAGTCAGGTTCCCATTTATTCGACAGTACCTCCTTACATCAATCCTCATACCATTCCCACAAGTGTTAATGTTAAGATAGATCTGATCAGAAAGCTTGTAGCTCTTATTAATAGCTAGTGATCCATCACCAAATCTGAAAGACAAATCAAAATTGATTTTAATGAGAGAAGATGATTGTAATTGTTTCATCTTTTATTTTTCTACCCAAAATCTTATTTCAAACTAAATGTGAAATATTTAAGAACTGTTTCAATATTTTCTTTTTTCAATTTAATGATATTAAAAAAAAAACAAGTGTTAATTTAGTAATTATTTTACTCATATTTCTTTTAAATAACAAGCTTAAATTCATTCATCAAGTAAACTAAACTGAGAAAAAACAATTCCACCTTGCATTGCAAGTTTTATGTAGAATCTGGATTTATATTCAAATAAATATTTGAAGAAAATTATTTACCTTTCAATGATTTGACTAATTTCTCCCATTAGATCCACTATGTTTTGTATTATGTTAGTAGTTAAGCCTATTTTCTGCTGTCTCACTGATTTTTTTATGATGTATATGATCTTGTCTTCTAACAGAGCTTCATTCTCCAATATTAATGTTATGTTGTCGTTTATTGACAGTGTGTAAGACATTCTTAAAATATTAAAGAAGAAAATTTGGGTTATTTGCTTGGATAATTTGCTTTTAAATTTTTAACCAACTTGAGCTATTAAATGAAGATCTTAACAATAGAATAATTAATACAGGAGTTTTTTTCTAATAAAATTTCCAATTGATGTGAATTTAAATAACTACACCTTTGAATCAAAGTGTCTATACATAATGATTCAAGGTTATTAAAATTAAATGAGTGGGATTCTTTAAAGTTTCTTTGTAAAATTAATTCTTTCAAATATTCTTCCACATCAAATTGGTCTCATATTTGATCAATATTTTCAAATTCTGACTGCTGATTAATCAATTTTAAAATATTGGTAGAATAAACACATAAAAAGTTATGAACTTCTACTACAGATTTTCTCTTTAATGTTTTATAGATTTGTCTACAACAAAGATTAGACAGACTTTTGACTTGACACATTATATTTTCTAAAAAGATAAACAATACTAACAAGTCAATTGATATTAAATTTCTGTTCGAATTTTCAAAATTAATACTTATCTTCATTTTTGATACAAAAATATTATGAAAAAGTCAAATAAAACAAGACTTATAATAAAGCATAGATTAATTTTTAAACAAATAAATATATAATAATATATATATATAAAGAAAGTTGTACTTACATTTTCCAGATTTAGCCTAATATGATTAGTATTGATGAATACTGGATTCTGCTGAGCTTTTATAGTGATAATGATTGGGGTGATATAAAACCAGATTTATTTATCTATATTTCAATCATGAAAATTGTCTTTGTTTTTGCTGGAAGGTATTTGGTTTTTTTTTGTAACTTGTTTGCATGAATACATTCTGTTTAAAACTTCACACACAACTGCCTTATTTTCATATCATTTTCTAATTATAAATTAAGTAATAGATGAAATCATAGTGTATTAACATTCATACAAATAATAATAAAGAACACAACTATTTTGGTATCAGTAGACCAATCTTGTTTTCTTTTTTTTTGAAAGATAACAAGCAAACAAAAAGACAGAATAGTGTATTGACTAGTTTTTTATCACATAACTGCATCATTTTAGTTTTGTTTCATTACCTTAAGCATTTTTAAAATAAACTTTCACTCCATCGAGGTGACCAGATTTTTAATTTATATAAAATGTGTTTGTGATATTTATCAATATAATCATTTTCCCTGAAGCAAAAGGTAATGAGCTAACATAAAAGACAGAATAGTGTATTGACTAGTTTTTATCAAACCACTGCATCAGTTTAACTTTGTTTCATTACCTTAAGCATTTTCAAAATAAAACTGTTAAATTTTGACTTGTATCAGTTAATCATCTTTTTACCAATCCTTACATACACTTTTCAAAATTTTTATTTTCTGTAAGGTTTGAAAAACTTATGTAACAATATACCTAGAGTAATATAATTCTTTAAACTTTATGAAACAAAAAGTGATCAAAAGTGATGATAACAGAGAATATGCTAATGAGATATACCTAGAGCAATATAATGTTTGAAATTTAGTGATGAAAATTGTTGATAACAACAAATATACCAATAAAACTATTTTAGTTTGAAACTAAAAAAGTGATCATTTTCCCAATTGTACACGTCGCTGATACACTACTCGTACTGAGCTAGTAGGATAAAGTTTCTTGCTCAAGGAAACATCTGCTAGGTTTTGGAAGTGATTCGAACCTTCTGGCTTTCCAATGATTATCAGTCGAATGTCGTAACCTGGGTTGAAAATGTTCAAAAACGAACCAGTCAATTTAGATACGACCATTTATAAAGATAAGTCATAGACAAATGACAAAGTAATCTCCATTCTATATGTAGTTAACTGCACGAAATTCTTAATATTCTTCTTCCAAGTAAGGGTTGTCTGTAAAACATCAGCGAAGCTTAAACTTCTGGGGAAAGTTTCAAAGACATACAAGTTACGAATTTAATTTATTAAGTGGTTATCAGATTACCTAAAAAGATAAATTATATATATTCAAATTTTCTTATTTATTACTTATACTTCAATTTAACTTACAAAAAAGGCAATTCCTATCAAAGTGTTTTTCTGTCTAAATATAACGTTGTGAGTTTCGTACTACAGCACTTCACACTTAAATTGATCATCAATGCTGATTTTAGAAGGTTATACCTTCCTGTCAACTACTCTATATATAGGCAATGTGTGTTTTTAAAAATAGCGTGGACCTTTAACAACTTCCGTTTGATGCTATAACCAAGGAAAAAGCATTGGCAACAGAGTATAATGTAGCATACATGTAGCATAGCATAGCACTGCTTAGTACAGCATAGCAAAGCATAGAAGTGCATAGCAAAGTATAGCATTGCATAGCATAGTACAGCATACTTTTGCATAGCAAAGCAAAGTAGCGCATAGTACAGCATCACATAGTATAGCAAAGCAAAACATAGTATAGCATAGCATAGCAGAGCATAGCATAGCAATGCATAGCACAGCATAGCACAGCATAGTATTGCATAACACAGCATAGCAAAGCATAGCACAGCATAGTAGTGCATAGCACAGCATAGCAAAGCATAGCACAGCATAGTATTGTATAGCACAGCATAGTATGGCATATTTTAATGAGTAAAAATTTTACGATTTAAAGCTAGCTCTACATTTTACATAAAATAATATATAGACTCGAAACCATGCCAGTCCTTATCTGTAAGACCTATAGAAGGAAAGTACATCATTAGTATCTGAAACATTATTTAGTGCCGGTATATTTATAATGAGTTTAGTATACAAATAAGCCATAATGTATTGTATAGAACCTGAACAACTCACGTATATTACATAGGACAAAAATGACTTCAAATCATCCACATTTATAGTCAAAGCAACCATCCACATATCCCTAGCAACAACCCATAGGTGCATAACAGCTACTCTCATGCCCAAAACCTTCCGTCTTCTAGTCCATATTGTCTACTCTTCCGTTCATAGCAACCACTTTCAGGTCCATAGCAACCTGTAAATCAGTAAAGTTTCATGTAGTTATTCATTGCCCAAGTATTTATCTATTTCAATGTCATTAGTTATGTCAATTAAGTGAAACTGATTATATTGTTAAATTATATTCTACTGTCAGTGGCACATACATTGACTCCACTGATTTAAATACTTGATATTTGTTCTATAACCTGTATACATAAATACTGGCGTATTTTCTTGTGGATCATTTGTACTGAAGTATTCTAGTGCATACATGTATTTATGTATTTAAATCAGAGGGTTACATGTAATGCATGTGCTACTGACGGTTGAATAAAATTTAACTGCATTTGTCTAATTTTAATCTTCAATAATTCTAAATGCCATGACTATTTGCTAGCAATTCATGGGTTATGTTCATAACAACACAATCAAAATTGGTCAAAATGTACAAATAAGTCTGCATGGTACAAGAACACAATAAAATCATTGAAAGTATGAGTATATTATACTCAGTCTGATAGATTATGTTTGGTTGTTAATATAAAAGGTGTTTTTTTTTGTTGGATTTTTTACATTATTGTCATACATGTACATGTATATATCATAAGTCATATCACAATACACTATCAACCAACAACCTTTTCTGGAAGGCTTAATCTTTGGATACAGCTGTTAACCAGTTACTAGACCCATAACACTGTCCAGCGGGGGGGGGGGTTTCAGGGAATGGTCAGTTATGGTCAGGAAAAAGCACATACTTATGTATGTCACATTGAGAAAACCAGACAGTCTTGTCAGTACCTGCACAATGAAGTATTCTAAACTTCTACTGTATTATCTGAAACTGAAAAAAGCTTCACATGTTATTATTCCATGATCAAATGACACATATAAAGCTGTAATTTAAATATTTTTTTTCTCTTTTTAAGAAAGTAAGCGGTTGCTTAGTAAGTGAAAGTTTATGGAAGAGAAGTATTTTTTCAATTTTAAGTTAAACTGTCAGTGGCGCTAACATTGACCTGCTGATTTTAACAGAACAGGTGTTTTATTATAGATTGTGGGACTTAATGGTACATCAGATTACAAAAGATTCATATCAAAATATAATACGAATCTATGATGAGACAAATTAATAAAGGAAAAGAACAATGCATGCATGTGTATATATGGGTTGCCTGTTGTAGTAACTCACTCTTTTGCGGGGTCTCATACTTATTATTATAGGGCTTGCTATCAATAGACATAGTTTTCCATACCTAATTAAGGGTATGATTGGACAGATATAAGGTATTAACATCAGCTGAGTTAATGTATGAGTGAATAAGAGGTGAATGAAATAAAACAATAGAAGTGAGTACTAAGAAAGTTGGTAATAAACCAGAGCAAGGTTATATAGTGTATCAGCTACATATACAATATATCAGAACAGGGTCATTGTGTATCAGCCACATATACAATATACCAGAGCAAGGTCATTGTGTATCAGCTACATATACAATATATTAGAACAGGGTCATTGTGTATCAGCCACATATACAATATACATGAGCAAGGTCATTGTGTATCTGCAACATATATAATATACCAGAGCAAGGTCATTGTGTATCAGCTACTTATACAATATGCCAGAGCAAGGTCATTATGTATCAGCTACATATACAATATACCAGAGCATGGGCATTGTGTTTCAGCTACATATACAATATACCATAGCAAGGTCATTGTGTATCAGCTACAAATACAATATACCAGAGCATGGGCATTGTGTATCAGCTACATATACAATATACCAGAGCAAGGTCATTGTGTATCTGCTACATATACAATATAACAGAACAAGGTCATTGTGTATCAGCTACATATACAATATACATGAGCAAGGTCATTGTGTATCTGCTACATATACAATATAACAGAGTAAGGTCATTGTGTATCTGCTACATATACAATATAACAGAACAAGGTCATTGTGTATCAGCTACATATACAATATATCAGAGCAATGTCATTGTGTATCAGCTACATATACAATATACCATAGCAAGGTCATTGTGTATCAGCTACAAATACAATATACCAGAGCATGGGCATTGTGTATCAGCTACATATACAATATACCAGAGCAAGGTCATTGTGTAACTGCTACATATATAATATAATAGAGCAAGATCATTGTGTATCAGCTACATATATAATATACCAGAGCAAGGTCATAGTGTATCTGCTACATATACAGTAAACCAGAGCAAGGTCATTGTGTATCAGCTACATATACAGTAAACCAGAGCAAGGTCATTGTGTATCAGCTACATATACAGTAAACCAGAGCAAGGTCATTGTGTATCAGCTACACAATTGATATTTATATATAGAGACTTTTTACAATAATTTCAGCAGCTGTCTAATTATACAAATTAGATATATGTTATGCTTCTAACATTTGGAAAATAAGACAGGATGTTTTGGCAAAGCAATACAATGTACGACATTTAACATGATACATTGTACATGTTGCAACACATTGTAGCAGAGGTATAATACAGCGCATGTACTGCCTTGCCTTTAAGCAAACACTTATTGTGGTAAAGAGTATACTTACAGCTAGTGGGTCATGTGTTTGAGTTCGGACCATGGATTTTAATTGGGTTACAACAGTAAACATGTACATGGCATTAATCCTGAGACAATTCTGTTGAACTCAAGACATCTTATTGAGATGAAATCATGAACGAATTAATTAAGGGTGAAAATCAATTTTTGACATATTATAAACAACTATATTAAATGTTAGCCTTTCTATGGTACATGTATATATAGTGACATGACCTTTAGAATGTAAATCAATGTTTGTTTTCAGTCAATATATTGCAGCAGTCCAACTAGTAAAGGTTTAAATAAGGCATAAAGTAACTGCTACAGTGGTTTATTATCATTCAACCATATGTCTGGAAAGGATAGGTGAAAAACAAATATTGCTTACCAATTAGTTGTTGATGAAGTTCATGTGATTATCTATTCACTGAAAAAAGTTTTTATCGGCCTCAACAAGGGAGACCACTTTTGAGACTTTATGCTACAAGTTAGGCATTGCATCTTAATATTAATTACTGGCATCAGAGAAAACCAACAATGCTTATTGTATGTAGGCGTGGAGGCAAATAATGATCGGTGATTGAAAATATCTATTTACTTAATTTTTCTTTTCTTCTTTTTTCTTTTGGCTTACCCAAACAAAAAGCAAACTATGTTTTCTTATTAGTTATGAACTTTAACCTAATTAATGTCATGGAAGATTGGATTGCATTTTCAGAACTGTCAACACTTTATACATCTTCTCACTGGGACTTGAACCCAGACTACATTTCCATTACTGAAAATGTGTGCTACATTACACTATGAGAAGGGAATGTTTTGTGCTAACTTAAAGTCTGATTATACAAATCTACCAGTCTCAAAATAGGAGGTCCTTAAGTATTCTCTATCTTGAAATAATGAAACTATCATATTAGGGTTTTTGAAAGCTATTGTTGCGAGCTTTGTGTATTGCCATTTCATGAAGGAATGATAGTTTAGTTTTGTAAGTACTTCCAAATATGAATTAAGTATAAACAGTAGGCTGATAATGGACATCAGCCTCTCTGCCGAGAGGATACATAACACTTAAAATAGCTATTGTGGTCACTCCTTGTTTATCCAGACTTGTGACTGGCTTACATGATGTGAATAGTTCTTGTACAAACTATTACAGAGCATGTAAGGTCAAGTTACCCACGTGCTAGTCCTAAAGTCAATGCAACCCCGGGTGGGTGAGTCGAACCGTGATTTCACGGGTCAAGCTCTTAAGCTGCACCGGTTTGGCAAATGCACAGATACACTACACATAGCGCCAACAACACTATGTACAATGCAGCTGTAATGCAGTACCTGTCTGTGGTTTGCGGGCAACAAATTCACAGACCTCCATAGAGAGCGCTGCGACCATTTCCGGAACCCGTGGTCTGATCTCAATACAGAGTGGTATGCATGTTAACAAATGTCAAACGGACTAAGAGACGGATTATATATTATATAGATCATCTCATCAGTGTTGTGACAGTGGTATGTGGAACATCTCATCTAGTGGTATGTGGGTCATTTCATCTATGTTGCGACAGTGGTATGTAGGTCATCTCATCATAGTTATGTAGGTCATCTCATCCAACCAATGTAGAAGACACTGTTACACTGAAGTAGAAGAAAAGAAAAATTATGAAGTGTTTCAAAACGTGAATGTTGAAGAAAGTATCACAATTCTTTTTTTAATATCATAGTAATCAACATTTTTATAAGGATATGAACTGAAGTTCTTGAGGTACTTATAATTTCAAAGGGGCTGATAACTGCAATCAGGCCCTCTCTGCCCGTATTAACATCCCTAATGCTTACAAAATATAACTTTCAACATGTTTGGATACATCCTGGAATATTAAGATATCATTTTCATAATTACTCTACTTTCCCTATGTATATAAATTATGACCACAAATGACCAGTGTTGGACAGTTAAATCCAGTATTGACCTCCGAGGCAATGCAGTCAATACTCAAATGACAGGTCAATATGCCAACCATGAAAAAATAAGGAACGAAAGTCATACTTTAAAATTTGATTTGCTGTGAATATGCATGAGGCCCAATAAACTTATTAATAGTCACTAAAAAAATTAACCTTAAACTTAAACACTAAATTGATACATACCACTACAGTTCCTTCCATAAGATTATCTTATCAGATGAGTCATGACCTCATTTTGTTTATGTTGGAGACACTGTCACACTGAAATAAAGTGATTAGAGTAATTATGACAGAGTTTGAAATGCGAATGTTTCTATTTTTAGTAATATTATTTTGTACTAGGGTATCCAATTTTTTTATGGGGGTTTACTCTCAGAGCATAATTTATTCAATGGGCCGATAACAGTCATCATGTCTTTTACTGGCTGGTTTAAACATTCCATATAATAAATAATCTTCAAAATGTTTAGATACATTCTTAAATATTCTTAAATAAGAATTCATTTTTTTAAATCTACTTTCCTTTTATATAAATAAGGGACAAAATTAATTCAATTTTTGTGTTAGGATTAACGCAATAGCAACACAATGTATTGGTTATTTCATGGCGGTTAGTCCACCTAACCACTGTTACTGGAAAAGGCTTGAGTGCTACCAACTTAGCTAGCTGGGCTGGCTATCAAATTAATACTTTAATACTTGCTTAGCTAAGAAAATAAAGTTCAATTAACTTAATGATAATCACACAAAAATGTTAAATTAAAACACTAAATTAATACATACACTGTAGTCAAGATGATCATTGAATCAATATTATTTAGAGGATCACATCTATGTAGGAGACACTGTCACACTGAAAGAAAGTTAGACAAATTATGAACACATTTTAGAAATGTGAATGTTTCCATATAAGTAATATAATTTCATTTTTGAAAATACAGTATAACCTCTGCAGAGAGGCCCTCTACAGAACAGATACTCTGCAAAAAAACAGCTCTCGGGCATTATTTATTCCATGGGCAGATAACTGCCATCAGTCACTCCTCTGCCAGGAATTAACATTTTGTATCAAAATAAATTATTAAGAATTCACTTTAATAATCCACTTTCCCTCCATATAAATAAGGAATGAAGTTAACATTTCAAAACTAGCATTTCTGTGCAAATGTATAAATTTAGTCCAATGAACCTAATTAAAAAGTTTATTTCAATCTCTATATTTATACATACACTGTCTGAGAGATGATTATAGCATCAATATTATGTAGAAGATCTCATCTCGTCTATGTAGGAAACACAGTCACACTGAAATATAAGAAAGAAAAAATTTGAAACAGTGTTAGAAATGTGAATGTTTCCATCATAAGAATTATAATTTTAAGTTTTAGATATACACTATTACCTCTGCAGAGGGACCCTTTACAGAACATTATTGGTAGGAGGGAGAATGGCTGTAGAAATAATTTCATGACCAAGCTCCACAAAAGTATGCCCCGCCCAGGAATCAAACCCACGACCCCTCGATCAGTAGACTTGCGAACTACTAACTGAGCTAGCCGGAATGAAGTAAATATTTAAAAACTAGCTTTGCTGTAAATTAATTAATTATGCCGAAAGTACTTACATTGTCTACCAGATGACCATTGCATCAATACTATGTAGATAACCATTTCTTGTCCATGTAGAAGACACTGTCACACTGAAATAGAAGAAAAGAAGAATTATATACAATTGTTAAAAGAGTGAATGTCTCAGAACATCTTAATTAAATAATGAAAGTACTCGTAGCAAGTTGGCCAATAACTCATTACCTGCAATCAAACACTCCTCTGCCTAGGGCTGTCATTGATAGAAAATTGTGAATGGATAAATCGAAAGGCAAGTACCGGTGATATATCTAGTCAAACAAGAGTGTAATAAGAGCCTTTATTACTTCAGTGTATATATACATTATATAATGGTCTCCTGATGTTATGCATGTTAAAAGTTGTTTCAAATGTAAAACAATCTGTATTTTCTTGTTTTTAGTATTTAACGGAAAACATTATGAAAACTCATAAATAAATGTTATACATTGTTAATTGTTACATGGACATTCTATATCAACAATTGGATTTATAAAAAGGGCAGTTTGAATATGTATTTCGGCTCACAACAAAAAGGCTATTTCAAGGTCAGGAAAATGTTTTCATTTCATTCTAAATGTCTATTTTGGTAAGTGTTTTATGTATTCCATGTTTCTTTCAATACACTTGATTCATCTCTTACAAAATATGTAAAGATTAACCGGAACTTATGGATATTTGTACTTAATTTACTTTCCCCACCCACTTTATTTTTATTGTCAATTACAACAATTGATGAACCCTTAAAACTCACTACATTATTACTTCCGGACCAAATTTACTATTGTATTAACGAATTGGTTTCATGAATATCGTTGTCGTCAAAATGCAAAAAAAAATAGAAGTTTTTTTAAGGATCGGAAAGCTACAAATTGTTATTGGCTATCAAATAAAAAAGATATTTCTAGCCTTAAAAACTTATTCCTTACAGCGCTCAGTGCTCAGTATATATTTCTTTTGGACATAACATAGATCTTAAACGAGATATTGGTTATGTACTCTACACTTGCACTTGAGTCCTCACATTCTTTAAAGTACACGCTCATATAATATTTTGTCAACAACACAATTAAAAATCGCTCCCGTATTAATCACCGTATACGAGTTATGACTAGATCTATACAACCATTATAATATGTATGCACATAGAACTATCTAGGGACGTACGCATTATAATAATAAGATATGGACTCTGCATGGTGCCAGTGGTTATATAGATCTTATTGATGAATTGGCCAGTTTTAAAGACTTTTCCTGCGACCAAACGATGCAAGCAGAAGTAAAATTGTTTTTCCTTTGCGAACATATTTACTAGAATAAACTATGAAAATAATTATTGAGATTTAAATTTGGTATAAATAGGAATTCAATTAATTCAGAGATTTTATGTTATATATAGAATAACGGATTAATTCAACTACAAAGGAAATTTTTGAGGGCAGTGTCAATGTTCCTATATAGGCCCCTATTGTAAATATAAATAAATGCAAACAACATTTCCAAGTACATATTTTTCCAAAAACAAAAGTATATATCATGAAAGACAGATATGTATACAATACTTGCCTTGTTGTGAATACATGTGAGATCCCAATGTATTTTCATTTATCTAGCTAGACATCCTGAACCCATTCTGTACTTGAACTTCATTTAATCACCCTGTAATAAACTCAAAAAGAAATATTTCCCCTGCAATCAAAATATTATTATACATAAGACAAGCGTAATAGCATATTAAAGTATTTATAACATAAATAATAAGAAACAATGAAAATAATTAAATAAGCTATTAAAATTTACATGAAAAATCGTAAGTGAATCATTGAATGTGCTAGGATTAGTTGAACGTGAATGTGATAGTGAGACAACAATTTAACATTAATAAACATGTTTTAGAACTAACAAGACAACAAAGCATGTACCAATGATCAATATATAAGACAATAATAAAATGTAAATAACAAAACCATTTAATTCAATTACACTGTCTTGTGAACCATTTATGTATAAGACTATGCAAGGCAGGGTCGTCTTAAGTCCCTGATGTATACTCGTATACACGCATACCCATGCTACATATATAAACCTATAAAATTACACTGTCTTGTGAACCATTATTGTATAATACCACTCACAAAATACAAATACACTGTCTTGTGAACCATAATTGTATAATATCACTTATAAAATACAAATACACTGTCTTGTGGACCATGTACAAAACTACCCATTTATACAACATAAATACATTTATCAATAGTTAATATGAAATCAAACATTAAAACTTAATAAACCTTTGTTAAAATTACACTGTCTTATGAACTACTTATGTTAAAGACTATGCAAGGCAGGGGCGTCTAAAACCCTGAGATATAAAAATTAATATATCCGCATACCCATTTAACACTTAAATATACTTAACGAAACTTCTAAGTACACCGATTTCAATGTTGTCAGAAATTTTCATTTTTCAACATTTATGTCCGATTGCTAATGGATACGTGTACAGGACTATACTGTCGTCTGCTTGCATGGTTTTCATGCTTCTTAATTGATGCAAAATTGGTTTTGTCGTGCATCTGCAGAAAAGCGGAAATGCGCACGTGCTTATCGTGCAAAAATTGCACGTTGTCAGTTTTAGTGAAAATCATTAGTGTGTCGATATGCGCAACGAAAAATCAAGAAATTGCTCTAATGTCGCTTCAAGAATGAGAAATTGTCGTAGGTCTTTTACCAGACGGTACGTCAACTGCAGAATAAAACTTCTAATTGCTAATTTTCTGTTCAATCAAAACAATCGGAAAATCTTCCCATATCAACGCATGCGCGACAAAAATGATTTTGCATTGATAAAGTAGCATGAAAACCATGAAAGCAAAGGTCAGTATGGTCCAAAACACATTTCCATCATCGATCAGACTTTAATGTTGAAAAATAAGACTTCCAACAATACTGAAATCGGAGTACTTAGAAGTTTCGTTAAGTATAGATGTCCTCATTTCAATGTGTAAAATTCACCTCTTGATACAAGTATTAATGGATGAGTGTCTCTGCCTGTCGAACGCCTTTCCATCTTTCTGTAAAAGATTAAAAAAAAATATTTTCCCTGAAAACAAAATAAACTGAAGTATATCATTAATGAATCATGTTAAACGTGTCTTGTCTTGAATTGTTGTAACACCCAATGTTCTTACAATTAACGTTTTAGACATCTTGAACCCATTCTGTACTTCGCTGCCAACTCCATACAGCTCCTCGAAAGGACAACCTCAGGCCGGCGTACATCCAGTTCCGAAGACAGCGGACTGTTCCGTTTAGAAGGTGGGGCTCAACTGTTTCTAACAATAATAATACATTGGATGAGTGTCTCTGCCGGTCTAACTCCTTTCCATCTTCCAGTAAAAGACTAAAAAAAATATTTTCCCTGCAAACAAAATAAACTCAAGTATATCATTAATTAATCATGTAAAACTTGTCTTGTCTTGGATTGTTGTAACACCCAATGTTCTTACAATTACCGTTTTAGACATCCTGAACCCATTCTGTACTTCGCTGCCAACTCCATACAGCTCCTCGAAGGGACACCCTCAGGCCGGCGTACATCCAGTTCCGAAGACAGCGGACTGTTCCGTATAGAAGGTGGGGATCAACTGTTTATATCAATAATAATACATTGGATGAGTGTCTCTGCAGGTCGAACTCCTTTCCATCTTTCTGTTATAGGCTCATAAAGAAATATTCTCCCTGCAAAAAAATAAACTCAAGTATATCATTAATAAATGTTGTATGATGTCCTCATTTCAATGTGTAAAATTCACCTCTTGATACAAGTATTAATGAATGAGTGCCTCTGCCTGTCGAGCGCCTTTCCACCTTCCGGTAAAAAAAACTAAAAAAGAAATATTTTCCCTGCAAACAAAATAAACTCAAGTATATCATTAATAATTCATGTATAACTTGTCTTGTCTTGAATTGTTGTAACACCCAATGTACTTACAATTACCGTTTTAGACACCCTGAACCCATTCTGTACTTCGCTGCCAACTCCATACAGCTCCTCGAAGGGACACCCTCAGGCCGGCGTACATCCAGTTCCGAAGACAGCGGACTGTTCCGTATAGAAGGTGGGGATCAACTGTTTCTATCAATAATAATACATCGAATGAGTGTCTGCAGGTCGAACTCCTTTCCATCTCTCTGCAATAAACTCAAAAAAAGAAATATTGTCCCTGCAAACAAAATAAACTCAAGTGTATTATTAATAAATGTTGTAAAACTTGTCTTGTCTTGTTGTAACACCCATTGTACTTAAATCTCCTTTTAAGAACACGACATAAAAACAACAAAAAGATATATAAATAATCCACAAGACAGTGTACACCCTTAAATCAATAAATGAGCATACCTTATATCTAAAATTAAATTCTTTCTACAGAACCCTTAAGTCATAAATAAATCCACATGTGGTATATAAATTCAAAAACCTTAAATTATAACAATAAAAATCATGTTTAAAATAAATATACTTTATAACAAAAAGGACATAAATGTGTTAGTGTTAGAAGAACTCAACAATAAAACATAAATAAAGAACCAACATGAAACAAGAAACAACAGAAACATACAAAAGTGATCCACAAGACAGTGTAACCTTCAATCAATTAATGAACACCTTAATATAATAGTATTACCTTAAATTAAATTGTTAATAAACCCTTAAGTCATAAATAAATACATGTGTGGTATATAAATACAAAACCCTTAAATTATAATCACAAAAATCATGTATAAAATAATTATACTAAATACAAACCAAAGAAAAATACATGAAAGTGTTAGTGTTAGTAGAAAACAACAATAAAACCTAAATAAAGAAACAACATGAAACAATAAAACATACATAGATGATCCACAAGACAGTGTAAGTCTTTGCAAGGCAGGGCTGACCAAATCCCTGATGTATAATAAAATACATGCAAACCCTCTAATAACATTACTATATAATCATATTCTTAGTATTTGTAAACTTAATTATGAAGATTAACCCTAAAATCATGAAAAAAATATATAACTTATAAGTACAAAACAAGTAAATCTGTGAGCTAATGCTCACTAGTGATACCCCCGCAAAAATCTAAAAATATGCGACAAACAGGAAGTAGATGAGCAAGGAGCATGAAATTGCTTTACATCACATGGGACTATGGGATGAAGCAATATGCAAAGTATTAGGCTGCTGCATGTTATAGTTGCTGAGAAAACTGCGACGGAAATTTTGTAACGGACGGACGGATGGACGGACGCACGGACAAGGGTAAAACAGTATACCCCCCTCTTCTTCGAAGCGGGGGTATAAAAAAAATATATATATAAGTGTACAAGTAGTAAATAAAGTCAAAACCCTTTCTTCATCAATTTATTTACCTGCTGTAAATAAAAAAAACCACATTAACATTTTTCATACATACAATTGTAATAGATAAAGACAAACACCTAATTCATTACTTGTTATACTTGAAGTACATAAAGACAAAACCCTAGTAAAGTATACATAAATGATCCACAAGACAGAGTCCCCAAAATTAACTGCTGAAAATTAAAAACAACATTAACATTATAAATATGTATATTTATTATAAATAAAACAAACTCCTAATAATTTATAGTACCTGAACTGAATAAAGACAAACCCCTAGTAAATTATACATAAATGTTCCACAAGACAGTGTCCCCATACAAAAAAAGTAACAGCTGAAAATAAAGATGAACATTAATATTATAAATTTATATCCTTTTGATAAATAAAGACAAACTCCTAAATTTATTACTTATTATACCTGAACTAAATATAGACAAAACTCTTCTAAATTATACATAAATGATTCACAAGACAGTGTACCCTTAAATCAATAAATGAACATAACATAATATAATATCTTAAATTAAAGTGTTAATACAAAATCCTTAAGACATAAATAAATCCACCTGTGGTATATAAATACAAAACGCTTAAATTATTACCATAAAAATCATGTATAAAATAAATATAACTATATAAAATGCAAAAGAAAAAGATATTAATGTGTTAGTGTTAGTAGAAAACAACAATGAAACCTAAATAAAGAAACAACATGAAACAACAAAAACATACATAATGATCCACAAGACAGTGTACCCTTAAATCTATAAATGAACTTCCCATATCATAATATTTTACATGTAATAAAACCCTAAAGTCATAAATACATCCACATGTGGTATATAAATACAAAAACCTTACTAACAATAAAAATTATGTTTAAAATAAATATACTTTATAGAAAAACAAAAGAAAAAGTACATTAATGTGTTAGTGTTAGAAGAACTATTTAATAAAACTTAAATGGAAAACCAACATAAAACAACAAAGCATACATAAATGATCCACAAGACAGCGTACCCTTCAATCAATAAATGAACATACCTTAATATAATACCTTAAATTAAATTGTTAATACAAAACCCTTAAGTCATAAATGAAAACACTTATGGTATATAAATACAAAACCCTTAAATTATTACCACAAATATACTAAAATGTAAAAAAACCACCCACTTGAAATAATAAATAAATAAGCACACAAATAGAAAATAAATACAGAACCCTAAATGATGAATACATTTACAAGTAGTAAATAATAAAAGACAAAACCCTAAAAATATAAATAAGTATACCCTAAGTCATAATATGTCCAGCATATTGATTTTGATCATCACCATTTCCCAATTAGACCCTCACTTTTTCTTCTTCTTTAAGTTTACAATTACATGTACTGAAATGTAAAAAAGAAACATCTACTGGAAATAATCAGCTCATCTTGTATTTTATTCAATATAAACAATCATTTTAGCACAACTAAAATAAACAAAATCTTTACTCCTAGTCATGGACCTTAGATAGACATGATACTAACAAGACTTGCTTTCCCCTTCAATACCTTAGGTTGAGATACATGAACCCGCGTGCAAGGCCCTTCCAGTGGTGCTGATATCACATGGGCTGAGAACGTGCCAAAGCCTGACCGGAAATATCCTGGAGGGTTTTTGGCATACATAATGTTCAAGTACCTTGCAGACTGGGTAACCCAAACAGCGCCAGCGGAATTTATAGGGGGTTGACAAGGAGAGGGTGGTCCGAGAGGCAGAAGGGAGCATGCATGAGAGGTGGGCGTTTATGAGAGGGCGAGGTTTAAAATGATGCCTCTCTGAGTTCTCTGAGAAAGTTGGTGGCATTTCCATGATTTCGCACAATCAGAAATGTGTAGTGTTGTACAGTGTATTGTACCAAAACAAAACCTTAATGCAAAATACCCAAGGATGGGTGGGCCTAATGGATGAGGATAGAAATGGTTTCAGTTCATGAACCCCAGTACATCCAACATAATCTATTGTCTAATGTACTAGGTCCATGAACTGAGATCCTTCCCTATATACCCGTGTTTTGCTGAAATGCAGAATTCTACCTGAATGCATTGATGTGAAATGTAGATTACACACTAAAACATACATATTATAAGTTCATTCCTAAACCTAAAACTTTTGAATAATATTTCAAAGAATTACAAAATAAATCCAATATAGACAAGACAATGTAAACAAGTAAATCTGTGAGCTAATGCTCACTAGTGATACCCCCGCAAAAATCTAAAAATATGCGACAAACAGGAAGTAGATGAGCAAGGAGCATGAAATCGCTTTACACCACATGGGACTATGGGATGAAGCAATATGCAAAGTATTAGGCTGCTGCATGTTATAGTTGCTGAGAAAACTGCGACGGAAATTTTGTAACGGACGGACGGACGCACGGACGGACAAGGGTAAAACAGTATACCCCCCTCTTCTTCGAAGCAGGGGTATAATTATGTTTTCAATATTATTACTTTTATTTCTCACAACCAACACAAGATTATAATGTTATAAGGATACCAGTATGATTATAATTTGTAGAATAATTAATAGATCTTGTTTCACTTGTTTTTTAGCTTCATAATTAGCTCCAATAACTTAGCACAACATTCGACGTTCGATATTCGATATTCAATATCGAATATCGAACCAGTTCGACGTTCGACATTTGCATAATGTGCCAATATCGAACAGAAGTTGAATATCGAACCAGCTCGACGTTCGACATTCATTAATAATAGTCCGAATGTAGTTCTGAGGTTGAATATCGAACCAGCTCGACGTTCGACATTCATTAATAATACTAATGCGAATGTAGTTCTGAGGTTGAATATCGAACCAGTTCGACGTTCGACATTCATTATTAATAGTCCGAATGTAGTTTTGAGGTTGAATATCGAACCAGTTCGACGTTCGACATTCATTAATAATAGTCCGAATGTAGTTATAAGGTTGAATATCGAACCAGTTCGACGTTCGACATTCATTAATAATAGTCCGAATGCAGTTCTAAAGTTGAATATCGAACCAGTTCGACGTTCGACATTCATTAATGATAATGATGCGAATGTAGTTCTGAGATTGAATATCGAACCAGCTCGACGTTCGACATTCATAAAAGATAGTCCGAATGTAGTTTTGAGTTTGAATATCGAACCAGCTCGACGTTCGACATTCATTAATAATAGTCCGAATGTAGTTCTGAGGTTGAATATCGAACCAGCTCGACGTTCGACATTCAATTATTATAGTCCGAATGTAGTTCTGAAGTTTAATATCGAACCAGTTCGACGTTCGACATTCATTAATAATAGTCCGAATGTAGTTCTGAGGTTGAATATCGAACCAGCTCGACGTTCGACATTCATTAATAAAAGTCTGAATGTAGTTCTGAAGTTGAATATCGAACCAGCTCGACGTTCGACATTCATTAATAATAGTCCGAATGTAGTTTTGATGTTGAATATCGAACCAGTTCGACGTTCGACATTCATTAATAATAGCCCGAATGTAGTTTTGTGGTTGAATATCGAACCAGCTCGACGTTCGACATTCATTAATAATAGTCCGAATGTAGTTCTGAGGTTGAATATCGAACCAGCTCGACGTTCGACATTCATTAATAATAGTCCGAATGTAGTTCTGAGGTTGAATATCGAACTTGCTCGACGTTCGACATTCATTAATAATAGTCCGAATGTAGTTCTGAGGTTGAATATCGAACCAGTTCGACGTTCGATATTCATTAATAATAGTCCGAATGTAGTTTTGAGGTTGAATATCGAACCAGCTCGACGTTCGACATTCATTAATAATAGTCCAAATGTAGTTCTAAGGTTGAATATCGAACCAGCTCGACGTTCGACATTCATTAATAATACTAATGCGAATGTAGTTCTGAGGTTGAATATCGAACCAGTTCGACGTTCGACATTCATTAATAATAGTCCGAATGTAGTTTTGAGGTTTAATATCGAACCAGTTCGACGTTCGACATTCATTAATAATAGTCCGAATGTAGTTCTAAGGTTGAATATCGAACCAGCTCGACGTTCGACATTCATTAATAATAGTCCGAATGTAGTTCTAAGGTTGAATATCGAACCAGTTCGACGTTCGACATTCATTAATGATTTTGATGCGAATGTAGTTCTGAGATTGAATATCGACCCAGCTCGACGTTCGACATTCATTAATAATAGTCCGAATGTAGATCTGAGGTTGAATATCGAACCAACTCGACGTTCGACATTCATTAATAATAGTCCGAATGTAGTTCTGTGGTTGAATATCGAAGCAGTCTGACGTTCGGACGACTTGTTTCAGCGGGGATACCTCGATTGGGCCCTTGGCCGCGCTTGAATCAGTGGAGCACGGCCTGTTTCTGCGGGGAAAACCTCGGCTTGGCCCTGGGCGGCGCTGGAATCAGCGGCATGCGGCTTGGATCAGCGGGGGAACCTCGGCTGACACTCGGACGGGGCTTCAGCTGGCTCTGTGGGCTCTGTGGGCCTTCTACCGGGGTCTACGCGGCCTGCCGCTAATACCTGCCTGGTTGGCTTGATTTTAGCGGAGGCAAGCAAGGGACACCGGGGTTTACCTCGGCTGCAAGCCAGGCGCGCTTGTATAAGCGGTGGACGGATTGATTCGGCGGGGAAACATCGGCTGGGCCCTTGATCGCACTTGAATCAGCGGAGCACGGCTTGTTTAAGCGGGGAAAGCCCGGCTAGACCTTCGGCCGCGCTTGAATCAGCGGCGGACGGCTTGTTTCAGCGGGGAAACCTCGGCTGGACCCTTGGCCGCGCTTGAATCAGCGGAGCACGGCCTGTTTCAGCGGGGAAACCTCGGCTGGGCCCAGGGCGGCGCTGGAATCAGCGGCAGGCGGCTTGGATCAGCGGGGAATCTCGGCTGGGCTCTGCTCGACGTTGATGCGAATGTAGTTCTGAAGTTGAATATCGAACCAGCTCGACGTTCGACATTCATTAATAATAGTCCGAATGTAGTTCTGAGGTTGAATATCGAACCAGCTCGACGTTCGACATTCATTATTAATACTAATGCGAATGTAGTTCTGAGGTTGAATATCGAACCAGTTCGACGTTCGACATTCATTAATAATAGTCCGAATGTAGTTCTGAAGTTGAATATCGAACCAGTTCGACGTTCGACATTCATTAATAATAGTAAGAATGTAGTTCTAAGGTTGAATATCGAACCAGTTCGACGTTCGACATTCATTAATGATAATGATGCGAATGTAGTTCTGAGATTGAATATCGAACCAGCTCGACGTTCGACATTCATAAAAGATAGTCCGAATGTAGTTTTGAGTTTGAATATCGAACCAGCTCGACGTTCGACATTCATTAATAATAGTCTGAATGAAGTTCTGAGGTTGAATATCGAACCAGCTCGACGTTCGACATTCATTTATTATAGTCCGAATGTAGTTCTGAAGTTTAATATCGAACCACTTCGACGTTCGACATTCATTAATAATAGTCCGAATGTAGTTCTGAGGTTGAATATCGAACCAGCTCGACGTTCTACATTCATTAATAATAGTCCGAATGTAGTTCTGAAGTTGAATATCGAACCAGCTCGACGTTCGACATTCATTGATAATAGTCCGAATGTAGTTCTGAGGCTGAATATCGACCCAGTTCGACGTTCGACATTCATTAATGATAATGATGCGAATGTAGTTCGAGATTGAATATCGAACCAGCTCGACGTTCGACATTCATAAAAGAGAGTCCGAATGTAGTTCTGAGGTTGAATATCGAACCAGTTCGACGTTCGACATTCATTAATAATAGTCCGAATGTAGTTCTGAGGTTGAATATCGAACCAGCTCGACGTTCGACATTCATTAATAAAAGTCTGAATGTAGTTCTGAAGTTGAATATCGAACCAGCTCGACGTTCGACATTCATTAATAATGGTCTGAATGTAGTTCTGATGTTGAATATCGAACCAGTTCGACGTTCGACATTCAAAAAAAATAGTCCGAATGTAGTTTTGAGGTTGAATATCGAACTAGCTCGACGTTCGACATTCATTAATAATAGTCCGAATGTAGTTCTAAGGTTGAATATCGAACCAGTTCGACGTTCGACATTCATTAATAATAGTCCGAATGTAGTTCTAAGGTTGAATATCGAACCAGTTCGACGTTCGACATTCATTCATGATAATAATGCGAATGCAGTTCTGAGGTTGAATATCGAACCAGTTCGACGTTCGACATTCATTAATAATAGTCCGAATGTAGTTCTGATGTTGAATATCGAACCAGCTCGACGTTCGATATTCATTGATAATAATCCGAATTTTGTTCTGCGGTTGAATATCGAACCAGCTCGACGTTCGACATTCATTAATAATAGTCAGAAAGTAGTTCTGAAGTTCAATATCGAACCAGCTTGATGTTCGACATTCATTAATTATAGTCCGAATATAGTTCTGAGGTTGAATATCGAACCAGTTCGACGTTCGACATTCATTAACAATAATGATGCGAAGCCTATACTGGGCACTAGGCCGCGCATGAATCAGCGGAGCACGGCTTGTTTCAGCGAGGAAACCTCGGCTGTGCCCTGGGCGGCGCTAGAATCAGCGGCAGGCGGCTTGGATAAGCGGGGGAACCTCGGCTGGGCACCCGGTCGGGGCTTCAGCGGGCTCTGCGGGCTTCTACCGGGGTCTACGCGGCCTGCCGATGATACGCTCCTGTCTGGCTTGATTTCAGCAGAGGCAAGCAAGGGACACCGGGGTTTACCTCGGCTGCAAGCCAGGCGCGCTTGAATCAGCGGCGGACGGCTTGATTTGGCGGGGAAACATCGGCTGGGGCCTTGGTCACGCTTGACTCAGCGGAGCACGGCTTGTTTCAGCGGGGAAAGCCCGGCTGGGCATTCGGCCGCGCTTGAATCAGCGGCGGACGGCTTGTTTCAGCGTGGATACCTCGGCTGGATCCTTGGCCGCGCTTGAATCAGCGGAGCACGGCTTGTTTCAGCGGGGATAGCCCAGCTTGTCCCTTGGCAGCGCTTGAATCAGCGGCGGACGGCTTGGATCAGCGGGGAAACCTCGGCTGGGCCCTTGGCCGCGTTGAATCAGCGCCAGGCGCTCTTGAATCCGCGGCGGACGGCTTATTCCAGCGGGGAAACCTCGGATGGGCCCTTGGCCGTGCTTAAATCAAAGGCAGGCGGCTTCGACCAGCGGGGAAACCTCGGCTGGGCACTCTGCCGGGGCTTTATCGGGCTCCGCGGGCCTTTAACGAGGGTATATGCGGCCAGCTACCGATATCGGTCTGGCGCGTTTGATTTCAGCGGAGGCAAGGACGGGACACCAGGGTTTACCTCGGCTGCAAGCCAGGGGCGCTTGAATCAGCATCAGACGGCTTGTTTCAGCGGGGAAACATCGGCTGGGCCCTTGGCCGCGCTTGAATCAGCGGAGCACGGCCTCTTTCAGCGGGTAAACCTCGGCTGGGCCCTTGGCCGCGCTTGAACCAGCGGCAGTCGGCTTGGATCAACGGGGGAACATCGGCTGGGTACTCGGCCGGGGCTTCATCGGGCTTTGCGGGTCCGTTACTGGGGTCTACGCGGATTGTCGCTGATATCGGCCTGGCTCGCTTGATTTAAGCGGGGTTAAGCACGGGACACCGAATATACCTCCTCTGTTGGTCGCAACCCGTTTCGGCGACTAAAAATGTGCAGTTAATTATTCATTGTTCTTTTATTTACACCATTGATGCACGATTGATGATCGCTCTCGTGCAGCACAGCGACGCTTCATATAAATAGGCTTTTTTCGGAACTCCAAATTATGGGTTTCGTGCACAGGCGGTACAAAATCGGAATAAATCCAATTGTTCTCTGTACATACTTTCATTGTAACGATAAAAGTTAGTTCGCCCGCCCGGCTAGCTCAGTCGGTAGCGAACAAGTCTTCTGATCGAGGTGTCGTGAGTTCGATTAATGGGAGGGGGATACTGTCGTGAAGCTTGGTCATGAAATAATTTCTATTGTCATTCTCCCTTCTACCACTGATTCAAAATCATGAACGGCAGTTGTCAGTCACTGACGGAAGTAGCGCCTAGTAACTGGTTAACAGCTAAATCCAGAGATTTAGGCTTTCCAGGAACGGTGAGTAGGTTGACTGACTGCCATGATATGACCTATACAATGTGTTGCTGCGGCGTTTAATCCAACAAAACAAACACGCAACTAACACAAAAAATTGTTTGTACCACAAGTATTGTTCGTTTTTTCTCAACTGTCAGAACATGAATAATTTCACGGTGAATGCGTTGATTAAAATCATTGTTGTAAAACATCCATGAGTTTCCGAAAGCGTGTATTATGATCAAGTTGTTTATGCCGTATGATATGTTTTAGTCGACATATTTTTAATAACAATTAGGCCGCCAGTACAAAAACAATGCATTCAGTCATCGTGAAATTATTCAAGCTTTGACAGTTGAGAAAAAACGGACAATAAAACCCCAAAAAATTGAATTCCGGATATAGTCTATTCATGTGATTGACTATATAATTTGTTAGCTAGATGTCTTAATATTGTGTCAACAAAAATATTAAAAACAAATATTGCATGAATAAAAGTACTTCGATCAAAAGAAATTAAGTCAACAACCAATGTGCTAAATATTGAAAAAAATACATACGTCTAATATTATTAACGAATGTCAAATATCGAGCTGGTTCGATATTGAACCTTAAAACTACATTCGGACTATCATGAATGAATGTCGAACGTCGAACTGGTTCGATATTCAACCTAAGAACTACATTCTCATTATTATTATTAATGAATGTCAAACGTCGAGCTGGTTCGATATTCAACTTCAGAACTACATTCGGACTATTATTAATGAATGTCGAACGTCGAGCTGGTTCGATATTCAACTTCAGAACTAAATTCGGACTATTATTAATGAATGTCGAACGTCGAGCTGGTTCGATATTCAATCTCAGAACTACAATCGGATTATTATTAATGAATGTCGAACGTCGAGCTGGTTCGATATTCAACTTCAGAACTACATTCGGACTATTATTAATGAATGTCGAACGTCGAGCTGGTTCGATATTCAACCTCAAAACTAGATTCGGACTATTATTAATGAATGTCGAACGTCGAGCTGGTTCGATATTCAACTTCAGAACTACATTCGGACCATTATTAATTAATGTCACATGTCGAGCTGGTTCGATATTCAACCTCAGAACTACATTCGGACTATTATTAATGAATGTCGAACGTCGAGCTGGTTCGATATTCAACTTCAGAACTACATTCGCATCAACGTCGAGCAGAGCCCAGCCGAGATTCCCCGCTGATCCAAGCCGCCTGCCGCTGATTCCAGCGCCGCCCAGGGCCCAGCCGAGGTTCCCCCGCTGAAACAGGCCGTGCTCCGCTGATTCAAGCGCGGCCAATGGTCCAGCCGAGGTTTCCCCGCTGAAACAAACCGTCCGCCGCTGATTCAAGCGCGGCCGAAGGTCTAGCCGGGCATTCCCCGCTGAAACAAGCCGTGCTCCGCTGATTCAAGTACGACCAAGGGCCCAGCCGATGTTTCCCCGCCGAATCAAGCCGTCCGCCGCTGATACAAGCGCGCCCGGCTTGCAGCCGAGGTAAACCCCGGTGTCCCTTGCTTGCCTCCGCTAAAATCAAGCCAACCAGGCAGGTATTAGCGGCAGGCCGCGTAGACCCCGGTAGAAGGCCCACAAAGCCAGCTGAAGCCCCGTCCGAGTGCCCAGCCGAGGTTCCCCCGCTGATCCAAGCCGCATGCCGCTGATTCGAGCGCCGCCCAGGCCCAAGCCGAGGTTTTCTCCGCAGAAACAGGCCGTGCTCCACTGATTCAAGCGCGGCCAAGGGCCCAATCGAGGTATCCCCGCTGAAACAAGTCGTCCGAACGTCGGACTGGTTCGATATTCAACCAGAGAACTACATTCAGACTATTTTTAATGAATGTCGAACGTCGAACTGGTTCGATATTCAATTTTAGAACTACATTCGCATCATTATTGCTAATGAATGTCGAACTTAGAGCTGGTTCGATATTCAACATCAGAACTACATTCGGACTATTATTAATGAATGTCGAACGTCGAGCTGGTTCGATATTCAACCTCAGAACTACATTCAGACTATTTTTAATGAATGTCGAACGTCGAACTGGTTCGATATTCAATTTTAGAACTACATTCGCATCATTATTGCTAATGAATGTCGAACTTAGAGCTGGTTCGATATTCAACATCAGATCTACATTCGGACTATTATTAATGAATGTCGAACGTCGAGCTGGTTCGATATTCAACCTCAGAGCTACATTCGGACTATTATTAATGAATGTCGAACGTCGAGCTGGTTCGATATTCAACCTCAGAGCTACATTCGGACTATTATTAATGAATGTCGAACGTCGATCTGGTTCGATAATCAATCTCAGAACTACATTCGCATCATTATCATTAATGAATGTCGAACGTCGAACTGGTTCGATATTCAACCTTAGAACTACATTCGCATTAGTATTATTAATGAATGTCGAACGTCGAGCTGGTTCGATATTCAACATCAGAACTACATTCAGACTTTTATTAATGAATGTCGAACGTCGAGCTGGTTCGATATTCAACCTCAGAACTACATTCGCATTAGTATTATTAATGAATGTCGAACGTCGAGCTGGTTCGATATTCAACATCAGAACTACATTCGGATTATTATTAATGAATGTCGAACGTCGAGCTGTTTCGATATTCAACTTCAGAACTACATTCAGACTTTTATTAATGAATGTCGAACGTCGAGCTGGTTCGATATTCAACCTCAGAACTACATACGGACTATTATTAATGAATGTCGAACGTCGAACTGGTTCGATATTTAACTCAGAACTACATTCGGACTATCTTTTATGAATGTCGAACGTCGAGCTGGTTCGATATTCAATCTCAGAACTACATTCGCATCATTATCATTAATGAATGTCGAACGTCGAACTGGTTCGATATTCAACCTTAGAACTACATTCGGACTATTATTAATGAATGTCGAACGTCGAACTGGTTCGATATTCAACCTCAAAACTACATTCGGACTATTATTAATGAATGTCGAACGTCGAACTGGTTCGATATTCAACCTCAGAACTACATTCGCATTAGTATTATTAATGAATGTCGAACGTCGAGCTGGTTCGATATTCAACTTCAGAACTACATTCGCATCAACGTTGAGCAGAGCCCAGCCGAGATTCCCCGCTGAAACAAGCCGTCCGCCGCTGATTCAAGCGCGACCGAAGGTCTAGCCGGGCTTTCCCCGCTTAAACAAGCCGTGCTCCGCTGATTCAAGTGCGATCAAGGGCCCAGTCGTTGTTTCCCCGCCGAATCAAGCCGTCCGCCGCTGATACAAGCGCGCCTGGCTTGCAGCCGAGGTAAACCCCGGTGTCCCTTGCTTGCCTCCGCTAAAATCAAGCCAACCAGGCAGGTATTAGCGGCAGGCCGCGTAGACCCCGGTAGAAGGCCCACAGAGCCCACAGAGCCAGCTGAAGCCCCGTCCGAGTGCCCAGCCGAGGTTCCCCCCGCTGATCCAAGCCGCATGCTGCTGATTCCAGCGCCGCCCAGGGCCAAGCCGAGGTTTTCCCCGCAGAAACAGGCCGTGCTCCACTGATTCAAGCGCGGCCAAGGGCCCAATCGAGGTATCCCCGCTGAAACAAGTCGTCCGAACGTCAGACTGCTTCGATATTCAACCACAGAACTACATTCGGACTATTATTAATGAATGTCGAACGTCGAACTGGTTCGATATTCAACCTCAAAACTACATTCGGACTATTATTAATGAATGTCGAACGTCGAACTGGTTCGATATTCAACCTCAGAACTACATTCGCATTAGTATTATTAATGAATGTCGAACGTCGAGCTGGTTCGATATTCAACCTTAGAACTACATTCGGACTATTATTAATGAATGTCGAACGTCGAGCTGGTTCGATATTCAACCTCAAAACTACCTTCGGACTATTATTAATGAATGTCGAACGTCGAACTGGTTCGATATTCAACCTCAGAACTACATTTGGACTATTATTAATGAATGTCGAACGTCGAGCTGGTTCGATATTCAACCTCAGAACTACATTCGGACTATTATTAATGAATGTCGAACGTCGAGCTGGTTCGATATTCAACCTCAGAACTACATTCGGACTATTATTAATGAATGTCGAACGTCGAGCTGGTTCGATATTCAACCACGAAACTACATTCGGGCTATTATTAATGAATGTCGAACGTCGAGCTGGTTCGATATTCAACCACAGAACTACATTCGGGCTATTATTAATGAATGTCGAACGTCGAGCTGGTTCGATATTCAACCACAGAACTACATTCGGGCTATTATTAATGAATGTCGAACGTCGAGCTGGTTCGATATTCAACCTCAGAACTACATTCGGGCTATTATGAATGAATGTCGAACGTCGATCTGGTTCGATATTGAACCACAGAACTACATTCGCATTATTGTTATTAATGAATGTCGAACGTCGAGCTGGTTCGATATTCAAACACAGAACTACATTCGGGCTATTATTAATGAATGTCGAACGTCGAGCTGGTTCGATATTTAACCTCAGAACTACATTCAGACTATTATTAATGAATGTCGAACGTCGAGCTGGTTCGATATTCAACCACAGAACGACATTCGCATTATTGTTATTAATGAATGTCGAACGTCGAGCTGGTTCGATATTCAACCTCAGTACTACATTCGGGCTATTATAAATGAATGTCGAACGTCGAACTGGTTCGATATTCCATTTCATTTCGATATTCGAATGTCGAACGTCGAGCTGGTTCGATATTCAATCTCAGTTCGATATTTGGATAATTTTGGCGAATGTCGAACGTCGAGCTGGTTCGATATTCAATTTCAGTTCGATATTCGCACATTATGCTAATGTCGAACGTCGAACTGGTTCGATGTTCGATATTGAATATCGAATATCGAACATCGAATGTTGTGCCAAGTTATTGGACCTTTCATAATTCATCTTTCATGTTAATTCCTACAGCCTAGCTTATTTATTAGGGTATATTTAATGCATATACAGCCCCAAAGATGGAATTTGACCTGGAAAATCAGTAGAAAGTCACAATAATTAAGCTCTAATTTTATAATAATGTTCACATTTCTTATTTCATTAAACTAGTATCCATTAAGCTTAACCTCTAAAATAAACTAATCAAAATTTGAATGTTAAAGGTTATATTTTTGTATTGAAACCATTTAAACCTCTATAGGGTAATTTCTATCAACACACAAAATCCAAAGTTTTAACAGAAAAGACAAAATAATATTCAATGACATAAAAATATCTCAGAAAGCATGTTAAGTTTTCATTTGCACCAATTCTCTAGACAATTTAATGCTTAATCAATACATACAAGAAATTGAGCTCATCAATATTTCATTTCACGAAACATTTAAACCCTATATAGATAGTGATAATTATCGCAATAGGACTTGTTTGGCGCGGCGCAAAGTCGGAAATTTAATATATACCTATTAAGAAAGTTGTATATTCTACGGTATCTATTAGTCTTCGATATTAATATAAAGCTCATCTTTAAATTGCCCCCATCAGTTAAGTGTTTGTTCAAAACCACATTTAAATTCCGGCTAAAAGTTGCAAAATGCAGCTTCATATGTAAGGATATACAAATCTAGCTAATATTATCATATAAACAACAGTGTTCAGCCATGATCTTAACTTATACATATACAAAATCTACCCAACAGTAGCTCATCAGGCCTATGTAACTTTAGCCTATTCATTTAAATAAATATTTGATTAATCATTTGGCTGTAAAATTAATAACTATAATGACCTTGATCGAAAGTCTATAGATTTTAGCAAAAACAATCAGTTCAAATTTCGCTGAGACTATGTTCATGTATATTATGTTTTTAAATACATAGAATCTCTTAGATCAGTTGAGCGATGGAAAAAAGACGACCTGGCATGTAATCTATATATTGAAGTTTTCACCTCGGTCGTATCATAATATCATAATCTGCTGTTGTTCTAGCTTGTAATAGACAAGGCTGATGTAGACACACAACCAGTTAAAGTAATCAGGTTCTGATAATTATATTCTCAGCAAAGCTGAATTGCTGATATTCATGTTTTTTAAAGATCTAATATTTTTATCAAGACACTAAACTTAATGTACCATCTATACCATATTAGAACAATAACCATATCAGTAAAAGCTAATTATAGAATGAAATTACTTATCGCAATCTTGTATATAAACCAAAACAAAAAAATATAAAACCTATTTCTGATCGAAATTTATCATTTTCATCAGAAAAACAAATCAGGAAAAAACACTTGTATCAAGTATAGAATCAAAGTATCCAAATCTATACTCAAAAGTATTCAAATTTTCAAAGTATCTGTAAATGTTCAAAAAATTTAAACTATGATGATATTTATCTCATAACTATATACCATTATATAATGCTTATTAATATCTAGAGTCATTCTAAGATGGCCCTTTATACATTCAATTGATTTCTCATTAAAAAAAGATATTTCTTCAATGGAAAAAAACACTGACTTAAATCATAAAAAAATATACTATATTATACAGCTGACCAAAAACTGTACAGAAAACATTGAATATACTGTAATAAATATAAAGGGAAGCCTAAGTTTGACTAAATTTAATATCTTTTAACAAAAATGTAAAAAAAAAACCAACTATTTTAATTGAAATCTGTTCAAGTAACTAGTGACTATATAATGTAGTAATTCTAGTACAGTATCAATAAAATAATCAACTAATAAAAGCCATCATTACCAATGCCATACACATGTTCATATTCATAAAAACCTCTATCTACAATACAAACCAAAGTAATCAATGTGCTTATGGTCAAGTGTAGTCCTACAGGAATAGTCATCATCATTAATTGAATGGTAGAGGGTGGTGCACCTAACCAGCTCTTTTAGAACCACCTTCAACAAGAAGGTAACAAATTGTCCTAATACAGTATTGATCTTACGCAAAGGTTATGACTTGCAGTGAGTCATGAACCATTAAAATTTATAGGAATCTTTTTAATGATATATCAGCACACACAATTTGATGTATAGAACAACATAACTTTCTTCATGTATTACAATAATAAAACCATAGAAATATGGATAATACATTTTTGTCAACTCTGAGATACAAGTATAATGTACAAAAGTACATATTACTAGTAAATTTAGTGAAAAATAGGATTTTTATTTGAATTTATAATTGTACACTATATATGTTACAAACATCTAAACACAGCCGACATCTTCCGATCTAGCTATCCCCCCAGAATTTACTGGGTCCTTCACTAGATTACTCGGATTTTCATTACAGTCCGATCTAGCTATCCCCCCAGAATTTACCGGGTCCTTCACTAGATTACTCGGATTTTCATTACAGTCCGATCTAGCTATCCCCCCAGAATTGACTGGGTCCTTCACTAGATTACTCAGATTGTTTTTTCTTTTCTCTTTTTAATGATCATTTTTTACATTTTATATACATGTACATTATTGTGGATCCATCTTTTTTTTTCTTTTTATATTCACTTGAATCCATTATTGTTTGTATATATTACATGTATTTGTTTTGTTTTTTATATCTATTCCATTGATCATTTTTCTTTGATTCATTTTATTTTGGAACATTTATATCAGCCATGATTAGAGCTTTTCACAAGTATAATGTAAAATTATAACATCTTTAAAAGAATATATACATTTACTATATTTCTAAGTATTTCAAACCAAACAAGGAAAAAACTAAGTTGACAATAGACAAAATATTATGTTGTTCAATACATTTAAAAAATATGCATGAGTATCATTAAATTTGATTCTATGAATTATATTAGAAGGTGAAGTGTAAGTTTTCACCAAACAATGGTGTGATTATAACTGATGTAGTGATTAAAATTTCAAATGCCATCAGTAAATAGTAACCTGGAAGGCGGGGGGGGGGTAAAAAGTGCACATAAAGTGTACTTAGAGCACAGAAAATAATATGACATATTTGGTACACTTTACCACTTAAGAGTGTACACAATTGAAGAGACCAATTATACAAACATACGCCACTTAGCCAGGCACAGCCTACTCAATTTGTATTGTAAATATTGGTAAAACAATTTTAGAACTAGAGTGATGGCATTGATTGTTTGACTTTGTAGCGCCACATTACATGTATTTATAAAACAATTACAAAAATATGAAAAAGTATAAGGTTCATATTATAGAGGGCTTACTGTATTTAAAGAAAGAAATAATACTTATATCACATAAACAATGAATCACAAAAACACTAGCATTGAATTATAAGTTAACCTACTTTGACAGTAAATCATGATTTTCATGGGATTACAGTACGAGGCACCCTTTGTTTTTACAGAGTCATCCAATGTTTTCTCTACAAGACTGGTCAGTCAGGACATAAATATAATATTCTCTATTTTCTTCAAGTAATATAGAGTATTCAATTTATCAAAAATTAAGCATTAGATCTGCTGTACACCATTTGAAATCCATGAGGTGCTCTTGTAAGTTTTATTATTTGCACCCTATACCAGTGCTTGTACTTACACGGACAGGTCACTAGCTCGATGATACTCTAGTTCATACATAACATATAAATTAGAATATCATGGAGCTAGCAATCTGGGCCGACAAGTAACACCAACATCTAAAGTTTCCAAGTGTACAGAACAATAGAAAAAGTCAATTACCTACATTATTAGAGAAATCACCAAAGTAAATGAACTTCAGTCTACAAAAGAGTTGAGTATAAAAAAGTTTCTACAAAAATGTAATATTTTATACTTGATACAAGGGAGATAACCTGAATTTAATTAACCATTCATTTAAGGGAATCAAGTATTGGTTATTGTGATAAAAATTAAGCATATAAACAATACTATAGCTAATGGACCCAGATTATAGAGTTAGGGTTTGTTACCTAGCAAACTTACTGACTAGTTTACCTTATGAGAGAATGAAAAAAATGTGAATTAGAAAAATAGATACTATAAGTGTCACAGTAGTCATTATATTTCAATTAAAATAGAAACAATTAACAAAATTTTAAATTTTATCAGCCTTTAGTTCCATGCAATGGGTTTAAGTCAGTGAGTCAAACCAGCCTTATCTAATACAAGCTAGATTCTTACAAGACAATGCAAAACCATTTACTAAAGACGGATTGAGTCCCTTTTAAGATTTTGAATCAACTCAACACTATCACACAAGCTGATGGCTGGGTCTAAAACTCAGTACAAGCTTGACTATTAATGAACACTGAGGCATGATCAATCTTTTATCAATCAAGTGGTCGAAACTATATATAATCTTTTGGCTCCTCGCTGTTATTAGTTTGATGCTTGAAAAGAATATTTCTAAATAAAATATGTGGAATCTGAAATTTTGATTTTTGACATTTTAGCTAGAGAATGATGCTTTTAAAAACAGAAATAGAGAAAAAAAACCAAATTAAAACATAATTAATTAAAATAAAAGTGAATGTCTTAATATGGAAAAAAACCTATGAACTTCTCATAAGATATAATATCGCTATCTTATAGATGAGGGATCAATAACCATTGTCCACTGCACCACCATATTATATCTGATGAGCTTAATTAACCTTAACTGACGTTTGATTCTACATATAACTATTACATCAAATGAATTGATGAACTAGGAAAAAAACTTTGAACTTCCCAAAAGATATAATATCGCTATCTTATAGATGAGGGAGCCTTTACCTTGCTCCACAGTCACCACCATATTATACCTAATGAGCTTAAAATTGACCTTTACTGAAATTTGATTCCACATTTTACTATTACTATGAAAAGTTATACACTTAATTTACTGCTAACAAATAATAAAAAAACTTCTACTTCTTCCATATAAATGAAAAATATTCTAAGTCATGATCAAACTCACAATAGAGAAGACTCAAAAGATTGCATATCGTTAAACCACTTGATTGGTAAATGATTTATCATGCCTGAGAGCTTTTTAATAGTTCCACAATTAAGTATAAACTGTTCACAATATCACAATAGAAACCTAATTTGGACCCAAATTTGGAACCACAGTCCAAATTTGAATGATCAGATTACAGCCAGCTTCAATTTGAAAAACTGGAGTAAACCAAGATTAAGTTCATTATTAAAGTATTTCTAAGGCTTTCAATAAAATTATAAGATTTTTTAGACACACACCTAAAACTTACAGAACTAGTAGGTATTAGTTGTAAACTATTGTAAACTAATAAAGTTCAATTCAAATGAATAATGGTAGTTTTGTTTTATTTTGTCAAGATCATTGATTAACACTTCATCCTATATTGATCAAATTAGCTAGATTCACACATACAAACATTACATACAGTAACGTCATGAAAGTTGTACCATAAGTCCAACGATCATAGTTTACTAAAGTACGCCCCCCTTCCCACCCAATGCTCTGGTACATCAAGCATAGACATTTTACATTTAACGAAATGTAGGAAAGTGACAAGTTTATCAACCATTAGTTACAACATGTGTTGTACCTATCTGATTCAAGACCGATCTTAAATTATCAGCTCGCTTGCACGCTCACTTATTTTGGATCTGGTTACATAACCATATCCAGGGTTAAGTTCCAATGACCTTTACTTTTATAATATTCATGACGCGGTCATGTATATACTATATAGTAACTTGTTTACATCGTTTACATCACACAATTTGCAACGAACCGTCAAGTCACAGCCTATAATTAACATCACCATTAAATTAGTGCGCAAACCTCTGGCTAAAATTGAAATTACAAAATCAAGATGCTATTGGTAGCATTTTGTCTACGTGAACACTACCCATTGATTGGTCGACACAAAGGTCATCTCGACATGTCCCTCTGTGCGATATCAAGAGATATTATACGTCAACGATCCATAGGATATCTCTTTACGGAGATTGGTGATATACATACTATATATTACATTATAGTTCTGAATTTAGAATTTAGACACTTTCTGACACTTAACTAAGTCAATTGAAACATAAATTCCATGTGAAAATATTATTAACACAGGATTTATAAATTTTACTCAGGGGAAGTAACTTTGCTTAGAGATTGACCATTCATAATTTTAATTATCTCCCTTGATACTAATAAAGCTTAAATGATTTTAGATATTATGTCTCTAAGATCAAGTCAATGTGCCTTATAAAAATTATTTGGTGAACTATTGATGAGCTCTCGAAGTCATGTATATATTTATTTACATAAAACTTGTCATTATTCATTATTTATTCATTATTCATTACAATATGTAAATCATATTCATGAATTAGATCTATTCATTCAAGTATGTCAGCAAAATCATTGACAAATATGTTAAATTTAAATGAGTTATTACCTCCCTTTATTACAAAAAAAGGAATATTATTTAATTGTCCACATAAATCATGAAATGTAGTAATTATTTAAAAAAAACAAAACAGTTACCATAATGCAACATTTAAAAATACTAAGTTTATTTAACTGTAAATATTCCTTGAAATCTTCAGCACTAATGAATATATACTTTGTTAATTGTAATATTTTACTAAGTAAAAGCTGACATGAAGTTCATTTCAAGTATTTAACTATTTAATTTATCCCATAGCAATTTGCAAACAAATTGCTAGCATTTCAACTATGATTAAAACTTGATTATAATACATAGTTTAAATCATACGATATTAAATGCTGACATCAGCACTAGAATTTATTCAGAATTCTTAAATCATTCAAATTTCAGGCTATGCATTATTAAGTCAAATTGATATGAGACAAGGAGCGCAATTTGAATATCATTCACAATCATTCAATCAGTTAGCCAAAGTTTAGTTGCTTAAGCCTTTCATGTAAGCCTTTATGCAAATTAGCTATCACCAAAAGTGACATTTTTTTTTCGATGAGAGTCAGTTTCTATGAATTCATTCCTTAAATAAATTAAACTCAGTATTAACTATCTGTTTTTTGTCTTCCTTTCAAAATCCCACATTATCGGAAGCTTTCGACAAATTATACCTGTACAGAACAATTAACTTTGAATAAATACTGTTAATCTGTTGCACAATATTCCAGACTTACAGGTTTACCATTAAAGGAATGAGTCAAAATTAAAAGTGCAATAACATGTGCAATATTTACAAAATTGATTAACAGTCACATACTAGGTTGTTATAACACGTATATAATCCTATACATGCATATGTAAACTCACAATTTAATGTTAGTGAAGGATGCAATTATTATAATAAGGTAGCTCAAGCTCAGGTTAACATTGTCAGACTATAGTTATAATATCATAATATATTAAGATATGTACTTTAAGTACTAGATATCATATATCCATAAGAAACATTTAAATGATCTACATTTCACATCAATACAATTAAAGTAAAACTCTGCATTTCAAACAAAACTGTCACAATTATGAAAATTGAAATCAGTCACAGGGGCAGAAACAAGTTTTATCCAACATATTCATAATACTCTGTAACATAAATATGCAAGGTAAAAATTGTTTCCAACTCCAAGAGTTTGAAATCAATTCAAGCTATCAATTGGCTGTCATTCAGAAAATAACAAAGAGACACTGTTCTGCTTGTGCTTATGTAAATCAGACAATTTTCTAGTGTTCAAGTTAAATAACTTCCAGCTAGCAGACATTAATCTTTAGTCACCCTGGCAGGTTTAAAATGAATTAATTACTTGATTTATATGATTATAGATGTGTTTTGACACAGATCAACAGAACCTGCTTAGATAAACTAATATTAAATATTTCAGTCAAAAATTGAGTTTAAAACTCTATAAATGAAAATTAAGATAATCTTTTATTCAAAAACTAAATGTCTGATTTTCAAATGGTCTGATTGATTTATAGATAGGTATTCCAGTGGTCATGTGGTCTTAATTGCTTGTTTATGATCTTTTCATCCTTCTATAAAGAGAGTTAACTACTGAAAATTACTAGCAAAATGATAAATGAATAAATGAACTACAAATGAAAGACACCAAATAGACTTAAGCTAGTACAAAATAGAAATAATTACGAAAAAGTAAAAAATTAATGTTATCTATAATATTATAGTAAACAACAAAAAAACTGTGAACTTCTCAAAAGATATAATATCGCTATCTTATAGATGAGGGATCAATAACCATTGTCCACTGCACCACCATATTATATCTGATGAGCTTAATTAACCTTAACTGATATTTGATCCTACATACAATTATTGCAAATATAAGTTTTAAGCAAAATTTATTGCTAAAATAGGAAAAAACTTTGAACTTCCCAAAAGATATAATATGGCTATCTTATAGATGAGGGAGCCTTTACCTTGCTCCACAGTCACCACCATATTATACCTAATGAGCTTAAAACTGACCTTTACTTATCTTTCTTAACAAATTTGGAAGCTAAAAAAAAAAATAAAAACCAAAAAAAAAATAGAATGAAAAATTTAAGCCTGAATCAAATTTACATGAAAGAAATCAAGGTAGAAGAGATCATAAGTAAACAGTCTGTACTACATGGCCACTGAAACCCCTATCAATAAATTAATAAGGCAATGAAAAGCTGACAAATATTATATTAAAAATCAAAACCTTGCAATAAGTAATTCAGTAAATGAAATTTACAAGACGCTGTCATCAAACTTATTAATATGCAATCAAAATAATTAATAGCCAAATATGGTAATAATAGGCCGAAACTATCATCAAAATTAACACTAGAATATTTAATCTACTAAAGGCAGTAATTGAATCCTAAAGGTAAGTTCTATCAAGCTATATGAAATGTTTAATTCATAAACAATACTGTACAGCAGATAAGTTCTTCACATGGTTTAATTATTCGGTATATTGGCAAACAACAACCATAGCACAAATTCTTAATTCTGTGAATGATATCTGTATCCACAGTAATGACCAGATACAAGTAATTGCCTAAATTCTAAAGCCAATAACTTTTTAACGCCTTAAGATTGTGCGAAAAAGGCCACTGCCAAATTTAATACAAAAAAATGTAGCAAATGTATAGCTAGATCTTGTCTCGCAAGTAGAAATTTACTAAAATGTGGGAAATGTTGCAAAAGTTTGCAACTGAAATATAGTTTGGCTATGCAATGAGTATAAAATCATGATACTCTCATGAAATAAATAACTCATTTGCAGCACAAATATATCATTAGATATAAATTTGTACACTTAAATACTAAAAGTGTACAATAAGTACATGTATACAGTACAACTGTAATATACCAAGGTGTCCAATCAAAGAACAGAAGAAAATCACAGGTACCAAACCAATTATTAAGGACTCAACAAGAACTGACTGTATGAGGGATGATCCAAAATTATGCAACATATAATTGAAGAAAATGCATACAGAGTATACTGTACGCCAGTCTAACCACATATAACAGTGGTGAATGTATATCGTTTGATTTTATTCAACTATCAGAAGTGCATGCATAAACCCCACTGATTTAAATACTCACTTGACTACTCACTACCCATGATTGGTCTAAACCAATCATGAGTATTGACATAGTGTATTAAGTATCTAAATCAGTGGGGTTGATGTATGCACCTCTGATAGTTGAATAAAATTTAAAATAATCCCTACAACACTAGTCACAAGTTTCATATGAACTCATTACATGAGACTAAATGTCAACACTAGATTGATGATGATTAGATTGACAGGTGTACAAAGATCTTCCATTGCTATGATACAGTAGCAACTGACATAGGAGCCATATTGTACACTGCAATTATAAGGAGTCGAATCATGCAGTGAGTCAATCAGAGAAACCCAAAAATGTATGCATTTTCTTAACAAAAAAGTTATGTGTTATACCACAAGAACATAAGTTTCAGATGTATGAATGAAGAATTAAAAATATCAACTAACATGGTTGAATATAGTCAAATTTTTATTGATTGTTCACAGAAGCAGGGATAATTATTCAACTACCAATGAATAAGTCCAACCTGAGGAGTAGACAGTTTTACCAAACTACATTCATGTAAGTTCAGTGTTGCACTAGGAGTATTTCAAGTGCTGCATAGCAGTAAATTTAGTGGATTTTCCAATGCATATGCTTAGTCAACAATGAATCCTAAACCCCATGCATATATCTGTACCAATACAGACTGTACTAGAAATAATGGAATATAAATCAAATGTGCAAAATCTAGAGCCTGCTTAAATAATAATCCCATAGGAGATGTACAAATATAGACACCAGAAATTAAAGTGCTATAAAGTAAACAACAGTGAATGAATAGTTACTCACTAAACCACTAATTTTGGATCGTCCCTCATACAGTCACTAATTGGGTACAATACACTGTACACCATTACAAACTTCTGATAGCATTAAATCATAGAATACCCACCAGCCTTTCTCAGATACTTTCAGATAACACCATTTCTTACCCCGCCATCATAAACAACCCAGCCTTCCCATACACACCTACCCTTCCAACCCCCCATACACACAACTCCCTATCATCCCTATAAATCCCAACCAACACTGTTTAGGTTTAGGTATTAAAATTTACCAGCCAATACAAGATAGCAGGAACATTACATATGACCCCTCTGATCAGACGACAATCCACCCAACCATGCTTAGTGACATCAACGGTACGTCCGGGGCTTGGGCTCACAACCAACCCTCAATATATCCAGGTTCCACATACCTTGCGTTCTCATAATCTACCCGAGAATCCATGACTTGATGTAAAGACTTGGTCATTATCGAGTATAACAACTCAACAAGAACATTATTCCAGATACTTTTCAATAGACAAATGTCTAGCACTCGAATGTTTACGTTATTCAATGTAGTAGTACTAGGTACAAACAAAGCTTTTAACAGTTTCAGCGACCAAAAAATAAATTAAAAATAAATATCGTTCCATAAATTTTTATTGTACCACTAAAAGTGTGTTTGTACCTTAATTGAAAAACAATAAACCAGAGATCCAGAATAAGTCCATAATGAAAAGCAAAGGATATCAGCTTCAAAAAATGCATGACAAAATACATAGACTTATTTGAAATCTTAACTTAACTATTATAATAATAAATCTTGTTCTTTAGCATATTGTATGGTTTAAAAATGTAAATTTAATGAATTAATTTGAAAACTTGTAATTAGCTATCTAAAACTTAAAAATAACGGCACTATGAAGTATAATGCAAACAAATTAAAAAGTCAATCAAAATTAAATATATAGAATTAAATGAAACACTACTTAAACAAATGGAAATTATAAATTCAAAAGGAAAGAATGAAAGTAATTGTCAAAAATTTAGTCTTAGTTATAAATAGAAGAGAAACCAAAATTAAAAGAAAATGAATTATTTCAAAGTAAACAGCATGCAATCATAAGTTCAACAGACCTAAAAGTGAAAATGTTTATGATAGACACTGTATTTGTCATACATCTTTTGCAAGGATTTGGGCTTTATGTGAACAATAATTTAAAAAAAAGACAATCAAAAACATGAATGTTAATATAATTACAATGTAAAACCAATCTAAGTCAAGCCTGTACCCTATCAGCTTTTATCCTTTAAATGACAAAGTCTAAATCTAGCATCAAAACAAACCAATTAAACATGTAACGATTTTGATCTGAAATGATTGATACTGATTAAAGGGAGATAATCAGTATATAACTACTCTATAGATTATATACGTTGTTACCTCCCTTTAACAAATATCTACCATCATTAAATTTCCAAAAGTATAACTTACACACAAGTTTTTTGAAAAATCAGATAAAAGACTTTATCAAGTTCTAGAATAATGTTCTTGCGTGTTGTAACAAACAAACAAAAACCACCAAATTAACTAATTGTTAATCAGATGGTTTTTGTTCATATTAAGTATATCATAAATCAAGAGCACAACAAAACACTATTGTAACTCCCTTTATTTTCAAATGGAGTCACAACAGTGTTTCATTCAGCTCTCCTATTTAATTAAATACAAGAGAAATTAACAAAGTTATCAATCTGTTATAGATATTCAAGACTAGAATGTTACTCTATAAAGAATATAAAATAACAAACCAGTCTGTGTAAGCCACAGGCTGTTAGCTTGATGATATCCAAATTAATATATAATATATGAATAAGAGTATCAACCAGCTAGTGGCCTGTGGTGTAAGCTAGTCTGAGACATGGGTGATCTTCATCTTTTGGTCTCTTACATATATATAGATTATATATATGAATAAGAACAATGGATGAAGGTCACCTGTGGTCTGAGACAGTTTGCTTTCAAAGAAATCTTGAATCAAAGTACTCAATGGACCAAGGCAGCAACTTATATCACTTAATTTCAAAATTAAGCAATAATCACACAAGTCTATTCAGGTAAATAAAAAGGTCGCCATCAAACTCATTGGAATACAAAATACATAAAAATAATATAAATATCTTAGCTTTTGTCTTCTCATCATTTTTCAACTTGTCAATATTCTTGTGTAGCTTGCAATTGAATCAACTTGTTTTCATATGTCAATAGGTTCTTGGATCTAACGCATCTGGTTAGCATTCTGCAATCATAAAATATACATTATATTAAACCTAAAATGTATATTCCCTTCTATACTTAATATGGCATCATCTAGTCTGTAAATTGAATAAGACCCACTGCTAAACAATTCAATTTGCCGCTTTAAATTTTATTTATACAGTTTGTGAATTCCAGGATTTTTGCCTATTAACATTAAACATTTAATTTGCTTCACAAAAAATATAATATAAAAAAGAGCAGGGTTTGAGATAATTCCAACGCTGACCAAATTAGATTATTATTTGAAACCAAGTAAAAATGACATCTAAAGGGGTCGTAATATTTAGATTCAGGGTAATATAACAAATAAAACATAGGCGTTAGCATTTTGTTACCATTTAGACTTATAAATCCCATATCCCGGTCGCTAAAGTTCTAACAATAGTTAACTTGTTTCACATAAGTTTTATAAGTTTTTCACTTTGTCAAATTTTTTACTATAATATATCAACTCAAACATTAGTGTATATATTTAAAATTGCTCTATTTTCATATGAAAGGGAGGTAATATTTATTTAAGATGGCATATATCATTAACTAATTAACAATCACAAGTTGAATAATCAATCTAATTGGTACAAGCAATGAACATATTGTAATAAATGTAAAATTTTCTATTTGATAAGTTAATGTTTCACTCTTCAAAAATCAGTTTTAAGAGTAAGTTGGATTTAAGGGATTGTATATCTTAAGCGATAATTTCAGACTCCGATTGATTTCCCCTAAAACTGAACAATGTCAGATAAGTATATCATATTAACAATTATTTTGTATTGTCAAGTGTATAACCATACTTATTTTACAAAAGGGAGATAAAAGCACCATCCCTTTCATTATGAACAAGTCATTCGTATGTTGTTTTATGAATCTTAACCATTCAAAATGATAAAAAATGATACAACTTTTTTAACAAAATACTTAAAAATTTTATTAAATTAAAGTATTTGTTTATAGTTTTAATTTGCATAAATAGAGGCACAAAAAAGCAGATTCCAAAACATCCCTGTTCTGTTTGGCATCATGTAAAAGACCTTTGTTTAATAATTTTTGGTTTCAATTTTGCTTAAAGTTTAATTATTAGTGTAAAGATTACATTATTTTATAGAATTTATTTGAGAACATGATGTTAGAAAATAAATGTATAGTATACAAAGACCAGAAATTTGCAGAATTATAAGTGATTTTATAACATTTTGGCCAAATATATTGCATCCATTAAATAAAGTGCAATGAAGAACCATCTCTAACAAATACTTAGAAAATTGTTATTAAGAACTACTGGTAAGTTTTCATTTCAAAATAGCAACAAATAAAAATTCTAACTCTAGAAATCCCCAGTTCTATTCAGTATTTATGGCTTTTACCCCAAAAGTAGGATTTCATATATCAATTCAACAGAGAGAAAGAAAAGATTGGTTGACATGCATCAATGGTCAGATTAGAATGAATATAGGCTTAGAGCAAATTATTTCATTTTGATCCATTTTTATCTCATAGATTCCCTAATAATGATCATAAGAACATAAAGGATACTTGTCAACTTTGCAGTAAGATCAAATGTTATTTCTCTGAGTTAGGTCAGAAAACATAATTTCAAGAGTGGTGTAGGCATAAGTGAAAATATTATTTTCGGAGCTAACAAGTAGAAAAACAAAGATCTTACACTTTCTTTCATGCATTTTTCAGTGTTCTGCTAGAGATAATCTACTTAAATGTAGTGAGACATCATTTTTTCCTTCATTAATCTTCTATAGTAGTGTCATTTTGATTTTTGATTTTTGCTTCAATGAATATGTAAAATCTTACATTTTATCGTAAATTTTCATCCCATATTTTCATCATATATTTTCATCATTTTGTTTCACCATAAAGCATGAAAGAAAACAGTTCAAAGTAATGGAATTTAAAGAAATTGTAACTTACACAAACATGTATCTTCAAGACCATTGACTTCATGACTTCATGACATCTATATTGTTGACAAACATACAATTTCATCAGTACCTATAATTGAAAAAGTTTTAAAATTATAAATATATCAATCGAAAACACTCTAAACATATTTCTTATCTAATATATTATAACTTTAACTCCATTAATTGCTCCATAATTATGTCAACAAAAAATTGCCCAGCACACAAATCTATTGATTGAGGAGTCCTGCTTTCAATTCCCAGGCAGGGCATATTTTTGTAGAGTTTGGTCATGAAATGATTTCTACAGCTATTCTCCCTCCTACCACTGATTCTAAATCATGTTGGGCAGTTGTCAGTCATTGATGGAAGTAAGTGCCTTAATAACTGGTTAAGAGCTTTATCCAGAGATTTAGCATTTCCACCATGATATGAGTTGTATAATGAGTTGCTACAGCATAAAACCCAACAATGAAACAACAACAACATCAACAATGTAATTGTTTCTTATTCATACAGCAGTATCAGTAAATACTCTCAATAAAAATATATCAGTATTGATGTTTTGGCATTAACAAACAACTAATGAGCATTTAAATCAGCAGGGTTTATGAATGTGCCACTGACAAATATAAACCCTTACTGTTAAAATATCAACAGAAATTTTATAATAAGTAAGGAAGTTGCCTATAAATTAGAATAAGCAATTCTCACTATGTTCAAACTTTCTATATACACAAATTTATAGTCAAGAGAAAACAAAATTATTAAACAAAAAATAAACCTATTTTGGATCCAATATATTTCCAAGGGGGTCCTTGCTAAGAGCTTAAGGGGAATTAATTTCAAAGTCCAAAAGAGACAGTTTTAATCCCAGTTTCTAGTTAAAAATCCAAGGTGAAGTAACTTTCTACATTAAATGGTATACAAAGTAATATACAAAGTATACAGTTTTAATTTTGGACTTTAATTTGGACTCAACCTTTCATGGGCGAAACACTCAAGTATAAAAACAAATAAAAGCTATAGTGCTTTTTATCACTATAATGGCATCTAACTACATGAAGACTTGTTTTGTATCGATGATAAGAGAAAACCTCTGAAAATATTCAACAATCCTGGTGTTTGCCAAATCGACTCTTCTTTTGTTGGATTAACAAATCATGTTAAAAAATTCACCAGCAGATCTGATCAATAATCACATAATAATATAAACAAACAATGTACTTACCAAGATATGAATGATGATAGATCAGTCTTAAGTTCTCAATACATCTAGATCATACATTGTTCTATGTTTGGTTGGACAACAAAGATATGTACATGTAGTATAGTGTTGTGTATCAATCATGAAGTCTGTGAGACATGAAATAAACAACAACAAATAGGGTTAGAATCTGTACTACATCAAACAATAACAAACACACATGAACAATAATTAATTAACTGTTGCATAGAGACTAATACAGTCTGATGTTTAACTAAAAGCATTCACAGTTTAGCCATCAAGAATACCCTCAGTGGTGTCAAATCAAGATTTGTGGATTTATTACATTTAAGTTTTGTTTTCATAATCGTATAAATACGCTATAACTACATAGAGTATGTCTAAACACGGTCATATTTAATTAGAACCGAGTTGTACAAATCCAGCCACATGAACGTACAAGCAATTTTATAATCGTACATATCATTACCTTACAACACATATTAACACAAATGTTGGTCAAATATCTTAACATCCAGTAATATCACAGGGTATTCTCATAACTGGAAACCTGGTTCTTCATAAAGAGTCAATCCAGCCTCGCATCATTGAATTGCAAAACAATTTAAACTCACTAGATTTATCCCACTTCAAGTTTCAATCACAGATCCAATGGAAAACTAGTTTGCACGATTCCCATTTCATCCTCCAGTGTTTTAATTAGCAAGCACTTAAATGCAATAAAATCCAATCGAAAATTCAAAATTTCAAATTTAAATGTCTTACCTATATGAATGTATCCAAACGACTGAATTTGCAGGTGCGAGCTTTACCTGACGTAAAAAAACCAACAACTTTCATTCAAAACAACAATACTTGCTAAATAAAGAAATATTGTATTGTATTCAGACAACGCTATTGTTTAGGTTTCAATACAATGCACGAAAAAGTTTCGCTCATAAATCTCGACCAATCAGAATGCATTTCGGAAAATTTACCGTTATTGAACAAGAAATTTATATTTGCTGACCTCTAAAAATGACCACAGGGCAAATTATCAAGTGGTCAATATGTCAATTAAATTGGGGTTAAAATACAAAATTCCCGTGACTTCACTCGGAAAGCCGCTCGGGTGATTCCGTACATTGATAATCGTACACATATTTTTTTGGACTTTCAGTTTTAGAAATTAATGTTACATTCGAACTATCTCGGTCTTTAAATCATAATCTTAATCGTGCAAGTTGGTATAAGTTTATTCTAACTTTGTAAAAGTTTGTCAGATTTTTAAATCTACTACACTGAGACGGCCAGCATCAAAATGCATTAAATCAATCACTTATACATTGTACTTTTCTTTCCCAAAACAATTCCAATAGATGTTGTGTGTTTTGATCGTTAGCTCCAATTGTTGCCTTAAACAGTGGAATCAAATGGTTACCTATGATATATATTTTTATAGATGTTCAAAAATTCAGAGCAAAAAAACCACTACACCACACAGTCTCGTGTGGTTATTGCGGTGCCACACACTTCTAAAGACTAGAGATTGTAAAAATATATGGTTCTATAGTTTTAAAACATGAAAGGACCAGGGTAGCGTATTATCAAAAGTCTTACGATAATTTAGCAATACAATATAGTGCGATTTTCGACGAAAATTAGTCGTAAGACCTTTGATAATACGGACCCAAATCGATCATCCGTATAAGAAAATAAATTTTTAATAAGGTATATACATCCCAGAAAATTGTTCTTACGACCGTTTACATTTATAGAAATTTGCGTAGAAAATGTCCCTATAGATGGTTAATTCGAACCGCTTTCCACTTTATATCAGCGACTTAAAATAATTTCGTGGACGCTAATTAACTATACAATACAAACTGTCTGTCCACAATAGATACAGTACCAGTATTTTTACTTTTTTTATTCAATACTTCTTTATAATTTATTTTGGAGAATGTGATACTTACTTTTAACCTTTCAAACAACAAATAACAAACACCATTTGCATGGGCAAAGACTTTTATGACACGTAGAATTTTGGAATATACATAATACATTATTCATTATCATACAAGAATATATCCAACAACATTACATACACAAAACAGTGTTCATCTTCATCATACATGAAAATTACCAACATTAATACATACATATACACGTTTGTGAATGCTCAGACGAATAGTTCAGGCTAAACACCAGAGATAAATGTATGCCCCATATAAACATATATAAACGTACTCGTCTAAGCAATACCAACTGTTTCGACATTCTTGATATTATGAATGTATACTTTATTATATTCAATCTTATGATCCATATTACTGCATATTGCATCTAATACAAAAAGTCGAATTTGAATAAACTACGTGTCCACAGCTTGAAGTCTAAGCGTAGAACTGAATATTCCGTGCAATATTCCCGCCACTAACCGTTTCCTATCACGTGACTTATCGCTAGGCGATAAAACAACCCGTATGTTGTATACAAAACGTTGAAGACTTACGTTCTGTCGCTATACTACGTAGTTGCGCAATCATACTCGGTTGTACGTTTAAAGGGAAACAACTCCTACAACTTTACTGGACATCACCATTTAACCGTCCTAACATAAATGTAGTAACAGTCACTATCATCAGAATAAATCAAGTTAAATTTAAACGTCTATCAAATACACATCTATATATTTACAAGTACAAAAATTGCTGCGAAATGCAATGTGATTGTCACGGCAAACAAAACAAACACTTAAGTATAATATTAAGGTAACTCAAAATAGCACTGTGATCAATTGTCATGTTAACTGTTAAGGTTTTTCAATATTGTAATGTAACTTGTTATAAAACGTTTTCCTGTTTATATGTAAAGGAAACTAAGAATGTTGCTAACAACAATGAGGCATGAATTCTGATCGAAGTTTGATGTTGTGGTAAACACTAACTTACGGACCAAAATATATATGCTGTAACTTGTTTGACAGAACTTACTCATACTGATTTATATTTATAAGCATTTTCAGTTCTAATTATCTTTATATCAAAAGTGCTCAACAGTGCTTAAATATAAAACTTTCAAGTCGCTATATGTATGTATGTGAGGTTGAATTTCTTCTGAGTGTGAAATTATGCTTTTGTTTTCCTAAAATGTGTTTGCATTGTATAATAAAAAATTGAACGGAGCAATATTTTTACCACAGGTGATAGAATCAAATTTTCTTATTATAGTTTCCTTATTATAGTATAAATTTTCCTTATTATAGTTTCCTTATTATAGTATAAATTTTCCTTATTATTATAGTTTCCTTATTATAGTAAATTTTCCTTATTATAGTATATACATTGTATAATATACTATAATAAGGAAAATTTGAGTCTGTCATCTGTGTAGTTTACTAAAGCACGTTGATAAAATTATGTCCAATTTCGATTGCAGTATGAAGAAACTATCTCCTTTGAGCCCCAAGATAAAATTGTATGATGTTGCTCATTCGTTTGGTATTAGCATAATATACGTCTGTATACCCGGTCTTCAAGGGTCACACTTCACCGTTAGTGTTCTACATTTGTTTGAACCTAACTGCATTTTTAGCATATTAACCGTTCTATGTTTTTTACAGATTTAAAGTCGTTCTTAATGAAATTTTTAACACGAATCCTTTCAAGACAAAAAAGTTATGAATCATTTATTACCCTTCAAAATAATTAACGTTATTTCAGTAATATCTTTGTACATTTTTATTTTTTTACGTGTTACGTAATGTCCGCTACTTACTGTCTTCCAGCTTGATTTCAGTATACCTTAAATGAAATTTTAACCACAGTTTAGAAAAGAAGCTATTAATTTCTAGGAGAGATTACTATTAAAGATCATTTATTAATGCTTAATAAAACAAATGAAATCTTTACAAAACACGTCAGATAAATAAATTCATTAACTTAAAATTTCTCGTCTAGCTGTCTTGCCACATAAAGTACGTACGCTTTTTAGTCTAACCTTTGTTGACTTCAATGGCGGCCCCCATGAGAAAGTCACGGTTAGGGAGTAGACAAGTATTAGCATTTCCAAAAATGCTTGAAATCGACGTTTAGCCGTGTATTACAACATCTCCTTCCAAGTAATATACGTCAACGCTATTAGCCGTGCCAAGTCTATTTAGAGAATATCGGGATTTGCGTGACCCGCTAACTATATGTAAAACATTTTATTAGACCTTTTTTATTCATTGTACGGAAACTTCCGGGCTGATAAAAATACATCGAATGAACAGGTGTTGTCCAGGTCTTGTCCGGGACTATGCACGTAAAACAGCATTATGGTAGACTCTAGAATTGTTCCTGTCTATTTGGCATATAGGAACTTCATTCAATTTTTTAGTAAACCAAAATATTCCGGCAGACGATTACCGATATGAATCAGTGGAGCGTTCCCAATGGTTAACGTTAAGCGAACAGCGATATTTATGAGGGGCGTGACTTAAACCTGTCTCAGTGGATACTGGTTACGCCTCTCAGCTGATTGGATACAGATAATCTTCTCCCCTCATTTATTAATATTTCTTATATCCAATAATAAACATTACCAAGTTTTAATACAGTTTCATTTGAGGGACTTAGTTATCTATTTTTTGTTTTAAATTCTATTAGAATAATAATACTTCTTAATTATGACATTGTAGTTAATCTTGAATACTTCATGCACAATTAATACTCAAGGACAGTGTGAAATATCCTTTTTAAAGAAAATCATATTAGCATAAATATTCAGTAGGGCGTTCCTACTGGTGATCGTTAAAGTTTAATAGCGATATTCATGAGGGGCGTGATTAAAACTCGTCTCAGTGGATACTGGTAACGCCCCTCGGCTGATTGGATACAGATAATCTATATCCGAAAATTAGACAGTAAATTGAGTAATGAAGAGAAGCATTCATTTTGTAAGACAAGGTAATTTAAGAATAAGGTAGAGATTTCATAAATTTTATTGGTTAAGTACTAGTTTTATTATAAAGAAAAATATCGTTTGTATTCATAAACAAGGAAGTCTCGTCAATAATAGCCATTAAGTGTTTACATTTTATTTATTTATGTTGACCCCACAATAAAACACTCTATGCACTCACGCGAGATTTTACAAGACGGCCCGCGTGAAAGGAAACGTGATAGCAACTAAGCAAGAATTTAGTCTGTTTTCGGAAAAAAAGTATTGCACAATTAGTTTATGATTTGGATTCGCAGAAAAGTGACCTAAGCGGTTTTTAACGATGATTTAATATATGCAATGATGCATATTTATTTTTATGCGTGACGCACCGGGATTTCGAATCTACATGTAATTATCCAAAGGGGTATGGGTTTGAATCCTACCCAATCATTCGGAACATCTCAATCATTCATTGAATGAATAATTAGTATTCGTAATGTATGGCAGAGGAGTTCCGAATGCCTACCCGATTAGTCAGATGACTAATATATGTGATGAAACGTATTACTATTTATTTGTATACAGACGGAGACAATTCTTTAGGGCTTCACGTCACCATGTATAGTGAGTCATACAAATAGACGAATATCGTAATATGTAAGGCAATATTTTATTGTCATTTGCGCTAATTCAAAGTCGGTCGAATGATTCCTTTAATTTTATTGAATAAGGTTAAATTTTTATCATTAAGTTGAAGTATAATTGTTCTTACTATGAGGTGTCTTCCTTCTTTCAAAATGTAAAGGTATTATTACTGACGTTAGCTTGACATTAAAACTCTTGACTTATCATATCTATACACACATGTACGTGATTTTTTTATCAACATGACTAACAGGTACTTTTTTAATCATTGTTTAGATATTAAACAGTCTTTGATGTCCTCCCGTTGTCATGTAAGTAGCAAACTTAGACCAAACATGTATAACCGCATGCCGATGAAATAGTTTATCGAATAATTCCTCGGAGATAAATTCTCCAGGTTCCATATTACTGTCCCCCTAAGGCTCCCTATTACCCCACGACTCACTACAACCCCTGCTGCTCCCAACTATTCTCGCATGTCCCTATTATCCCCGGGCTCCTCACTATTCTAGTGACCCTTTACTACCCTCCCGACTCCCTACATCCCTCCGGCTCATTACTAACCCCGCGGTTACCTTCTATCTCCGTGGCTTCCTACTATCCCGAGGCTACCCACTCCCCCCAGCGACTCCCTACTATTCCTGCGGCTCTTGACTACCCCCGGGCTCCCTAGACTCCCTTGTGCTCCCTAGACTCTCTGAGACTTCATACCGTTTACAGAAACAATAGAAAACTGGACGTACTATAACTTTGGTTTTTTTACGAATTGGTGCGTTTGTTTGTGTTCGATTTCTATGAGTGAAACACCAGTAGCCTGTTCAATTACCCTAAACGTTCAAAAACGTTCCGTAACGATCGATACATTCGGAACTCCTCGGCCATTTGCTGCGAATAATCTAATCTAATAAACAAATATACGATCGTTAAGGCAATGAGTGCTGTTTCAAAATTTATGGACTAAAACAAAACATCACTCATTGCCTAAACGATCGTATATTTGTTTACTTCAACACCGGTAGTTTTAAAATAGTGTCTAAATATGTCCGAGATTATTCGAAGCGAATGGACGAGGAGTTCCAAATGTAGCGTTACAGAACGTTTTGGAACGTCAGGGGTAATTGAACACGTTGCTGGGTTCAAAGATTTGACTTTCTGTAGTGGTAGTTTTCTTCCTTTTCTTGAGAGTGCTAATTTATGTAAATATATTCATGACTACGAGTGAGAAATTAGAAATTTTTGTGTATTCCATTGCGTACATCACGATATTGTATCAACCGATATGATATTTTACTAGTTCATTGGTCCTGGGAGCCCAAGGTAGGGGATCCCTTGATCGTGAACCCTTGGAATAGGGGTTCTTTTGAAAAGGGCTGGGTATATATCATTCTCGCACCCCGTGGTTATCAAGATTTTCGATCTAAAAAAGGCTAGTATCGAGAATCTTACTAGGCTCTGGGAACGAGAATGGATATACAGGTGTATATGCAATAGCCTGGTTTTTATGAGATTGAACATCCACAAAACTTTATTGTACAAACTTGACTACACCAGACCCCATGACATTCATACATTTTACAACTTCGAAACCATTCCTTATTAAATAAAACATTTTTAATCCATGTACATGTACATTTGATTCAAAGCGTATGTTATATTGTAATACATGTTACTGTTGGATTATTCAGTCGTGATAATTTATTGATATGTACATGTATAAAACTTATTGTCTCATATATATGTTTAGGAGTGGGCGTGGACGAACGGTTACGACGTTAGACTGGTAATCATTGGATAGCCAACTCCGCGTTGGTTCGAATCCCATTTAAAACTGCCTCGCTGTTTCCTTGAGCAGGAAACTTTATCCAATTAGCTCTGTACTGGGGGGCCAGGAAACGGACTCGAACGTGATAAATCTAAGTTGTAGGAACTTGTTTCACAATCGAGCTAAAATAAAATAGTATAAAATATATGTTAATCAGCGTCTATCATGATGTGATACATTGATAATATCAGTTTTATGACTTTCTGGGGATGGTCATATGGGGGGGGTAGGGTTTGCAAAGGATCCTTAAAGTGAATGGTCTCTGGGGGGTGGGTCCTGAGGGTGGGTTCTGGGTATACGATTCCTTGGGAAATTATCCCTTAATTGCGAATATTCATGGATGGGTCATTTAGGAATGGGTCCCTCTAGTCAAGGGACTTAGAAGAAGGGTTTCTGGGGGAACTCAGAGTAAGGGTTCCTGAGGAAGACGTGTTTTTGTTGTTGTTTTCTATACAAAACTCTTATTAGACACTTTTTTATGATTGTTGTGTCATGATCACATCTATAAACCTGTTGGCCGTAGAGTTACCAGTTATCATGATTGGCATAATTTTTCCTATGTTCTCAACATGCGTTCATAAGTTTCAATAATAGGCATACCATTTACTCCTTCTTATACTGGTCAAGGGAAGTAACCGCTGGATTTTTTTATTTGCCGCAGATTTGTCTGTGCATTAGCCATGTCCTTCACCTAATCAGTGTCAAAGGAAGCATGATAAGGAAGCACAAGTAAATAAGCGTCTGCTTCATGTACAGATGATGAAAGTGTCAAAGTCATTTAATGAGACAAGTATTAGCATTTCCAAAAATGCTTGAAATCGTCGTTTAGCCGTGTATTCTCCATATAGAATAAAGATTCAAGCAATATGCAGATCAAACAGTGCATGCCTTTACAGTAGAGGGCTTTAAATCAGCCCTATAGAAGCTCGACTAGAGCGCGTCCATCCCCGTCGGATGCAAATACCAGCAGTCGTCATCTGACGTATTACTACAGATTCAGGTATTCGTCAGTGCTTTAAACCGTCCCAAGTCTATTTATAGACTACAGAGCGTTTGATTAATTTTACACATTGTAAGGCCAGATAAAACCATCGAATTACCATGTGCTGTCCAGACATATTCCATCCGCGCTCGTACAATAGCATTATTATGGTAGACTTCACAATTCACATGTCCATTTGACATTAAGAAACTATATTTTATTGATAAGCAAACCAGATTCTTCGTTTCAAGAACATGTTCTGCCCTACATTCCGCCAGCTAATCGAACGTTTATATTTACTAATAAACTCGCTCGGAAGTAGGGAAGATAGGTTTGCTTTTTTTCAACAAAAGCGAGTTTTTTCAATAAATGAACATGTTACGAATAGGCATGAATGTTTTTTTGGTTTTATATTGTGACTCCTTGAAACTGCTACTCGTTCATATATCGATAATGATATTTTTTGTATTACAAACAGGTAACCGTATAATACACGCCGTGGACGATTCCATACACGCACCCCTTTTTTTGCTACTCTACGTCATCTTTTTCGTCACGTGACCTCAAATGCAACGTTCTGATTGGCTAAAGACAACCGGTGTCGACACAAAAATGCTCAAATCTTGATAATTGTTTAAATCGTCGGTACAGGACCGACGATAATTAGGCTGTAACAGCCGAAAAGTTCCGCATGCAGCAACATTATCAAAACTGAATACATACATAGTGCAACGCTCCAACGTATGGTCTCAGTCACTTTTTCACAACTACATTTTTTGTAAAGTCTCACGAATGAGTACGACATGACATTTCGACATTGGAATTTATTTGTAAGCATTCTTATTACTCCAATATAAAGAAAGCCCATCGCGAAATAATCTTTGTGTCTATATACTTATATAACGCATTCATATAAAGAAAATCAAAAATAGGAAGTACGAAATATATATTTTGCGTGTTTGAATAAAAGATAAATATCGTATGTAGATTCTAATTACAATATAAAACATATACAAATTTTTAGCTTCATTTTCGAAGAAAATGATAGCTTAGGCCGGTATTCCATCTATACGGGAACGTGTTACGTAAACGTGAAGCGCGAACGTGAAAAATCAAACAAACGATTTTTCTAATGTATGTATTCCTTATCGGCGTAAGAAGGTGGCTCCTCGTTCGTGAATGCCGTGCGTGAACGTGAAATATCACTACATGTAGCGATCGGGTTCACGCTCGCGTTACACGATCACATGTCATAAATTCGCGTTTCGCGCTCCCGTCGCGCTCACGCCGATATGGAATACTTACAATTATACAAAATCGTTTGTTTGATTTTTCACGTTCGCGCATCACGTTCACGCTACACGTTCCCGTATAGACGGAATACCGGCATTACGCTATCATTTTTTCGTCGGCGTTGGCGTCGACGTTGGCGTTGGTTTTCAGGTAGGTTTTTTTTTAATTCTTATGTCGTCAACAATATTCAAGTTATTTTATTGGATGTTGGTATACTTATTCAGTGGGACTAAATCAACCATACTATTAAAGGGTTTAACTATTGATTAATTAATTTTGTAATTGCCCTTTTAATATAAATAAAAAAAATGCAATGTATGAGGTTAACGTTTTTCCTATAAACAATGTCTTCAATACTGATCAAGATATTTTACTTAAAGTTTGTATACTTATTATTATGTCGGTATTAGATCTAATAGCTTTACGTGGCCACGCAGTAGCTATTACGTGCGCACGCAATAACGTTTACGTGGCCACGTAAAAGCTTTACGTGGCCACGTAATAGCTTTACGTGCGCACGCAATAACGTTTACGTGGCCACGTAATAGCTTTACGTGGCCACGCAATAGCTTTACGTGCGCACGTTATAATTGACCAATGAGAGTTGTCGAAATTGGCGGCCATTTTCGACAACTCTCATTGGTCAATTATTACGTGCGCACGTAAAGCTATTACGTGACCACGTAAACATTATTACGTGCGCACGTAAAGCTATTACGTGGCCACGTAAACGTTATTGCGTGCGCACGTAATAGCTACTGCGTGGCCACGTAAAGCTATTACGTGGCCACGTAAACGTTATTGCGTGCGCACGTAAAAGCTACTGCGTGGCCACGTAAAGCTATTACGTGGCCACATAAACGTTATTGCGTGCGCACGTAATAGCTACTGCGTGGCCACGTAAAGCTATTACGTGGCCACGTAAAGCTATTACGTGGCCACGTAAAGCTTTTACGTGGCCACCTCTATGCCACCGTAACTTAATGACTGTTGGTATGGTTATTTATCAGTATTACATCTACACGACTACAAAGTGCGTAACTTTTAATGATTTGGAGTTATGTCCCTTTATTTTAATGATAAAATTTGTTCAAATTAAAATAGTGATAGTTCTTCATAAAGATATTAAAATGAATTTATGCCGGTATACTTATTCATGGGCACGACGTCTTCTTAACTATGAAGGGATGTTACTATTGAAGTATGTTTTAGGAGTTATGCTCCTTTTATATTTTACAAATATGAATAGGTAATAGTTGTTTGATTGATTTATTTTCTATGAAAACTTAAGCCCTATATCGAAAGCACTGGCACCAGAGTCCTCACACTCATTAAATACGCACACATAAAATATTGTGTCAACAAACACTTTTAAAAATCGGCCCCGTATACATTACCGTGTACGAGTTAAAACTATACTTTCATTATATATTATTATATAATAATATAAGGTAGTGTGCATGTATGTATGCACAGGGAACTATATATATGGATGTACGCATTATTTTATGATCATAAGGTATGGATTCTGGTGCCAGTGATTTAAAGCACTTTTGTTCAGAGATAAGCATTGTTGAACAAAACACCCGAAAAGTCGAGCGCGCTGTCCTTGGACTGCTCTTGTTAGCATGGTTATAAGCGATTGTATTTGATACGATAAAATCAAAATAAGTAAGTATGAAAAATCTTAAAGGAATTTCCCTGACAACACCAGATGACGTCAGGTATGACTAAAATGTAATTGGGTATGAGAGAATATAATAAAAAAAAATTATGAGTAACAAGTTATATTCTAAAAAAGTATTTCACCACAAGGGTATTTTAGATACACATATTTGTCTTAGTGCACAAGGTTATTTTTCTAGTGTGACAATACAGTCATACTTGGCATAATGCCCTAATCTCAACGTGCCTGTAAATCTTCCGCCTTATAACCCTGTTATTTATTAGACAATTGTTATCATTAGGATACATCAATGTTTTTATTGTAAACAGACAAAATTCTTAAAGGTACTCATTCACAGATTTCAGCATAAATATCAAATTTTTCTGAAACTCTCAAAAATGTATGGAAATATATTTGGAAGCAGGAAAGTAGTGTTCTGATAATGACTATTTTAGTGCATATTGACATACAATTACAAATGATGGAGTTTCATGTAGTAAATATCTACCCCGTATGCACTGGCACCAGAGTCCATATCATAAAATAATGCGTACGTCCCTATATATAGTTCCCTACACACACATGTGCACTACCTTATATATATATATATATATATATATAATATATTATTATAAAAGTATAATTATAACTCGTACACGGTAATGTATATGGGGGCGATTTTTAATTGTGTTTGTTATCAAAATATTTCATGTGTGCGTATCTAAAGAATATGTGGACTCTGGTGCCAGTGCTTTTATTGTATATTTCTTGCAACCTATAGGTCAGTTTGTCTTGAAATAATAAGAATTATTTTTTTACACTATTAACAGACACTGAATGGTATTTTGAAATTATAGAAAAAAATAAACAAAATCTGTGAACTAGTACCTTTAATAACTTAGGTTTAGATTTTCAAGATATACCTGAAAATAGATCATGATAGTGTAGGTTATTTCTAGCACGACTTATTCCTTTGTTAGCAGAGTGATTTTGCAATACATGTATAGTATTTTTAGTATCTAATAAAAACAGCTTGACAAAATAATGAAATCTGATTGGAGTGATTGTAATCGCAATACCATAGTCCACTATTTTGTGGCGTTATGTTAATACAGTACCCCTCAATTTGGAAGGAATCAAAGCACTGGAGTGCTGGAGGAACGATGTCCTAAACTTTAGGGGTGTAACAATACGGTAAAACCCGTATTGCAATATATTGCAATATTCAAAAATCGTATTGCAATATATTGCAATACATATCGGTTTTTGCATAGACATGCAATGTATGAATTATTGCATGTGCATGTGTCTTAATTGGATATCATTACACACCTATGAGTATTTTCAAATGATGACATATCCAAAAATTTGAATTTCTTGTGTAAAAAAGACTATGAGTAAGAAAAATGCATATTTTGAAAAGGACTTACGAAGAAAATATTTCTCCAATTCGACAAAATGTTTAACACTTTAAAACACAATAATATTATTTCAAGTTTTTAACACTTTTCAATATTTATTCAAACATTTAAAGTTCATATTCTGATCAAAACAATCAGTACGGCACACAGAAATCGTATTGCAATATAAACCGGTATATCGGTTAACTATGGTGGCTGGTTTATGCCATGTCGCATTATTGTCCCGCGGGGCGCCGCACGAAAACACGAAAGTACGACAAAATGGTCTTTTTGTCGTATCATCGTCCCGCGAGGCGCCATGCAAAAACACAATCATACGACATTTTAAAATTTTAAAGATATGGTGTGGAATGACAAACTGATTTTTTTTTCACAAAAACATCGACTTTCTATTTCTAACAATTCATTTAAGGTTTTCCCCCAAGTACTAAGCTCTTTTGCATCAAGCTACATTCCCATTTTTGTTCACGACATTTAAGTCAAATTAACGTTTTGCATTTGCAATTTATTCACAATTAAAATTACTCTAAGAATCTAAGAATTTCCTATAAATATTTGCTTAAAATTCCGTACAAAATTATACATATTCATTCCAAATCATAATCAAACTCTATAACTTAAAATCGCTCAAGTAAACTTTTAATGTGACACTTCGAAGACGACAACGTCATATCGCCGTATATTAAACACCCGGTAAGAGTATTAGTCATATCCAAAATGGCGGGTGTAATAACAATTGGATAAGTCACGTCGGTAAATATTTGTTTATTTCGAGTAATAATGAATTTAAACAAGTTTTTCGACGTTTTAAAGTTGAAACATGCGCATGTTATTTGACTTCCGTAACTCTAGCCAGCCCTGGCAGGGTTGTCTACAGTTACGGAACTTCCGTAACTCTAGAACCTGGGCCAAGAGTAAGGACAAAAAATGAAAAAACATTTTTTTTTTAATTCTGCAATTTTATATTCAATTTTTAATCACTTTTCCTGTTACACAATCATGTCATGATAAACCAGAACAATCATATTACACTTTGAACAAATACTTATAAAAATATAGTGCTTTGTATACATGTACCCCCAAGCAAAAATCCGAGTTTTTGAGAGTGTTAAAAAATTACTCTTTAAAAGCTAATATCTCAAGTTTAAAGTAAGTTAGACACATGCAACTAGTTTTAAAAATTTTTGCAGTCTTTTCTTCCCATGATATAAAATATTAAAGAAATGTTACCGTTTCTAACAAATTTTATAAGAATTTGTATAAGATTACTATAATGAAACTGCAAGAGAATTTATAGCGAAAAATTACGTCGAAATGGTAAATTACAGATAATACTATTTTATACAAATGTATCATCTTAATTGGTACTGGACATAGAAATATGAATGTAGAACTCTGCATTATCACATGAAAACCTTCTCTTTACTGATTTGGCTGGTTTGAGGGAAATATTAGAAACTTACAACTTAGCACGTTTTTCGTTAAACATTCCGACTAGTAAGGGATAACGGAGTCAAGCACTTTTTGTATTAGAGACTTAGTTGACTATCCCAGTTTTGACCTGTAAACACATTTAAAAGTCCATTCTGATCAGCCAGAAAAATATCAGAGGAAGTTGAGCGGGCGTTAAACCTTGCCCTGCCGTGTTTTCTGCAGTAGTTTTGCATACACATTTTGACACCAGACTTAGTAATGTTGGCATAATTTGAGCCTTAGCTTTCAAAAAATGCTGATTATTGTTTTATTTCCTTTATAAGTAGATAATGATTAAATATTCTATTGAAAACAGAAAAGTACAACGATATTGTCTTCATATGCCTCACTATATTCTACCGCATACCAATTGCTGAATATGGCGAGTGTGTTGTGCGTCTTAGTATTGAGGTGAACTCTTCTAGCGGTAGTGATGACAAATTTAAATCGCAAATATAAGATGAAACAGTGCATTCTACACCTGCACACACAGAATTAACCCAATAGTTATGATTCTATACGACGTAATAGTCCGGCCAACACCAAGGATGACCTTGCACGAAGGGATGTAGAAAATGTTATTAAATTTATTGGTTGACATGGTCTTACTGATTCTAAATCCGGTTGATGCCTCTTTATCATCCTTGGGCAACTCCCAGAATCCAAGATGGCGACCAAGATGGTGGCTAGATGCTAAATAATACATGCAAAATGTATTTTTACACATTATGTTCTTAAAGTGAAGGACAAAAGTGATTTCAACATCTGCGGATCCAGTTGGCTAAATTTTGTTATTCATATACAAATCTTTAAATTCAAAATGGCGGTCAAAATGGCGGATAAAGGGCAATTAGCGCAGTATATGAAGAACAAACTGGCAGAATGAGACTGAGTGGTGTAGAAATTTATTTACTTAAAGAATAGTTCATGTTATTAAAGAAATCGATTGATTTAACTAAGTTTTAAGTTATAATAAACAATTATAACTCCAAAATGGCGGCTTAAATGGCGGATGTGATCTTATAGTTCAGTATCTATACTATTAAATTTGCGAGTTTCCTGTTTTGTGGAAGAAACTGCGCAGCTTTGAATAAATCTTTTGTTTGTCGCTGGAGCACCTATATACCGGCATATCAAGTTGACAATTCTTTTTTGACAAAGCCTCTTGATATTTGCAAAAACTGCCAAAAATCAACAAAAAAGTGGGTTTTTTTTGTGTCTAAAAATAGTTCTAGATAAAACTAAAAATAGACCAAACTTCCCGCAGCGGTTATTTCCCTTTATTGTCATTACCTAAAGCCCGTGCTTGCACGGGCTCCCATCTAGTATATAATATACATACATGGACGGAAACAAACATGAGTGGGTTTAAGTTTCAATGTTTGGGGTTTTTTTGCTTTTGAATTTTTCTCCAGTTCGTAAAACTAGTTAATTCCATCTGATTATCTATTAGCAAATCAAGATTCAAGAAGGAGTCCAAGATTACGGTTACGAAGCAAATTCAACCAGTTCTATTTTTTTAGCAATAATGTAATGTAAATAATGTTTTCATAATGGCCTTGTTATTTGGTTGTAATGCCGTAGTGAACGCCTTATCAGCCCTGAGTTTAAAGTCCAATACCATACAGTTAATTAATACTGTTACTTATTTTCTGGATAATAAATAACAGGCCATTATGAAAACACTTAAGTCACCATCGTCGCAGATAGGGACCCTATGAAAACACTCAGATTGTACCAACCATCAAAATGGTGGTTTTTTTTGTGGAAGAAAAAAACACGGCCTTCATGAGAAAACTCGGCCATTATGAGATTCGGAACCAATCCAAATGCCTGAATCTCATATTAGCCAACGCATTTATTAAAGGCCGTGTTCTTCCATATTGGTCGATGTTTTGGTTATTATGCCGTAGTGAACGCCATATCAGCCCTGAATATGAAACATATGATAGCTAGACCTTACAAACATGGATGCAGACACATATGTTAAATTTTTATCATGATTGGTAATTGTGTTATTAGCGAAAAACGGAATTTCGGTAATGGCGGACTAAATTTGCATATTTTACTAATAGCTCATGGGTGTCAGGAAGTCCTAACTTAATTTCTTAGTCAGCTCTGTCCAAAAAAACTGAATCAAAATTATCCAGACCTCCACAGAATGATAGACAACGGCATAAATATACATGACATCATGAAATGTTTGAGACAAAATCCTACAAGTTTTAACGTAATTTGAATATTTTGCATATCTCTATAGTATCATTAACTGATTTAATGTAATTACAATGTATTTGATATATTTGTATTTAATATATACAAAAGTAGCATAAAATAAACATTTTTTACTGAAAATATCAATGTAAAAACTACAAACGTTGATTTGTATAGCAAAACCGAATATTGTTTATCGTAAAATACCTAATTTGCATAAATTTGCATATTCAAATGATCTGATCAAGCTGATTTATAGTACCATGTGATATATAGACCCTGAAAACATGGGTATGAATACATATTTTAATTTTGTATCTAAGTTGGTTATTGAGTTATTAGCGAAAAACGGAATTTCTATAATGGTGGACTTAATTTGCATATTATGCAAATTGCTCAAGGATGACAGGATGTCATCACTCGGATTCTTAGTCAGCACATTTCAAAGATATAGAAACAGCAAAAAAACTTTGTAGGGACTCATGTGCACGGTTCCCCTCATATACTGCAGGACTACAAGGGTCACGTTATAAAAATGCACACAAGTTACGAACGGTAAACTTCCCTAAACATTCACCATTCAATGTCTTTAATAGTATAGATTCAAGAAACAATATCATTATAAGGATCGTGGAAGGTCACCATTACAGTTTGAGAACCTTAAACATCTGATGATAATCCTAATAAGCATCATGATCTTGAAATTACTTCATATAGGAACCAATTTTATATATGTCTTTTAGCAAATAGAGAACGTAATTTCAATTTTGGCATTGGTTTCCGTACAACAACTCTGCGTGCCAAATCTCAGTTTAAACTGAAGTATCTAGATCTCTGACTATCTTCTATAAAGGACAATAACTACTATCGTCTGGAATGTAAAACCTGCACCCTTAACCAGTTGCTTTCTGGTAAGCTGTCACATTGATTTCTTCTTCTTAAACCGTCTAAAACCATATTTCTAGTCACAGCAATGATATGCACTGGAGCAATGATAAGCAAAGGAATGCTTTCACAGTTCCTCAACATCTCCTTATAGTTTATGGACAAGTGGAGTTTCATTTGGTCATACTTCTTTTCCAGTCCATTCCAAGTGTGCATATCGAGTTGTCACATGTTGATACACAACTTTGGATATACTATTAGTTGAGAACTGGTGAACTCGCTTACCTGATATTGGTATAACCAAAACACAAATGGTAACTAAATTATGACCAAAAACATGACTCTAGGTGATGTAAAATAGGGCTGAAAATGGCGAATCGGTGGAAAAATGCATTATTTTGTGAAACAGTCTGTGAGCGTAATTTACCTCAAAATCATCTAGAAACACATTTTTCTAAACATTTATGTTAATTTAAATGGTACTGGTACAAAATGTCATGCGAATATCTTTATTTAAACTTGTTATACTTGTTTTCCGTATGGGCCGAAATAATAGCGACGACAGTGAAATTTGATGAAAATTTATTACCATTACTTATCGTTACAAATCCATGTTATATAAAATCCCTGACCAAACCAATCATTGAGCAATTATGTATTAGCAAGAAAAAGTATAAATGTTCGTTAGAATTAAAATTAGAATATTGACAAATAAGTAGACACTGGTTTATGTGAAACCTGGTCAAATGCCTTGGACAAAACTCATTGATCGCATATATTTAAAGAAGATAATTGGATAACAACAATGCATTATTTCTAATGCTTAGATTTTAAGTGAACACTTCATATTACTATATGTCATTTTCAAATTTCTGTTTTACCAATATGTCATTTATGCTGCAATCAGTTGTGTGTTTTAAACGACAGATTGATTAATCCCCTACGGAGTGGTCATTAGAAATTGAGACAAGAGGTTTATACGTTTGAAATTCATGGTGTACAGTCTGTCAGTTATATTAATAGCTTTACTCAGTCACTTAAAAGCATTTCAATATTTTATAAGTTCTCATAATGCAATCGCTTGTAAGTTCAAATGAAATTGTACAACGAAACAAGGCAAATTGAAGCATACCTTACAATGATAACAATACATGTATTTATAATAAAATAAGACTTAAAGTAGTAACAAAAAAGGCAAACATTTAACTCTAAGTACATACAGAGGGCACACATCTATTATGTTATTCATGACAAACATGAAACAAGTATTATTTTAATAATGTGAGTTATAGAATGCTGTTCCCAAGGTAAAAAGCCAATCTACAAAACACTGTGGTCAAAGTTAATGATTTTAATACATTTAGCTGATACTACAATGACTGCTGTCAGTCAAAAGGCATCAAACCAAACGCATTTCCTCGAGAGTTTATAACAAGTCTCCTAGGATCAGAGACTCTCACACGTACTGTGTCTCCTTCCTCAAGTAGAACCTGACTACCAATGTGCAGGCTGGTCGTAGATGATTGGTTGTTTCTCACAGATATCTGTTCAGAAGTATGTAATATAGTGTTCTCATGGCCATATCGTTCCACACAAACAAAGACGTAAACATCACCTGTTGTTGTCAGGTAGTTGGCTTCATTACCAATTTCATTTCCTACTTCAAACATGACTGTCACAAACACAAAATAGTTCTTCGTATCGGATATGGTAACCCCTCCATGTTTGATACTAAATGTTGGCCATATGTAGGAACTTCTGTCTTTGACATCCCAAAACACAATACCATCTTTTTGTGCATCTAAAAAGATAGGCACAAGGTTATAACACAAGAACTTGACATTTTGTATCGTAGTTAGTCATAATTCCCTCCTTCTTATAACAAAAACTAAGGATAAAGGAATTTTTCAAACTACGATACAGAATGTCAAGCTCCTGTGGTTGAAATTATTTTTACATAACATTTTAATCACTTGACAAAACAAAATGAAGCCATGTGTCATTTACATTGTACCATAGGTAGACGGCACTGTTACTAGTCAAAACACAATACAATATAGGTATAGTATACATAGTGTTTTATCTCGGAACCGTGCCAGCTGTCTATACATTATAACAGAGTCGATGATGTTAGTGATATATGATGTTAATCTGCTTTTATCAGACGAAGACTCAAAAGTGAGGTCATAAACATGTATACAATCTATTTAAATTAATGCAATTTTGAAGGAAAACTGATTTTGTCATACCACATGTAGTTTAAGGCGTACATATGTAATTCATGAGAAAAATCCCCCTATACTAAATCGAGTGCAATGCCTAGCATTTCAGTATGACTGCAATTACATTTTTACAATTATGTTACACTATGTATAAGCTGGTGTACAGCGATCGACTCACCACACTGGACACTACTTTTAACCCCAGTATACGCATATTCTTTTTATAAGAAGTCAATAATTTCTCTGTCCGTTTGCAATGGAATATCGCTAACATAAATGTCATAGAAGAGTATGCACTGTTGCAACTGGGAATCGAGCTCATATAGCTTGTAACAGTGATATCATATTGCTTAGAACAAAGATATCAATGTGCTAGTGAACAAAAATCAATAGGAGAGACATCTGAATTGTTTACCTTGGATTGTTTTGTTTGAAATTCTAGATAATGCAACTGATAGATAACCAGATGTTGGCGCCAGAGTTCGGTTACCACAGCTTAGATTACGTGTCCTCGTATCATTTCCTGGAAATATAACGGATAAAATGAAAACATCATATTTATTAAACTACGCATGTATGTTTTCTATAAACATTGTATTTGGTCTGCATTGATTAACATATAGAAACCATATTGTGCTTTGTTTCATACTGTGTTTAATGCTGTGTCAACACGATTCAGATTACAAATGTATTGTACAATGGCCAGCGCATGCAACCATGCTTTCCTGGACCATTGTCTATAAACAGTACGGGTACGACTATGATCAGGAGTCGCGGATTCGTTTCGTGGCCGCACGTTCATTCTTTCAGGTTTGACTAGAATGTTTTGAAAATGGGACGAGTCTTAACGTAGGTTAGTGCCTAATACAAGGTTAAACTCTCCGGTCTAAAAACATAGGTTTGTAGATAGAAAGTGATTAGAACAAGTGACCCACACAGTAATGAGTGAATTAATGTTGTAAATTATAAATATGACGTAATGTGCCATAAATTACTGCCATACACATTCAATGCTACCTTCCAAAAATAGTTTCTGTTTCCATGCGTAGGTAGAGAATAAATTTATAATCAAAATAGGAACACGTCATGCATACAAGCGTATTGAAACTGAAACGTGAGCTGTTTAGATATGATATCGCAATAAAACAGGAAATAGGCAGGTGATATAAAACGTTGTTATAACATGTCATTCCATTTAGAAACAAACAAAAAATCTCCATGTAATAAAAACAATGATACGAGCTTTATCATATTAAGCGTTCGGATTTTTAACCAGACCATTTGTTAATATCAACATACCATTTTGCTGATCGAGTTTCCTTGTTTTGAAATTTATCGCTTGTATTTGATATCATGTTTTAATGTTTTTTACATAAACAGACTTTGATTGTTACGATTGTATAAACCTCCTGCTTCCAAGTCAGAATGTTTGTGTCAAATAAAGATAATGGCAAAGATAGTCGGTTTTCGTCAAAGTTTTGCTTTTAGACACATATTGTTTATTGTAAAGTCATATCGATTGTCAACTATCAAATGTGAGGATGACCAAACCACGGAGCAAATCCTTCAAACATGTGAATGACGGGTCACCACTAGGAGAGACTTGCAATATGGCTGACTGAGACTACAAGAGAAACTGAATTTATCCATAAAACTGGTCTGACTGTGAAGCCGTGAACGAAAAGAAGAGGAACCAAATGCTTTAACTGAGATTGAATATTTCTCTGTATTAAGACCGTCTCGCTATTGGAACCATTAATTTTGATAGTGACAAAATTATGAATAACAGCAGTTACATTTTGTGTCCCAAACGTCATAATGATTGCGAAAAGTTGGTAATAATTGTTTTCAGTCCTCTTTTGTCTTTTTTCCCAATGTGAAACTGCAGGATTTTGATGCAATGTTGGGGTGCAACATCACTGATTTTGAAATATTATGTACACTTATTTAATCACACAACAAATAATCTCAGGGCGGTGCTTTAAACAATGGCAATATTATTATAGAAAAGCTCAGACTTTTGATAATTTTGATATACCAATGACAAGAACTACAGTAAAGTTGCGATATAAGGACCACTTTTTTATTTCAAAGTCATGCGATTTTTTACAATAATTAAGACCCAATAGCTCAATTTGTGAACAAGACAGTGTCTATAGTAAGGCCGTTTCACTATTAAGCCATCGAATTTCCTGGTCTTAATAGTGGAACGTTACTTATAAAAAATGGCATAGATAACAGGGTAACAAAGTGAAAGTAGGCTGCATAGGCATGAGAAACAATTAATTCTAAAAATTACTAAGTTTTCCTTTGCAATAAAAGATGAAGAGGATTTAAGAGCCATTTGCTTGAATACTTGCTTTGTTCACCTTAGTTAAGGAATGCCACCGAACCAATTTCTTGCAAGACACAATGTCATAAAATTTTCAGAAAACTCATCTCGCAAATTAATACAAGTAGTTTTACTATAATAAAAACATACTCATGCGAGGTAGTTTGAATTAGTGATGGAGAATCGGACAAAAATCATAATCGATAATCGAATTGAATCAAATGTAATTAATCGATTAAAAATCGATTAATAATCGAAATTTGTACAAATGCTTAATTTATCTCGACAAAAGCTTTCCTGAGAAAATACAGGGATTTTATATTAGAAGTAGCATTAAATCTCTAAAAAAAAATAGGAAAAACACTTCATTCAAGACAACATCCTTTATTTGCTTAAAACAAACTATATTTGCACATGATTAATTTCTTTGAAAACATTTTAAAAACAAAGGAAAATATAAAAATCACAATACTACACAATACTATTGTAGCAATAACAAGCCAAATTTTTTTCTCTCATAAAACGCCACTTGTCATACATCATTGGAAAGGCCTTTTCATCAGAAAAACAAAACTAAAAGGCATTTTGAAGTATCTGTTTTATTAAAGAGATTACATGACATTATATGCGACCACCCTCGGTAAACGTATACATTGTATATGAAAATCACAACAATGTCACTTTCCAACTCATAAAATGCTTAAATGAAATTTAAGCAATAAAACTAATAATTTCTAGGTTATTCTCTTCAAATTCCTCCATCATTTTGTAAGAATACACAGTCTCATCAGATTGATCCTCATAACATATGTTGTACCAGTCTGGGTAACCTAGGACCTGAAAATCTGTCACATTAAATGTTTCTTTTCATTTTCTTGCAATTATTAACTACTGCAGCAAAATGAATTGTAAAGATAATACATAGGCATAATATTTAACAATCACTAGTAGTAATCACTACTGATTGTGTCAGAAAGATGGAAAATAAAAGAGATGCTTATAAAGAATGTATCATAGTGATTTTGTGAGTTTAGTCAACTTAAATAACTGGGCTTCAATTGTATATTTAGAAAACTGGACTGGAAGGCAATTTAAATTAAGTGCCTAAAGGTTGTGTTATATTGCTGTCAGGTGGCTGTGAGTTATCACTGTCAGGTGGTAGTGTGATATTGCTGTCAGGATCAGTTTTCTGTAAAATGATCATTGGTTTAAAAATGTTCATTTAAGTTGATACACCAAATATGACTTGGTAAGGTTAAACATGAAAGTAGTTGAAGGTAATTATTATAGTTCATCGCATATACTTATTTGGAAAATAATACTAAAAAGTAAAAAGCACTATACTTAAAGCAAACAGTGGATTCGAATACTTGGTTTGACTAAATACTATGGTTTATATGTTCCAGGCACCAGCTTAATTAGTATTCAGATATATGAATCACATGTGATTCACAGATATTCCTTTTTTAATGCTGGGGTTAATATATTCATTTTTTTTTCAAATATATAAGCACCTAAGTTTCTCAGATCAAATTCATGTTTTTGTGTTATGTTTTAGGGACTGAGATTTCTGGTATGTTTGGGCAGTCTTTCACAGTGTATGTGGCTGTTCCTTTACAAGCCCTTTCATGATATTTTAACCAAACATTTGATAATATTTACAAACACTAAAACCTGAAATAAAACAATAATCATCACTAACCATATATCATAATTTTGTGTTGAATAAATAAAAATAAAATCATTCCCATGGACCTCGTAACAGTCTTCAGTAAAAATAAATTATGACTAAAATCAAAAGAAGCAACAAGATCCTGACTTGCAAACAGATCCTATCTTAAATCAAATCCATTCACAACTATTTAAACTGGAAAAAGAAGTACTACCCTGATAAAAATGGCCAAGTCAGGAATAATACTGAAGCAGAAGCTCTAGAGATTTAGCCTATCCAGCCACAGTATGTTAACAGGCTGCAGTGGTTTGGTTAATTGATATTTACAATGAGTTGCTATGTGTTAAACCCTGCCAAAATACTTTACACTCCAACTGAGATTAAATTCATTCATTAAGAAAATTGACCCAATGTGTGCAAGATACGCAGTCACAACTTATATAACATTTTGTATAAAATCCATGTTCAAAAGGTACTGAAAACCACACTGAATTAGAAAATATTTCTTTCAAAATCCATAATGCAATTAACAACTATACATAATGAATACCCAGTACTTTCAGTGCTTTGATTATTTACGTCAGCGTCGCGAAAACCGATGACGAAATCTACTGTTGATCAGAACGTTATGAAAAGAGAAAATTACGACAAAAACACAGGAAATCATAAATTTCTTTCATGGAAACTACATAATTAATGAAATGATTTGTCTAACAAGGTTAAAGAACACTGGTAAAATGCTTCGATTTTTGGCAAAATCAGTCTGCTAAGGTAAGGACTTTTTTGTTAAGAGTGCAAAGGGAAGTAATTCTTCCAGTGCTCTAAACAGGTGATCACAGGGTAGGGGCTTTCCGTGGGAAATCGCAAAAAAAGCGCAAGCATAGATGTGCAAAAGTTTGGTACCAAATTAAAGGTCTGGAATGAAAGAATGTTTAAAAACAGGTCCTATGAGGTCCTATTCATATGTTCAACCGGTAGATGTGGTCAATTTTCGGACACATTTTTAGACGAAAATTGTCTTTTTTTAAAAGCAAATCATCACTAACCCCCAGTGGGACCTCTATAGAGCTGAAAACCAGCTTCTTTAAATGTATTTGCTTGATACTGCTTTATTACAAATAAAAATGTTCACCCATGAGACGCGAAGCGTAAACAAAATGGCGACCGGCTTTAAGAAAAAATCCAGTTTCAGTCAAAATTACGTCAATTTTACACAATAATAATATATTAACATAGTGTGAATTTTACATCAGATATTAAGTACGATCTTTTAGCTTTAATAAAATATATTTAGTTTTATCAACAAAAAATCATGCAAATTTAACTGTTAAACATGATACGGTTACAATGGTTATAGATAGGAACTGCTAAAGCGTATCCATCGCTTGTCATTGCTAACAATACTCTCAAGACTTAAAAGATATGATCATGATTTTAAATGGTTTTTACTGTATTATAAAGTGAGGTAAATATATATGCTTTCAATTTAAACCAGCAAGTATAGAGTATCTGAGTCAGATAATGTTATACAATAATTGTTGGTATGAATTTTGTTACACAATGCCATTTTGAAACCGCTAGCAGTCGTTTGATTTATCCCTTCATCATCTAGAAATATCTTTCAGTAACAGTTTGTTTTTCACAATATTCATAAGCAAAAGATGTTGGTACAATTGTTTAATAACATAATTCACAAATAAGTAATTCGTTCACATTCTGTCTGAGTGAATGAATATGTGTTCTGATAGATTTGTCCAATGCTATAAATGTCCATTCAAATAACTTTTTTTCTGAACAAATTCATTCAAGATGATTTAAAAGTGATACAGGTATAATAAAAATAAAAATGTTAGTAACGTGTCGGTTACGAAAATTATTGAGGACGAATGTTTCACAAAGCAGAGCGTTATCCTATTAACCACCCTTAAGGTGGGTCGGTACCTTACTCGGAGGAAAAAACGAAAAAAATATTTTGTTCACCGATTATAATAAAAGTTGGCAGGCAGATACCTTCATGCTTCTTGTTTGTTTTTCTGGTAACCTTAGCGACGTTGTCGTTTTTTTCACGACGTCATGGACGTCACAATGGTTCGCGCTAAAAATAGGCATGCAAGTACATTAAACCCACGTATTTAAGATATTGAATGTCCGAGGTCAATGATTATTATACCGAAATGTTTCTGAAATGTTGTTGCATACAATCATTTTGTTCCGATTATCCAAATATCACGTCATTTATAAAGGTTGTACATTTCATCACTGAATTTAGGGTTTTCACGTCTAAAAGGTTTCACCATATGCCGAGTTATAATGGTTATTTTCAAATTAAAGCAGAACGGTGGTCAAATTCTTATCGCGATTTTTGAAATCTTCACATTTTTTGTGTCATTTTAATGAAATAAAAAAGGAAAGTGAACGTTCTCAGTTTTTCACAATATCGCGTTCAAAGTAAAATTACCCTCATTACTACGACGTTAATATAACGTTACGCTGACGTTGTGATTAAAGCATTTGTTGTAAAAATAAGTAGAAGCGGATTTTGATTGACTTAATATGTTAAATTAATTTTGAACAGATCAGATGCTGAGTGTCACAAGAAATTAATTAAAAACTGGTAAGAAACTACAAATTTGAATTTACAAGAAAATTACATACATAACCCAAAATCACAACGTCAGCGCAACGTATTGTTAACGTCGTTGTTTTTAAGGTAATTTTACTTTGAACGCGATATTGTGAAAAACTGAGAACGTTCACTTTCCTTTTTTATTTCATTAAAATGACACAAAAAGTGTGTAGATTTCAAAAATCGCGATAAGAATTTGACCACCGTTCTGCTTTAATTTGAAAATAAACGTTATAACTCGGCAATTGGTGAAACCTTTTAGACGTGAAAACCCTAAATTTAGAGATGAAATGTACAGTCTTTACGACTGACGTGATATTTAGATAATCGGAACAAAATATTTGTATGCAACAACATTTCAGAAACATTTTGATATAATTATCTTTGTCCTCGGATATTCAATACTTTAAATATATGGGTTTAATGTATTTGCATGCCTGTTTTTAGCGCGAATCATTGTGACGTCCGTGACGTCGTGAAAAAACGACAACGTCGCTAAGGTTACCAGAAAAACAAACAAGAAGCATGAAGGTATCTGCCTGCCAACTTTTATCATAATCGGTGAACATAATATTTTTTTCGTTTTTCCCTCCGAGTAAGGTACCGACCCACCTTAAGGATGGATTTTACCACCATATTATGGTGAACCATCACGAAATAAGCTAGCTTGGTTCAGTTTCTATGTTTATTGGATTCTAGTGAGTTAATTAATTTTAAACTTCATTAATACGACATAAGGAGAATAAGACCGTTTCCGGCTATTGAACTTTTACCATACCTCACAGAGTTTCCCAAAGAGATTTGGTCGTAAATTCTAATTAGGTAATTGACCTATAAATCGTAACAATTTGAGTGAGATGATTTATAACACATCTGATGTACCAAACGTCTGTTATTAGCGGTATCAAGACTTGTACATTACGTCATCAATAAAAATAGACAACTTTTTGTAAATTGCTATTTATCTTCGAAATTTGCCGACATTCGTTCAAATTCTTGTTTGATATTTGACATGTGAAGGACGGGTAGAACAGCGAGTTTGACTTAGACTGATAAGTTATTTACTTAATAAGATTGAAAGTTAAAAGTAACCTCATTGTCCCTTGTGTACAAGTTCAAACTGAGGTCGAGTGCGGCAAAATCTGCGGTTCTGAAACTACCAGCGACAATCGATTTTCCTTAAAGAAAATCGATTGTCGCTAATGTAAGCGCCCAGCGACGATTATTCGATTCTACTCGATCATCGTGACATCACTAGTTTGAATCATATATTGAACTGATTTTTTATTACTAAATTGCTGATTTACAATTTTGGCAATCAACCAATTTCATTGAATGGCCTTCTACATAATTGATATATTTTATTTAGTAATGCATTAACAAATGCAATTAATTAAACTCTGTGGATATTAATAGCTTTTGATAAGCTTTAGAAATCTTCTTAATTAAACTTGTCAAATGATCAAATTGAATGATAATTGTGTAAAAAATATCACCCCAAGAAGCCCAACGCGATGGTGATATTCTTTGAAATTTGCATTGATTTGAATTTTTATCATTCACAAGTATTAATTAATGGTTATATTAAAACATACTACATGTCATAGGGGCGGATCAAGGATTTTTTCTAGGAGTGGATCCGAACTTTTTCTTAACCTTCGAATCTCAACCACATTATACACAGTTTGCAGAATAATGCCTCAATCAATAAATAAAACTACATAACCATTAAATATATGTTAAGCGCCGAAAAAGGTTGCTTCATACTACTTAAAATGACTTACAGTCAATAAATACACCAATGGACTGGTACATTTTGGAAATGCTAGGGGATACCGGACCTCCCCCCCCCCCTGAAACCACCCCTAGATTCGCCCATGACTCGTACTCTCAGAAGCAATGCGTAATTTTAAGGACATAAAATAAGAGGCTACATTATACGTTTTTCCATATTTATCATTCATTTTTTCCTCATATGCATGTGCAAGGGATCACAGAGTATGATACTATATGTCTATATGATTTAATTGGCAATAGTGTGGCTTGGCAATTGTAATGATTCTTATTTTTGTACGAACACGTAATTTGGGCAAATATATCATATTCTATAGATTTATTCATTTGACATGTTTTATGGTTTTAAGCGACAATGTACATGATATATTCAGTGCAACAACATTACTTCTTCAGCTTCAGTTAACAGTTGGAGATAAAAAAGGCAAACCAAACATCTTTTTAAAACATCTTACCTTTAGCTAAATTCACTCTCAACTTTCTCTGTACAAACTGTAATAAACAAGTGATAACATACATTACCCTCCGAATATTTGTGAAACAACAAGTTGATCATGTGTTCTATAGATTTTTCTGGGGAAAAAATGAAGCGAGCGAGCGAAGTTACAAAAAGTTTTTTTATTCACTTGCATTATATTATATAGCAGTTTGACTATTACAAGCCAAGAAAAAAATGTTTATTCAGTTGCTTTATACAGAGGTTGGATCAAATTATTATGAGCGAGCGAGGAAATATTTTTTTTTGTAAAAAAACCGTCAAAATTAAGGTGCGAGCGAATCCATAGAACATATGATCAACTTGTAGTGGCCTTACGGACATATTGCGAAAATATGATGATTTTTTACAGTTTATTTTCACAGTATTTGCCAAGACCATTAGATTATGAATCAATACACATAAATGCATTTAGATACATATAATGAAGAAAAGCACAATTCATGAATACCGCCAGTAATTTGGTAAGGTGGAAATATAGCACTGGCCTGGTTGAATCACAGTCTAATAACCCGTCGTAGAAACTGGAGTCAATATCCTGGCATATCCTAGTTTCTGTTTCACTTTCAATACAAAGGGCAATCCACTTAGATAAGGTTATCTTACTCTTAATAAATCATGAGTGATTTTTAATGCTATGGCATGTGCCACAAAGCTCATACATTACCATACTTATGAGTACAAGTATGCCCATGCATAGTAAATGATTTATTCAAACAAGTTTTATATGTGTGCAGGTGCTTTAATGTGTTGTTGAGCATTTAATAAATCCATAGAAATGACAACATGGATTCTTATACAGCTTAAGAGTATTTGCTTATCTAATATGTCACCACCTTTATCAGAATGCATCAGCATGTTATCAATAATTCAATTCAATTTGTTTAATCATACCCACGTTGAAATCATTACATTTTTATCTAACAACATGAACCGGGTAACATTTGGACTACGTGAAATTGCATGAATCAATGAGAACATTTGCTGATAACACGCTATAAATGCACCTACTAGCAATAGTGAGTTCACGAAATGGGATGTTACAGCTTTTAACATAGTAAATTTGTTGACTTCGGGAAAGCATTAGCTCAAGTTTTCAAAACTTTATAAGCCGCATTTTTACATTTTGTTTTCATCTGAAGCATTAGCAATAACAACACAAGTTCACCGAAGACATGAAACCCGGAGAACAGTGTCTGAAAAATTACTTTACATGCTTCACGTTTCCAAAATTTCAATTGGTTATATTGACTTAAATTAAGATGAAATATAACGCTTCAAAATTTATGTTCATTTATGACTCCAGAACCCCGTTATTCAATTACTTAAAGACATTCTTAAGACTAAACCAGTCTTGCTAAAACCAGATCTTAAAATGTATCGTACTTCATGTCAAAGCACTAGCCCAGTGCAACTATAACATGTTGCAGAGAAAAGATTACATGTGCAAGGTTCATTGTCACTTGATCAACAAGTGCGCGCTTTTCCGTCAAGAAACCACGTGACAATATGGCCGATGTAAATTATACCTACCTTATAAACAAGATCTGTGAGGTTAGTCGTAGAACACGTGTATTTCATCCCAATAACATCTTGCTTGTATAACCCATTCTTGATATCAAACGTAACACTGTCTTCTTCAAGACTCAGAGCCAAATCTTCACAGTTAACCGTAAAGTCTTTCATTATTAATTCTACTTTCGTTTTCGATTTGTCTTCTATGTTCAGCCCGATTTTTATTACAAATGCCAATAATATCAAATCCAACACTGTAAGTAAAACCACAAAACTAAGATATGATTGCTCTCTTAATCTTTCCTTTGATACTTCACTTTTTAATAAATGCATTTTATCGTTTTTATTTTACCTTACATACACGAATTGGCATATTAGTAATAACTACAACTCGTGATTTTCTTTTAAAATTAAAAAAAGTTGTCGTTCCTTACATTAACAATGTAATCTTATAGTCACACTGGTTTTCCAAACATAGTCACTACTACTATATTTTCAGAAAACGCAAAAGAATCCTTTGATGCAAAGGCGAGATTTTAGGGTAAAAATGGAAATTTTTATAAAGGTGTGATTTTTTGAAAACTCCTTTGTAACATGCACCGGCCACTGGATGTACAGAAATAACTATTTACAATACCATGAAATGGTATATAAGATACATTTTCCTCGAGCTACCTAGCTGAATGATTGGTAAAATAATATAAAAAGGTATATGTACAAGTCATGAAATATAGGAAACATCAAACAACAGCATCAATACTGTACAACAAATCTACAAGTACAATAATATACATAATCATGAATCAAACCACTACATAACATAACAAGAGCATCACAAAGCATGAGATCAATATACGGGCAAAAGTTATACACGTTAAACAGCATCACCAAATAAATACATAGGACAACGATAGCAAGGGTGATGCTATAATGAACAATATCATACAACATGATCAACTATGATTGACAAACAAGCATGGACAACACAAACATTACTATTGTTCGTTGAAAAAACAAATGCATGGATAATTATAAACATTGCAAAATGATATATATAACTATGATAGACGGGTTTCTCTGAAGCTCGTCCTTGCTAACAAATAGACGGGCGATCAGAGTTGCTTGTCTCTGTCGCCGAGCTATCTATAATTATATATATGATGGCACAGAATATACAAGTAGATTGTACAAACATGAACGATGCCAAATATGCTACAGAAGTCGACCTATCAGCTCATCGTGAGTAACCAGTGGACGGGCGATCTACATTAACCATATCCGTCGCTGAGCAAGTAAACTACAAGGAAATGGGCACTGATACACAGAAGACGGGATTACAATACTGGCGAGCTATAATTTCTACATTAGGTCGTGCATATATCAAATGAATGAGTAACCAGAGAAGACTATCTCCGTCGCTGACTATTAACAATATATTCGACGACCAGGATAAAACATATAGAGTGGGTGGGGTTGTATAAAATACGCCGGGCTACCAAAAGCTTCTTATTATATAATCAAGGCTATATCCAATGGCTAATCTCCATTGCTGGCTCTCCGACACGAAATCACTTTAACTACAACTCAACTCAACAGTGTCACCATCGTTTCTAAATGATATGTACATACATGCCATAGATGTCCCAGGCGATGACCTCGTCCTTTTTCTTATACTCCGGAACGCATTGCTCTGAGAGATCGTACTAAGAAGGCGATAAACCATTCACTTGTACTCTACCGGCTTCACAAAGCTTCAACATCTATAAGCCACCGGCCTTTTTAACACTTCATAGATTCCCACCAAGGTATGCTCCACACTTAGTCCCCGTTCCTATGCATTGGAACGCAATGCTCTAAGCGGTCGTACTAGGAAGACATTGTATTCATTCTCTGTCACTTTTCACCACTGCAACAGAACGCAATGCTCTGGGCAGGTTACTAGGATGGCTTGAATAAAATACATACCCATACATTGTCTCTATTGTAATGACTAGCAGAGTCTATTAAATAAAACACGAAGTAGATAAATAATTATTAATTAATTCTGGAGCTCAGAGTGTCAGACGTGCGAGTCTGCTGCCAACAGCAGACAAACCAATTCATCTTATTTTCCTCGTTTTATACTCTTCGGCAATACTGTATTCTATGAGCGTTTTACAACTAAGACGGAATAACGCATCCGTTGACCAAGATGAGCTGACGTCACATTGGACAATGTTATAACCCGTATCTCCGTTCCAATGTTCGTCACATCTAAAACCCAGAAAGCTTTAATTATTGACATTTCAAAATATACTCAGCGACGAATAATGGCCTCTTATTGTGGATGTTATAAGTTTGATTAGTGAGGGTTTTGACGAGTGGGCTACATTCTCGCTTGTTATTTTTACCAAGACCAACTTCCTTTGCGGTGTACACTGTATTCCTACGCACTAAATATCAAAAAGTTGTAAATGGAAAAGTATATAACTTTTTGTAATACAACAAATAATGTACAGTGTATAGTTGCCGCAATATACGACAATTAAGAGACTGAATATTCCGATTTAATCATTAAATTAATGGCATGCAATATGCTTCAGGGTGCACGACTTAATGTTAAGTAATAAGGTGGACTGTCACAGAACTGGCACTGCCTGTTGAATTACACCGATTTGTCTTAAAGTCGAACTTTTTAAATTGGATGAAATTTAGCATAATCATTCTACTCTGCTAAACAAGACCAAAGTTTTAAGCTTAATTCAATACGGACAATTCTGCATACTTCTGCTAAAATGATAATTTATCTAATTGTAGTTAAATCATTTGGTCTATACAAAGTCCTTACTGAACGCTTGCTTAAAATCTTCGAATTTTCAGTCTTTAATGATATGTGATTAATATCAATCATATTTATTTAGCATTCTTTTTCTTGAATATATAATTTCAAAGGAGCTTTACATTGACAAAATAAAACATTAGATACATAGAACTTAGTAAATTGGGCATAAACTATTATTCTCTATTGGTAATTCTCATAAGTAAAAGATTATAGAAAAACACACTTATGTGATTTTAAGTCAAGGCTCAATCTAAAAAATTCATAAAAGGTGAAGAACGAAAAAGATTGTAAAAATGATAAGACACAGTAAAAGATCAATGATTAAGTAAGAATCTAAAATACAAGAAAAACCTTATTATATACGTAGGTATACATTCAAGTACGGAAGCCCTGGAGGAACATTTTATGTTACTTGTTATGACTTTTTTGTTATTACTTATTTGTTATGATTTATTTTCAAGTTAAACGTAGACTGATTGTTCGGCCATTTTGTACACTGTAAAGTAAAGATGGCCAAAATCGTTTTATATTTGTGTCCATTCCAGTTATTTTATTTCCATTCGTTAAGTGTAGTGCCAATAAGTCAAATTATACTCATTAGCTGATACTTATTCCTTATTCGTTATTCATTATTTGTTATTCCTTACAAAGTGGCATAACGATCAGTCAACGTTTAACTTAAAAATAAATCATAACAAATAAGTCATAACTAAAAAGTCATAACAAAAAAAGTCATAACAAGTAACGTAAATGTCCTTACAGTGCTTCCGTATTGAAGTTCTCTCAAAATGAATACTTCTGAGCGACATGTCACTCACGTAACCACAAGATCAAATCTTATACATCTTAACATCTTATAGAAATGACGTGGCAACAAATCACAATATTTGATTTTGAATTAGATTAGAAAAATGTAATAATCTGCTTTGATAATCATTTTACCAAATAAATTCATAACACAGCATGTCAATCAATACATGTAGTAATCTCGCCTATATTTATTATTAAAATCAATATTCATGAGACAAGAAAATGTAGTTTAATATTTAGATAGTACATTCTCAAGATGTTTAAATGAAAAAAGTCGACGAAATGTCTACGAATATTTGTTAAGATGCAGAAGTTCAGATAGAATATCTTGTCTCAAACGAATGTCATTGTTTCATAATACAAAACTGTTTGTTTGTTCATAGCTCAGCAGGAGATCAATTTGACATGCTTTATACTTTCTTATTGTACACTTTTCTTATGAAATATGTATTGAAATACATGGAGTTTTTGCCGAGTACAAAACTTGATTCCGTATCTATTTTTTCTTTTACAATACAATACAATACATTACAATACAATACAATACAATTGTTTATTTTGTTTTACAAGGCCACCGGCCCAAAATACAAATCATTGTCAATACATTACATGGGTGATTTATAATTAATACAAAATTAAACATTAAACATACATGTAGAGTGATAATGCATACAATGCAATTCTATAAAGTAATTACAATTATATATAGAAAAATGTACAATCTTTGTCTTTAATAGTGTTGTTATATAATTATGAATGTATACTGATAATAAACATTATGAACATTATATATTTATTAGACTAAGAACGACTGACTATAGAGATAATCTATATGACCAGGAATGAAATCATACTTAAATAAAAGGTGAAGTAAAAAAAAATCAAGTATTAAAGTATGATCGATTTATCTCTATTGGCCATGGTAAAGGGCTAGTAAATAATATACTTCAAACAAATGCTACGTCTCTATCGATCTATATACAGTGCACTCAAAGAAGCCGACAATAACAAAGCCATAAATCTAACACAGACGTTTTACTTGACCTACTTTCCAAATGTTTGTGATTAAGTGCCATTTAAAGTAATGTTGGTGTCTTTACGAGTGATATATTTTTATAATAAAAACAGCAATAGTTGAACTCGTGTTGTCTGAACCTATATGAAAGTGAAAGGCCGAACATCCGAACAAGACTTATTACGTGGGTTGGTACAAATATCACATGATGTGAGAGTATGATCTGTCAACTTTGTATCAGGACAATAGCAGCACATGTGCTTGTAAGGTGGGGGAAGAGAAGGGAAATTATGGATTCATTGCAAATAAAACTTGAATTATGAATAAAGATGACATCATTGGTTTACGCTATAGTGATAGATATCTGAAAAAAACTTTAAAATGACCGAGTTTAGAAACAAACTTTGAAATGACTGGTGGTGTGATATGCTCGTAATCAAAAGTTATCATCATTCTCTATCTAGAATCTTGATAATCACTGGGTATGTGAATGTTGTATTGACATGTTTTATATATATTGTCTAGCTGATAGGGTTTTAATCAGATTGTACACCAAACATCATATATTCAATGTTATCTTTTATTTAGATGATGTTTTTACTATTGTAACTATTTACTATCATTTACTATAATCAATCTTACTATCATTACTCATGGTTAGCATGTCTGACTTCGAATAAGGAGATGGCGGGTTCGAACCCGGTCGCGGTAGGTCATACCCTATACATGAGTTGTCGGCCTCGTGGTCGGGTAAGTTAGTACTGGTGATAGTAGTGTCCACGAAACCTATAGTAGAAAGAGCTGGCCGTCATATTTATAACCTAGATATGTGTTGAATACGACATAAATAAAACAACAAAAAACAATCATTGTAATCATGAATGTATATTAATAATAAACGTTATCAACATTTTATATTTAATACATGTACATGATAAAAATATTTACTGACAGACTCAGTAAACATTTTTATCATGTACATGTATTAAATATAAAATGTTGATAACGTTTATTATTAATATACATTCATAATTACATTATAACACTATTAAAGACAAAGATTGTACATTATTATGTATATAATTGTAAATACTTTATGGATTACATTGTATGCACTAACACTCTACATGTATGTTTAATGTTTAATTTTATATTCATTATAAATCACCCATGTAATATATTGACAATGATTTGTATTTTGATTTATACGATGAAAAGAAATAAAGCACTATAGTAATGAAAGATCCTGATAAAGGTTCAGTAAACCATTGACCTTATAAAACTAACAAACATCTACTGACCTAGATTGTTTATTTAAATTATCTTTGGCCTGGGGTCATCAAGGCTTATTATCGTCGGTCAGGACCGACGATATATACAATTATTAAGATTTGAGCATTTTTGTGTCGACACCGGTTGCCTTTAGCCAATGAGAACGATGCATATGAGGTCACCTGATGAAAAAATGACGTCGAGTAGTTAAAATGGGGGGCGTGTATAGACTCGTCGACTACGTGTATTATCATTATCATTGTCGATATATGAACGAGCACTAGTTTTAAGGTGGTTGCAATACAAAGCCAAAAACATGCATAACTAATTGTAACATGTTCAACTTGAGGACATCAGGTGACCAGAATTGTCTTAGCACGAAATGTTTAATTTTGTCAAGAATTTATCTTTCTATTCTTATTATGTATATACATGTACCATCTAAGTACTCAGAGGTTGTTTTGGTGTAAGACACGTGACAAAGTAAAGAGATTTGAATAAATTGAAGAAGTGCATTTGTTTTTCCATACAGTGAGAGTGATGGAGAGTCTGTAAGCCTCGACTGAACTTTCTTACAGAAACCTAGCTAAAAATAAACGAAATGTTGCTGTACTATTATCAGCTGCTCAGTTTGATCTATGTTTGTTGCATCTGTTTATATTGAATAGTCTCCTTCGGCAGTGGATACATAAACAATTGGAACAAGCTTAGCCAAGAGGAAACGACATCGGACTGGTAATCATTTGATTAAATGGTTGCACTTTCAGAAAACGTAATATAACGAAATATCATGTTTGGTGATTTAACTCTCATTTCACTTTTTCAATCATATTGAGTTGGTCAGTAATTCTACTTATTTCCCTTTATATTGTAATATGAGGCACCCTGAAAACTAGTATTAAGAAAACCAGTAAGACCGTTTGTGTACAAAACGTCAAGTTCAATAATTTGATGAGCGACCTTCACCCTGCCTACGTAATATTTATGAAGTTATGAAAATCACTTGTTACGATAAAACCCGTACTAGACCGGTTCGGAACGGACGGCGGGAATATAAGTAAAACTACTTATTGTCGATCACTCGGCTTACAAAGAGGAGTTGGAAGCTTACGGTTGGACATATGTAACTTTTGGAATACGTAGAATCACTTACATAACAATAGAAAGTTCATTTAACAGCCGTCCGCATTTTGTTCGGATCTCATTCCTTGAGCGGAATGATACAGAGAGTAGCGTCATTCGACCATTATGCTGAAACCTGATTGGTGGATAATTGTTGGGTGGCTAGAAACGGTAGAACCAAGCTAGTACCGGGAATATTCAATATATACGCTAGGCTAGAATGTTCGGGGGCTTACACTGTTCGGATTTCGGAGGAGTAACATCAACTGGAAAAGGACGGATCGGATTACATCACTGGTTTGGATCGGATCGGGAAACGGTGCCTCTATTATGATGATGGAATTAAAGTAAATAACATTTATTATTTATTGAACGATTATTTATTAAATTATCTTGATAGATCTTTGTGAATCTATTTATGAACGCTGACTTTACCAGTTGAATTAAGTCGCGTAATTCAACTTTATTCATCTTAGTTGTCATGTATGTTGTTTCAGCTTATTATTACAAATAAATACGACTATTTAAGTTCATCATATTGTTTTTGTCTTGTATTTTTGTTGTATACTCTGCTTGCTGCAGGCCATCCAATATTGAGGTTGTATTTTGCACGTACGCATTTTTTTATTTTCCACGCACGTTACAATATGATTACCTTGATCCATGGGCTTACACTGTTAACCAGTATATTGTGTCAGTTGACCGAGTGTCGTGATTGCTGGGCCCTAAACTTTTAACTATACATATTTAAAATTCCCTAAGTACCATCGCTAATGGCTTATAATTGCCCCACTTGATCTTGTAGTGGCTGGTACTAAGGCTGTAATATCAAAACATTGCCAAATCAAATGAAGGTCCCACCTGGGAATTCTTACCCATTACTCAAGGATTTGTAGGTGAGATAGTTTCTTATATGCATGTATAAATTATTAACTATACTGTATTAATAAATACAATGCACATGAATTATATTGTAAAATTTAATATTAAAAAAGAGATTTAATAAGGAAGTAAATGGCAATTTTGGCAAACAGAGTAGGTGATTCTTTGCTTGAGGAAAATTAGTAACAAGATTTTTTAAAAGTTACAAGTATCTTTCATTACATTATTCAGAAAGGAAGTTAAATGTTCAGGATAAACTTAACATATTTAAATAGAATAGCCATTACAATGTTAGTCATCGGTTTAAATCATAGAATAAATTTTGTTTATGACTAAAACAGAACTTGTACTATCTCAGGGAGTGACTCATGATTGTATCCACGAATCAAACGTGCGCATGAATAAGTTCCCTCTTTTTAAAATAGTTTCATAATGCCAACACATAATGAATGCTGTCATAAATTTAGGCCTTTCTGAAACAAAAAATTGATGTACTTGCATTTATGAGCGCATATTTTTATATTTAAGAACCGTAATAAAGATACTTGAGAAGAATTAACATAAATCGAGTGAAATTTTAAGAATATGAGTGGACAAAACTCATTAAGTTACCATTTTCTTACGTAACACATACACATGATACATGAGTACACGTAATTGTGATTTTCAGTTTAGTACGAACAGGGAAACTCAAGCATGCACTGCGACTCGGATAATTCTTAGAAAATTGCGTAATATCTTACTGTACAAATTTTAACAAGATACTAAGGAGACAGATCCGTCTCGACTACTGGTCCACACTAATATTTTGTAACTCCGCCGACTTTATGTAATTCTATTAATAAATAATACGTAATAAGATTGGCAAAGTCAACAATAGCAGAAAGCTTTCCCCAAAAAGCTGTCGTCCAAGTTGAGAAGTCACAAACGTAAATCATTTGTTTGGTACAAGCTTTGGTCTCGGATTGTGTCGGCCAACCCTGTTAGCGTAGTCGGTAGCACAAAGGTATACTGATCGAGGGGTCGTAGGTTCGATTCACGGGCGGGACATACAATCATGGGCCATGTTCATGAAATAAATTTCTACGACCATTCTTCCTCCTACCACTGATTCTGAATCATGTAGGGCAGTAGTCAGTCACTGACTATCGCCTAGTAGTTGGTTAACAGCTAAATCCAGAGATTTAGCTTTTCCATGAATTGTTAATAGGTGGACTGACCGAGTAATATAACCTATACAATGTGTTGCTACATGTACGGCGTTAACCCCAACACACAAACAAAACGGATTGTGTCATGTTATAAATAGTGCCTAATGTAATATTTTGTTGGGATTGTTATTGCACTCTTAGATTGTTCCACAGACATTTAAATTCTAGTAATTCGATAGCTTTTTTGTTTAGAAATACAATGAAAGGAATACGCTATATTGCACTTGTATTTTCTTCATGGTTTCAAGTTACGTGTATATGAAAATATGGTAATGTCCACTTCAGACTTGAAAGGTCTTAGGTCCGTTCCAAATTCAGACAATTTCGTTTGGATGAAAATTGGATAAAATATCACTGTAACAGCAGACTCATAGGAACAGAATAGGGTTTTGTTTCTGGCAATGATGATTCAGAGATAGTAGAGTGTTTTTTTCTCAACCAATAAAGCTTTCCTAGTGTTCAAACATATTTGAAAGTCCATGAACTAAGCAGCTGACATGTCTTTTGTTGGTTGATATCTAGGTTGTCTATAATCAATTTGTCCTTGCTGTGTCATTTAGACTCTCGTTCAATAATGTAAGACTGTTGCAACAGCATACTCAATGTATTGGCTAGGTGTAATTTGACCTAAAGCATGTGTTTAGTTTAAAGGAAACTAAAACTAACACCTGCTCATGTAAATAAGCAATATCTCCATGTTGGTTCGAACCCGGGGCTCCACAATTCTTATTTTCTCGCTCATGACTACTACTTGATCTATACTATTAAGATTGGGACTGGTTGCAAGTATCCGATCAGTTGGAGGAGAGGAGTATTTGATAGCATAGCTTGACGACATTGGTTGTCAGCAACAGGTACTTTCTCAACATGTGGTTAGATAAGTATGGAACGTTAAAAAATATATAACAAAATCGAAGTGATTTTAGTAACAATTATTCTTTAACAATAACAATACAATGTATGGATATGGCATGATATGATATCAATCGTACACATATAATATATTTATTTATCTTACCTCGTACATAATACTTGTTTTTCATTGGCCGAGAGCGGTCACGTGCTGACCATGTATTATCCCATATTAGGTCAGTAGATTCTAATATCCAGTCAGTAACACAATTTATAAATGATAGCGCTCAGATGGGGGTACTCGGTAAGATAAATTCGTTATCGTTATCGTTATCGAATACGGTGTGATACCGGGTCAGTGATTAAATATTGGGCTCGAGCTACGCTCTCACCCAATATTAATTTACTGACCCGGTATCACACCGTATCCGGTCAGTAACTGACTGTGTAACTAATAGTACATTTACTGTATTTGTTGATAAATGTAAAACAAAATGACAACACTGTATTATTTAATTACAGAAATTACTAATTAAACATATAAAAATGGCGACAATAAAAGGTGCAACTACAATAATATAAAAATCGTATTTGGTCAGATTTGACATCAGATATTTGCTTTAAATTTGGCGCATAATATTAATTACAAAGAATGACAACTTATACATAAACAACATATCCACAAACATATCAAAATAAACAATCAAAGTTTTAACAGCAATAACATTTACAAAAGAACAAAACACATGATAAAATGAAAATCATATATAGATAAGTTTCAATAGGATTAAATCCAACATTTAGTCATCTTTTAAACAGCAATTAGACGCATAACTTTAGAGTTATCATTACTTATAGTACAATAATTACTAAGAGCATAATTATTAAAAAGTAATTGCATTTTATAGTCTAAGTTTCATGCTTACGCACGTTCACCGACTTTACAGCTATAAATAATTTGTGTATGTATTATTTGTTGTCTGTATTTAAGTACCATTCTTGCAGTTGCTTATTCCCATCATGAATTCTTTTATAAATGATCACACAAATGAAGCCAATATAAAATATATAACAATACATCAGTACAGACAACAAATAATACATACACAAATTATTTATCTGGATATGTTTACAAAATTATTCATACAATATGCATATATAATAGACAAAATATTAATTAAGCTTTTAACAATATATCATTTTCACACACTTGGGTAATGTTGCATTAAGCTATATAGTATGTCGGGCCCCCAAGGCTAAAAAAGTGGTTCGCTGTACTCTAATGTCATATTAGTATGTCGGTCCAGTTGAGAAAAGCGTCCAAAAATGTGGTTCGCTGTACTCATCGGTATATCAGCAATATTTTGGAAAAAGTGAATAATAGGAAAAAGTGTGGTCTTTTCGAATCTGCCAGGTGATTTTTCAAATTTTGGGGCAGGAAGATGCTATTGGCCAAAAATCGATGACGTCACTATTTTTTATAAAATCGCTTTTAAACTTTAGAAACGTATTGTGTCATTATTATTCATATTTCAAACAAATAATTTTAGATTTACTTCATTACATGCTTCTACTTTAAGATTTTGTAAAAGTTATGAAAAAAAAATCCGGTGCTAGAAGCATTGATCATCAAAACAAGTGATTACGTCACAATTTTACCATTTTTCGAGGTACAAGTTTCAAACGTCATTAATTCTATGTTCTAAATATTTTTTAATTTTATTAGAATATTTTTTATATATTATTGCATTTGTATAATTATATATTAAATGAAGCATGATGACGTCATAATTATGATCAAAAAGCGGCGACTCTGACTTGGCACTGAATTCATACTTGGATGATTATGTGCTTATTCAGCAGATCTTTTTAATATTCATCACTGATTGTCTTATATTCCTTGATAAATAAATGACATAAATACCTAAGTACATGATACACATTTTAGAATTATTTTTTTCCTCTTTTCGTAAAAGACAAACCATTAGAATTTAACTGTTCTTAGTCTGGCCTTTCTCATCTGACTTGTATCTATCTACACAACAAATATTCTGTATAGTTAATCTCAGATGAAAACAAGGCACTCAAGCCCCCTTACCTTGTCAGGGTGACAGTTATCAAGGGGGTAAACAAATAAATGGCGTGCTTATATTGCACATATCCCAATAGAAAGACGCTCATATACTTTTTGTACAATAAGACCTCATCATATCAAATTGAATGTAATCGTTCCTAAATGTCAACATTGCATTTGCCATGTTACATTCTGTAAATTCTTCCAATATTTTCACAATGTGGGAAGTTTCGACCTTCTCATGAATAGTCTCACCATCTTTAAAAGCCATAACAACATTTGAAATTGCAGTCTCTAATTGCTGTATTGGAACACTTACTTGACCATGATACCAGTCATTAACTGCAAGCCATCCTAGGCGGCACATGGCATCTTTCTGCCCCAAAAATTGAAAAATCACATGGCAGATTCGAAAAGAGCACACTTTTTTCTATAAGAATCAACCAAAATATTGCTGCTATACCGATGCATAGCGAACCACATTTTTAGACGCTTTTCTCAACTGGGCCGACATACTAATATGACATTAGAATGCACTGGTAATAAAATTCAATAGAAGGAATCAATAATGTATCTTTATTTTATAGTCTTATATGTTTTATCGCAATTTCTGTAATAAAACAATATAGTGTTAAAACTACAGTCTATGTACACCAAAATGATTCATGACAGGATCTGGTACAACTTCTGATATGTCGTTCACTTTAACATACAGTCTATCACCAGCACTTAGCTGGAAGGCACTGCCAAGGTGACTCGTGAATCTGTGCTTATCTTTGATACACGAGCACCTAGTATCCTTGTTGCTCAGCAGACATCTTGCATGCTTCTGATCTAAACCAGCGCCTATTCGGTGTATAGAGTGTTGGTAGGATACAAACCCTGTATAATTATGTAATGTACTTGGGTTGGCGTTTTCCAGGACTAGTTGACTGTACACGAAGTAGTGACCAGTCTGCTTTATCTCAATGAAACCATGTTCAGGATGATGGGTCATATACTTGGCATCTGGAATGACAGCCATCTCTGTTTCACTATCCCACAGTACTTTCAAATGATGAGTATGTTCTGAAATAAACGAGTTAACAAATAATACACCTGCAATAGTTATTCTAAACATGTTTATTTGATGCACGTGTTTGCGGGATATAATCAATTTCCAACATTGTAAATTAAAATTATATCTGTTTGTGTATAAGGGGACTTAAGAAATATCTGAATTTGCAAAAAAACTGAAGTATGTAGATGTTCAATTAGAGACGACACATGATCTCAAAAGCAATCCGCTTTAGCTAGGGCAATGTCTTTCAACATGCCTGCTTCTGTTCAATCACATTGTAATCAGTTACTACTTCTAAAGAAATTATGCAAGCTATAGTACCGCCTTAATATTGGCCATAGACAGGAGAAAGTAAAATCGCATTTCAGTTTGAATCTCATTTCACCTTGCTTTGTAAGTGTAATAAATATTTTTGATATTATGCTATGGAAGATCCTGACTCTTGTAGAACAAATGGCTGAATGAATGCAGAAGTAAATCGTAAATCAGCCAGAGCTTCTATAGCATCAGCTAGCAAGTAGATCACAGTTCAAATATCATTCAGTGTGAGGTTCATCTTGTAAGGCAGGTAAATCGAAAAAAAGTGCAGCTCTTGATTCGCACCTTAACAAAGATCTTCTAGTCCCTATGTTAACAGAACTTCTCGCTAAATCACTTAATGGTTTGCTATTTGCTCAATACTCGTCAAATTCAAATACCTAAACTTGAGGTCGTTTCCATACATTATAGAATAAACTATGTATTCACTTGGGCTTTTCGTTATAGTATTTGGTGCATATAACTATCTTCGACAAATTTTAGGCTTAAACCATTCGAAGAAATACACATGACAAACCTTGACGTTTTGGTTGTCCCATTATTTTGATTGTAGCCCTTGTATCTTCATTGCCACATTTATATTTTGAATATCTACTATTATCTGGAAAAAAATCATGCAATGCCAAAATAACACTTTTTGCTTTCAATACAACAAACCAGCAGCCAGAACGAGCCAATGACTAACAAATCTTAATGTATTCAAAACTACTCTGCACTATTTTGTAGCATTACATCCTTCGCTCTCAGCTTAGACACGCCACATGTATACTGTGCATAGCAGGAACCTGTAATGTGAGCAACTCTTTGGGCATTAAAGAATGTACGAGTCGTACATTGTACATTAAGGAAGCCAGTTTATCATTCGTTCTTAGCTAAGCAAAATTACATTTTACACAGTTTTATCTTTTGAACCGGCAAATCACTTTGAATGAACTTTGTTCACTGGAGACATCTGATGAAATGATGCTGTCCCCAGTTGAATCGCTTACAATTCAGTTATATACCAGTCCTAACTGAGGATTGAGGAATTAGAAACCACCAACTAAATTGTCTGTCTTGTTAAGAATTGTAATTTCTGACGTTGATTAATAATTCTTTTGGTTTGACAAGCTGCCCAGCGTCAATAATATGTCAATTTACTTTTAGATATAAGACGCGCGTCATGACAAAACCTGCATTAATGACGTTACGTCATATAATTTTCGTCACGCATGTTAACGAGCGGACAGTTTTAGCTCGGCGTAGATTTGAATTTCTACCTTCATAGAGTTTATAGTTTACTCGTACTCGATGGATTGTTTTTAAAATGGGAGAGGAACTTGTCGCTAAGTT